>CM019822.1:79564629-80764629 GCA_009763385.1 Coix lacryma-jobi var. lacryma-jobi
AGAAGGGCTATGAACCACGAAGTTCCTAGAAGAGCGAGCTTGGCGCAAGCGTTTGGCACGCCGATAGCAAAAGCTTTCTTGATGCCCATCTTTCTCACAAAAAGAGCAATGGTACAAAGGCCTATCAGAAGGCACACCATTCTCCGACAAGTGAGAAGTCCCTTGGGACTTAGAACAAGAAGCATCAACGTTCAACTTGGTGCCAACACTAGGAGCACACGTGCCATGGGAAAGGCTACGCAGCTTCCTAAAAGCCTTAGCTCGAATACGTCGTCCGTGTTTGACACAGCGGAAACAAAAATCGAGCGAATGTCCATCCTTCTTGCAAAAGGAGCAATGAAATATCGGGTTGGGAACATGAGTTCCAAAAATGTGAGAAGCACCCTTGTCAAGAGAAGTCACTTGGACATCACTCGAAGAAACAACAAGGTTAGGAGTAGCTATGAAAGAGCTATCTGAAACCTTGGCACAAGTGCTATCGTCAAAACACTCACACTCAACACAAGAACTGAACTCCAGTTGCAAAGATGCAAACTGAGAAATATCGACATCGGAGTTGCAAGAATTGCGTGAATCAAAAAACTTAGCACAAAGACTCTTGCATCTTTTGGCTAAAACCTCATTCTTAAATATGAGGCGATCACAAGTACCACAAGGAGTGTTTCTCAAATTTTCCATCTCCTCTTTAATGCACTCAGCATATGTGGTACGCAAGAGTTCAACTTCCTTCTCAAGGTTGGCACTCATATCATTGTGCTCAACCAACTTAGCGCTCATATCATCGCGCATTTGTTTCAAATCCAAACTTCTTTTTCTAAATCAATGCAAGAAGTGCAAATGAAATCGGTGGAAGAAACATCACCATTCACATCAAGCAAAGAATCATGAATAGCACAAGAAGTAGGGCAAGCATTTTTACTCAAAGAGCATGAGCTACAAGGCCTAGAATTTATTTCATCGATTTCAGCCCTAGCATGCTCAAGTTCATCTACACATGTGGTGTGAGTCAATTTTAGTTTATTAATATCAGCATGTAAACACTCGCAAGAAACACATGGTAACAAAGCATTTGACTTTAGCAAGGCTATCTTAGTTTTAGCACAATCAAGGTCCTTGCGCAAGTCAATGCAAAGTAGACATGGTTTGGAAGCATTGGATTTTAACATGTCATTTTCAGATTTTAAGCTAGCAAGAGAAAAGCCTAGCTCATCATTCTTCCTAACCATGTCACTACAAGAGGTGCAAGGTAAAGATGCACTAGACTTCCAATGAAAAAGGCCACATTTTAACCTAGTGATGGAGCAATTCAACTTCTCAATCTTCCTCTGCAAGGTATCACAAAGCTCATCATATCTAACGTTATCATCAAAGCAAGCTTCATATCGTTGGGACAAAATCCCAAGATTAGCGAGAAGTGTACCTTTCTTGGCCTTGCCAAGTTCACAAATACGATCCTCCGTTGAATGCTCATCATCTCCTAGGAAGTCCAGCAAAGCATCCACCTCACATTCTGCCTCAAGAGCCACACTCCTCCTTCTTCCAGAAATGTCATCCTCGATCGCACGTCCATGATTCAAACCTGAGGACAAAGACAAACTGGAAGAAGAACTAGATGCCATTTCCAAAAGAACCATTAGTGTTAGCAAAACAAAAGCTCAACACCTCGACAAACCACGTCGGGAGCCAAACCACTCTAAAAGGTCGCCATCGCGGATCCAGAACCGGTTAAGGTAGGGAGATCCTTAACTGGCTCTAATACCAATTGAAGGACCGACTTGGTGACCAGAGGGGGTGAATGGGAGCCTCAAATTTCTTCTCTAGAAATGATGGCCCTTGTCCCAGAAAATCACCCCAAAAGCGAAGACTCAAACAACCATTGAGTTCACGACCTACGAATAGGTGGATACCCTAGGAGATGTCCTAGAGGTACAATGGAACTACTGAAGAACCCTCAAAACCAAGCGCCAAAGCAACGGGGCAAAAACTGCACAAGCAAGCTCCTAGAACAATCAAACCTCCGATAACGGAACACCCCACTCCTATGGAGAAGAGGAAAGTGTTTGACCAAAACTACTTAGGACAACTGGTGGAAAAATCACCTTGGAAATATCCTTATGAAGTTAGGAAACTAACACAACAGACGGATCTCAAATCAGAGCTCGAACGCAAAAGATACGGACGCTGGAACCAACGAAACTCTGAAAGCGGAACACTGAACTTCTATGGAGAAGAAGGAAGTGTCCGACCAAAAATACTTTGACCAATGGTGGAAAAGGTATTTTGGAATGATCCTTAAGAAGTTAGGAAACCAATGCAACAAAAAGATCTCAAATCGAAGCTCGTACGCAAAAGATACGGACGAAAACAGCAAAACTGTGCATTTGCGGACTGTCCGCTAGTGAACCGCGGACTGTCCGCTATTGAACCCAGGATAGTCCGGGAATGGGTCCCGGACAGTCCGACGTTCAAAAAAGAAAACAGCAACCTCGCTGCCCGTGAATAGCCCCGACTCCCGGACAGTCCGAGGATGAGTCCCGGACAGTCCGCCAATGTCCAGAAAGCCCAAAAACAGCTCAGGACAAAACCAAAATCGATTGGATCTTCACCAAATCGAACAGGGATGCAACCAAACTTCTCCCAAGTGTTCTTCTAAATGTTGGGAAGCTAATCCTAGGATATCATCGCTCCAAACCAACTAATCCATGAGAAATATGAAGAATACTAGAAAAGGGGGAAGAACGAAGAACGAACGCGATTTCGACCCGATCTATGTGCTCGTGAAGTTAGAGAAGAAATCCTTCGGTGGAAAGAAGGAGCTCACGACATAGAACAAATTGATTCAAACAGAATCGCAAATCATCGCTCGAAGAAGGAGAACAAGGCAAATCTCCGGGAGGGGAAAACCGAAACGCGAAGAACAAAAACGCAAATTCGATCCAAAATCGCAGCCAACAAGAGGAGGACGAATTTGATCCTTGGATTTGGGAAGATGATGATTTGTATTATCACTCGGTGTCAGGTTACAAGCCACTCCTGGCAATATAAAACGCGGCTGGCGAAAAGCTCAAGAACAAGAGCCGGTCTCTCCTCTCACCCTAGCCTCCTCTCACCTAAACAAAATGAGAGTGACACCTCCAAGGATGGGCTGCCCTAACCAGCCCCCTCTCATATATATAGGCGCACGTCCGAAGACCAAAACGCCCTCACATGAAGCACTGACCCAAATACCCCCTAGGGGTAAAACCGTCCAACTCAGTCATTCTTTATCCGACGGCCACGCGCCTTCTCATCCTTCGCTTCGACTCGAGACAAGCTCCAGGATGTCGCCACGTGCCATCACGTCGACCACTGCGCCATCCTCACCGATAGCTTCGCCGCAACGCAAGCCTCTCGGTGCCGCCACGTGTCGACCATTCCGCATAGGAACCTCCGCCCGATTTTGAGGCCCAATCCGGTAAACCCGCCAGTCCAGGTTTTGAGGCCCAAACCTGGAAACCGTCCACCCCGAGTTTTGAGGCCCAACCTCAAAAACCCGTGAGCCCAGTTTTTGAGGCCCAAACCTGGAAACCATCCATCCCAAGTTTTGAGGACCAAACTCAGAAACCAGCCACCCCGAGTTTTGAGGCTCAAACTCGGAAACCGTCGACGATAGCTTTTTGAGGCTCAACTACCGAACCCGCGCCGTAGACGGGATGTGGTTTGCACACCCCGACCACCGACACTGATGTCGATGCATGTCCAGCCTCCACGTCGGGCACAACGCCTTCGCCTTCCTTCTTGACTCGGCCAACGGCACTTGCGCCGCATGCAAGCCCAAGTCCGACCTCCCGCCAAGTGCCACGACGCCATCGTCATCCTCCTGACTCGGCCGATGCATCGCACATCCCCATGTGCTATTGCTCGCCGATGCCACATGCCAGCTACCATAGCTTGTCCTCCGGCCTGCCGATTCGTCAGTCCAAGCCTCACGTCCGCCCTTCACCGCTCTGAGTACATCGGCATGGCACGTCTGCCGCACGGCACGCCCATCCTTCACTGCTCCCGGTCCGTCGGCACGGCACGTCTGTACTTGACCTTCACCTCGCCATCGACCACTGTATCCGAGCGTCACACCTGCACATCAACATAGCCAAGAGACACATGTTGCACACGCACACCAACACATGAAACACCACAACTCAACACCACCGGTTAGTCATAAACATTAAGCGCATAGCGAGATATGGACTAAACCGGGAAAAGCCTCAAACCTTCCTCCCAAAAGTCAATCATTCATCATATATGTTCTCACCTATGAGCTACTCAACAACAAGAAGCCGGATATATCCTTCTTTAGACTGTTTGGGTGCAAATGCTACATCTACAAGAAACGCCAACACCTAGGGAAGTTTCAACGCCGATGTGATATTGGTTTTTCTTGTTGGTTACTCATTGAAGTCCAAAGCATATCAAGTATTCAACCATGCCACGGAATGGTAGATGAAACATATGATGTGGAATTTGATGAATCTAATGGCTCTCAAGGAGAGAATGAGAATCTTGATGATGTAGGTGATGAACCATTGAGGGAAGCAATGAAGAACTGGAGCCATCAAGCCTAAAGATGATGATGATGATGTGCAAATCATTGACATGCCATCTTCATCAAATGTACCACATGATGATGACAAAGATGAGAAAGACCTGAATGAAGATACTCATGTCTCCCATGATCAAATGGTGGTACAAGCTCAAGATGTTGATGCTCCACAAGCGGCCCCTCAAGTGGTTGATCAAAGGACTTCACCTCTACTACAAGCCCATCCTCAAGATCTCATCATAGGGAGTCTAACAAGGGGTGTAATGACTCGATCTCAAAAACTTGCTTTATTTATGGAACATCACTCCTTTGTTTCTCTTGTTGAGCCTACCATTGTAGATGATGCTCTTAAGGATCCGGATTGGGTGAATGCTATGCATGAAGAATTGAACAACTTCACCCGCAATCAAGTTTGGACACTTGAAGAGCGACCTAAAGGCGCAAGAGTCATTGGAACAAAATGGGTGTTTAGAAACAAGCAAGATGATCAAGGCATGGTTGTTAGAAACAAGGCAAGGCTAGTTGCAAAGGGTTCTCTCAAGTTGAAGGCTTACATTTGGAGAGACCTTTGCACCGGTTGCAAGACTTGAAGCCATTAGTATGCTCCTTGCATATGCATCACATCATGACATTAAATTATATCAAATGGATGTGAAAAGTGCATGTTTAAAATGGCTTCATAAATGAACTAGTCTATGTTGATCAACCTCCCGGGTTTGAAGACCCTAGATATCCTAATCATATTTATAGGTTGTCCAAGGCGCTATATGGGCTCAAGCAAGCCCCAATAGCATGGTACGAGCGCCTCCGGGACTTCCTCATTGAGAAGGGCTTCATCATTGGGAAGGTCGACACCACACTATTCACCAAGAAGCTTAATGGAGAGATCTTCATTTGTCAAGTCTACGTTGATGATATCATCTTCAGGTCAACAAATGAAGCATATTGCAAGGAATTTGGTGACTTGATGTTGAAGGAGTTCGAAATGTCCATGATTGGCGAGCTCAGGAGGGGACTTCTATATCTCAAGAAAAATACACAAAAGACCTCCTCAAGTTCTTCAACATGGATGACTGCAAGCCTATCAAAACTCCAATGCCAACAAATGGACATCTTGACCTAGATGAGGGAGGTAACTCGGTTGATCAAACTCTACCATTCTATGATTGGTAGCTTATTATATTTGACCACATCTAGGCCCGACATCATGTTTAGTGTGTGCATGTGTGATAGATTTCAAGCCGATCCTAAGGAATCACATCTCATAGCCGTAAAGAGAATCCTTAGGTACCTAAAGCCCACCCCAACCATTGGCCTTTGGTATCCCAAAGGAGCTAACTTCCAACTCGTTGGGTATTCCGATTCGGATTACGCGGGCTGCAAAGTAGATAGAAAGAGCACATCCGAAGGGTGCCGTTTGCTTGGGAGATCACTAGTTTCATGGAGTTCGAAAAACAAAAATAGTGTGGCCTTGTCTACCGCCGAGACGGAGTACATAGCCACGGGAGCTTGTTGTGCACAAATCCTATATATGAAACAAACCCTATTAGACTATGGTGTAGTTCTAGAAAGGGTACCTTTGTTGTGTGATAATGAGAGCGCGGTTAAGCTTGCTAACAACCCGGTTCAACACTCTCGCACTAAACACATAGATATTCGCCATCGCTTTCTAAGAGACCATGTTTCAAAGAAAGATATATCCTTAGAAGGAGTTAGAACCGAAGATCAATTGGCGGATATCTTCACAAAACCCCTAGATGAAAATACCCTATGTAGATTGCGAAGTGAGCTTAATGTGCTTGATCTAAGTAACTTTATCAAAAGGTGAAAGGGGATTGTCTTTGCATTTCATTGTATAATATGCCATGTTTAATTTATGCTTTGCACATAGGCTTGTCAGACATGGTTAAGATAACCGCCCTAAAAAGCATGTGAAGAAGCTTACCCATGAGCAAACTTGACAAGCAACCTAGATTCAAATTCCATATTGCATTGCATATGCATGTTTGTTGTTTGTCGTTTCTTTTCAGTTAAGTTTGATAAACCGCTGTGTTCGTCCACCGCTAGGGGGAGCATTTGAGGCTCCTAATGGTTGAGACCCCTAGTTTTGGTGGCCACATGTTGTCTCCTCGAGATTTATTGCCTATTTTCTCTAAAAAGGTTATGTAGCCTATGGCAAAATATTTATAAAATTGAGGGTTTATGCGAGGATGCTCATACTAGGTTCCAACTTGTGTTTATTTGCCTCGTCTTTGAGTTAGAACTTGGTTGGGAGAGGGAGCTGCAACAAAAAACTTCAAAACAACCCAAAATGTGGCATCAGATGCTGGCCCTAGCGTCCGATGCCCCCACAGTAGGCAGCTCCGGCTGGAACAGTGATGGGGTAGCGTCCGATGTGTCATCATCGGCGCATCCGAGGCCTCATCAGACGCTGGCCAGCGTCCGATGCCGAGGCAAAGGACGCGTCTGATGTGTTTTGGCAAGATTTGGAGCTCTCTGAGTGGACATCGGAGCGTCCGATGTCCCTTTAAGCGGCGTGTGTTGGTAGTTCTTAGATACACCTAAGATAGGGTAACTAAAGTAGCTATCTACTAATGCCAAGCGGGGTTGTCAGTCCCGACACTAGTAGGAGCTAGCTAGAGAGAATGCAATCTACCAGGAGGAGATTCTGCAAGCGCACAGAACTATCGGTTGTAGCACTTCGCCTGGGAGTACCAGGTGTTGATTTATTTGATCCCAAGGGAAGGCTAGGGTGGTGGATGAGTTGAGTCAAGGAGGGGATGAGAGTCGAAGAAATAAGAAAGAGAAAAGGGGAGAAGAAAGGCTAGAAAGAATATATGGATGGCTGGGTAAGGATGAAAGGGATGGCTAAGGTAAGGTGGATGGATAGGTAGGAAAAGGGTTTAGGATAACTAGAGATAACTAATGATAACTAAGATAACTAAGATAACTAACCTGGGTAACCACTAAGCAAGATAACTACAAAGCAAGATAGTTACGAAGCAGGGCAGGCAAAAGACAATAAAGCAGCTAAGATAAGTTTAGTTTTAGTCCTATCTTGTCAAGTATCGAGGCATACTAGCCTTTACCACTTACTTAGGTTGAACGCTAGCACAACGAGCCTTACTATTAAACTGGGCCAACTACGTGGTGGAATTCAAGGCGCACAGGGCTGTCACCACCTGCTTGCTACCACAGCTATCCGGGGGTCCAGTCGTATCTGAAGGTAAGTCTATAACTAAGCACCACGCTTAACTATATTCTAACTATCTCTATCCTAGCTCTGAATAGAGACACCCTTGCGGACGTCAGAGCAAACACTTGACTTAATAAGATAAACACTAAACTAGCTAAGTAGCCTATTGGCAAAGATCAAACACTAAGCTCACTAGAGATTAACTACTATGGCTAAGTGAATTAAACTGTAGGATAGCTAGGCACTCAAGCAATCAATCAAGTATAGCACTCAATACTAATAAGTAGAGTAAAGTAAATACTTGAAATGATAAAATAGAATAAAGTAAAAGCTTGAGTAACAAGAGCAAAACCTGAACTGAAGATGAAGGAAGACTCTTCCCAGCTCCAGAGCCGATTACTCGCACGCCTCTGCTCTTGAGCTAAGCCTTGAGCAGCGCTACCGCGAGGGCGAAGATGCCTTGCTCAACTAGCTACCTACTTGCCTAAGCTCTCTAAGCTTCTAACCTAACTCTCACTTCTCTTGCTTGGAGTGGCTTTGCTTGGAATGGTACGAATGGAGAGGTGCCTCCAGGGGGGTATTTATAGCTTGAGAAGTGAGGGGGGTACTTATAGTGGGCAGCCACCCGACCTAGGGTTAGGTCAGGTGGCGGGCGCCACTCCCCACTGGCGGCCGCCAGTCCACATGCCGTTGGATGCACCGCCTCGGCATCAACGGCATCCAGGAGGTTGTCCGAGGCGGTTTGGAGTTCGGGTGCATGTCCTAGCAACCGCTCATCAGCCTTGATCTGCGTCACTTCATCCTGAGCCGTCCGATGCCACTGACCTAGTGACCAAGGGCCAAAATTTGGCCCTGGGGAGGTCACACGGATCGGTGTCGTGGCAGGGGGCGAAGTTGGGCCAACCCAAGTGGCGGACGCCACTTGGAGCTGGCGGGCGCCACCTAGGGGTGGCGGGCGCCACCCCTCTTAGGCCCATTTGGGCCCTGCCGAGTGGGCTTGTCTCCTGGTGGGTCCATATGTCCAAATTTGGCTCAAATCCTGCATTCAAATAGAATTCTATGGACATGTGGAATTCGGTTAGTTTGAAACCTATTTGACTACATTTCATTAGCCTTTTAGTGTAATTTAAGGGTAAAATTTTGAAGGTAAAACAGGGGTTTAAGGACCGTCAACAGCGTGGTCAGTTCTTTTCACCGACGGTTGGGACCCACATGTCATATCCGTCTCTTTCAGTTGCTCGCGGTCGCACCCACCGCGCCATCGTCCCCGAGACTCCGCCAAACCCTAACCACCGCCGCTCGCCTAGCCACCCGCGCTCGTGCTCTCCTCCGGTCGCCGTGCTCCGTCGCTGAGCCCCTATTTTTGCGCGCGCACCCACAGTTGTCCCGCTCACGGGCGCGCCGGCTTGCTCCTCACCGCGGCGCCGCCCGAGCTTGCCAGAGTTCCATCGCCGGAGTTCGTCCATCGTTTCGACCTCTTCGTCGATTTCTTCGTCTCCGGCAACTGCTCCCATGGCCTGCTAGCCCGTCCCACCCCGCCAACAGTGAGCTTCGACTCTCCTCCATATCCCGTGCTCACCACCTATTCGACAAAATACCTCTATAGTCGTTCCTCACTAAATCGCACCCTGTTTCATCTCAAACCTGTGCAGAACCCCTTGGTATGACGCGTGGATGCCGGAACGTTGGTGCTTACCCCTTTCTTGGTTGAGTTCATCGATCGTCAGGTAGCAAAGCCCGTTTCCTCTCTTATCCAAATTGCTTTGCTTCCGATAGGTTTCTCTCGTCTCTAGATTATATATTCTTATATATTCCGTATCTATTCTATGCAGCGAATCAGTGGCTCGGTCAGTTGTCATTTTGTCAGTGGCAATGAACCCAGGGCCAAGCCTGCGGGTATGGATCGAGGCCAAGCCTCACGAGTGACAGTGGCAGTTGGTCCATGACTCAAGGAGTTCTGTCAGTGGACTTGTCCGAGGTTTCTCAGTTGGCAGTTGATCCTTCAGCGGTAGTCCAGTCTTCTTCAGTGACAGTGGTTCTTAGTTCTTGTCAGCTATGCACTGCAAGAACGTCAGTGGTGCTCCGAGGGATTCACCTCCTCGCCCTCCTCCTTCCAGTGCAGCGAAGGGGAAGGCCAAGCTTGTTACATGCAGGAAGCGCTCCAGAGCAGACAGGGAGGCCGATCAGGCCCTTGCAATTGCTGATGCAGCAGAGAGAGCAGAGCGGGGAGGCCGTTGTTGACGGTCACTAACTCATATCTTATACCGTCAATAAGTCACCTAAAAGAGAATAAACGTGACCATCAACCTAGGAATAGAGTTTGATTCTAACGAGTTCCACGAGTTGTGTCGTTCTCACTTTTTTTTGCAGGAATACCAATATTTCACTACATAAAGTATCCCATGATGAATCAGAGCACACCATTGCGAAGAGCTCGTTGAGACGATCGAAATGGACATTGGTTTACCACAATTGGAGTCCCGACAGAAGAGTCCTCAATTGTTACAACTTGGAAGCTTCTAGAAGCAACCTGGAGTGATCACCCAGCAACATAATATAAGGGCTAAACTGACAGATCCAATAGCTATGCTGAATTCCAGTTCTCCACGGTGTTTTCCAGCAGATGAAAAGAGACAGATTCCTTCTCCAACACGATGGATTGCGCAACAAGATTGAAAGTCACGCTAGGGCAACCAGGAGGCTTCCAGAAGACAACTCGGCGAAGACGGCGCCTGGCGGCTGCCAGGTGGGGCCGGTCGGCCCCACCCCTAGGCCGGCCGGCCTGGGCCAGGGTCCTTCGAGGCCCATCTTCATGGAGCGTATCCTAATCGACCTCCTCGACGCATCTCAACCGTTGTTCAAGGTCAGTTTGATCAGAAGGTTACGGTTCATCCCCCATGGCTATATAAGAAACCTCAGACCCCCCCCTCCTTGAATCAATCCTCATTCAGATCAGATCCAAGACAAAAACTCCAGTCATATTCATCGGGAGAGGATTAGAGCCATCTAGCAATTGAGAGATTAGTAGCCTTCTAATTAGGGATTAGATCTAGTCTTCTGTAGGATTAGAAGAGAGAGAGAGAGGTATTGGAGGGAGATTAGAAGGAGCTCCGGCCTGTCGGATCTACTTCTTCAACTTGTACCTGCGGATTCAAGTTCATCAAAAGCTTGGATCAGGATAATCTTCAGTCTTCAACTTCTAATTATCAGTAAGCGTTTTTGTTCTTATTATTCTTCTGGCTTGCTTCACTAATTAATGTATTAATTCTAATTAGAGTACTCTAATCTAGTCGCTCTAGAATTAGAGGAGTTGTTGTCGTGTAAGCGTGGTGCTTAGACTCGATTACTTGCATAGTGTAGCCTATATTCCAGATCGGTGGTAGCTCGCGGGTGTGACTCTTATAGGCCTGTTGAATCTTCCATAGTCCACCTCCCGTCTATAGGGCTAGCAGGAGTATATTACTTGGGAATTTCCATACTCTGGATGTGGTCTCCCCATGTAATCCACAGTAGATAATAACGCATAGCATTCCAGTCCAGAGTTAGAGCTGGAAACCCTAGTGTTCCCCTTTATCTTTTATATTCTCGTTTGCTAGTGCTCAGGGTTTAAGCAATAGACTTAAGACAATCACCTGTTCCTTTTGGTTCGATATAAAATTGGGTCTACATCCAGTGAAGTGCGGTATCTAATCTGTGCGCTTGCAGATTTTATCTCTAGTGTTCTGATAACATACCTTAGCATTACTAGTGCCGTTGCCAAGGGCGACTTTGGTGGCGACGGTAATAAGTGTCAACAAGCATTTTTGGCGCCGTTACCGGGGAACAGTCCAGTGTTGATCTTAAAGTCTGCTTAAACTTGTAATCATACTTTTATCTTTTATATTTTGTCTTCTCTTTTTATATATGGATTTCTTAGAATCTCCTCTAGGTTCCAAAGATTCCACTCCTATTAGCCTCTGCCATTTTCCTAAAGTAGTAGCCTCAGAACCACCAGAATCACTCTAGACCTATCCTATCCGATAGCTATGAGCTACGCCCGTGTTTGATACAGATGGTCCAAAAACAATCCTTTTTAGGCAAGGAAGATGAGAATCTGTACACTCACCTTAACGAGTTCGAACAGACTTGTTCATGTCTTATATCAATGGCATGTCCGACGAACCCTTAGATGGAAGCTTTTTCCTTTCTCTTTGAGATGGAAAGCTAAAACCTGGTATAGTAGAACCGCACCGAGTAAGGATGGGGATTGGAAAAATCTTTGCTCTAGCTTTTGCCTAGATTTCTTTCCATTTCCAAATCGTCTGTCTTAGATTAGAAGTCTTATCTTTCATACAAAAGACGATGAATCTCTAATAACTGCCTAGGAACATTTTGAAAATCTTGTTCACTCTGGTCCATCTCTGTCAATACCAGACCTTGTTCTTCTTCAACATTTTTATATGGGTCTAAATAGGAAAATTTCTTCTCTTTCTTAACTTAGCTGCAAATGGATCATTTCTTTCACATCTGCTCCTGTGGCAAGAGAGCTTCTTCTTCTGCAACATAGCTCAATCCGCTCCCGAAGCTAAGTCTATAGAGTTCTTAGAAGAGACACAAACCCAGATAGTTGAACCTGAAACTCTGCCAAAATCTTTATATCAACTATCTCAGATCCTGATAAGGAGGAAACTCCGATCTCAGAGATCTTCAAATTCGAGGATGAGTATTTCATCGAGTTTGGTGATACCTCGAAATATAACACAACAAGAAAGCCTCATAGTCTAAAACTTCCTGAAAAACCTACAGATTTGACTGATAAAGCTTTCTTTAAAAAGACTACGGAAGAGCTAGTGTTTGTGGTAAGCCATGAGTGGTTAGAAGAGTTAGAGTCCTCCTCTGATATAATTCCCTTAGATTCACCTTCTACTTCTATCCTCTGCCAAATCCATAGAGACCCTTTCTATGCTATTTATAATCCGTTGTCGGTGTTAATATCATGTCTGCAACCTTTGCACGTGACTTTCTAGAAGACATGCCACTAACCCCAACAACTAAATACATTAAAAACCTTTGAGGACATGTTCTTCCTAGTTTAGGAATCTTGTATGTCCTGCCTATCCGGGTAAAAGAAACTCTAGTGCACTTAAGCTTTTATATCTTGATATCCATGAGTTTGACTGACCTATTGATAGGACAACCAATCAAAAGACTTATTCATGAAGGAATGACGGGGACATTAAACTTTTGTCTAGGGAAAATCTTTCACTACCCGTATCTATCACTCATACCCTAAACACTAGAAGTGAACCCTGTCCACACTTAGACCCTGTAGAAGAGGTCAAGGTAGCATCTCTTGAAACTTTCATAGAACTTAATCTTGAAGATGATGCTAAGTTTTTCATAGAGCAAGAGGATGATCATTCTAAAACTCCAACACCTCTAGACCCTCTCGAAGAACCTCCTAAACCTCTTATAGAGTTAAAACCTCTGCCTTCTAGTCTTCGCTACGTTTTTCTTAACAATGATGAAGAGACTCATGTGATTATAAGCGATAAACTTTCTCCAGAAGAAACACTCCGCTTGATCACTGTTTTAGAGAATCATAGATCTGCCTTTGGCTATTCACTCCAAGATCTCAAGGGGATCAACCCTGCTCTTTGCACCCATCGCATTCCTACAGATCCCGATGCTTTACCTTCTAGAGAACCCCAACGTAGGCTTAATAATGCGATGAGAGAAGTAGTTAAGAAAGAGGTCTTAAAGTTGTTACATGCCGGGATTATTTATCCTGTGCCACACAGTGAGTGGGTAAGCCATGTGCAAGTTGTGCCGAAAAAGGGTGGCATGACTGTTGTTAGAAATGAAAAGAATGAATTAATTCCACAAAGAACTGTGACTGGATGGAGAATGTGTATTGATTACAGAAAACTTAACAAGGCAACAAAGAAATAACACTTTCCACTGCCCTTCATTGATGAAATGTTAGAGCGGTTGGCTAATCACTCCTTTTGTTTTCTTGATGGATACTCTGGATATCATCAGATTCCAATCCGTCCTAATGATCAAAACAAAACCACTTTTACATGTCCATATGGAACTTATGCTTATCATAGAATGTCTTTTGGATTATGTAATGCTCCTGCTTCTTTTCAAAGATGCATGATGTCTATATTTTCTGATATGATTGAAGAATTATAGAAGTGTTCATGGATGATTTTTTGTTTATGGAAAACTTTTGATCACTATTTAGAAAATTTATACAAGGTTTTGCAAAGATGTGAGGAAAAGCACTTATTCCTTAATTAGGAAAAATGTCATTTCATGGTTAGAGAAGGCATAGTGTTTGGTCATTGTTGATGGTCCTTAAACACCTGTTTTACCATCAACAATTGACCCTAAAGTCCACCAAAAAGGCATGAATGTAGTCAAAGGTTTCAAAACTAACCAAATTCCACATGTCCATAGATTTTTATTTGAATGCAGGATTTGGACCAAATTTGATGAATGAACCCACCAGGAGACGAGCCCACTCACCAGGACCCATTTGGGCCCTAGTGGGGTGGCGCCTGCCACCCCTAGGTGGCGCCCGCCACAAGGGTGAAGCCCACATTCCCCCCTACCACGTCACTGATCCGTGTGACCACCCCAGGGCCAAATCTTGGCCCTTGGTCACTAGGTCGGTGGCATCGGATGGCTCAGGAGGGAGTGGCGTGGATCAAGACCAAATGGCGGTTACTCAGACATGCAACCGACCTAACCACCGCCTCTCTGGAGCTCCTGGACGCCGTTGAAGCAGAGGCGGTGCATCCAACGGTGATGGGGGTTGCGGCCGCCACCTAGGGCTAGCGCCCACCACTAGGGTTCGCCCAAGGTCGGCTGGCTGCCGCCTATAAATACCCCCCTCACTCACTTGGGCTATAAATACCCCCCTGAGGCATCACTTCAGATACCAACGCAACCAAGAAGCAAAGCAAGAGAAGCAAGTGAGAGTTAGGTTAGAAGCTCAGAGAGCTTAGGCAAGTAGCTAGCTAGTAGAGCAAGGCATCTTTGCCCTCACGGAAGCGCTGCTCAAGGCTTAGCTCAAGAGTAGAGGCGTGCAAGTGATCGGTCTTGGAGCTGGGAAGAGTCTTTCCTCATCTCCAGTTCAGGTTTTGCTCTTGTTACTCAGCACTTACTATATTCTAGTTCATCATTTCAAGTATTAGTTTATTCTACTTATCAGTATTGAGTGGTATACTTGATTGATTGCTTGAGTGCCTAGCTATCCTACAGATCAATTCACTTAGCCATAGTAGTTAATCTCTAGTGAGCTTAGTGTTTGATCTTTGCCAATAGGTTGCTTAGTTAGTTTAGTTTTATCTTATTAAGTCAAGTATTTGCTCTGACGTCTGCAAGGGTGTCTCTATTCAAAGCTAGGGTAGAGATAGTTAGAATATAATTAAGCGTGGTGCTTAGTTATAGACTTACCTTCAGATACGGCTGGACCCCCGGATAGCTGTGGTAGCAAGCAGGTGGTGACAGCCCTATGCGCCTTGAATTCCACCACGTAGTTGGCCTAGTTTAACAGTAAGGCTCGTTGTGCTAGCGTTCAACCTAAGTTAGTGGTAAAGGCTAGTACGCCTCGATACTTGATAAGATTGGAATAAAACTTTACTTAACTTGGTTGCTTAATTGACATTTGCCTGTCTTGCTTCGTAGTTATCTTGCTTTGTGGTTATCTAGGAGTAGTTATTAGTTAGTAGTAGTTATCATTAGTTATCCTTAGTTATCCCATTCTATCTATCTATCTAGTTATCCACCTTACCTTACCATCCATTTCATCCTTACCTATCCACCCATATATTCTTTCTAGCCTTTCATCCCCTCTCTTCCCTTCTCTCCTTTTCCCTTTTCTCTTTCTTCGACTCTCATCCCCTCCTTGACTCGACTCATACACCACCCTATCCTTCCCTTGGGATCAAATAAATCGACACCTGGTACTCCCAGGCGAAGTGCTACTATGATAGTTCTGTGCGCTTGCAGAATCTCCTCTTGGTAGATTGCAAACTCTCTAGCTAGCCCCTACTAGTGTCGGGATTGACAACCCCGCTAGCATTAGTAGACAGCTGCTTTAGCTCCACTCCTTTAGGTATAGTGACCGGACTTGCTACAAGCACTTCTGACACCGTTGCCTGGAATAGATTCCATAGTCTACTCCTAGTAACGACGTTGGCTAGTGTCAAAGAGCATTTCTGGGCCATTACCGGGGATAGTTGCCTAGCTCTATCTTTAGTGAAGCTAAGAATTACCAACAAGCATTTCTGGCGCCGTTGCCCTAGAAGGCAATCGGTGTATCGGTTGAGTCCGTGTCGAATTTATCTTCGTCTAAGCTCCCGCTTAGCGAATCCCATCTTACCCCATTCTTTCTTTCCTTAGTCCTTCTTATCTTTTTCCTTCATCTTCTTCAACTTCTTTCTTTCTTATATTTTTTTACCTTCACAATGGCCAACAAGGCCATTCATGAATTTTCTGCTCCTTCTGCCGCTAATGTAGCGACGGGACCAGATGTGATAGAAGCCAACCTCAATTTTGAGTAAAAACCGGCTTTGAACACGATGGTCCAAGCTAGCTCGTTCTGTGGCAAAGCTCATGAGGATGCCAATGCTCACCTCCAACAATTTTTGGAGATTTGCGACACCTTCACCATTAAGGGGATAACACAAGAAGCCATCCGTCTTCGTCTCTTTCCTTTCTCTTTGCTAGGAAAAGCGAAGCAATGGTTCTATACCGATCGCAATGCTGTAGACACATGCGACAAATGTTCCAATACTTTTCTCGCAAAATTCTTTCCGATGGGCAAGACGAATGCTCTGCGCAACAAAATCTCCAGCTTTACGCAACAAGTCAAGGAATCTATTCCCGAGGCTTGGGAGAGAATGCAAGAGTACGTCGCTGCTTGTCTGCATCATGGTATGGAGGACTGTCTATTGATCCAGAACTTCTACCATGGCCTAACCCCACTCTCTAGAAGCCATTTGGATGCCGCCGCCGGCGGTGCATTCTTTTCTCTGAATGTTGCATATGCTAAGGCTCTCATAGAGAAGATGGTGTCAAACCAAGGATGGAATGACAAGAGACTGCAGCCCCGTAAGCGAGGTATACATTCTCTTAAGGAAGCCGGCATGATTGTGGCCAAGATAGACCTGCTGACAAAGAAGCTGGACAGCTGTGAGAAGATGAACCAACAAGAGAGTGTCCAATCTCAGGAATCCTATATGACTTGTGAAGTCTGTGGAGAAACCGGACATTCTGGGAACCACTGCCCCGAGCTACATGAAGATTTGAACTTCATCAACAACAACAACGGTTTTCGTCAACCAAATCAAGGATGGAATCAGCACTCCAATTCTCAAGGTAACAATTCATTCCCCCACTCTAATTTTTAGAATTTTGATAATTTCTCATTCTTAAAGGATCTAATCTACTCTCAAGGTAGAACTACTGAATTTTTGAATACGAAATTAATGTCAAATGATAAAATTCTTGAGAACATAAATGCTAAATTGGAAGATTTCTCATCTGCTTTGAAAAATCAACTTAAGCTTTAATAAGATGTTAGAAACCAATTAGCTCAACTTGCTGCTATCATACCATATTTTGAATCTGGCAAAATTCCTACTAAACCTGACATGGAAACTGCAAATATGGTTGAAATAAAGTATTTTAACTATTATGAAGATCAAACCATGACTGTTAAAAAGGGTGATCCTGGTAGTCCCATAATTAGATGCTCAATCTTTGGAAAAGTCTTTAAAAATGTCATGTGTGATTTTGGATCGAGTGTGAACATTATATCTAAGGATTTCTATGAAAACTCGTTCTTTCCACCCATGTCATCCACATCTGCCTATGTTGTGCTAGCTGATCAATCCACTTGCTATATAGAAGGAATAGTCAATGATTTACATGTTCATATTAGAGGCTCCTATGTTCCTGCTGATTTCATAATACTAGATATGGGAAATAGGAAAGGTGTGCTTCTAATCTTAGGTAGACCCTTCTTGAACACTGTTGATGCTTGCATATATGTGGGAAGTGGTAAAATGCAAATGACATTAGGAGGGAGGAAGGAAATATTCTCCTTTTTCCGTGGTCCCGCATATGCCGCTAACATGCAGGTAGCAAAACCCGTTCGTACCAAGAAGAGGCGCCCAAGAACAACGTGGAACATAAAGGACAAACCACCTTCTCCTGAGTTGTGTAATTCACATGACAAAAGAGAGGTGTCAAAAGAAGAAGAACCAGATGGAGTACTTAAAGAAGAAGCACCCAAGGAAGAAGATCCACCCGATAAGGATGAAACTCAATGGACCTAAGGTATGGTTTTACTTTTAATTTTTTCCCTTCAATTTTCCCTTTTTCGAATAAATAACATATGTCATGCATGTAACTAAAAAAATCAGTTATCATTAGTTATATGCATAGGTATATGTTAACCTAGCTAGAATAATAAAATATCATAATAGGATAGTTTCCCTTTTTCACACATTAGATAGTTTCCCTTTTAATAAAATGAGAACAAGAGCTCCGACTGAGAAGATGAAGATCCTTCACCAAGCAAGAAGCCAGCTTGAGAGAGACTCCCGCTCCAATAAGGTATGTCTCAAGCCTACACATTATATTCAGTTCTTAATTCTATATCTTTTGAAATATCACATGCTTGCCTAAATAACCATTCCATGAATAAAATTAATAAAATCTGCTTAAACAAGTTGAAACCTGAATAAGATTTGAAATATGTCATGCAAATGCTATTGTTATGGTTTGAATGACTGGTCTTATCTAAGTTATAGCTTTTGTGGGTTGCACATGCTTTAACTGAAATCATGCTTAGTGAATAAAGTTAGTAAGAAATGGAGTAATTCTTTAAACTTGCTAAAGTGAAATTAGGACCTAATTTGGAGGATTTCTTTTAAAATTATGAAAACCTTGCTAAAAGTTCCTCCTAGATTTTATCCCATCCCACCACCAGCCAAATATTTGTTAGTCAAAACCACAGAGAGCTTTGTCTGTGTTGAGCTTTGTTAGACCTCATAGATCTTAGTAGAGAAGCTTATCATATCTTTTGATCAAGATACACATACACCCACCATATTTCTTACTATCCACTTTGGAAGTTTGCAACCACCAAATACTTGCTTATTCCTACACTGGAGATATGCAATACCTTACCAAACATCCCATTGCTAGCTGTAAGGAAAATGGACCTCGGACCATTTAACTTCGGATTTTGGTGTTTGATGAACAACATAACCAAATTGGACTAATGCGTTTGCAAGTGTTTGTTTTGTAGTCCAATAGGATGCAAATGTGACTTGGACAAAGGCTACGTGGTGATCCAATGATCAACACCTCAAACAAGAGATTAGAAGCTCAGTAGAAGATCCTAAAGATCAAGCAAAGTCCAAGGCACAAGAATGGAACCAAGACGGCGCAAGAAATCGCGAAGAAACGAAGCAAAAGGTGCATCGGACGCTGCATCGGACGCTGGCTCAAAAGCGTCGGACGCACCGATGCCAAACCCTAGCTCGGGTTGGCGCCAGCAGAGACATCGTACGCGCCGATGGTACCACATCGGACGCACCGATAACACTGTGCGCTGTGCACAGCGTTACATCGGACGCGCCGATACTACATCGGACGCTACAGGACCCTGCGTCCGATGCCTATGCAGAGAGGTTCCAGAGAGGCTCTGTGAGCGTCAGACGCATCCGATGATCTCGCATCGGACGCTTGTCAGAATCCGATGTGACACAGTGCCAGGTCGGCAGAACTAGCCGTTATGTGACATCGGATGCGCGTCTGATGCTCCCGTTCGGAGCGTCCGATGCCTCGCAGGAAAGTCCATCTTTGGTGTCCAACGGCTCTATTTGCTTGGGGCTCTATATATACCCCCATGGCCGGCCAAAACAAAAAGGTTGGAGCCCAAGGAAGTGATCATAGTGCATAGACACACATTTAGTTGCTCTAGCCACCAAAGTGCTTAGTAATATACTAGGTGATTACTGTAGGTGCTTTGCGAAGTGCTTAGGCTAGTTAGACCACCGCTTTGCGCTTGCTCTAGGTGTTAGGCCTAGTGTTTAGTGAGGTTGAAAACCTCTTATCTACCGGTGCTTGCGCGCACCGTGATGTACATCGGTGGGGCTTGTAAGTCTTGCGAGATCACACCAACCGCGTTTGTGGTGTGGCCGCCTCCGTGTACCGAAGGGAACAAGGCCCGCGGCGCTTCGGCCGGAAGCTTGATAGTGAAGACGGCGGGGAGCATCCGGGAGAGGCTTTGCCACGAGTGGCTTAACCGGAGACCCACTTGCGCGTGGGGAAGAACCGGAGCTATCCACGGAGTTACCCGACCGGGAGCTTGGCCCTTGCGAGGGGCTCCAACGAGGACTAGGGGGAAGCTTGTGTGCTTCTCGATACCTCGGTAAAAATACTGGAGTCGTCGACGGGAGTTTGCATCTCTATCACACTCTTTAGCTTCCGCATTTACATTGCTATCTAGTTCATGTGCTTTACCTTTCATAGCTTGATATGCTAGTTGATAGGTTTGGAAACTAGGTGCATAACTCCTTTTGCAGTAGAGATAGCAAACACACTTAGCAAACCTTAGTTGCACTTTAGATAGTTACTTTCTTGCATAGGTTTTGCTTAGGTGGAAATTAGAGGTCATAGTTTAGAGTAGAAGTTTTAAGTTGCCTAATTCACCCCCCCCCTCTTAGGCGTCACGGTCCTTTCAATTGGTATCAGAGCCGGTTGGCTCTTTTGTGGACTCTTGGCTTCACCGCCTTCGAGCCGACGCCCCTAAGAGTGGTTGGGATGGATACCTCTAGGCCTCCGCCTCCGCACTTTGACGGCACAAACTTCCCTTACTATAGTGCTAGAATGGCTTGCTTTTTAGAAGCCGTTGATCTAGGTGTTTGGAGAGTCACCCGCGACGGGATGAAACCCCTTAAGAATCCCGAAAGCCTACCGCGGGTGATGAGAAGGAAATTCATCTAAATGCTAGAGCTAAAAATTGCTTGTTTGAATCTTTTAGCATGGATGTGTTTAATCAAGTTTTTACTTTGCAAACATCTCATGAAATTTGGTAAAACTCCATGAGCTCCATGATGGTACAAGTAATGTTAGAGAGCAAAAACATCATCTAGCTAAATCATGTTATGATTCCTTTAAAATGAATGATAATGAGCTTGTTCGTGATATGTATTCGCGTTTGAATCTAATTATCAATGAGCTCAACTCTATAGGAATCACAAAGCTAGGTGATGCGGATATTGTGAGGAAGATCATCTCCGTGCTTCCAAAGAGCAAGTACGCAACCATCATCACCATCCTCCACAACATGGAGGACTTGAGCACCATGACCCCGGCCATTGTCATTGGCAAATTGGTGGCATTTGAGATGTCACGCAATTGGTCAAGAAGAAGCCACTTCATCAAGCAAAGACATTGCTCTCACATGTGATGAGCATAAAAAGATGAAGGGCAAGAAGCAAGTTGAGACAAGCTCAAGCTCCTCAAGTGAAGATGAAGAAGAGGATGATGATGATGAAGAATCAAGTGATGATCAAGCCTCCACCTCATCCGATTCCTCCTTGATGAAGAAGAAACAATCAAGCTCATGAAAGGAGTGAAGAGGATGATCCGCAAGCTCAATGTCAAGGGTGTGCCCATCACATAGAAGATTGCCTCTTCACCAATCAAAGAAGAGAGCAAAGAAAAAAGGGATGCTATAGATGTGGCAAGAAGGGCACTTTGTGGAAGATTGTCCAAACAAAAGCCCACACCCAATGACAAGAAAAGAAGGGATGCAAGGCCAAAGCCCTCACCACCATCAAGACATGGGATGATTCATCAAGTGATGATGAAGCTCAACACAAGAGGCGTGGCCACAAGCACTCATCATCAAGCTCCTCACATATGTTCCTTATGGCACGAGGTAACACAAGCTCTATCTCTAGTGATAGTGATAGTGATAGTGATTGAGCTACCTTCTTATAATGAACTTGTGCAAGATAATCTCAAATATGCTAAAGCTTGCACTAGCCAACAAAAGAAAATAAATGACTTAAAGAAAAATTAGATAGTTCTCAACAAGCTTATAATGCCATGCTTGATCAATATGAAACTTTTTCAAATCTAAATGTTGAGCTATCTAATAAAATTGAGAAACTTGAGGCTAGTGCAAGCACATATGATAGCACAAGTAATGATGAGCAACTTGCTAAGAAAAATGAAAAACTAAAAGCAAAGTTAGCTAGCACACAAGATGCTTACAAAAGTTTGCTTGCTAAAATGGAAATTATGTGCAAACATTGTGATGAGCTAACTAATAAAGTTGCTAATCTTGAAACCATCGGAGCAAACCCCACCAAGGCACCTAAAATTGGAAAATCAATCTTTAATAGGCCTAAAAAGGATGCCTCTACTTCTTGCATTGATTTACTTGATTTAGACTCACACATGTGCAAACAAGCTTGTGTTGAGAATCATTGTAGAAACATGTACACAAGAAGTTGCAATGGAGAATGAGCTACTAAAGCAAGAAGTGGCTCGCCTCACCAAGGACTTGACCCAAGCAAAAGACAAGGCGAAGTAAACCCGAACTCATCAAGATAACACCAACAAGGAGTGAAGAAGCTTGATGAGGAGCAAACCGTGGTTTGTTACTTTGCCACAAGGAAGGTCACAAGTCCTATGAGTGCAAGGTGAAGCATGGGGGAGAAAAGAGAAAGAGAAAAACAAAAAGCAAACAAGCAAGCTCTCCAACACCTACACCAACAAAGTGAACAAGAAGGCCTCCATACCTTACCTCTTGAAGAAGAAGAAGAATGACAAGGTGGTGGCCATCAAGGTGAACAAGCAAGCCAACAATGGGGCCAAACGCATTTGGGTGCCTAAGGACATCATTTCAACCATGAAGAGCACCAAAAAGGTTTGGGTCCCGAAAGGGAAGTAAGTAGTCAAGTGGACAACGGGAATTTGGAGACTTGGCAAAGTTTTGGGTGCATATCATGGGGTGCATCACATTGGATCATGTCATTGCCAAGTATGTTAGTGGGTACTATGGACCCAAGTTCCCCTCCCATGTTAGGAAACTAGATTTAATTCTTGCAATTACTTCATTTGGTATAATGTCTTGCAATTACTTTTAGTATCTAGTCCTTTCATTGTCTATGTTGCATGGTATATTCATATCTTTTGTCATGCAAATTAGGCTTATCATATGGTAGTTTGGCTCGGTATCATTCACATTCTTAGAGCGATTCTACATGGTTTTAATTGGTTAGAAGCACGGCACATAGCTTCTTTACTTTGTATTTATCTTGTATGTGCCAAAGTCAAGTTATAGATAAACTACCACACTACCCCAATTATCAATCTTCACTTATAATCAAAAATGGTAGTGACCTTACAAGTTCAATGTGCAATGTCTCCTACAAGTATTTCAAACTGTATGCACACTTTTAGGGGGTTACTCTACAATTTGGAAGCTTTGAGACTAACACACTTTCAAGTTATCATGTGTGTAGTAGTCTCATTACAAGGAAAATGGAGTTCTCGGAGACAAGCATCAAGTATGGCGATAATCCAATTGATATCTACATGTGGTATTCCTAACCGATATCATTATGTTAATTTCAATTTGATACTCTTATATGCTTTCTCCATGCATTATATAGACTAAACTCCTTTGTGCTTTATTTTGTCGGTTATGCATATGCTTTTGCCCTACATCATATGTATGCATATACTTAGGGGGAGTTTCAGCTTATATAATGTTTCCTCTCTTGAGCTTTAATGTCTTCCTTTTCGGTGTTTGATTCCAAAGGGGGAGAATATGTAGGGACCAAAATCAAGCCCAAACTAAAACAAACAAAATAACCAAAATCAAAATTTCAAAATTTTATGGTTATCTTTTTGGGAATGGTCCAACAAAGGGAAGAAGTGGATCATGGAGTTAGAGGGAGATCTAATCCATCAAGCCACTAAAAGGAACTCAATGGCAAGGGCAAGATATGTTAGATTAGATATGTTTCAATTTGGTATCTTTTAAACATCATATGATCTTGCCTTTGCATTGCATCCTAGCAAGTAGATTGCATTTTAAATTATGTATCTATTATTTGCTTGTTTTGGTCGTGTTGTCATAAACCACCAAAAAGGGGGAGAATGTAAGGAAAATGGACCTCGGACCATTTAACTTCGAATTTTGGTGTTTGATGAACAACATAACCAAATTGGACTAATGCGTTTGCAAGTGTTTGTTTTGTAGTCCAATAGGATGCAAATGTGACTTGGACAAAGGCTACGTGGTGATCCAATGATCAACACCTCAAACAAGAGATTAGAAGCTCAGTAGAAGATCCTAAAGATCAAGCAAAGTCCAAGGCACAAGAATGGAACCAAGACGGCGCAAGAAATCGCGAAGAAACGAAGCAAATAGGTGCATCGGACGCTGCATCGGACGCTGGCTCAAAAGCGTCGGACGCACCGATGCCAAACCCTAGCTCGGGTTGGCGCCAGCAGAGACATCGTACGCGCCGATGGTACCACATCGGACGCACCGATAACACTGTGCGCTGTGCACAGCGTTACATCGGACGCGCCGATACTACATCGGACGCTACAGGACCCTGCGTCCGATGCCTATGCAGAGAGGTTCCAGAGAGGCTCTGTGAGCGTCGGACGCATCCGATGATCTCGCATCGGACGCTTGTCAGAATCCGATGTGACACAGTGCCAGGTCGGCAGAACTAGCCGTTATGTGACATCGGATGCGCGTCTGATGCTCCCGTTCGGAGCGTCCGATGCCTCGCAGGAAAGTCCATCTTTGGTGTCCAACGGCTCTATTTGCTTGGGGCTCTATATATACCCCCATGGCCGGCCAAAACAAAAAGGTTGGAGCCCAAGGAAGTGATCATAGTGCATAGACACACATTTAGTTGCTCTAGCCACCAAAGTGCTTAGTAAATATACTAGGTGATTAGTGTAGGTGCTTTGCGAAGTGCTTAGGCTAGTTAGACCACCGCTTTGCGCTTGCTCTAGGTGTTAGGCCTAGTGTTTAGTGAGGTTTGAAAACCTCTTATCTACCGGTGCTTGCGCGCACCGTGATTGTACATCGGTGGGGCTTGTAAGTCTTGCGAGATCACACCAACCGCGTTTGTGGTGTGGCCGCCTCCGTGTACCGAAGGGAACAAGGCCCGCGGCGCTTCGGCCGGAAGCTTGATAGTGAAGACGGCGGGGAGCATCCGGGAGAGGCTTTGCCACGAGTGGCTTAACCGGAGACCCACTTGCGCGTGGGGAAGAACCGGAGCTATCCACGGAGTTACCCGACCGGGAGCTTGGCCCTTGCGAGGGGCTCCAACGAGGACTAGGGGGAAGCTTGCGTGCTTCTCGATACCTCGGTAAAAATACTGGAGTCGTCGACGGGAGTTTGCATCTCTATCACACTCTTTAGCTTCCGCATTTACATTGCTATCTAGTTCATGTGCTTTACCTTTCATAGCTTGATATGCTAGTTGATAGGTTTGGAAACTAGGTAGCATAACTCCTTTTGCAGTAGAGATAGCAAACACACTTAGCAAAACCTTAGTTGCACTTTAGATAGTTTACTTTCTTGCATAGGTTTTGCTTAGGTGGAAATTAGAGGTCATAGTTTAGAGTAGAAGTTTTAAGTTGCCTAATTCACCCCCCCCCCCTCTTAGGCGTCTCGGTCCTTACAATTGGTATCAGAGCCGGTTGGCTCTTTTATGGACTCTTGGCTTCACCGCCTTCGAGCCGACGCCCCTAAGAGTGGTTGGGATGGATAACTCTAGGCCTCCGCACTTTGATGGCACAAACTTCCCTTACTATAGTGCTAGAATGGCTTGCTTTTTAGAAGCCGTTGATCTAGGTGTTTGGAGAGTCACCCGCGACGGGATGAAACCCCTTAAGAATCCCGAGAAGCCTACCGCGGGTGATGAGAAGGAAATTCATCTAAATGCTAGAGCTAAAAATTGCTTGTTTGAATCTTTTAGCATGGATGTGTTTAATCAAGTTTTTACTTTGCAAACATCTCATGAAATTTGGTTAAAACTCCATGAGCTCCATGATGGTACAAATAATGTTAGAGAGCAAAAACATCATCTAGCTAAATCATGTAATGATTCCTTTAAAATGAATGATAATGAGCTTGTTCGTGATATGTATTCGCGTTTGAATCTAATTATCAATGAGCTCAACTCTATAGGAATCACAAAGCTAGGTGATGCGGATATTGTGAGGAAGATCATCTCCGTGCTTCCAAAGAGCAAGTACGCAACCATCATCACCATTCTTCACAACATGGAGGACTTGAGCACCATGACCCCGGCCATTGTCATTGGCAAATTGGTGGCATTTGAGATGTCACGCAAAATTGGTCAAGAAGAAGCCACTTCATCAAGCAAAGACATTGCTCTCACATGTGATGAGCATAAAAAGATGAAGGGCAAGAAGCAAGTTGAGACAAGCTCAAGCTCCTCAAGTGAAGATGAAGAAGAGGATGATGATGATGAAGAATCAAGTGATGATCAAGCCTCCACCTCATCCGATTCCTCCTTGGATGAAGAAGAAACAATCAAGCTCATGAAAGGAGTGAAGAGGATGATCCGCAAGCTCAATGTCAAAGGTGTGCCCATCACAATAGAAGATTGCCTCTTCACCAATCAAAGAAGAGAGCAAAGAAAAAAGGGATGCTATAGATGTGGCAAGAAAGGGCACTTTGTGGAAGATTGTCCAAAACAAAAGCCCACACCCAATGACAAGAAGAAGAAGGGATGCAAGGCCAAAGCCCTCACCACCATCAAGACATGGGATGATTCATCAAGTGATGATGAAGCTCAACACAAGAGGCATGGCCACAAGCACTCATCATCAAGCTCCTCACATATGTGCCTTATGGCACGAGGTAACACAAGCTCTATCTCTAGTGATAGTGATAGTGATAGTGATGATGAGCTACCTTCTTATAATGAACTTGTGCAAGATAATCTCAAATATGCTAAAGCTTGCACTAGCCAACAAAAGAAAATAAATGACTTAAAAGAAAAATTAGATAGTTCTCAACAAGCTTATAATGCCATGCTTGATCAATATGAAACTTTTTCTAAGCTAAATGTTGAGCTATCTAATAAAATTGAGAAACTTGAGGCTAGTGCAAGCACATATGATAGCACAAGTAATGATGAGCAACTTGCTAAGAAAAATGAAAAACTAAAAGCAAAGTTAGCTAGCACACAAGATGCTTACAAAAGTTTCGGTCCTTACACTAGCCTTATGTTATTCCTACATTGGGAATAAGCATTTCTCTCCCTTTCCCTACTCATTTCAAAAATCCTTTCCTATAGATAATCTGGGGAAATCTAGAGCTGAAAAAAAGAGAAAAAAAGCTATTGTGCAAAGTAGCTCAAAAGAGGACTATGTCCTAGAAAATGTGAGGACACATTTTTGTCTACTCACAATGTATCCAAAAAAAGGGTGAGCAAAGTAGCTCAAGAGAGGACTATGTCCTAAGAAAATGTGAGGACACAGTTTTGTCTACTCACTATGTATCGAAAAAAAGAGAGTTATCATTAGCTCTACACCCCAGAAAATTAACTAGGAAGGATTATGAAATATCTCTCTATACACCTCCACATAACCACACATGCACATCTTGGTCATTTTTTATGATTTGCTGCTCCTTATGATCTGAGTGTCTAGCTTAGCAATAAACATCAGGCAATTTGCTCATGGTTCTTAGCCTTCCTATAACTCCACATATCATTCTTTAGAAGTAGGAGAGGCTACAATTTGGCCTAAGTGAGGATTTAAACACCATTGAGTGACTGAGTGAATCTTGGAGGACTTAAGCAAGTTGTTATCTTTGGAAAACCTTGAAAAACCTGCAGACAAAATCCTAGTCAAACCTAAGCAAGATAAAAGTTTCTTATCTACTACTTTACTTCACTGTTGCATGTTTGAAGTGAAAAGCTATAAGCCCCACATTGCTATGATTAATGATATATGCTAAGTTATTTCTCACTATACAATATGCACTTGCATACATCTTAAGTTGCTATCTATTTCATGCTCAATGCTTAAACAGCATTGTTGCTCAAGGACGAGCAACAAGTTAGCTTGGGGGAGCTTGTTGATGGTCCTTAAACACCTGTTTTACCATCAACAATTGACCCTAAAGTCCACCTAAAAGGCATGAAATGTAGTCAAATAGGATTCAAACTAACCAAATTCCACATGTCCATAGATTTTTATTTGAATGCAGGATTTGGACCAAATTTGAAGAATGAACCCACCAGGAGACGAGCCCACTCACTAGGACCCATTTGGGCCCTAGTGGGGTGGCGCCCGCCACCCCTAGGTGGCGCCCGCTGTTGGTAGTTCTTAGCTTCACTAAAGATAGAGCTAGGCAACTGTCCTCGGTAACAGCCCAGGAATGCTTGTTGGCACTTGCTAACGTTGTTACTAGGAGTAGACTATGGAGTCTATCCCCGGCAACGGCGCCAGAAGTGCTTGAAGCAAGACCGGTCACTATACCTAAAGGAGTGGAGCTAAAGCAGATATCTACTAATGCCAAGTGGGGTTGTCAATCTCGACACTAGTAGGCGCTAGCTAGAGAGAATGCAATCTACTAGGAGGAGATTCTGCAAGCGCACAGAACTATCGTAGTAGCACTTCGCCTGAGAGTACCAGGTGTCGATTTATTTGATCCCAAGGGAAGGCTAGGGTGGTGAATAAGTTGAGTCAAGGAGGGGATGAGAGTCAAAGAAATAAGAAAAAGGAAAAGGGGAGAAGGGAAGAGAAGGGATGGAAGGCTAGAAAGAATATATGGATGGCTAGGTAAGGATGAAATGGATGGCTAAGGTAGGGTGGATAACTAGATAGATAGATTAGGATAACTAAAGATAACTAACTAACTACTACTAACTACTCCTAGATAACTACAAAGCAAGATAACTACGAAGCGAGATAGTTACGAAGCAGGGCAGGCAAAAGACAATAAAGCAACTAAGTTGAGTAAAGTTTTATTCCTATCTTGTCAAGTATCGAGGTGTACTAGCCTTTACCACTTACTTAGGTTGAACGCTAGCACAACGAGCCTTACTGTTAAACTAGGCCAACTACGTGGTGGAATTCAAGGCGCATAGGGCTGTCACCACCTGCTTGCTACCACAGCTATCCGAGGGTCCAGCCGTATCTGAAGGTAAGTCTATAACTAAGCACCACACTTAACTATATTCTAACTATCTCTACTCTAGCTTTGAATAGAGACACCCTTGCGGACGTCAGAGCAAATACTTGACTTAATAAGATAAACACTAAACTAACTAAGCAACCTATTGGCAAAGATCAATCACTAAGCTCACTAGAGATTAACTACTATGGCTAAGTGAATTGAATTGTAGGATAGCTAGGTCACACTCAAGGTACTTGATAAAGTAATACTGAAAGTAATACTGAAAGTAATGCTTAAAGTAATACTGAGATAAGGATAAATGTACCTGAGATACAAGAGAGCAAACCAGACCAGAGACGCCGGGAAATCAACCGACCTCCGATGCCAGTCGCTCGCACCCGCTTCTCTCTTAGCAAGCTCTACGCTAATAATGCCAAGGACTTAGGCTAAGCTGTGCTAAACTAAGAGCCGCGCTGTAGCGAGGGGCACTAGAGCTATACTCTCTCTACTAGCTAACCTACTTGCCAAAGCCCTCTAAGCTTCTAACCTAACTCTCACTTGCTTCTCTTGCTTTGCTTCTCTTAGAAGTGTGGGATACTTGGGTGTGTAGGTGTGTATGAAGTGTTGCCACCAGGGGGTATTTGTAGCCCAAATGAGTGAGGGGGGTACTTATAGGGGGCAGCCAGCCGACCTAGGGCTAACCCTAGTGGTGGGCGCCAGCCCTAGGTGGCGGCCACCACCTCCCTCGCCGTTGGATGCACCGCCTTTGCTTCAACGACATCCAGGTGGTTGTCCGAGGCGGTTTGGACGTCGGTTGCATGTCCTAGCACCCGACATTCAGCCTGGATCCACGCCACTTCATCCTGAGCCGTCCGATGCCACTGACCTAGTGACCAAGGGCCAAGATTTGGCCTTGGGGAGGTCACACGGATCGGTGATGTGGCAGGGGTGGAACTTGGGTCAACCCAAGTGGCGGGCGCCACTTAGAGCCGGCGGGCGCCACCTAGGGGTGGCGGGCGCCACCCCTCTTAGGCCCATTTGGGCCCTGCTGAGTGGGATTGTCTCCTGGTGGGTCCATGTGTCCAATTTGGTTCAAATCCTGCATTCAAATAAAATTCTATGGACATGTGGAATTTGGTTAGTTTGAAACCTATTTGACTACTTTTCATGCCTTTTTGGGGGACTTTAGGGTCAAATGTTGACGGTAAAACGGGTGTTTAAGGACCGTCAACACCCGCCACAAGGGTGAAGCCAACATTCCCCCCTGCCACGTCACTGATCCGTGTGACCACCCCAGGGCCAAATCTTGGACCTTGGTCACTAGGTCAGTGGCATCGGACGGCTCAGGAGGGAGTGGCGTGGATCAAGACCGAATGGCGGTTACTCAGACATGCAACCGACCTAACCACCGCCTCTCTGGAGCTCCTGGATGCCGTTGAAGCAGAGGCGGTGCATCCAATGGTGATGGGGGTGGCGGCTGCCACCTAGGGCTGGCGCCCGCCACTAGGGTTCGCCCTAGGTCGGCTGGCTGCCCCCTATAAATACCCCCCTCACTCACTTGGGCTATAAATACCCCCCCTGAGGCATCACTTCAGATACCAACACGACCAAGAAGCAAAGCAAGAGAAGCAAGTGAGAGTTAGGTTAGAAGCTCAGAGAGCTTAGGCAAGTAGGTAGCTAGTAGAGCAAGGCATCTTTGCCCTCGCGGAAGCGCTGCTCAAGGCTTAGCTCAAGAGTAGACGCATGCAAGTGATCGGTCTTGGAGCTGGGAAGAGTCTTCCTTCATCTCCAGTTCAGGTTTTGCTCTTGTTACTCAAGCACTTACTATATTCTAGTTCATCATTTCAAGTATTATTTTATTCTACTTATCAGTATTGAGTGGTATATTTGATTGATTGCTTGAGTGCCTAGCTATCCTACAGATCAATTCACTTAGTCATAGTAGTTAATCTCTAGTGAGCTTAGTGTTTGATCTTTGCCAATAGGTTGCTTAGTTAGTTTAGTGTTTATCTTATTAAGTCAAGTATTTGCTCTGACGTCCGCAAGGGTGTCTCTATTCAAAGCTAGGGTAGAGATAGTTAGAATATAATTAAGCGTGGTGCTTAGTTATAGACTTACCTTCAGATACGGCTGGACCCCCGGATAGCTGTGGTAGCAAGCAGGTGGTGATAGCCCTGTGCGCCTTGAATTCCACCACGTAGTTGGCCCAGTTTAACAGTAAGGCTCGTTGTGCTAGCGTTCAACCTAAGTCAGTGGTAAAGGCTAGTACACCTCGATACTTGATAAGATAGGAATAAAACTTTACTTAACTTGGTTGCTTAATTGACATTTGCCTGTCTTGCTTCGTAGTTATCTTGATTTGTGGTTATCTAGGAGTAGTTATTAGTTAGTAGTTAGTTATCATTAGTTATCCTTAGTTATCCCATTCTATCTATCTATCTAGTTATCCACCTTACCTTACCATCCATTTCATCCTTACCTATCCACCCATATATTCTTTCTAGCCTTTCATCCCCTCTCTTCCCTTCTCTCCTTTTCCCTTTTCTCTTTTCTTCGACTCTCATCCCCTCCTTGACTCGACTCATACACCACCCTAGCCTTCCCTTGGGATCAAATAAATCGACACCTGGTACTCCCAGGCGAAGTGCTACTATGATAGTTCTGTGCGCTTGCAGAATCTCCTCTTGGTAGATTGCAATCTCTCTAGTTAGCTGCTACTAGTGTCGGGATTGACAACCCCACTTGACATTAGTAGATAGCTGCTTTAGCTTCATTCCTTTAGGTATAGTGACCGGACTTGCTACAAGCACTTCTGACACTGTTGCCTGGAATAGATTCCATAGTCTACTCCTAGTAACGACGTTGGCTAGTGTCAACAAGCATTTCTGGGCCATTACCGGGGATAGTTGCCTAGCTCTATCTTTAGTGAAGCTAAGAACTACCAACAGTCATTTAATTTCTAAACGTGGAATTGAGGTAGACAAAGCTAAAATTGAAGTAATTGAACAACTACCTCCCCTATTAATATTAAAGGGATACGAAGTTTTCTTGGCCATGCTGGTTTTTATCGTCGGTTTATAAAAGATTTTTCATACATTGCTAGACCACTTACTAATCTTTTGGCTAAGGATGTACCCTTTAAATTCTACAAGTCTTGTTTTGTAGAATTTATTTCAAATGCTTAAAATCGAATAGCAATTCTTCTCCTCAGTGGTAAAAACATATTTCCGCCTAAAGCCTTAATAATCTTGACATCATTTTGTTACTCTAGCTACTTACCTTTGTAATGATGCTAAGTTAACTTTTATGGCTTTGGTTGAGAGATTTATCATATTCCCAAAATCAAGATCGTTAAAAAAGGGTTAAGTCCCTCTTAAGAAGTATTATTGTGAAAGAGACATGAGCTACGCAAAAAATATATATATATATATCCAAGGAAATAAAAGGGGGCAAGTGCCCAGAAGCTCAAAAAGATCGATCACGAGGAAATAAAAAGGGACAAGTGTCTGGAACCTCGCTTAAAAAAATAAAAAAATGGGCACGTGCTCAACAGTAGAATTAGCCTCATAGCTCATGGTTTCTCTTAAGCAAAATACCAAACAAGAGAGGACAAGTGTTTTCAAAAATAAAATCTTGAATAAGGAGTATGACACTTCTCTCCCTAGCTCTAAGTGTTGACTTAGTAATATAATCAAAGCATAAGTGCTACATACTTCTTAAAGCCCCAGATATAATTAATAATTTTTGAAAAGAAGGCAATGCCTCATGTGAGGAGATAAGAACTTTGAAAAATATTGAGAGTATCACAAGGAGGAGAAGGAAAGCTACATTCTTTTCAGAAAATCTTACAAAACTCTCCAACTATCAAGACTGAAGGGTAAAGGTAATAAAATTTATTTTCAACACTACTAATCCCAATAGTGCAGGTTTCTCTATGAACAGTGAATGTGAAGCTCTACTTTCCTCAGGGACGAGTAAAGATCTAGTGTAGGGGAGCTTGTTGACGGTCACTAACTCATATCTTATACCATCAATAAGTCACTTAAAAGAGAATAAACGTGACCATCAACCTAGGAATAGAGTTTGATTCTAACGAGTTCCACGAGTTGTGTCGTTCTCACTTGTTTTGCAGGAATACCAACATTTCACTACATAAAAGTATCCCAAGTGATAAATCAGAGCACACCATTATGAAGAGCTCGTCGAGACGATCGAAACAGACATATGGTTTACCACAATTGGATTCCCGACGGAGGAGTCCTCAATTGTTACAACTTGGAAGCTTCTAGAAGCAACCTGGAGTGATCACCAAGCAACATATATAAGGGCTAAACTGACAGATCCAATAGCTATGGTGAATTCCAGTTCTTCAGGGTGTTTTCCAGCAAATGGAAAGAGATAGATTCCTTCTCCAACACGATGGATTGCGCAACAAGATTGAAAGTCGCGCTAGGGCAACCAGGAGGCTTCTAGAAGACAACTCGGCGAAGACGGCGCCTGGTGGCTGCCAGGTAAAGCCAGCTGGCCCCACCCCTAGGCCGGCTGGCCTGGGCCAGGGTCCTTCGAGGCCCATCTTCGTGGAGCGTGCCCTAATCGACCTCCTCGACGCATCTCAACCATTGTTCAAGGTCGGTTTGATCGGAAGGTCACGGTTCATCCCCCAGGGCTATATAAGAAACCTCGGACCCCGTCCCTGAAGCAATCCTCATTCAGATCAGATCCAAGACAGAAACTCTAGTCATATTCATCGGGAGAGGATTAGAGCCATCTAGCAATTAGAAGATTAGTAGCCCTCTAATTAGGGATTAGATCTAGTCTTCTATAGGATTAGAAGAGAGAGAGAGAGGTATTAGAGGGAGATTAGAAGGAGCTCTGGCCTGTCGGATCTACTTCTTCAGCTTGTACCTGCGGATCCAAGTTCGTCAAGAGCTTGGATCAGGATAATCTTCGGTCTTCAACTTCTAATTATGTGTAAGCATTCTTGTTCTTATTATTCTTCTAGCTTGCATCTCTAATTAAAGTACTAATTCTAATTAGAGTACTCTAATCTAGTCGCTCTAGATTTAGAGGAGTTGTCATCGTGTAAGCCTGGTGCTTAGACTCGATTACTTGCATAGTGTACCCTATATTCCGGATCGGTGGTAGCTCGCGGGTGTGACTCTTATAGGCCCGTTGAATCTTCCATAGTCCACCTCCCGTCTATAGGGCTAGCAGGAGTATATTACTTGGGAATCGCCATACTCTGGATGTGGTCTCCCAACGTAATCCACAGTAGAATAATAACCGCATAGCTTCCTGAGGTTAGAGCTGGAAACCCTAGTGTTCTCCTTTATCTTTTATATTCTCACTTTTGCTAGTGTTCAGGGTTTAAGCAATAGACTTAAGACAATCACCCCGTTCCTTTGGGTTCGATATAAAACTGGGTCTACATCCGGTGAAGTGCGGTATCTAATTTGTGCGCTTGCAGATTTTATATCTAGTGTTTTGATAACATACCTTAGCATTACGCATTACTAGTGTCGTTGCCAAGGGCGACTTTGGTGGCGACGGTAGTAAGTGTCAACCGCCGTGGTGGTGGCTTGCGTATCGAGGATACACTTACCCCCGACCAGCGGCGTCCGATTGAGGCGACCGAGCGTCGGCATGCATCACCATCAGAGACTCTTATGGCCGCAGGTCGCCGGATGACTTTCACAGCTCCAGTGGACGAGCCGCAGGGCTCAAGACAGGGCCAGGTAGAGGCCGAGACTGCAGAGGCTGAGGCAGTTGAGCCAGAGGCAAAGGAGGAGGTGCCACAGGAGGAGCCCAGGCGTCGGTCGTCTCGTCGCAGGACCGAGGTGCCACCCCGGGCCGACGTCCCTCTACGGGGTGCACGTGCTCCGTCGAGGCGTCCACCCCCGCCGATTCCGCGACTGGACCTCCGCATGGCCACCTGTTCGCAGATTCAGACTCTTCAGTTGGTTCCAGTAGAGCAGTGGTTTCCCAGAGAGAGGCAGCAGTAGGCCAGCCCGGACTTCTACACTGTCCTCCAGGAGGATTTCTATCAGGGCTATAGGAACGTCGGGATCTGCCTGCGTTCTCAGAGGGTCTGTTCTTTTGAGGTAGTGGTTACAGCAGCAGAGCAGCTTCGCCCCGTCCTCACTTACCTACCTGGTTTGGCAGACCTTTTGGGGCGGTCTGGCTCGTACATCGAGGATTGGTCTTCCAGTTCTATGCCTCACTGTGGGTGCACCCGGACCGAGAGACCATAGAGTTTGCGTTTAGAGGCGAGCACTGCAGGTTGTTTTTGTCAGAGATCCGTGACTGGTTCAGCTTGCGTCACTCACAGACCCGGATCCACGACCAGTGCTACGGCAGGACAGAGCCACCTAGACGCCCTCACGGCGGAGAGCAGACGGCGACTGACCTAGTGTGCATGTGCTTTAGAGAGCCTTTCGGGCAGGGTTTGAGCCGTGCGCCTAAGTATCTTACTCCTACGGCTCGGATCCTTCACGAGGTCCTTCGGTGTACCCTGCTTCCTAGGGTTGGCTTCCGAGAGGGGATGTCCAGACTGCAGCTATGGCTTCTTGCATATCTGATCAGGCAGCAGGAGTTTGATATTTGGGATGTGATACTTTGTGAGATGGGGGGCATAGTGGAAGAGGGCATCAAGGCCCGGAGGCAGCTACCCTACATGCACTGGATCTCGTACATCCTTTGGAAGGTAGCTGTCACTACAGGCACTCACCCAGGGCAGTCCCTCACTAGCTCAGCGATAGTGTTCCCAGATTATAACATGAGTCAGCTTCTTGGACACCGTCATGACCACAGGCAGCAGCGACGTCCGTCTAGCTCGCGACAGCGCCTCGACATGCCAGAGTCAGCACAGGAGCATGACGAGGGTGTCAGAGCGCTTGCCGAGCAGGAGCTTGCTAACTTAGAGGGTGAGGACACGTACGTGGCCGAAGACCCCACTGACAGCTCTGACGAGGACTACCAGCTCCCGCCCCACGCTCCGCCTCGCTCTCTCGACACTCAGGCTAGGACGTCTGGTACAGCCTCCTCCGATCCCGCACTACTTGCTATCTTATCTCGGATGGAGGAGCAGCAGAGGACCGTGACACAGGATGTCCAGCGGTTAGCCCAGGAGCAGCAACGTCTAGCACAGGCTTAGGCCCTTGCCCAGTAGCAGGCACAGGAGCGGTCTGATGCACTTCAGCGGCAGATGACGGAGCTACAACAGCAGACTCTGACCTTCATGGAGAGGATCATGAGTGGACCTCCTCAGTGGCAGTGGCAGCAGCCTCTACCTTAGCAGCAGCTTCAGTGGCCGCCACATGTCCCACCGCAGCAGCAACAGTTTAGTCAGCAGCAGCAGCTCTCTGGCCCCGGCCCCTCCCAGTTTACTTGCTACTCTACTCCACCTGGAGGGGCCTTGCTGTTCATCCCGCTTCACATAGGCTTCACGACTCGTCCGACAGAGTCACTATTTGTGAGGACCACTACTATGACGCGGGACCTGTCTACGACCTTCAGCGAGCTCACTAGGTTACCCATGCTAGACTTACAGGGCCCAGTTCCGACGTCGATAGCTCCAGTCACCTCTACGACAGAGACCTTAATGAGCTCTGTCACATCTTTAGAGCAGACAGAGCCTGTTCAGTCAGAGATGACCACTACAGTTCAGCCTGAGTTAACCACTATACCCGAGCTTCCGCACTCCGATACTCAGGTTGACACCACTACAGTGATTGTGACAAAGACTGTGGGGACCCAACAGACAGACCAGATAGAGCAGTCAGTGCAGCTTGAGCAGCCTGAGCAGACCCGGACCGCTTCTCCAGAGCTTCTAGCTACAGAGGGTCAGACTGCCGGCTCTTCTTTATCAGACTCTGAGGAGCTACTGCAGCAGTTTGAGTTCACGTAGCGTACTCCAGACGCTTCAGCTGCACCTCACTCGTCCGCGCCACCTCCGCCCTCCGACGCTTAGTTTGGTGTTTGACGCCAAAGGGGGAGAGTGGTCGAGTATAGTGTTAAGGGGAGCGATGTGAGAGGGATTTGATTCTTATGTTTGTTTTATTTCACATACGCTCTTCATATCACATATCTTTCGCACTTTGCCTATCATATATGTGTGTGTGTGTGTGTGATATGGACCTTGTGACATGTTTGTGCTCTGTATGATATCATATATGACATGTCATTTCATTTCGCTCGATTACTTGTGCTTAATTCATATTCAGTTGGTATTCGAGCTCTATTACTCTTGCACTTGTTTTTCACTCTAACTCGTTGAGTGCAGGTCGTTGACATGATATGTATGAGCTCGCCCCTAATCATTTTCTCTTATTTATTGCAAGCTCATACATGTCATGATATTGAAACCCTCTTCTCTCTATACTCGAGGTCGTGTTGTCATCAATCACCAAAAAGGGGGAGATTGAACGCATCTTGGCCCCTAGTGGGTTTCGGTGATTGGATGAAACACAAGATTGCTATGACTGACGTGTGTTTTGCAGAAACAGGGATGAGTTAGGTCATGGTAATGGCGACGATACGGGCATATGGAGTTCATGTCCCCTGGCAATGGAAATCGTTTCGGTTTTCAAAGGACAGACAATGAAGACGGTGGTAGACTAGGCTAAGTGTCATATGGTGTTGGAGGACACTTAGGTAGTCTTAGGTCTTTGTTTTTCCTTTGGCCGTACTATAAAGGGGAGCGTGAATCAGTAGCTTGACCTAGATCAGTCTATTGAGGTAGGTGTGGTGCACACTTGTTATTTCATAGCCCTAGGTAGCTTTGAGAGAGCCCTTATGTCATGAGGATGAAAAGTTGTTAAGGCAGCGTCACGATCCGAAGTCGTTTCGGCCCTGAAATAGGCATCAGACGCTGGCCTTAGTGGCATCAGACGCGCATCTGATGTCCACCAGACTTGAGTGTGCTGGCGACGTGGCATCGGATGCTCCGATGTTGTCACATCAGACGCGCCTGTGCCACTGTTCCTGAGAGAGTGCCCTGAGGGGCACATCGGACACTGGCATCGGACGCTGAGGGCCAGCGTCCGATGTCCATGCAGAGAGGTCAGATTCGCATCGGACGCGTCCTATGTGATGGCATCAGACGCTGCCCAGCATCCGATGCTCCTCTAAACAATCTGACAAAAAGTACAGTTGACTGTTGGCTCGAGGGCATCGGAGCGTTCGATGCCAGGTATCGGCGCGTCCGATGCCCCCGAAAACTGTGTTGTCCAGTGCTCTTTTCGGTGGCCGGTTGGGCGGAGTATTTATACTCCTCCCCCTCCTCCATTAGAGTGTTCTTGCCATTTCCATCCGCTGAAAGACACATTGTGAGTGTGAGAAAGTTCAAGAGCCATAGTGAGGTTGAGAGAATTCCTAATCGCGAGAATTAGTGACCTCATTAGTGAGAGAGAGTAGCAAGTGTGCATCCATCAATCTCTTTGGCCTTGGCTTGGTCAAGTGAGAGTTCTAGCTTGTTACTCTTGGTGATCGGCATCACTGTTGACGGTCCTTAAACACCTGTTTTACCGTCAACATTTGACCCTAAAGTCCACCAAAAAGGCATGAAATGTAGTCAAATAGGTTTCAAACTAACCAAATTCCACATGTCCATAGAATTATATTTGAATGCAGGATTTGAACCAAATTTGGACATATGGACCCACCAGGAGACAAGCCCACTCTGCAGGGCCCAAATGGGCCTAAGAGGGGTGGCACCCGCCACCCCTAGGTGGCGCCCGCCAGCCACAAGTGGCGCCCGCCACTTGGGTTGGCCCAAGCTTCACCCCCTGCCACGTCACCGATCCGTGTGACCTCCCCAGGGCCAAATCTTGGCCCTTGTTCACTAGGTCAGTGGCATCGGACGGCTCAGGATGAAGTGGCGCGGATCAAAGCTGATGGGCGGTTACTCAGACATGCATCCGACCTCCAAACCGCCTCGGACAACCTCCTGGATGTCGTTGATGCAGAGGCGGTTCATCCAACGGCATGTGCAATGGCGGCCGCCAGTGGGGAGTGGCGCCCGCCACCAGACCTAACCCTAGGTCGGGTGGCTGCCCCCTATAAGAACCCCCCTCACTTCCCAAGCTATAAATACCCCCCTGGAGGCACCTCTCCATTGGTACCATCTCAAGCAAAGCAACACCAAGCAAGAGAAGTGAGAGTAGGTTAGAAGCTCGGAGAGCTTAGGCAAGTAGGTAGCTAGTTGAGCAAGGCATCTTCGCCCTCGCGGTAGCGCTGCTCAAGGCTTAGCTCAAGAGTAGAGGCGTGCGAGTAATCGGCTCTGGAGCTGGGAAGAGTCTTCCTTCATCTTCAGTTCAGGTTTTGCTCTTGTTACTCAAGCTTTTACTATATTCTAGTACTATCATTTCAAGTATTACTTTATTCTACTTATTAGTATTGAGTGGTATACTTGATTGATTGCTTGAGTGCCTAGCTATCCTACAGGTCAATTCACTTAGCCATAGTAGTTAATCTCTAGTGAGCTTAGTGTTTGATCTTTGCCAATAGGTTGCTTAGTTAGTTTAGTGTTTATCTTATTAAGTCAAGTGTTTGCTCTGACGTCCGCAAGGGTGTCTCTATTCAGAGCTAGGATAGAGATAGTTAGAATATAGTTAAGCGTGGTGCTTAGTTATAGACTTACCTTCAGAGACGGCTGGACCCCGGATAGCTGTGGTAGCAAGCAGGTGGTGACAGCCCTGTGCGCCTTGAATTCCACCACGTAGTTAGCCCAGTTTAACAGTAAGGCTCGTTGTGCTAGCGTTCAACCTAAGTAAGTGGTAAAGGCTAGTACGCCTCGATACTTGACAAGATAGGATTAGAACTATACTCAACTTAGTTGCTAATTGTCTTTTGCCTGCCCTGCTTCGTAACTATCTTGCTTTGTAGTTATCTTGCTTAGTGGTTACCTAGTTACCTAGTTACATAGTTATTAGTTATCTTAGTTATCTTTTAGTTATCCTATACCCTTTACCTACCTATCCATCCACCTTACCTTAGCCATCCACTTCATCCTTACCTAGCCACCCATACATTTTTTCTAGCCTTTCTTCTCCCCTTTTCTCTTTTCTCTTTTTCTTCGACTCTCATCCCCTCCTTGACTCGACTCATCCACCACCCTATCCTTCCCTTGGGATCAAATAAATCGACACCTGGTACTCCCAGGCGAAGTGCTACAACCGATAGTTCTGTGCGCTTGCAAAATATCCTCCTGGTAGATTGCAAACTCTCTAGCTAGCCCCTACTAGTGTCGGGATTGACAACCCCGCTAGCATTAGTAGACAGCTGCTTTAGCTCCACTCCTTTAGGTATAGTGACCGGTCTTGCTTCAAGCACTTCTGACGCCGTTGCCGGGGATAGACTCCAGAGTCTACTCCTAGTAACAACGTTAGCAAGTGCCAACAAGCATTCCTGGGCCGTTACCGGGGATAGTTGCCTAGCACTATCTTTAGTGAAGCTAAGAACTATCAACAAGCATTTCTGGCGCCGTTGCCGGGGAAGGCAATCGGTGTATCGGTTGAGTCCGTGTCGAATTTATCTTCGCTTAAGCTCCCGCTTAGCGAATCCCATCCTACCCCATTCTTTCTTTCCTTAACTCTTCTTATCTTTTTCCTTCATCTTCTTCAACTTCTTTCTTTCTTATCTCGTTCTATCTTCACGATGGCCAATAAGACCATTCGTGAGTTTTCTGCTCCTTCTGCCGCTAATTTAGCGATAGGACCAGACGTGATCGATGCCAACCTCAATTTTGAGTTAAAACCGGCTCTGATCACGATGGTCCAAGCTAGCCCATTCTGTGGCAAGGCTTATGAGGATGCCAATGCTCACCTCCAACAATTTTTGGAGATTTGCGGCACCTTCACCATTAAGGGGATAACCCAAGAAGCCATCCGTCTACGTCTCTTTCCTTTCTCTTTGCTAGGAAAAGCAAAGCAATGGTTCTATACCGATCGCAATGCTGTAGATACATGGGACAAGTGTTCCAATGCTTTTCTCGCCAAGTTCTTTCCTATGGGCAAGATGAATGCTCTTCGCAACAAAATCTTCAGCTTTACGCAACAAGCCGAGGAATCTATTCCCAAGGCTTGGGAGAGGTTGCAAGAGTATGTCGCTGCTTGTCCACACCATGGTATGGAGGACTGGCTATTGATCCAGAACTTCTACCATGGCCTAACCCCTCTCTCTAGAAGCCATTTGGATGCCGCCGCCGGTGGTGCATTCTTTTCTCTGAATGTTGCAGATGCTAAGGCTCTCATAGAGAAGATGGTGTCGAACCAAGAATGGAATGACAAAAGACTACAGCCCCGTAAGCGAGGTATGCATTCCCTTAAGGAAGCCGACATGATCGTGGCCAAGATGGACCTGCTGGCAAAGAAGCTGGACAGCTATGAGAAGATGAACCAACAAGAGAGTGTCCAATCTCTGGAATCCTACATGACTTGTGAAGTCTGTGGAGAAACCGGACATTCTGGGAGCCACTGCCCCGAGCTACATGAAGATTTGAACTTCATCAACAACAATAACGGTTTCCGTCAACCAAATCAAGGATGGAATCAGCACTCCAATTCTCAAGGTAACAATTCATTCCCTCGCTCTAATTTTCATAATTTTGATAATTTCTCATTCTTAAAAGATTTAGTTTACTCACAAGGTAGAACTACTGAATTTTTGAATAAGAAATTAATGATGAATGATAAAACCCTTGAGAATATAAATGCTAAATTGGAAGATTTCTCATCTGCTCTGAAAAATCAACTTAGCTTTAATAAGATGTTAGAAACCCAATTAGCTCAACTTGCTGCTATCATACCTTCTTTTGAATCTGGCAAAATTCTTGCTAAAGCTGACATGGAAACTACTAATATGGTTGAAATAAAATATTTTAACTATTATGAAGATCAAACCATGACTATTAAAAAGGGTGATCCTGGTAGTCCCATAATTAGAAGCTCAATCTTTGGTGAAGTCTTTAAAAATGCCATGTGTGATTTAGGATCGAGTGTGAACATTCTATCTAAAGATTTTTATGAAAACTCGTTATTTCCACCCATGTCATCCACATCTGCCTATGTTGTGCTAGCTGATCAATCCACTTGCTATGTAGAAGGAATAGTAAATGATTTACCTGTTCATATTAGAGGCTCCTATATTCGTGCTGATTTCATAATACTAGATATGGGAAATAGGAAAGATGTGCCTCTAATCTTAGGTACACCCTTCTTGAATACAGTTAATGCTTGCATATATGTGGGAAGTGCTAAAATTCAAATGACATTAGGAGGGACGAAGGAAATATTCTCCTTCTCCCGTGGTCCCGCATATGCCGCTAACATGCAGGTAGCAAAACCCGTCCGTACCAAGAAGAGGCGCCCAGGAACAAGGTGGAACAGAAAGAAAGAACCACCTCCTCCCAAGTTATGTGATTCACATAACAAAGGAGAGGTGCCAAAAGAAAAAGAACTAGATGGAGTACTAAGAGAAGAAGTGCCCAAGGAAGAAGATCCACCCGATAAGGATGAAACTCCATGGACCTAAGGTATGGTTTTATTTTAAATTTTTATTTCCCTTCAATTTTCCCTTTTCAAATAAATAACATATGTCATGCATGCAACTAAAAAAAAGTTATCATTAGTTATATGCATAGGTACATGTTAACTTAGTTAGAATAATATCATAGGATAGTTTCCCTTTTCACAACATTAGATAGTTTCCCTTTTAATAAAAATGAGAACAAGAGCTCCGACTGAGAAGAAGAAGGCCCTTCACCAAGCAAGAAGCCAGCTTGGGGGAGACTCCCGCTCCAATAAGGTATGTCTCAAGCCTACCCTTTACATTCAGTTCTTAAATTCTATATCATTTGAATGTCACATGCTTGCCTAAGTATCCATTCCATGAATAATATTGATAAAATCTGCTTAATCAAGTTGAAACCTGAATAAGATTTGAAATATGTCATGCAAATGCTATTATTATGGTTTGAATAACTGGTCTTATCTAAGTTGTAGTTTTTGTGGGTTGCACATGCTTAAACTGAAATCATGCTTAGTGAGTAAAGTTAGTAAGAAATGGAGTAATTCTTTAAACTTATTAAGGTGAAATTAGGACCTAATCTGGAGGATTTCTTTTAAAAAAATTATGAAAAACCTTGCTAAAAGTGCCTCCTAGATTTTATCCCATCCCACCACCAGCCAAATATTTGCTAGTCATTAGTCAAAACCACATAGAGCTTTGTTTGTGTTGAGCTTTGTTAGACCTCATAGATCTTAGTAGAGAAGCTTATCATATCTTTTGAATCAAGATTCACGCACACCCACCATAAATTGCCTACTCTCCACTTTGGAAGTTTGCAACCACCAAATAAATTGCTTATTCTCTACACCGGAGATATGCAATACCCTGCCAAACATCCCATTGCTAGCCTTATGTTTATTCATACACTGGGAATAAGCATTTCTCCCTCTTTCCCCTTTTCATTTCAAAAAAATCCTTTCCTACAGATGTCTGGGGAAATCTAGAGCTAAAAGAGAGGGAGAGAAAAAAAAATGAGCAAAGTAGCTCAAGAAAGGACTATGTCCTGAAGAAAAAAAATTGAGCAAAGTAGCTCAAAAGAGGACTATGTCCTAAGAAGAAAATGTGAGGACACATCTTTTGTCTACTCACTTTGTATCAAAAAAAAAGAGAGAATTATCATTAGCTCTAGACCCCAGGAATTAACTAGGAAGGATTATGAAATATCCCTCTATACACTTCCACATAACCACACATGCACATCTTGATCAATTTTTATGATTTGCTGCTCCTCATGATCTGAGTGTCTAGCTTAACAATAAACATCAGGCAATTTGCTCATGGTTCTTAGCCTACCTATAACTCCACATATCATTCTTTAGAAATAGGAGAGGCTACATTTTGGCCTAAGTGAGGATTTAAACACCATTGAGTGATTGAGTGATCTAGAGGACTTAAGCAAGTTGTTATCTTTTGAAAATCTTGAAAAACCTCCAGACAGAATCCTAGTCAAACCTAAGCAAGATAAAAGTTTCCTATCTACTACTTTATTTCACTCTTGCATGTTTGAAGTGAAAAGGTATAAGCCCCACATTGCTATGATTCATGATATATGCTAAGTTATTTCTTACTATACAATATGCACTTGTAGACATCTTAAGTTGCTATCTTTTTCATGCTCAATGCTTAAACCGCATTGTTGCTTGTTGAGGGTCCTTAAACACCTGTTTTACCGTCAACATTTGACCCTAAAGTCCACCAAAAAGGCATGAAATGTAGTCAAATAGGTTTCAAACTAACCGAATTCCACATGTCCACAGAATTCTATTTGAATGCAGGATTTGAACCAAATTTGGACATATGGACCCACCAGGAGACAAGCCCACTCGGCAGGGCCCAAATGGGCCTAAGAGGGGTGGCGCCCGCCACCCCTAGGTGGCGCCCGCCAGCCATAAGTGTGGCCCAAGCTTCACCCCCTGCCACGTCACCGATCCGTGTGACCTCCCCAGGGCCAAATCTTGGCCCTTTGTCACTAGGTCTGTGGCATCGAACGGCTCAGGATGAAGTGGCGCGGATCAAGGCTGATGGGCGGTTACTCAGACATGCACCCGACCTCCAAACCGCCTCGGACAACCTCCTGGATGCTGTTGATGCAGAGGTGGTTCATCCAACGGCATGCGCACTGGCGGCCGCCAGTGGGGAGTGGCGCCCGCCACCTGACCTAACCCTAGGTCGGGTGGCTGCCCCCTATAAAAACCCCCCTCACTTCCCAAGCTATAAATACCCCCCTGGAGGCACCTCTCCATTGCTACCATCTCAAGCAAAGCAACACCAAGCAAGAGAAGTGAGAGTAGGTGAGAAGCTCAGAGAGCTTAGGCAAGTAGGTAGCTAGTTGAGCAAGGCATCTTCGCCCTCGCGGTAGCGCTACTCAAGGCTTAGCTCAAGAGTAGAGGCGTGCGAGTAATCGGCTCTGGAGCTGGGAAGAGTCTTCCTTCATCTTCAGTTTAGGTTTTGATCTTGTTACTCAATCTTTTACTATATTCTAGTACTATCATTTCAAGTATTACTTTATTCTACTTATCAGTATTGAGTGGTATACTTGATTGATTGCTTGAGTGCTTAGCTATCCTACAGGTCAATTCACTTAGCCATAGTAGTTAATCTCTAGTGAGCTTAGTGTTTGATCTTTGCCAATAGGTTGCTGAGTTAGTTTAGTGTTTATCTTATTAAGTCAAGCGTTTGCTCTGACGTCCGCAAGGGTGTCTCTATTCAGAGCTAGGATAGAGATAGTTAGAATATAGTTAAGCGTGGTGCTTAGTTATAGACTTACCTTCAGATACGGCTAGACCCCCGGATAGCTGTGGTAGCAAGCAGGTGGTGACAGCCCTGTGCGCCTTGAATTCCACCACGTAGTTGGCCCAGTTTAACAGTAAGGCTCGTTGTGCTAGCGTTCAACCTAAGTAAGTGGTAAAGGCTAGTACGCCTTGATACTTGACAAGATAGGATTAAAACTATACTCAACTTAGTTGCTTATTGTCTTTTGCTTGCCCGGCTTCGTAACTATCTTGCTTTGTAGTTATCTTGCTTAGTGGTTACCTAGTTACCTAGTTACCTAGTTATTAGTTATCTTAGTTATCTTTTAGTTATCCTGTACCCTTTACCTACCTATCCATCCACCTTACCTTAGCCATCCACTTCATCCTTACCTAGCCACCAATACATTCTTTCTACCCTTTCTTCTCCGCTTTTCTCTTTTCTCTTTTTCTTCGACTCTCATCCCCTCCTTGACTCAACTCATCCACCACCCTAGCCTTCCCTTGGGATCAAATAAATCGACACCTGGTACTCCCAGGCGAAGTGCTACAACCGATAGTTCTGTGCGCTTGCAGAATCTCCTCCTGGTAGATTGCAAACTCTCTAGCTAGCCCCTACTAGTGTCGGGATTGACAACCCCGCTGGCATTAGTAGACAGCTGCTTTAGCTCCACTCCTTTAGGTATAGTGACCGGTCTTGCTTCAAGCACTTCTGACGCCGTTGCCGGGGATAGACTCCAGAGTCTACTCCTAGTAACAACGTTAGCAAGTGCCAACAAGCATTCCTGGGCCGTTACCGGGGATAGTTGCCTAGCACTATCTTTAGTGAAGCTAAGAACTACCAACAATCACCTAGATGGCTTGGTGGTGATCGTGAAGCTTGGAGAGCATCCGGAGGCATTGTGGATGACCCAAGCAAGATTGTGACCGGTAGTGAGCGATTCACCGTGCCGGAGTGGCGAAGAATCAGCTCATAGTGAGCACTTGATCCTTGCGCGGATCAAGGGGGAGCGATACCCTTGCGCGGGTGCTCCAACTAGGACTAGGGGGTGTGCCGACACCTCGATACCTTGGCAAAAAGATCGTCGAGTCATCTCTACTCTCTTTACTTACGCATTTACGTTTGAGCAATTCAATTCCGCAATTTACTTGTTGTTCATTCATTTTTGAATTGTCATGCTAGAGTAGAAATGGTTTAGAGATAGCCTTTTGTGCGGTAGAGTTTAGAGAAACACACTTCTAGACACAAGGGGTTAATTGAGCTTGATAGGTTTTAATTGTCGCAAGAATTTTTAGAAAACCCCAATTCACCCCCGTCTTGGACATCTTGATCCTTTCAATAGGGTAATTATTTCATACTCCCAGGAAGTAGTTACTCCTATTTGTAATATGTCTTGATTTATGATCCGACGAACTGTACGTAGACGAAGTATATGATCATACTAGACTTTCTAGGATAGCATATATGTCAAGTATGCAAGCATACATAGAGTATATGGTTATACTTATTTTATATACTACCGTAGTGACATTTTAGTAATATATTAAAAAGTATGAGATCTTTTGAAAAATTTTACGTAAGATATATATATATATATATATATATATATATATATATAGAGAGAGAGAGAGAGATTCGCCCTACGGATAGTATTGTGTTGGTTGGTGGTGGCTTCCCTAACAACGTCGAATGTGTCACTCACTACCACTAGTCCACTACATACCACAGGTACAATGCAATTATCAGGGGGACCTCTTCGATGTATAGAATCGTATTCTATGGGATGGAGCTTTTCAATTCCACAGAACAATTGTCCCTACTTTTGCCAAGACAGATGTTGAGATGACCCCATGTTTAATTTGTCACGCTCAGGCGTCCATATCCACCCAGTACCTGTTCGTCTCATGTATAGAGCAATCATTCCAGGCTTGCGCCTATTGACACGCTAGAAGCAATCAATCGAACTAAACTAGTCCTAGCAGCAATCGATCGCGAAAGTAAAAAAGGCGTCAGTGGCATGGCATCGCCGCCGTCCAGAGTGCTGGGGTCAAGGAGCCGCCTAGAGGCTACACCAATAAAAGAGGGGATCGCAAGACTTGAACCATCTTTGATCCGGTCTGATCTGATCCCGTAATCCACGCACTTGCCTGGCCTGGGGCATTCGCAGTTCGCACAGTCAATCGCACGCGAGGCACGCCTGGACGCCATGGCAGACTCGTTCGTTCAACCAAGGACAGGCAAGAGCAGATCGCCGACTCCACGAATCTGATGCTGACGCTCCGTGTCATCATCTTTTGTACTGCAATATGCTCGGACGGTCTTTCGGACCCTCCCAGTATATATTTGCCTGTGTTATTCAGGTGATTTAACAGCCAACCAAACAGGAACAGGAGACAACTTCAGGTGATTTGCTTTGACATAACACAGCGCAAACAAGCTTTATCATGTGTTCTAGTACTACCCACCAGCGCAAACAATGTGACAACTGACCACAGAATCAAGAGTTTCGGGAGAACCGAGAGCCCTGCTAGAATTCATTGAGCCGAAAGAGCCACACGCCAGATGACCAAAAACTTACAACAGCTAACAGCAGCAGCGTTTTAAACAGGGAGTCAAATACTACAGCGTAATGACGTTCACAGGCGTTGACTGTTTATATTAATTATGGTCAAGCATGTGTATGTTCAGTGAGTGATTTGAAAAGGGCACATCGTGCTAGTGAATCACTTTGCCTTGGGTTTCTCCTCCGCACCGGCCTTGGCAGTCTCCTGACTCGCTTGCACGTTGGCAGGCACAGGCTGAATGCGTTCGTAGCGCTTCCTGGTCAGGGTTTTGCCCTTCAGTGCGGCGACGTATCTGTCGTTCGTGTCCTCTTTCCGTTGCAGCTCGCTAAGAAACTCCGCTAGTCTCTCCCTGTTTACTTGCCCCATCATCTGTTTGCCAAGTGTTTATCATCAGCGACCATGGAACCAGAAACGTAAACATTTGATACCACAACACAACACTAAGAAAACAACAACACCTTGCATACAAAGTGGAAAAGAAAATAATAGGATGCAAATGATCAAGCATAGTAGTAAATTGTAGGGGCAATTTGCTACAGGACATGTAAAGTGAAAACATTTGTTGGTGGACACTCCGTACAGTTTTTTACACTACGAAAAACTGTACGGAGTGTCCACCAGCAAATGGTCTCCACTTTACATGTCCTGTAGCCAATTTTGCCTAAATTGTATTTGTTTGGCAAGTAGTAAACCAGTAATACAATGTGTCATAAACACCTCCCAAGAAAACAACTAGCAGCATGTCTGTTAGTGTCTTTCATGCTAACTAACGTGCACCACATAAGCATCAGTAATGGGTGTAAGCTGGAACTTTCCAATAAAGAAGTTTCCAAATGGTATAAATAGTAAGGGAAAATTTGAAAATTGCCACTGTAATTTTGCAAAGTTGGAGATATGCAACTAGTGAAGGGCGGGCCTGGTGCAAGCGGTAGAGTCTTACTGCCTGTGACCAAAAGGTCCCGGGTTCGAGTCGCGGTCTCCTCGCATTTCTGCGAGGGTAAGGCTTGCCACTAAATACCCTTCCCCAGACCCCGCACAGAGCGGGAGCTCTCCGGCACTGGGTACGCCCTTTTTTGGAGATATGCAACTGGTATCTCATTAACATGTAATCATTCCTAGGACGGCAACTATAAGCTATTGATTCAATATGAATCCCAGGTAACAAGAATAGTTAACTATTACTAGGTGTTCATTCAATTTCAGCAGCCCAGAATGCATAACAAAGGAAATCTTAAAAATGGCAGTGCATCTATCCCTCTTTCCTAAACACCAGCAAGGAGCTTAAAATACTGCATCTAGCCAACCAACCTAAGTTGCATGGATACGGATACGCGTATTGGTATCGGGCCCATACGGATACGCGGATACGTCATTTTTCCAAAAAACCCGATACGCCGATACGTTTTATATTTTTTAATAAAATAAATAATAGTGTATATTCATATGTTTTTTTTAGAGGACAGTGTATATTCATGTGTATATTCATATGTATATAATATAAAAAGAGAACTAGTACACTAGTGAACCTCTAGTCAAAAGAAAAGCCTATCAAAAGAGTCTAACTCATCTTGTCAATAGTCAATACTCCTTTTAACCGTTTCGTACGCATAACCAGCAGCACCTTCCTCTCAAAAAAAAAGAACAAGTAGCACCTTAATCCTTATCCCAGCCATACACACCCTTCACGTAGCTGCAAACGCTTCTCTCCCTTGTGTGTCCGTCGTCATCCGACTCTAACTGCTCCTTCCCCACGACACTAACTGTCGGCCGCTGTTCCTAGGATACTCCTAGGATACGTATCAGATGGCGTATCTGATTTTTTCTTTTTTTCCGGATACTCCTTGGATACGTATCGAAGGTGTATCGGAGGCGTATCGGTATCCGATACGTATCGGATACGCGATACGTGGCTTCCTCGAAGTATCCGTGTTGAGCCAACTATAAAGCCCCTCCTCAAATGTCCACTACCTGTCTGTGCTGGTTTACTACTCAAATGTTCATTGTTGTCAGGATTCACAAAATGGATTGCTTTGTATGTCTACACTGTTAATTTTTCAATAGGACTCAAGCTCTCAAAAAGCAATGAACTATTTTACACAAGGGTGCGGCGGGTTCAAATCATGAATCAGACAAAATTTTGTTTCGATGAACCGAAAACCAATAAACTACCATAACACAAGAGCCAACAACCATGCCTACCTAAAAAACTTAGATAGCACATAGCAGTATCAAGACATACTTAGCAAATTTTGGAATCTGTGGGCTGTGGCTATGAGGAAGGCCATAAACTCTGCCCATCTGCCAGTTTCAACACAAACAATATCCAATGTGAAATAAATGGTCAAATGTACTGACCAGCAGAAGAAGAAAAAACCAAATTAGTGGCAGGTATATTATTGATATACTCTCTACAGAATACCAGTATCTTCCTCCTGCAGCCTGCTTATATGTAGAGATTGCTACAATAGCTCTATAAGCAAGTTTGAGCTAACATGTAACACCGGAATGACTGTGTCTTCAATGGGGCTGTACCAAACATTAACGCAGCCCTGAGTATAGTTAGGGATGAAGCTCGTTGGTGGTGTTTGGCAGGAGCTAAGGGTCTGTCCTTGCTCACTGCTAGGGACTTTTAGTTTCTTAGCCCGCTCGGTCGTTGTATACTCAGATTCAGGTGATAAAGTCTTAAAAAACAGGGAAGGTGTGTGTGTCTAGGTCTATGTATGTCTCCTTTTTCTTCTACTAATACAATGATACGCAACTCTCCTGCGTATTCGAGAAAGCTAACATCTAACAAGAGAGTTAACAACTACTGAAACAACACAAAACTGTGATACTATATGTGTATTCAGTATTTTGCTCCAAGTCTTGTAACTTATAATATATTGATTGATTCTTCAATATTACTAGCACTTGATTCATACAGTACCTGGTTATTGGAAATAAGCATTGTAACCACAGGACACCTCGACACGCTCTAATTAGGGTATCCCTCAAAAGATGGGGCCCAAACCCTAGTTCAGTCCCATCAATTCCTCAAACATGATGCCGTGTCTTTGAAATTCATGATTTCAAGTGGGAAATTAATTGAACATGTAAACTGGATCGATCAATCAACCTTAGATCCCAAATCGCAGAGCATATAATTTATAACAACTGATAATAGCATCCATCGATCACGGTGGGATCTGTACGAGGGAAGCGATAGCACGCACCGTGGTCTCGGGTCGGGCCGTGGAGCGAAGGTGGGCCTCGAGCTGCTCGTTGCGCGAGCTGGTGAGCTGCATCACGCCGTAGCCGATAACGCCGGGGACGACGCCGCACAGAGCCGCGAAGGTGAAGAAGAAGGGCTTCGAGTCACGCGTCCGCCGAACCAGCCATCGCCACCCCGCGCTCTTCTCCCACAGGATCGACATATCCCACCGGCCGCCGCTTCCTCTCTCCACGCGATTCTCTGGGCCTTTCCCCTTTTCGCAGACTTCTCGTTTAGGTTTTTGTTTTTTTTTTTCCAAAACACACCGTTGTAATTCGTCTAATTGCAGATCTGCCGTTATAAGAGTAGCCACAGGCCCACAGCTTGTGAATTCTGTGATGGTTCATTACATATTGCAGGTATAGAAATATTGACATCGAGGATTGTTTGTTTACTGGTGTTAACAAAGTGCGCGATCCATGGCGCGAAAAAACATATCACAATTTCAAGATTTAGAAGAAGAGAACGAAGAGATGACATGATAAGAGGATCACGAAGGAGTTCACTTAGAGATAAGACATTACTTTTTAATTCCAGGGTAAAATTATTCAGGCACGGTAAACTCCAGAGCAAATGGGGAGGACCATTCAAGATGGTAAGTGCATCGTCACATAGAGCGGTAACACTTCAAAATGATGAAGTTACGATATTCAAGATAAATGGTCAAAGACTCAAAATCTTTCTAGAAGTTGAGAAACCACTTGAGGATTTAGATGAAATTCATTTTATTACTTTTCAATAAATTTACGCCTCTGTCATCCTTCAAACCGTTGCAAATATTTTTCAAGATAAATACGAGCTTAGAAACCGACTAGAGAAAAAGCGACGCGAGAGGATGACAGGTGGGGCCAGCCGACTCCACCCTTAGGCCGGCTAGCCCACCAGTCACCCACCTCGCGCTCATTCACCTCTCTCATAATCCTTTGACCATACCTTGACCTAATTAAGTCGGTTAGTGCCACCATTCAATAAGGAGCGGCGCGAAACTCTAATGGGTGGACGTTTGACCTCTGTTGCAAGTCGACCCCCCCCCCTACATAAACAAGTCAAGGTGTGCCTTCATCCTCATTCCATCAAGCCTTTCCTCTCTAGCAACAAGAAAGCTCTCCTCTTTTCTCTTGATCCCAATGGCCGACAAGGAGATCATTCGTTACGGAGTCAACGACAGCAAGCTTCCAGTACTCTCTGACCATCATCCTGGTTCATGAGCCTCGGCCTCTCACGACGATCCCACCAAGGAGGAGGTAAGATTGAGCCTATTATGCTCAAGTGTGTCCATTGACAGTTGTTGACGCAAAATCTAGGTCGGTAGCACCAACACACTCGAACGCACGGTCCTCAGAGGGGTGCAGAGCAAATCCTGACCTCCTGGACCATCAACAAGCGGTGGTGCCGATTCTCAGCGAAATCGACTTCGGGCGTGCCAGTCAATTTGACCTATAATTGACAAGAAAGAGAAAAAGATCGTTAAAATATGGAACCTGCTGGTTTGGTGCCAGACAGTTCTAAATTATACGGCTCTGATATAGCCATTTGTCTTTAGGACATTGACTACAAGTCAACTCTCGTGAGATTGCATGAAAAGCATTGAAAAAAGATACGCAACAACGACTATGACATATGTATAAAAGGATGTTTATAATAAATAAACAGCCGATAATCTTAAAAGAGGTTAACAAGACAAAGATCTATATGTACTTTTAAGCGACATGAAACCAACGTATTGACTAATTGCACGAGCAGTTCTATTCATTAATAGTGGAGTGTCTCCATACAGCCATAATAACAAATAGATCGATAAAATAGCTTAAACATCAACAGTGGGGTTCTCCATACAGCCTTAATGATGACCAAACTAGATCACGTCTCGTGCAAAGAGTAGATCTGTTAATTCCAAGCCACTTAAAAGAACACATTATGAAGGAAGTATAACTGGATCGGCTATTTTAGCCGATACAGGGTCCATGAGACACGAACAAGATCTATCCGTCAAAGCCATGATTTAAATTAGGATAAATAGACTTAATCTATCATATATATCAGTGGGGTTCGAGAATACAGTCATAATAGACATGTTAGATCAAATCTATCTGCTCTTAGATTAGATCATGACTTTATCGAATATCTCGAACGCACAACATGTAACAACCAAGATTGACGAAATAGTCGATGAAAGGCTTGAATCGGATGTACGATCGAGCCTATTATGCTCAAGTGTGTCCATTGACAGTTGTTGACGCAAAATCTAGGTCGGTAGCACCAACACACTCGAACGCACAGTCCTCAGAGGGGTGCAGAGCAAATCCTGACCTCCTGGACCTTCAACAAGCGGTGGTGCCGATTCTCAGCGAAATCGACTTCGGGCGTGCCAGTCAATTTGACTTGTAATTGACAAGAAAGAGAAAAAGATAGTTAAAATGTGGAACCTGCTGGTTTGGTGCCAGACAGTTCTAAATTATACGGCTCTGATATAGCCATTTGTCTTTAGGACATTGACTACAAGTCAACTCTCGTGAGATTGCATGAAAAGCATTGAAAAAAGATACGCAACAACGGCTATGACATATGTATAAAAGGATGTTTATAATAAATAAACAGCCGATAATCTTAAAAGAGGTTAACAAGACAAAGATCTATATGTACGTTTAAGCGACATGAAACCAACGTATTGACTAATTGCACGAGCAGTTCTATTCATTAATAGTGGGGTGTCTCCATACAGCCATAATAACAAATAGATCGATAAAATAGCTTAAACATCAACAGTGGGGTTCTCCATACAGCCTTAATGATGACCAAACTAGATCACGTCTCGTGCAAAGAGTAGATCTGTTAATTCCAAGCAACTTAAAAGAACACATTATGAAGGAAGTATAACTGGATCGGCTATTTTAGCCGATACAGGGTCCATGAGACACGAACAAGATCTATCCGTCAAAGCCATGATTTAAACTAGGATAAATAGACTTAATCTATCATATATATCAGTGGGGTTTGAGAATACAGCCATAATAGACATGTTAGATCAAATCTATCTGCTCTTAGATCAGATCATGACTTTATCGAATATCTCGAACGCATAACATGTAACAACCAAGACTGACGAAATAGTCGATGAAAGGCTTGAATCGGCTATTTCCTCTGTTGTGAGCGTATAAACCTCAGGATAGCCGAAATTAAGTATCTTTTAAGCTTAGATTACTTCATCAATCTTGATTGGGCAAGATGTTGTTTAAAACGTAAATAAACATATTAAAACATAAAACAACATCGATAACTTAATAAATCTACTAGCTTGCCAAGCCAATAGAGCCGATAACTAGTCAAGATCGACTAAAGTAAGAGATTGATCAGATTCAAGACAGTCTCACAAAAGACGAGCTTAGACCAATAACTAGCCATGCCATAGCTTAACAAGAGTTTGGTCGATGCCAATGCAGCCTTATTGCACGATGACATAAGCCATTGGTGAAACTTACAAGCAAACCGGAGGTCGGTCGATGCCGATGCAGCCCTGCCTGATTGAAGGTCTCGCCGAGATCTACGTTACTCTTACTCCTAGGGTTTTGGCCAAGGGCCGATGTGTTTGATTGATTGGATTCCACTACAAAATTCGGGTTTCTAGCTATTTATAACCCGTTTCACTCCTGTCCCAACATGAATAGATTAAAAAAGGAAAAATAAAAGATGACTCGAACTTGAACTCCGGTCGAGTCCGACACGTCTTCGAAGTCCGTCGTGTTGGTCCACATGAACCCTTCTGGTTACGCTTGATCCATACGAGCTTCTTTTATTTTCAGGCCGATCCTTTTCCTTAATAAATCAGTCGTTTATGTTTACAAAATATTAAATTTCTCGGTCCAAAATCTTGTGTAAACACATGCCCCTCAATTTTGGGATGAAATTTATTTTATTCCAAAAATGTCATTCTCCTTTCCTTAGGGTCCGATCGACTAACCTTGTTTCTTAGCCGATCAGCCGAGTCTTTTCTTTCTCCCCCTCGATACCGCAAACAGTCTGAATGGTATCTTGACGATCAATGCGAGACGGCTGCTCTTCTCTCAAAAACCGTGTTGCGATTTAACATTCCACTCGAGTACTCTGCACACACGGTACGAAGCAGCATCTTTTCCCTTTCTGAGATTCAATTTTCTAATATAAATTTCCCCTTCGTCTCTATCCCCCATCACATTCGGAGCACATCTTCCTGCTTGCTTTTGCCTTCCGTCCAAAAACCCTCTTTCTCGCCAAAAGCTTCGCCTTCCAAAAAGCCCATCTCCTCCTCTTCCAATGGCAGACAACAACCGTGGGAAGCGTCCTGCGGAGGAGGAAGTGAACTCTCGCTACCGCCCTCAGCGCCGTATTAGGTATGTTTCCTCCATGCTTAATCGACTCCAATTCTTATCATTCCTCAAAGCCTGACTTGATTTCCTTCCTCTGCTTTCAACTAGGATCGACGAGGGTCTTTCCAATGCTACGGCTGCCGTGGCACCTCCCCCTGGAACGGAGTCGGTCTCCAAAAACCCCTCTTCCAGCAGCTCCGAGTCGATGGCCACATGCCATTACCGTCAGATGACGGAAATGCGGAACCTTCACTCGGAGGCCACCATCAGGAACTGCCTCCTCGAGGACCACATCGCCCAACTCCAGAAGGCTTTGGAGGAGGCAGAGGCGAGGGCTTCTCGGGCGGTTCAACAGTGCGCAGAATCCGATGCGCGCGTCGCCGGTATTTCTCTTCTTCTGAAGAATTTTCATTTGATCAGATTTCCTCTACTTAATCCCAATCTATCTCGTTTACTCTGCAGACCTGACCGTGCGCTTGGAGGCCCTTCAGGAGGCGGGGAACGAGGTGGCCGACTCCGTGAACGCCGCCGGTGACAGTGTCGCGGAGAGGATGACCAACATCCCCGCAAGGGTACATGAGGTTGCCCTCCATGGCGTCCGTCATGGCGCCGCCATGGCCCTCGGGGCTGCCGAGGCCTACACCGGCCAAGACCTGGGTGGCCTCGAGGTCACTCCAGAAATAAGTCACGCCATGGAAGTACACTTCGATGGTGTTGAAGGTGCAGCCGGGGAAATAGCAGAGTCCACCCCCTCTGTAATCATAGTGGACAAGGTCTTCGAGTAGTTCATCAGGGCCGAGTTTTTGTAAATAAACTTTTTCTTGAATATAATGAAGTTTCTGCTCCTTTATGATCTCCTTGTGATAAGACCCATCGAGGTCTCTTAATTTCAATGATTCTTGATCTCATATTTTTTGGACTGGAGGCGATGCTCCGATTGCATCAGCTATTTTTGCTCTGAAGGCGATACATCAGTATCAACTATCAATTGGATATCAACGTTGATACTTTAGTTACTGACCAGATCAACTAGCTACAACTGATCCACCCAGATACTAGGGTAATACCTCTTAAAATATTTTCTGTTGACTGCCCTGAAGTATTCGACACCCTCTGGAGTCTCGTAGAAATAAGCATTGCCAGGAGTACATCTAGTAATCCGATAGGGCCCTTCCCAATTTGGTGACCATTTACCATATTTGCCATCCTTAGTTCCAATAGGCAAAATGACTTTCCAAACAAGTCTCCTTCGTTAAACTTCTTTTCCCTGACCTTTTGATCATAGTACTTAGCCACTCTTAGCTTCTGAGCCCTGATGTTTTCTTAAGCTTTTAGCCGATGAAAGTTTAAATCATCAAGATTTTCCATCATGAGATGTTTATACTCATCGGCTTTTAAATTATTCTGCTGTGACACCCTTCTGGATCCTATATTGATTTCCCAAGGCAATACGGCTTCATGACCATAAACCAACTCAGATGGTGAACACTTAGTTGCACCATGACATGCCATCCTATAGGACCACAAGGTTTCACTGAGTATCGAATGCCACTTTTTTGTATGCTCTTTAACTTTCTTTTTAATGATTTTGATCAAAATCTGATTAGAGGCTTCAGCCTGTCCATTAGCTTGAGCATAATATGGAGACAAATTAATCAACTTAAAGCCTGTGCTGGCAGCAAAATCCTCAAACTCTTTTGATACAAACATCTTTCCTTGATCCGTAGTAATAGTTTGAGGAACACCGAACCGATAAATGATATGCTCTTTGATGAACTCGATTACGATAGCTGATGAAGCTTCCTTCCAAGGAACAGCTTCAACCCATTTAGTAAAATAGTCAGTCGCCACCAACACAAACTTGTGTCCTTTGCTAGATGCCGGAAATATTTGGCCAATCAGATCTATTCCCCATCCTCTAAATGGCCACGACTTTGTGATTGGATTCATAGCTGAAGCCGGAGACTTCTGAACATTACCGAATCTTTGGCACTCCTGATATCCCTTATAATATTTAAAGCAATCTTCTAAAATGGTTGGCCAAAAATACCCCGCTCTTCTAATCATCCATTTTATTTTATGAGCAGACTGATGTGCACCACAAATTCCTTCGTGTATTTCTCCCATCAGAACCTTGGCCTCTTCTTGATTGACACATTTAAGACATACACCATCGATTGTCTTGTGATATAGCTGATCATCAAGAAGGACAAACTTCGTAGCTTTGTATCTCAATTTTCTGGATACCTGTCGTGATGGATTCTTCAAATATTCAATAATCTCAATTCTCCAATCATCACTATCGGCAACCTCATCACTTAGTATTTCAACAATTTGCCGATATCTAGAAGCACTTTGAGCTAAACGATTAGCCTCTTGATTCTGACATCTAGGAATATGCTTCACAACAACAGAAGAGAAAGAATCAAGCAATTCAAGGCACTTTTCATAATGCTTTCTCAGAATATCATCTTTGCATTTATATAGGCCAAGCAATTGATTAATCACTAATTGAGAATCTCCAAAAATCTCAATAGTCTCGGCCCCTACCTCACACAAAAGCTGAAGTCCCTTGAGAAGTGCTTCATACTCAGCTTGATTATTAGTGGAGGTTGGATCAATTGAGAAAGCAAACTCAAAACTTCCTCCTTGAGGAGAAACAAGAACAATACCAATGCCCCCACCTTATTTGCAATTGGAACCATCAAAGAACAAAGCCCACGAGGTAAAGTCTAAAGTTTTAATCTTTTGTTTATGATGATGAGTAACAAAATCAGCTATTACCTGACCTTTAACCGCTTTAGCCGATTCATATTTCAAGTCAAATTTTGATAATGCAAGAATCCATTTTCCAATTCTCCCATTTAGTATAGGCATGGATAACATATGTTTGATCACGTCAAACTTCGATACCACCATGCATTCAGAAGACAATAGGTAATGTCGAAGCTTGGTGCATGAGAAGTACAAACATAGGCATAATTTTTCAACGGGAGAATACCTTGTCTCTGGGTCAAGCAATCTTCTACTGAGATAAAAAACCACTCTCTCTTTTCCTTCAAACTCTTGCATTAAGGCCGACCCAATTGTATGATCATCGGCTGACACGTATAACTTGAAAGGTTTGTTCTTTTGAGGAGGAATCAAAACTGGTGGAGACTTCATATATTCCTTGATTTCATCGAATGCCTTCTGTTGCTCATCTCCCCATTTAAACTCTTGATCATCCTTCAACTTTAACAAAACTAAGAACGGCAAAATCCTGGCGGATAGATTTGAAACAAATCTCCTGATGAAATTGATTTTGCCGATCAAAGATTGTAATTGAGTCTTCGTGGTTGGTGGCACTGCTTTGTCAATGGCATCATAGTTCTTTTGGCCAACTTCAATTCCTTTTTCATGTACCATAAACCCCAAGAACTGACCAGCCGACACTCCAAATGCACACTTGTGGGGATTCATCCTTAAGCCATGCTTCCTTGCGCATTCAAGAGTGTCTCTAAGATCCTTAAGATGCTTTTGATAATCTTTGTACTTTACCACCACATCATCAATATAAATCTCAACAATCCTGCCGATCAACTCATGAAAGATATAATTCATAGCCCTCTGATAAGTTGCATCGGCATTCTTAAGCCCAAAGGTCATGACTACCCACTCATATAAGCCTATAGCACCTGGACATCTGAATGCAGTCTTATGTATATCTTCTTCAGCCATAAAAATTTGGTTATAACCAACATTGCCATCCATAAAACTGATAACCTTGTGTCCTGCTGCTGCATTGACTAACATATCTACCACTGGCATTGGGTAGCCATCCATTGGAGTAGCTTTATTCAAATCCCTGAAGTCAATACAAACCCTCATTTTTCCGTTTTTCTTATATACAGGGACTACGCTAGATATCCATTCAACATATCTACTTTGCCGAATGAAATTAGCCTCATAAAGCCGAGTGATTTCTGTTTTCACATCAGCCATAACTTCTGCTCTAATCCTTCTTGGAGCTTGTTTCACAGGCTGACTCCCATGTTTGATAGGTAGTCGATGTTCTACCAATGATCGATCAAGACCAGGCATTTCAGAATAATCCCAAGCAAAACATTCTTTATATTCTTTCAACAATGCAATAAGTTCTTGCCTAAACTTGGGATCCAATTTGGCACTAATGTATGTCAACCTCGGCTTGTCACCATTTCCAATATCAACTGCTTCCAGTTTGTCAGCCGACGTGAAACCCTTGCCCATCTTACTCTCATCTTCGTTAACTGTATAATCCATTAAATATAACTTTTGGAGCCGACTGCTTGGATCGGCTGTTGACTTTCGTCAACTGTTTTGAGAAAGTCTTCTTCGAGAATCCTTCCGGAAAAGCACTCTGTGTTGTCAAAATTCCAAACATCAGGGTCTGAATAAGCAATACTAACAGTTGAATCGGCTGGTACCACTTCCACGGTGTCGCCGATCCACTGAATCACATTCTAATGCATGGTAGATGGAATGCAACAATTGGCGTGGATCCAATCCCTTCCAAGAAGCACACTGTAGGATCCTTTTGCATCGACTACAAAGAAAGTAGTCGGCATACTTTTGCTGCCAATTGTTAACTCAACACATATAGCACCTTTAGTGCCGATACGTTGCCAGCAAAGTTGGTCAACCTCATATCGGTCTTAGTCAAGTCTTCTGTAGTCTTACCAAGCTTTCTGAAAGTGGCATATGGCATCAGATTAACCGCTGCCCCTCCATCAACTAGCATCCTGTTCAAAGGCATTTCATCAACAAACCCTTTCAAATACAAAGCCTTTAAATGAGAATGCTTCTCGGGTTTTTGGAATGTGGCTTCTTCTGCTTGATAGATCCACTGAGCAATTGCCTTTTCACCATCAGATTCTTCTTCATGATTAGAGGATCTAAACTCAGCAGGTAGCATGAACAAAGCAGCGATGTTAGCCGATGATTCACCCTTATCGGCTATTTGCTTTACTTGCCAAACTTTAGGTTTCTTCTTCTGAATTTCATCATTTCTCAACCTTTGAACCCGTCGCTTCTGGCTTTTGGTTAAGCCACCAGGACACCATTGTCCCTCTTGCCATGGATGATCATGATCAGCTAACCTTACCCCAAGCCGATTATGAACATTTTTATTTTTTATGCGCCGATCTGTATTTTCAAACCTTAATCTTTCATGTACAGATCGGTGGTTGTATGTCGACTGCCTATACTCTCGGTATTGATCACTGCATTCTGGGCAATTACGAAGAGTAGGAAGTTTCAAACCCTCATTGCAACAATGTCTGAAGAAGGGACAATCCCAATAATTTTTCTCTTCATCTCTGATGTGTCTGTCTTCTTCATGAGACCTCCTATACTCTTCTTCCTCGAGCCACTCTTGATATTCTTGTTCATCTCTTTCCCTTTGTATTTGGCTCCATTCCTTCTGACGTTGCCATTTGTTTAGTAAGATCCTGACAGTTGGACGCCTTCTTGCTTTACCAGCTCTTGAAGTCTCAGGTTGATCATGTTGATCATTGTTCTTTTTCCCTTTCATCTCCTGATACTCCCTGGCTGTTAACTGCTTCTTTGGATCGACTGTTTCGTCTGCCTTGGCTTTATCAGAAGTCAGCACCTTGATTTCACTCCGAGGTGCTGGAGCCACCATGTTCTGTGGGAAAGGATGGTCGTTGATGCCCAAGCCTTTGGCCTTTTCCAGACCTATCCTCCCTTTAACGATCGCCCTCTGTATCATATCTCTGAAAACTCAGCAATCATTAGTAGTATGGGTACCAGAATTATGAAATTTGCAGTTGAAAGCCCAAGTTTGGTTTTGGATAATTGATGAAACCCATTGGACTAACCTTTGTCAATAAGTGCTTGATTAGCAAAAGGTGGTCCATGGCTCAAGTGAAGCATGATGATGGACATGTGATGCAATGATCAAGTGATTGGTCGTAAGATGGTCCATATCTTCACTAGAAGAAAAGAAGAAAGAGGAAAATAAAAGAGCTCAAGGCAAAGGTATAACCAATAGGCTCTTTTGTTTTTGGCACTCAAGACACCATAGAGGGTGTGAGTGTATTTAGGATAGATAGCCGTACTATCAAGAGGAGAAATTCATAGTATACGGTTATCAAGTTGCCTCTAGTTGCATTTGCATATGACATAACTAAAATGAGGCGATAAATCCTTTGAAAAATGTTTTGAAAATGCTAACACACATGCACATGATGTTGTACTCTTGTTGGTGTTAGCACATTTGCAAAGGAGAAGTTGTTGGATTAGTTTTGGATCAACTCAGAGATGAAAATGGAGTTTTCTGTGTGTTGTCGGTGGTACCGACCCTGGGTGGTCGGTGGTACCGCCCATAGATGCAGCGTGCAGACCTCTCTGTTCCGAGGCGTTTTTGGCCTGGCGGTAGTACCGCTATTACCTCGGTACTACCGCCGGCGGTGGTACCGACCGGATGGTCGGTGGTACCGTGGCCATGGGGCGTTTTGCAGTGCTCTCTGTAGGTTTTGAAAATGGCCTAGCGGTAGTACCGCCATTACCTCGGTACTACCGCCCGCGGTGGTACCGACGCAAGGTCGGTAGTAGCTTGTTTTCCGCAGAACTCTCTGGAAGCGGCCAGTTTTGGCCTGGCGGTAGTACCGCCATTATGTCGGTACTACCGCCCTCGGAAGTACCGAGGTCAGAAAGTTGTCTGGGAAATCTCTGTGCAGACCCCAGTTTAGCCTGTCGGTGGTACCGCCATAGGGCCGGTACTACCGACCTCGGAGGTACCGACCAAAAGTCGGTGCTTCGCTTTTTCCAGCAGGTTGTGAGTAAACGGCTAGTTTGACCAAGCCGGTAGTACCGCCCAGGAGGTGTCGGTACTACCGACCAAGCGCAGAAAGGTGGGGTCGAGCCGCCGTCCTCCCCTCTCTATATATAGGTCGTGGCCGGCTAGTGGGGTTGCTCTCTTGACTTTCTAACCTCTTGAACATCCTCTTGAGCAAGATCTAATCCCTCCCTCCGATCTCTTGATTGTTAGTGCGAATCCAAGTGAGATCGAGTGAAACCAAGAGCTTGCATTGTGTTCTTGCATTCTAGAGGCATCTTGGTGATTGTTGCTGCGGATTTCTTTTTACTCTTGGCACTTGCCGGTGCCTAGACGGCTTGGTGGCAGCGGAGGAGGATTGGCACGAGTTGGTGATTGTTCGTGGCCATCCCAACGACTTTGTGAGGGGCTTGTACCTCCCCGGCGAAGAGCCAAAGGTAACTCCTAGTAAATTGTGCGTGTCATTGAGTTACCATTGCTTGGGGTAGGTTCTTGTGGCGCTCTTGTGGAGAGCTCGGTGTGTGATACCGATTAGCCACCGAACCACGAAGCCTTGGTCGACACAACGAGGACGTAGCGTGCCGGCAAGCACGTGAACCTCGGGGATAAATCTCGTGTTCATATTGTGTCCCTTGGTGATTGGCATTCCTTTGTGATATCAATTATCTTCACTTGCCCGGTTCGGTAAAATCACACTACCACTCTCTTGTATTCCTTTGTTCATACTTATTATAGAGTAACTTGTTTCCTTTGTTAATAATAGTAGTAGCTTTGCTAGTATAGCTAGTTTAGTTTTGCTAGCTCTCTTGTGTAGCTCACTAGTTTAGTAAAGAAGTGACTTAGTCCTTGTGTGCCCTAGAGATCATAATTAACTAGACTTGAAAATAGGTGGCTTGCATTTGACATAGAGCTAGAGCAACCGCATTTATCGCTTTGTTATTATCTAACAAATTGCCCTAGTGCTTTGTAGAATTTTAAATTAGGCTATTCACCCCCCCTCTAGCCAATTAGGACCTTTCAAGTGGTATCGGAGCCAAACACCGTTTGATTCAAAGGCTTAACAACCTACGGTGCAAATATGGCTCAAATTGTGTTCAACCATGTTGGGGGCAAACCACCGTACTTTGATGGGTCATCTTTTGATTATTGGAAGAGAAAGATGAAGATGTACCTTGGCTCCATCAATGATAGGGTGTGGGAGGTCACACAAGATGGTTATGTTATTGTCAATGAAGAAGACCCCACCCCTAGAGAGCGTGAAAGCAAGCAATGCAACACAATGGCGCTCAACACTATATACAATGGCATTGATCCAAAAGTGTTTGAGCAAATCAAAGATCTTGAGAAGGCAAGTGAAGTATGGGCAAGACTAGAAGAAACATATGAGGGCACTTCAACGGTAAAAAGTGCCAAATTGTACATGCTCAAAGATAAGCTCACAAGCTTCAAGATGAAAGAGGATGAAACAATCCCGGAGATGTTCTATAGACTCCAATGCATCATAAATGATCTCAAGAGTTTGGGAGAGAAAGTGAAGGATGAAGACTTCACCCACCGGTTCTTGAGTTGCTTGCCCAAGCGATTCAAGACATTGAGGACCATCATCATGAGAGGAGGATTGCAAAATGTGACCCCAAATGAAGTCCTTGGTGATGTAATGACCGAAGATCAATACAATGATGGTGGTGACGTTGAGGAGGTGAAGGAAGAGGAGAAGAAGAAGAGCTTGGCATTCAAAGCCACTTCTTCATCCAAGAGCAAGAGCAAGGGCAAGGCAAAGCTAGAATCAAGTGATAGTGAAGATGAAGATTCTAGTGATGATGATGAGGCCATGGCACTTCTAGTAAGGAAGTTTGGAAGATTCATGAAGAAGAAAGGCTATGGTGCAAGAAAGAGAAGGGACAACAACAAGAACAAGGGCTATGTGAGAAGATGCTATAAGTGCAAGAGTGAAGATCACATGATAGCCGATTGTCCTCAAAATAGTGACAATGATGATGAAGCAAAGAAGAAGAAGGACAAGAAGGAAAAGAAGGAGAAGAAGCTCTCTTTCACCAAGAAAAAGAAAGGTGGATCCTATGTTGTGACATGGGATAGTGATGCATCATCCGATAGTGATGATGAAGAGCACAACAAGATGAAGAAGAAGGCACTTGCAAGTATTGCTATCAACAAAAAGCCTTCTATCTTTGACACTCCATCCACATGCTTGATGGCAAGGCCATCCAAGGTACCTTCCTATGATGAGAGTGATGATGATGATAATGAAAATGAATACACTAATGAAGAACTTATGGACATGTTTGAGCAAGCTCATGTTTGCTTTGAGAAGAAGAGGAAGGAGTGCAAGGAATTGCGCATGAAGGTTAGCCTTCTTGAGCAATCTCTTGATGAGCTCAAGCTAACTCATGAGAGGCTAGAGGTAGCCCATGAGAAGCTTGATAAAGCTCACACTAGGCTTGAAGAAGCCCACTCCTCTCTCCTCACTCAAACCAAGATTGAGGACTTTGCTCAAACATGTGACATAGGTATAACATGTGACTTAATCAATGAAACATCTTACACACCTATTGTCATTGCACCTCCCAATGCTTCATCTAGTTCATGCTCCACTGATGCATCTAACTCAAACATAAAAGATGGTTTTACTTGTGATGCATCATTAATAGTGGAAAATGAAACCTTAAAGAAAGAGGTGAATAAGCTCACTTGTGCCTTAGGCAAAGCCTATGGTGGAGATGCCCGCTTGCTTAAGTGCTTGGGTAGCCAAAGATTTTCCCATGAGAAAGAAGGAATTGGCTATACCCCCAAGAAGGGCAAGGCGGCCTTTGCTCCTCACAAGACTAGTTTTGTGAAGGGCAATGGACGCTATTGCATAAATTGCAAGCAATCCGGGCATACCGAGCATAATTGCTATAAAAAGAACCTAAACAAGAACAAACCAACCAACCTTGGTAAATCAATTAAGTTTGATTCTTGTTATGTGCTTTACAAGGGTGTTAATAGTGTAAGAGCTAAGTTTGTTGGTACACCTAAGGAGGGCTCAAAGAAGAAAGCCATTTGGGTACCTAAGAGCTTAGTCACTAACCTTGGAGGACCCAACAAGATTTGGGTACCTAAGCATTGAATCTTCTTGTAGGTCAATTACAAAGCCGGAGGAAGGCATTGGGTGCTTGATAGTGGGTGTACTCAACATATGACCGGGGATTCTAGAATGTTCAACTCAATCAACACAAATGAAGAAGACTTCAAAGTGGATAGCATCACATTTGGGGACAATAGTGAAGGCAAGGTCAAGGGACTTGGTAAGATTGCAATATCCAATGACTTGAGCATCTCAAATGTCTTGCTAGTAGAGAGCTTGAACTTCAACTTGCTATCGGTAGCTCAAATATGTGATCTTGGTTTCAATTGCAACTTTGGTGTTGATAATGTGATGATCACTAGTAATGATGGAACCAACCTAGCATTCAAAGGATTTAGATATGGAAACCTATACTTAGTTGATTTTGATGCAAAGGAAACTCAATTGACAACATGCTTGATCACTAAGTCTAGTATGGGTTGGCTATGGCATAGAAGGCTTGGTCATGTTGGGATGAAGCAACTAAATAGATTGATCAAATATGACTTAGTTAAGGGCTTGAGAGATGTTGTGTTTGAGAAGGATAAACTTTGTAGCTCTTGTCAAGCCGGCAAACAAGTTGGAAATACTCACCCTATGAAAAGTGAAATGAGCACTACTAAAGCATTTGAGCTATTGCATATGGATTTATTTGGGCCAACTACATACACTAGCATTGGTGGCAATAAATATGGTTATGTGATTGTGGATGACTTCACTAGATACACATGGGTATTCTTTCTTGGTGACAAAAGTGAAACATTTGCTACATTCAAATCTTTTGTCAAGAGAAGTCAAAATGAGTTTGAGACAACTATCAAGAAAGTGAGAAGTGACAATGGGAGTGAGTTCAAGAACACAAGAATTGAAGAGCTATGTGATGATTTTGGCATTAGGCATCAATTCTCGGCAAAGTACACTCCTCAATCAAATGGGATAGTTGAAAGAAAGAATAGAACCTTGATTGATATGGCAAGATCCATGCTTAGTGAATACAATGTGAGTCAATCCTTTTGGGCCGAAGCTATCAACACGGCTTGCTACTCTAGCAACCGACTATATTGCCATCCTATGTTGGAAATGACACCATATGAGCTATTGAATGGAAGAAAGCCCAATATTGCATACTTTAGAGTATTTGGTTGCAAGTGCTATATATTGAAGAAGGGCACAAGATTGAGCAAGTTTGACAAGAAATGTGATGAAGGGTTCCTACTTGGATATTCAACTACAAGCAAAGCATATAGAGTATGGAACTTGGCTAGTGGAACACTTGAAGAAGTTCATGATGTAGAATTTGATGAAACCAATGGATCTCAAGATGAAAATGAAAACTTAGATGATGTGAGAGGCACTCATTTGGTGAATGCAATGAAGAACATGGATGTTGGTGATATTAGGCCAAGAGAAGTGATTGATGTTGAAGAAGACAAAGAGCAAGTGGTCACCATCCCAAATGAGCAAGATAGTGATTCTCAAGTACAAAATCAACAAGTGGCTAGTTCATCATCTCCCAATGTGCAACAAGCGGACCAACCGAGTACAAGCAATGCGAATCAAGTGCTTCAACCTTCAAGTATAGCAAGAGATCATCCCTTAGATTTGGTTATTGGTGGCATTCAAAGTGGTGTTCAAACAAGATCAAGATTGGCAATGTTTTGTGGGAACTATTCATTTGTGTCAACTATTGAACCAACCAAGATTGAAGAAGCTTTGAAGGATGTTGATTGGGTTAATGCCATGCATGAAGAGCTAAACAACTTCACAAGAAATGAAGTTTGGGAATTGGTTGAGAGGCCTAAGAGCTATAATGTTATTGGTACTAGATGGGTATTTCGCAACAAGCAAGATCAAGATGGCCTAGTGGTGAGAAACAAAGCAAGATTGGTAGCACAAGGTTACACTCAAATTGAAGGGCTTGACTTTGGAGAGACATATGCACCGGTTGCACGATTGGAAGCAATTAGAATCCTATTAGCTTATGCTTGTGCTCATAACATCAAGCTATATCAAATGGATGTAAAGAGTGCATTTCTCAATGGCTACATCAATGAGTTGGTATATGTTGAGCAACCTCCCGGTTTTGAAGATGAAAAGAAGCCCAACCATGTCTACAAGTTGAGAAAAGCATTGTATGGCTTAAAGCAAGCTCCAAGGGCATGGTATGAAAGATTGAGGAATTTCCTTCTATCCAAAGGGTTCAAAATGGGAAAGGTTGACACCACTCTCTTCACCAAGAAGATAGGGAATGACTTGTTTGTGTTGCAAATCTATGTTGATGATATCATATTTGGCTCAACCAACCAAGATTTTTGTGAAGAGTTTGGAAATATGATGGCAAAAGAGTTTGAAATGTCCATGATTGGAGAGCTTAGTTACTTCCTTGGTCTTCAAATCAAGCAAATGAAGAATGGTACTTTCGTGAGTCAAGGCAAGTACATCAAAGATATGCTCAAGAAGTTTGGTCTTAATGATGCAAAAGCTATTAGTACACCAATGGGAACAAATGGACACTTGGATGGTGATGCTAGTGGCAACATGGTGGATCAAAAGTTGTATCGGTCTATGATTGGAAGCTTACTCTATGTGACCGCTTCAAGGCCGGATGTCATGTTTAGTGTGTGCATGTGTGCAAGATTCCAAGCTTCTCCAAGAGAGAGTCATTTGAAGGCAACAAAGAGAATCTTGAGGTACTTGAAGGCTACACAAAATGTTGGGTTGTGGTACCCCAAAGGAGCAAACTTTGAATTAATTGGGTACTCCGATTCCGATTATGCGGGTTGCAAGGTTGATAGAAAGAGCACATCGGGCACATGTCAATTATTGGGAAGGTCACTTGTATCTTGGTCTTCAAAGAAACAAAATAGTGTGGCACTCTCTACCGCCGAAGCCGAATACATTAGTGCCGGTAGTTGTTGTGCACAACTCCTATGGATGAGGGCAACCTTGAAGGACTTTGGAATAAAATTCAAACAAGTGCCATTGCTATGTGACAATGAAAGTGCGGTGAAGCTCACAAACAACCCGGTGCAACATTCAAGAACCAAGCACATTGACATTAGGCACCACTTCATTAGAGATCATCAACAAAAGGGAGATATATCTATTGAGAGTGTTGGGACCGATGATCAACTTGCGGATATATTCACTAAGCCACTTGATGAGAAGAGGTTTTGCAAGCTAAGGAATGAGTTGAACATACTAGATTTCTCAAATATGTGTTGATAATGCACCCCACTTATATGACTTGCCTCTCCTCCAAGCCAAAGCAAAGGTATTATTGTTTGACATTTGCATCTCATACCTTGCTAAGGACTTGTTTAGAGCATCTAGGCATATCTAGTAGGTTTTGGACCTCATTCATTGAAAATCAAATGACTTTGATGTTGGTATGGTACCACTATTGCTTCCATGATTGTTATGATCTAGTGGTGGCATATGACATGTTTATGGGCTTGCAATCCTAGTGTTTGACTATAAACATGAGCATTGAAGTATATAACCGACATGAGTAAGATAACCATTGCAAGATGTGTGAAGAAGCTTACTCTAGAGCAAACCGTGCTATATATGGTATGCAATTGTTTATAGTTGAACCCCAATTTGATCAATTTCTACTCCCATGCTTTACAAATGAAAAACTCACCTTTTGTGGTCATTGATGACAAAGGGGGAGAAAAATGGCATAAAAGATATGCAAAAAGGGAGAAGAAGTTGCACAATGAGAAAGATTTATGAAAAGAAAGGGATAAAATTTGTTAAGCACACAAGTAGGGGGAGCAAGCCTATGAACTTGATTGAATGCATTTGCAATGTGCATCTTACATATGCTTGCTTGCATTGTCTTGCATTAGTTTGTGTTTTCAAGTAGTATCTCTCTTGTGTGTTGCTTGCTAGACTAGAACTTGAATGATGAAATGAAGTACTAGCATGCATAGGGTAGAACTAGACTTTTGAAATTTAACATTTTTGCCAATATATTTGCTTAAAAGTTGGCTTACAAGTTGTATCTAGTTCATTATGGTGCTAAGAATGATCATGAGTTTTGCACTCCGATTGGTATCGCGCTTCAAAGGTCCATTCTTTAAACCTTAGTATCACAAGTTAGTAATTGCTCACCCAAAATTTTATATCCATGCATATGTGCCGAACCTCGAACCAAACTCTATAGCACATATGTAGGGGGAGCAAATACTACCTTGGTGTCTCAAATCTTTATCATAATATCTTGTATGAGGGTTGTCATCAATTACCAAAAAGGGGGAGATTGAAAGCCCAAGTTTGGTTTTGGATAATTGATGAAACCCATTGGACTAACCTTTGTCAATAAGTGCTTGATTAGCAAAAGGTGGTCCATGGCTCAAGTGAAGCATGATGATGGACATGTGATGCAATGATCAAGTGATTGGTCGTAAGATGGTCCATATCTTCACTAGAAGAAAAGAAGAAAGAGGAAAATAAAAGAGCTCAAGGCAAAGGTATAACCAATAGGCTCTTTTGTTTTTGGCACTCAAGACACCATAGAGGGTGTGAGTGTATTTAGGATAGATAGCCGTACTATCAAGAGGAGAAATTCATAGTATACGGTTATCAAGTTGCCTCTAGTTGCATTTGCATATGACATAACTAAAATGAGGCGATAAATCCTTTGAAAAATGTTTTGAAAATGCTAACACACATGCACATGATGTTGTACTCTTGTTGGTGTTAGCACATTTGCAAAGGAGAAGTTGTTGGATTAGTTTTGGATCAACTCAGAGATGAAAATGGAGTTTTCTGTGTGTTGTCGGTGGTACCGACCCTGGGTGGTCGGTGGTACCGCCCATAGATGCAGCGTGCAGACCTCTCTGTTCCGAGGCGTTTTTGGCCTGGCGGTAGTACCGCTATTACCTCGGTACTACCGCCGGCGGTGGTACCGACCGGATGGTCGGTGGTACCGTGGCCATGGGGCGTTTTGCAGTGCTCTCTGTAGGTTTTGAAAATGGCCTAGCGGTAGTACCGCCATTACCTCGGTACTACCGCCCGCGGTGGTACCGACGCAAGGTCGGTAGTAGCTTGTTTTCCGCAGAACTCTCTGGAAGCGGCCAGTTTTGGCCTGGCGGTAGTACCGCCATTATGTCGGTACTACCGCCCTCGGAAGTACCGAGGTCAGAAAGTTGTCTGGGAAATCTCTGTGCAGACCCCAGTTTAGCCTGTCGGTGGTACCGCCATAGGGCCGGTACTACCGACCTCGGAGGTACCGACCAAAAGTCGGTGCTTCGCTTTTTCCAGCAGGTTGTGAGTAAACGGCTAGTTTGACCAAGCCGGTAGTACCGCCCAGGAGGTGTCGGTACTACCGACCAAGCGCAGAAAGGTGGGGTCGAGCCGCCGTCCTCCCCTCTCTATATATAGGTCGTGGCCGGCTAGTGGGGTTGCTCTCTTGACTTTCTAACCTCTTGAACATCCTCTTGAGCAAGATCTAATCCCTCCCTCCGATCTCTTGATTGTTAGTGCGAATCCAAGTGAGATCGAGTGAAACCAAGAGCTTGCATTGTGTTCTTGCATTCTAGAGGCATCTTGGTGATTGTTGCTGCGGATTTCTTTTTACTCTTGGCACTTGCCGGTGCCTAGACGGCTTGGTGGCAGCGGAGGAGGATTGGCACGAGTTGGTGATTGTTCGTGGCCATCCCAACGACTTTGTGAGGGGCTTGTACCTCCCCGGCGAAGAGCCAAAGGTAACTCCTAGTAAATTGTGCGTGTCATTGAGTTACCATTGCTTGGGGTAGGTTCTTGTGGCGCTCTTGTGGAGAGCTCGGTGTGTGATACCGATTAGCCACCGAACCACGAAGCCTTGGTCGACACAACGAGGACGTAGCGTGCCGGCAAGCACGTGAACCTCGGGGATAAATCTCGTGTTCATATTGTGTCCCTTGGTGATTGGCATTCCTTTGTGATATCAATTATCTTCACTTGCCCGGTTCGGTAAAATCACACTACCACTCTCTTGTATTCCTTTGTTCATACTTATTATAGAGTAACTTGTTTCCTTTGTTAATAATAGTAGTAGCTTTGCTAGTATAGCTAGTTTAGTTTTGCTAGCTCTCTTGTGTAGCTCACTAGTTTAGTAAAGAAGTGACTTAGTCCTTGTGTGCCCTAGAGATCATAATTAACTAGACTTGAAAATAGGTGGCTTGCATTTGACATAGAGCTAGAGCAACCGCATTTATCGCTTTGTTATTATCTAACAAATTGCCCTAGTGCTTTGTAGAATTTTAAATTAGGCTATTCACCCCCCCTCTAGCCAATTAGGACCTTTCAGCAGTACCTTCTATTTTTAAGCTCTTCGGCCGATGGGATGGTATGATTCCCAGTCAACTTGATCTGACCCTTTTCCAGTAAGTAGTCAAATATCTTGTCGGCCTTAGTGATATCGACACTATACTTCATATCTTTCTCAGTACCTTTAACTTTTGCCCAAGGCATGTACTCATTGTTTCTCCAAACCCAGTCTACAGCAGCCACTTCCTCATCACTTTTATCTTCTGAATTATCATTTTCATCTTCTAGGAAGAAATGACTCTCTGCATTGTAGGCTTTCTTGGGTTTAAAGACTTGATTGTTTCGATTTTGGGCATCAATACTTGCTACCTTTTTAGCTAAATCGGCCATGTTGTTACAACCGAAGTCGATTTTCTCTCTGATAGCAGGTATCAGCCCTCTAATTGCAATGCTAACCACCTCTGAATCTGGCAATGTCAAGGAATAGCATTGATTCTTCATCTCTCTGAATCTTTGGAGGTACTGGCATCCAGACTCATTATTCATTTGCCTTGTATCGATTAAATCCACTAAGCCTTTTCCAATACTCCGAAGCCAAAATATTTATGGAACTTATCTTCCAAATCATCCCAGCTCTGAATGGAATTGGGTGGCAGAGATGAAAACCATGAGAAAGCCGAAGCAGACAGAGAGAGAGAGAGGGAACATTCTGACTTTGAGTGCTTGCTCATCACCAATTTCTCCGAGCTGGACTAGGAACTGGGTTATATGCTCCATGGTCGACACTGAGCCGGTTCCTGTGAACTTGGTAAAATCTGGAATTCTATACCTTGGAGGAAGGACGACCTGATCAAACCATTCTGGATACGGCTTTTTGTAACCAGTCACTGTGGATTTTGGCGTCAAGCCAAATTGCTTCTGAACCAGGTCAGTCACCCGACTCATCAACTGGTCAATTTGATTCACCGACTTTTGATAGCCAATGTTCTGCCCCCCGAAGGTGTTGCCGTTATATCTTGGGTTCTTTTGAGCATCCAAAGTATAGAAATCAGAGACATAATGGTACCCCTGAGGGATATCACCAGATGCTACGCTCCCTTGATATGGCGGCGTATTGAAGTCTCTCGTGATGCGCCTTGCATGAAGAGCTATTTTTGTAGCCGATGAGTACATGTTATTACTCATAATCGGCTGTTGCACTGGCTGCGGTGTCATGCCCCCAGGGTTAATCATCATCTGACTTCCATTGCCATTTGGACCATTGCTCTGAGGTCCAGTAGAAGTTCCAGCTCCTTGAGTGTTTCCAATGGTATATGTTGGACCTCTTCTGTCACCACCCAAGTTGAAAACCTCTTTAATGGCATTTGTGAGGCTGTTGAGAAAAACCTCATTGTGATTCATCAGGGTAGAGGCCATTGCCTTGCTGATCACTTCCTGCATAACATTATGTTGGACGCGGACCATTGGATCAACATGACCATCAAAGACCACTCTTGGAAGGTGAGTTTTCTGAACGATCTTCTTATCCCTGGTCTTGCTGTAGCTTAACAAGCACAAGTGTCGATATTGATCAACACTCTCGTTTATTAAGCGTTGAGTTTCCTCTGGGAGATCCTACATTTTCACGTGCAGTACTTCTTCGTTGTCAAACGTCATGATTCAGACGATTGTGTCCCACCTGGCGTGCCAAAAGAATGTGTTGACGCGAAATCCCGGTCGGTAGCGCCAACACACTCGAACGCACGGTCCTAAGAGGGGTGCAGAGCAAATCCTGACCTCCTGGACCTTCAGCAAGCGGTGGTGCTGATTCTCAGTGAAATCGACTTCGGGCGTGCCAGTCAATTTGACCTGTAATTGACAAGGAAGAGAAAAAGATCGTTAAATCATGGAACCTGCCGGTTTGGTGCCAGACAGTTCCAAATTATACGGCTCTGATATAGCCATTTGTCTTTAGGACATTGACTACAAAGTCAACTCCCGTGAGATTGCATGAAAAGCATTGAAAAAAGATACGCAGCATAATGGCTATGACATATGTATAAAAGGATGTTTATAATAAATAAACAGTCGATAAGCTTAAAAGAGGTTAACAAGATAAAGATCTATATGTACGTTTAAGCCACATGAAACCAACGTATTGACTAATTGCACGAGCAGTTCTATTCATTAACAGTGGGGTGTCTCCATACAACCATAATAACAAATAGATCGATAAAATAGCTTAAACATCAACAGTGGGGTTCTCCATACAACCTTAATGATGACCAAACTAGATCACATCTCGTGCAAAGAGTAGATCCGTTAATTCCAAGCCACTTAAAAGAACACATTATGAAGGAAGTATATCTGGATCAACTATTTTAGCCGATACAGGGTCCATGAGGCACGAACAAGATCTATCCGTCAAAGCCATAATTTAAACTAAGAAAAACAGACTTAATCTATCATATATATCAGTGGGGTTCGGGAATACAGCCATAATAGACATGTTAGATCAAATCTATCTACTCTTAGATCAGATCGTGACTTTATCGAATATCTCGAACGCACAACATGTAACAACCAAGATTGACGAAATAGTCGATGAAAGGCTTGAATCGGCTATTTCCTCTGTTGTGAGCGTATAAACCTCAGGATAGCCGAAATTAAGTATTTTTAAGCTTAGATTACTTCGTCAATCTTGATTGGGCAAGATGTTGTTTAAAACATAAATAAACATATTAAAACATAAAACAACATCGATAACTTAATGAATCTACTAGCTTGCCAAGCCAATAGAGCCGATAACTTGTCAAGATCGACTAAGGTAAGAGATTGATCAGAGGCAAGACAGTCTTACAAAAGACGAGCTTAGACCGATAACTAGCCATGCCATAGCTTAACAAGAGTTTGGTCGATGCCAATGCAGCCTTATTACACGATGACATAAGCCATTGGTGAAACTTACAAGCAAACCGGAGGTCGGTCGATGCCGATGTAGCCCTGCCTGATTGAAGGTCTCGCCGAGATCTACGTTACTCCTACTCCTAGGGTTTTGGCCGATGGCGAGTGTGTTTGATTGATTGGATTCCACTACAAAATTCGGGTTTCTAGCTATTTATAACCCGTTTGACTCCTGCCCCAACACGAATAGATTAAAAAAAAGGAAAAATAAAAGACGACTCAAACTTGAACTCCGGTCGAGTCTGACACGTCTTCGAAGTCCGTCGTGTTGGTCCACACGAACCCTTCTGGTTACGCTTGATCCATACGAGCTTCTTTTATTTTCAAACCGATCTTTTTTCTTAATAAATCAGCCGTTTATGTTTACAAAATATTAAATTTCTCGGTCCAAAATCTGGTGTAAACAACAGTCCCTCCATCACAAGAATGTTTACTCTTGAGGGATCCACCGGAGGTCCGCAAGATCCCCATACTTGAAGACACCAAGCTACTACCTCCCGAGACACTTGTTGGTGTGAAACCAACAAATTTGGAGACATAGTCTGTGCAAGATATACCATTTCATCTCGGGTTTCCTTCAATGGACTTGGAGTTTCGACCAGCCAAGTCAGGCCCATGCCACTGAGAGAGACACTAAAGAGATCTGTACCAGCACTGCTGCACGGAGAAGAAAAGAAACCAAAAAGCATTGTTGCAATTCTAGAGACAAGGGTCAACCATCTCACTGACACTGTCTTAGTCCAAGGCTAGCAGAATAAACTCATATCGGATTTGACCAAATTGAACAACCATAGAGACACCGATAGTGCTGAGCTCAAACATGTTAAGAAATTAGTCAATCAACTCGTTGAATATGTTGGGTTTTGTTGCATCCCAATAACAAAATCAAGGTCACAATATATGTATGCCAGGATCAATTTTTATACATATATCATCGACATCATAATAGTATCAAAACAATGTTGTATTATAATATCGAACATTATTACATAAATGACCCTCAGGTCCAAAAGAAAAGTACAGACTCTAATGTATACTCTAATGCAGAAACTGGACGCCATCTTCACAGGAAGGTCGACCGAGGGTAGCACCAGCCTAGTACAACTCGTCTGGATCGAAGCCACCATCCTCTTGGTACTCCTGCTCCTCGTCGTAGCCTCCAGCGTCTGGGTGGGGTAGCAGGGGGAACAAAGAGGAAGGGTGAGTGCATCGAAATGTACTCTGCAAGTATAGGAAATAATGTGAGATGAGGTTAATATCAAAGATAGGCTGAATTTGTTTGACATGAACACCTAGAGTGACACATCCTATAAATCCTATTTTCCTATACACCTATTTACTAGGTTTAACCGCCATCTCCTTATAAACAGAACCAACACTTGGAGTCCACCGAGCAAAACCACACTCGGAGATCTATCAAGCAACCGACACATGGAGTCCACCAAGCAACCACACTTGGAGTCCACCAAGCAAACCTGCACCTGAAGTCCATCAGGAAAACCACACCCGAAGTCCATTAGGCAGTCGAACCAGAACTGTAACCAACTAATCCTAAAGAAGTCCAAGCCGCTCATGACCATGAGCATGACTGATATATCAGTTTTACACTCTGCAGAGGTTGCACATTGTTACCCATGAATCGTGCATTTTCCCGTCACGCTAAACACTACAAAGGTGCATAGCGGGGCACACTACAAGGTCTTTACAAAGCCCCTCCAAGCCTGTGTTCCACGTACCTATAAAATTTCTCCCATGTACATACGTCAACGACACCAAGGAACCCCTCTTGAGCCACTAAAACTGTCCCCGTGTAGTATAACTTGGAGAAAACAAATTAATTAGCCAGGTCTAGCCCATCCAGACCTCATGGTTACGTAGTTAAGCCGAGTTACAAGTTTCGAGAACCGAGTCCTAGGGATCTAGGCAGGATAACAAGCATGAGCCCAACTACCAACATCATCTGCCAAGTCAATGGCAACCAAAACCCCACCAAGACGATCCATCTTATCGAATTTACCTAATCACCATGTTACTACGAAAATTACCAACCCACATTGTTCCATAGATCATTAATCAGGTTTAATATTTAACAACCATCCCATCCCAACCATGACTGCAGGGCTAAGCAGTGACTCTACCCAATATTCTCAAACCAGGTGACAAGAAAAATATAATCAAGATCTAGTAAACCATAACATGAGATTCAATTTAGATATTGCATGCATCTACTGGATCTAACTACTCTAATACAAAATATAGAACAAAAATAGGTGCAAGATGTTCAAGAACACTTGCCTGTGGGCTGGGTAGGATCGACAGAGGCACAGTTTGGGTCAAGGGAGTCCTCATACTCTGCACTCTTTGGATCACGCAATATACATGGCAGATTCAAGAGAAATAAATAACAGTACAACAAATAGTAGTAAAACAGATTGTAAATAGATTTACTACATAGAGCTCGTTGCTACGAATCTAACGCGACTTGAACGGGTCAAATCAGAGTTAAAACACAAAAGTTACAAGCATATGAATCTGACTGGCAATTCTGTAAATAATTTGGACTCATTTTTGTATTTAAATAAATAAAACAGAAAAGGATAATGGCGGTTGGACCGCGCCTCATTTTCCTGAAAGAGCATGGGCTAATCTGCAAGAATTTTGTGACCTAGTGCACAATGGAGGTGGAGAGCGGGTTGCTTCCAAGAAAGAGTGGGGGCAAATTTGCAAAACTATTAGGGCGGGTTGACGTGGCGCTTGTGTGGCGACGCGTGATGTGATGTGGTTGGGGCGGTGCGCCACTTGTGCAGTGGACGGAGAAGGGGTGACATGGTGGATCGCGTCCAGGGCGTTTGTGCCCAGTCCATACCGGTTGTCAAGGAGATATAATATCCGCTGCTGGGCGCGATCGAACGGCTCAGGGCTCGAGGCGACGCTACGCGTGGTGACAGTGAGCTGTGAGCAGTGGCGCCTGTGACTCACCGGCGCGCTCAAGGAGGGGCCTAGAGGTCACTAGAGGCCTAAGGGAGGGGTGGAGAAGGATGTAAAGCTGACCACGGGTTTGCCCGAGGCGTTCTCGAGGCCGGAGGAGGACCGGAGGGGAAGAAGCCACGACAGAGATGATTGGTCTTCTCTGGCGAGCTCTGAAGGCGGCATTGCGGTGCGAGAGGAGGCACAACGCAAGATGGTGTGGTGGCGGTAGAGCAGTGTTGTGTCTCGAGAGCTTCCACGAGAAGGTGAGGGCAAGCAGGAGCGCAGGCCGGTGGTGCTCGGGGTGGCCATCAATGGCAACGAATCGGCGGCAGGGGAAAGAAGGAGCTGGAGCCGTGAAACGAGTTGGCGCGGGGCGGTGTAGTGCTACTTGTAGGTCAGCGGGGAAAAAGCTGGCAGTTGGATCTGCTGTTGCGGATTGCGTCCGAGAAGCGCGAGGGAATATGGCGAGCGGTGTAGCGCGTAGGGCGGAGGGGAGGTTCAGGATGGGCATGTCAGTGACTGGGAGGGGGGGTGAACACGGGACGGCATCCCGAGCCACGGCTACGCGGGCCGAAGGCGGTGTGGGTCGGGGGAGGGGCGAATGGGGAGGCAGGCGCTAGGCTAGGCCCCAGCGGGAGGTGGCGCTGGGCCGGCTGCATGGTGAGCGGGGGGCGAGCTGGGACGAGCCAGCGTGCGGGAGAGGGAGGCCCAGGCGAGGTTGCAGGCATGGGAAAGAAAAGTGGAGGGGGGAGGAGAGAGTGGGAGAGGGTCGAGCTGGGCCGGCTAGGCTGATGGGGAGGAGAGAAAAGGGAGGGAGAGGGCCCTTTTGCCAATTTCTTTCTTTTTTTTTTCTTTTTTTCAAGTTTTGCAAATTCATTTGAAAACCAAATTTAAATCAGTTTGAAATTCAAAACAGTTGCAACATTTTGGAAATATTTTTCCTATGTTTTGAAAACAAAAATTTGGAGTTTGTTTGGATAACATTTTTATAAACCTTTTATTATTTTCTAAATAGAATAAAATCGATTCGTCCTATTATGGGTTTAATAAATTTGTTTTTTTACTCAATAAAAATATGCAATAACATGAATGCAACATGAAATAAATAGTTTTTTTTATTTTCGTCCTCTACTTAATTAGCCCTTCCTATTTAGTTTCTAATTAACTTTAAATAAATTCTAGAAAATTTAAATCAAGGTGTTACAAACCTACCCCCTTAGAAGAATCTCGTCCTCGAGATTAGAAAGAGTCGGCGAAGAGGTGTGAAAAATCTGCTCGAAGATCATCTTCTTTCTCCCAGGTTGCCTTTTCTTCTCAATAATGCTTCCATTGCACCTTGTATATCTTGATCCTCTTATTGCGAGCGCCTCGCTTCATCATGTCTATAATCCTGATGGGCTCAGAGAAGGTTAAATCATGTCTCAGATCTAGCTCCTCAAATGGCAACTATTTTTCTGGAACTCTCAGACATCTCTTTAGCTGTGACACATGGAACACATCATGGATCTCAGATAGCTGTGTAGGCAATTCTAACAGATAAGCAACTGCCCCTTTCCTGTCAATCACCTTGAAAGGGCCAATGTATCTCGGTGAAAGCTTTCCTTTGACATTAAATCTTTGGAGGCCTCTGAATAGTGACACCTTGAGGTATATGAAATCTCCAATCTCAAAGACTAGCACTTATCTTCTAGTGTCTGCATAACTCTTCTGCCTAGACTGAGCTGTCTTCAAGTAGCTTCTGATTTCCCTGACTTGTTCTTCAGCTTCTTCTATGGAGTCAGGGCCAAAAACTATCCTTTATCTGACTTGGTTCTAGAATAGTGGAGTTTTACACTTCCTACCATACAATGATTCAAAAGATGACATCTTGAGGCTGGCCTAATAATAGCTGTTGTTGTAAGAGAACTCTGCATAAGGTAGACTCTTATCCCAGCTCTAGCTATTCTGGAGGGCACTAGCTCTCAACATGTCTTCCAGAATCTGATTCACCCTTTCTGTCTTGCCATCTATTTGAGGGTGATATGCTGAACTGAAACTGAGGCGGGTGTCCATGGACTCGTGTAAACGCTTCCAGAATCTGGATGTGAACTATGTACCTCTGTCCGATACTATGATCTTGGGCACTCCATGTAGACATACAATCAGTGACATGTACAACTCTGCAAGCCTTGCTCCTTTGTATGTTTCCTTGACATGAATAAAGTGAGCAACCTTGGTTAATCGATCAACTATGAACCATATAGAATCATATTTAGATGACCAGACTGTGTCGTGGGCCAGTGATGAAATCCATGTCGATCTCTTCCCATTTCCATACCGGAATCTGCAATGGTTGTAGCAACCCAGCTAGTCTCTGATGTTGATCCTTGATCCTCTGACATGTGTCACACAAGGCCACATACTCTGCTACTTCTCGCTTCATACCATACCACCAGTAATACTGCTTTAGATCTTGGTACATCTTGGTGTTGCCTGGATGGAGAGAGTGTGCTGAATCATGGGCTTTCCTTAGAATCAAATCTTGCGAACACAAGGTTGATATGTGCCCTTGTGGTTCCACCCTGAGTGATGAGTGATTGGTCAACAGACTCACTGGGAAGGGCGAGTGGCAACATGTGTCTCTTCGTTGTGTTGATGTGCACGTGTGGAGCTCGGAGACAATGGTCGATGGTGAGGTGAAGGTCAAGTAGAGACGGGCCATGCCGACGGACCGGGAGTAGTGAAGGATGGGCATGCTGTGCAGCGAACGTGCCATGCCAATGGACCCGGAGCGGTGAAGGGCGGACGTGAGGCTTGGACCGACGGACCGAAGGGCTAGAGGACCAGCTGTGGTAGTTGGCACTTGGCTTCGACAAGCAAGAGCACATGGGATGTGCGATGGCAATGGCTGAGTCGGGAGGAATACGATGGCGTCGTGGCACTTGGCGGGAGGTCGAACACGGGCTTGCGTGCGGCGCAAGTGCCATCGGCCATGTCAAGGAGGAAGGCGAAGGCGTTGTGCTCGGCGTAGAGGCTGGACATGCATCGGCATCGGTGCCGGTGGTCGGGGTGTGAGAACCACACTCCGTCTATAGCGTGGGTTCGGTAGTTGAGCCTCAGAAAGCTACCCTCGTCGGTTTCCGAGTTTGGGCCTCAAAACTCGGGGTGGACGGTTTGCTAGGTTTGGGCCTCAAAACCTGGGTGGCGGGTTTCTGAGTTTGGGCCACAAAACTCAGTGAGGACGGTTTGTCGGTTTGGGCCTCAAAATCGGGCGGAGGTTCCTATGTGGAACGGGTCGACACGTGATAGCACCGAGAGGCTTGCGTTGCGACGAAGCTATCGGTGAGGAGGCACGACGGTCGACGGGACAACATGTGGCGGCATCCTGGAGCTTGCGTCGAGGCGAAGAGAAGGATGAGAAGGCTGCGAACACAAGGTTGATATGTGCCCTTGTGGTTCCTTTCCTGAGTGATGAGCGATCGGTCAACGGGCAACATGTGTCTCTTGGCTGTGCTGATGTGCAGGTGTGGAGCTCGGAGACAGTGGTCGATGGCGAGGTGAACGTCAAGTAGAGACATGTTGTGCCGATGGACCGGGAGTGGTGAAGGGCGAACGTGAGGCTTGGACCGACGGACCGGGAGGCCGGAGGACCAGCTGTGGTAGCTGGCACATGGCATCAGCGAGCGAGAGCACATGGGGACGTGCGGTGCATCGGCCGAGTCGGGAGGAAGACGATGGCGTCGTGACACTTGGCGGGAGGCCGAGAAGGAAGGTGAATGCGTTGTGCTCGGCGTGGAGGCTGGACATGCATCGGCATCGGTGCCGGTGATCGGGGTGTGCGAACCACATCCCGTCTACGACGCGGGTTTGGTAGTTGAGCCTCTAAAAACTACCCTCGACAGTTTCCGAGTTTGGGCCTCAAAACTCGAGGTGGCGGGTTTCCGAGTTTGGGCCTATAAACTTGGTATCGGAGCAAAATGCGGTTGGAAATATAGCATGCAGTGTTCATAACTTCAGCCCAATACCGCCTAGGAGTCCTATGCTCATCGAGCATCTTCCTGCCCATCTCAACAAGGGTCCGATTCTTCCTCTCTACAACACCATTTTGTGGCAGTGTGTAGGGGGAAGAAAACTGATGCTCCAAACCCAAAGAGTCACAAAGCTTTTCAAAGTCCGAGTTTTTGAACTAGGTACCATTATCACTACGAATAGCTCGCATCAAGTTCTTAGGGAACTCATTCTGAAGACGCAAAATCAGATTACGAGCAAAAGAGAAAGTCTCGGTTTTCTCAGCCAAAAAGAAAACCCACGAATATCTCGAAAAGTCATTGACAACAACAAGTACATACCACTTCCCACCAACTGAGCTCACCCGATCCAGACCTACAAGGTCCGTGTGCAAAAGCTCTACAGGGCACTTAGTCATGACCTGATTCATTGGATGGTGGGGAGCGACAACCATCGTCCCATGTCTACAAGAATGGCAAACAAGATCCTTCTCCAAGTGCAACTTGGGCAATCCTCGGATTAGGCCAAGTGAACTAAGCCTTGCAAGCAAGTCGAAGCTCAGGTGATCGAGTCTCCTATGCCACTTCCAAAGATTAGAGGAGGAAGGACCAGCCACAAGACAACGAGAAATTCCAAACGACTCTGAGAAATTCGCACGAAAGACTTTCCCAAAGGGCGAAATCAAACATACAAGATTGTCCTGAGGATCTAAAATGCGACTGAGATTTGGCTTAAAATGAATCTCATGGTCATCATCAAAAAGTTGCGAAACAGAAAGAAGGTTGAAATGCAAGTTAGAAACAAGAGCAACATCACGCAACACAAAGTGCTCATTAACTCGCATCGACCCACGAGACAACACTTTACCTTTACTATTGTCGCTGAAGGTGATAAACTCCTTTCCGGCAACTGGACGACTGGAGAACCACTTGGTGTTTCCGGTCATGTGCCTTGAACACCCAGAATCCACCAACCAAATGTCCTCCAATCGTTTTACCTACATCAATAAAAAGACATAGGGTGAGCATATGGTCCAACACTGGGGTGAGTAAAATGGGAAGAATACCAGTGTTGGGCTGGCTGCTCAAAAGAACGGTTAGTAGAAAAACCATTCCTAGCACGCCTACGGGGAAAGCGATCACCACGCACAAGAAAATGTGGTCCGCTAAGGGAAGAGCGTCCATCGCGATACTCAAAACACGGTGGAGGGAAATGCTCAACAAAGCCACCGCCACGGGGTCCATATCCTGCAAAGTTAGGATCCCACCAGGCAACACCTCCTTGCGGCCTAGGACCTTGAGACATTGGACTTCCAGGCCTAGCAGCTCTCCTCTGAACATTCGGCACATGTACATCATACTGCAAAACTGCTAGTCCCTCAAGATAGAGGCACAGAGGCTCAACACAACTAGCAGAGAAGCTCCAAACCAATTGAAAAATGCTCCAAAACAAATTGAAAATTTATCAATCGAGCAAGCCCGAACAAACTCCCCCTTCAATAATGCACATAACTAAGATATGATTTGACAAAATTTCTCCCCCTTAGTTGATAATGCACTATCAAGCAGATTTCTCCCCCTCAAATGCATGAGTCAAAAATGCAAGTTAGCAGCTTCAGGAATATAGTCGATAGAATGAAAAGATGCTCTAAAGAGTGCTGATCCGACAACTCAACAATAAGCATCAGTGCCAGCAAAGGCTCAAACTGATCACCAAATACGAAATATGATCATATGAGCAAAGTGAGCAATTTCAGCCATTCAAAAAAGGATGTTCACCATAAAACTAGCACCAAACATGTATAGACAGGAAATCAAACAAGTGCTAAACATGTATACAAGGTGAACTACCCCTAGCAAAGTTCAATCATCGTGCTTATAGAATGAATCATAGACTCGTGTTTTCAAATTTTATCGGAGTTGCAGCGGTGAAAAAACACAAGTTCAAATTTTAGCATGTGACTACGAGAGGTTGAAAGCTTGTCATTGCCTAACTTTTCAACCGAGCTAAGCCTATGCAACAACAATCAGAAGCTTAAAGCAATGGTTTCGGTATTACACTACATGGCTCAAGTTTAACTCAATGTGTAATGAGAAACAGTCTTGATACCGGGATGTGCTGACAAGCAATCCCATCTCGATCTTTTCAATTCACTTAAACTTGGTTCAATTTTATGACATAATATGAACAAACCAAGCAAGTGAATGACTCAGAACTAGAGACATAGCAACGTAGCATATATGAAAAGCACAAGTGATTTCAGCACATTGTACACATGCTAGTTGCCAATCTCAATGGTGAACAGTTTCAAATTTTAAGTTCATTAAGCATATTTACCATTCATAAAATAGCTCAACTCACTACATGTATCAGTGATCAAGAAGAGCCTAAGCTACAAGCATCATCATGTATCATCGGAACATACACTAAACAGAGCATAGTCACATTCTAAAGATTATATCCATGAAGCTCAAAAATGCAAAGATGCATGATGAAATGCACAGACTAACCTAACAAAGACAAAAACAAAACAAAAGAAAAAAGTCAGTCTTATGATACAATAGGCAAAATGTTTCCCCCATCTAAAAAGGGAAACACACACCAAGCTCACCTTTCAATCTAGCAAAGGTTGATTGGTCTAACGACTTGGTAAAAATATCGGCCAACTGATGATGAGTATCAACATGTCTAAGGTCGATATCACCCTTCTCAAAATGGTCTTGCAGAAAATGAAAGCGCACATCAATGTGTTTGGTCTTAGAATGCAGCACGAGATTCTTAGCAACGCTAATAGCACTCGTGCTGTCACAAAGCAAAGGAACTCGAGAAAAGCTCAGACCAAAATCACGCAAAGTGGCCATCATCCAAAGCAACTGGGAACAGCAGCTAGCCGCAGCAACATACTCAGCCTCTGTGGTAGACTGGGTGACACTAGACTGCTTGCGAGAAGACCAAGATACAAGAGAAGAGCCCAAAAACTGACAAGTCCCAGAAGTGGACTTACGATCAAGTCGGCAACCTGCAAAATCGGCATCAGAATAACCACAAACGGAGAGGGTGGAGGAAGCAGAATACCAAATCCCGAACTCTGGAGTGAAACGAAGGTACCTCATAATGCGCTTGACCGCCTGACGATGAGAGGTGCGCGGCGACGCCTGAAAGCGATCGCAAAGACACACCACGAACTGAATGTCCGGGCGTGTCGCCGTTAGGTACAGCAGCGACCCAATCATGCTTCGGTACTCCTTCTGGTCCACAGCTTCTCCATCCTCGTCCGCATCCAGGGCCGTCATGGTCGACATGGGCGTTGGAAGAGGCTTGACCTCACCCATATCGAACTTCTTCAATATGTCTTTTGTGTACTTGCCCTGGTGCACGAACGTTCCTTCTCGGGATTGCTTAATTTGCAACCCGAGGAAGAATGTCAACTCACCCACCATGCTCATCTCAAACTCCCTGCTCATAAGATCTGCAAACTTGGCAACCAAAGCGTGAGAAGAACCACCGAAAATGATATCATCCATGTAAATCTGAACCAAGAGAGTGTCATTTCCTTGCTTGAGGAGAAAGAGCGTTTTATCAACACATCCCATTTTAAAACCCTTAGCTAGCAAAAAGGTTTTTAATCTATCATTCCAGGCTCTAGGAGCTTGTTTCAAACCATACAAAGCTTTGTGAAGTTTAAAAACATGGTTTGGAAACTTGGGATTTTCAAAACCGGGGGTTTGTTTCACATACACCTCTTCTTCTATGTAGCCATTTAAGAAGGCACTCTTGACATCCATTTGAAAAAGTTTGAAACCTTTTGATGCAGCAAAAGCCAAGATTATCCTAATTGCCTCCAATCGAGCTACAGGAGCAAACGTCTCCTCATAGTCTATCCCCTCCTTCTGACTATACCCCTGGGCTACAAGTCTGGTCTTGTTCCTCACAATGTGGCCATCCTCTCCTTGTTTGTTTTTGAAAACCCATTTTGTCCCAATAGGATTATAGTCTGGAGGAGGTGGAACCAAAACCAAACCCGATTTCTCTCAAAATTTTCTAACTCCTCATGCACGGCATTGACCCAATCCGGATCAGATAAAGCATGTCCAACATCTCGGGGTTCAAAATAAGCAACAAATACAAAATGAGCAAAGTGAGAGATTTGTTGTGACTGTTGACACTGGTTATCTATCAAAATTAAAGGATAAATAAATATGAAAAGGGCATGAATTCAATCACCAACAAAGGTTTAGGGTTTTAATTGACAATATTCCACGAGTTTTGGTGAATTGTGGTTCTGCAGGGACTAAACCAGGAAACCAGCGCTAATTGCTTCCCCTAGAAGGAAACCGACGGGAGATAACGCAACCGCCATGTCAGGAATATTCTAGAAGACTCCAGAGGACACAAGAAGACACCAGGAGGTTGACCACCACGAGAGGATGCCAGGTGGGACCGACCGGTCCCACCATGAGACCGGTCGGTCTCCCCCCGGCCCCACTAGCTTCCGTCTTCTGAAAGCTTCCTCCACCGACCTCTAGGACTCATCTCGGCCGTACCTTAAGTCGGTTTGATCCAATGGTGGGCGATAAACGTGACGCGGATCGATGACATGGCGATTCCTTGCCCCCTACTCCACCTCGGGCTATATAAGCAACCCCAGACCCCCCTCTCCAGGCATCTCCATCTTCATTATTCATCTCCACATCAGAAACTAGGGTTTCAATTAGAAGTAGAGGTTCCTCTAGATGAATCTCTTCTAGTTCATCTAGAATTAGATCTAGTTCATCTAGTTGTAATCAAGAGCCAGCTATCAAGTAGAAGACTAGTTACCCCTCTAGTAGGATTAGAACCTAGTCTTATTCTAGAACTAGAAGAGAGAGAGAGAGGAAGAGATCAAGAAGGAGCTCCGGCCTGTCGGATCAACTTCTTCGTCTTGTACCTGCGGATTCAAGTTCATCTTCAACTTGCTTCAGCGATTGTTTCGGTAATCAACGTCTATATTTAAGTTTGAGTTATTGTTCTTATTATTCTTAAGGTTTATGACTCTCTTTTGAGTACTCTAATTCTAAGTTGCTCTAGAGTTAGAGTAGTTGGATAGTGTAAGCGTGGTGCTTAGACTTGATAGCTCATCATAAATGCCTCCTATAACGCCGGTAGTAGTGGTTGTTCGCAAGGGTGACTCTTATAGCCTTGTTGATTCTTCTATAGTCCACTTACCCGTGTGTAGGCTCGGTAGGATTATACATTTGCATAAAAGACTCATACTCTGTTTGTGACCTTTTATGACAACTTCCCCACTAAAAATAATATAAACATATCACTCTTAAGTTGGATTTAGATAACCTTAGTGATCCCCTCTATGCTTCTAGATTCTCCGTCCTTGTTAGCTACTCAGGGGTTAGACTTTAAGACTTAACACTATCCGTTCCTTTGGGTTCGATATTAAAACTGGGTTACTCCGGTGAAGTGCTACATCAGTAGATCTTATCTGTGCGCTTGCGGATAAAGTAGAGTGTGCGTTAATTTATACCAACAAGCATTTCTGGCGCCGTTGCCGGGGAACGGTAGATCATCTTAAGTCTTAGTTTAACCTTGTAATCATACTTTTATCTTTTTCCTTTTTGTCCCAGTCTTTTCATTATTTTTGTTTTCATTCTTATGAATGTTGTTTTTGAATTCCACTCTTATCTATCACTACCCCATGAGCAAGCTATAACCAGTAGAATCCTTATACCCCATCATAATACCTGGTTATGAGCTATGCCTACTTTTCTGCTGCACTGTCCTTGTAATGAGGATAGAAATATAATTATGAAAATATTCCTTTGGGTATTCTTGTCACTAACCTTTCCAGGTCTGGAGCAGAAAAGAACGAAGGAACAACAAACACAAGGTATGTCCCATCAATCATCATGCAACATTGAATTACATTCATCCAATCTTGATTTGCAAAATCCAAGCTTGGGAAATAGGCTTTCTAAGAATATTTCTAGCCATGTTGCTATGTTGGTTGTCCCTACCTTTATGATATGCTCATATACTAATCATACTCTTTCATCACCATCTGAATAAATCTCTACAATGCTTTCATGTTATCTTTATTTGCTATAGTATATTCTTTGGTTTTGAAGTATTATCATACACCTTTTAAATTAGGCATGAAGCTTAGTTTAACTGTTTTCATGAATTAAAGTAAGACATGGTGTCTGGTTTGATTCTTGAGCTAAAAGGTGTGCTGATTTTACCTCTAAAGGCTTTTAAATTAAGTATGGTGCTTAGGTTAAAATGCTTTCCTAGATCAAATTTGACGTGGTGTCTAGGTTGATTTCTGAACTGATAGTATGCTATAGTAGATATTGGATATTTTGTTGGACTAACCCCTGCAGGAAAACTTTCAATATCAATTTGGGAAAGTCCGGAGATGAACTCACACTGGAGATGAAGCAAGGCGTACAATGAACTTCAACAACTCTTGCACAATGAAGACTCAGCTCATTCATCATGGATGGAAGAACTGTGAGTATCAAAGTTTATTTATTTTGTCTTCTACTGCAAGTTATCTTTTGCCTTGAATCATGTTAAAATGCAGCCAACACATACTAGTCTATGCTAAAATAATCCTAAAAAACATCTTTTTATTAGCATAGATGCAAAATACATAAGTTATGGATAACAACCCATGTTTTAAATTCTTGCAATCCTTCGGGTATATATCCACTAACGTTACGCAGGAGAGAGATTTTGTTCATCCATAGTTTGGTCTGAACATTGAAGATCCAAAACCCAAACCATAGACACACAAACCTACTCTCAGGTCACAAATGGTGCTAGCCTAGCTTTGAGTCTTGCTTGGGCACTGATGACAAACAGGATTGTTAACACTGGATTTTGGTCAACATTGAGAAGATGACAGGTGGACCCAACGAGCAGTGAGAAGAGCATTCAGTAGACGGCCAAGCGGTCGGTTACTCCATTCAGGAAATAGATATGGCAAGAGAGGCCGATCACGAGGATAATCGACCATGACCGTGACAGATGAAACGAGTATTCAAGAAGCAGAGGGTTCTGATCTCATTGGACAGGAGTTGGATTTGGTGGCGTTGTGATGTGGCAAGCATGCAAAGAAGGCAATATATATAAAGCATGCACATCTCGACGTCCACTTCTATATTTAGCATGAATGGCTTCACGATGAAGGAAAGGCTAGAAGACGGCATGCATGTCCAGTGTGCGGAGATGGACGTATAAGACATTCGGCAAGTATCCATGCGGTCCGCTAGTTTCCAAGGATTCGGCAACTGCTCATGCGGTCGGCTATTCTGAGAAAAGGGAGTTTCCATTGAAACGACGGAAGCGAGAGCCGATCAGGCAACAAAATTGCGACAATTAAGGCAATGATGATTCCGAAAGGAGTTGAAGGCCAAGAATATTGTATTTTCCTTTAATATTTCATAGTCGTGTCCTCTTAGGACTTGTATTGCGTCCAGGGTATAAATATAAACCCTTGGCTATTGTAAAATCTGTTCACAACCATATCAATACAACCGGCCCCGTGCCACCTTTCGAGTGCCTAAGTCGTGTCGTCGAGTTCTTCGAGAGGAATCATCGATCCGTCGACCTCCGTAAGTACCGGCAACCTTGCTATCATGTCTAGTATCATGCGGTGGATTTAGATATGATGCAAGTAGTCTCGTATGTTAAGCTTAGTATCGTGCGGTGGATTTAAGCTTATGACGGGAAGTTTTTGCTTATGCCTTGTATCGTGCGGCGGATTAAGTCATGAGTAAAAATAGTTATCGGCTCTGTTAGATTCGGCAGATCTAATAGATTCATTAAGTTATCATGTGTTATATGTTTTATTTATTTAATTCCTATAACACTCTTTGCCCAATCTAGATTGATCTTTGTTTGGCCTTGCTGCATGAGTTTATTTTGTGCTTCGTTAATCATAAGATCATGATGGCCGAATTAACTTTCAATCCAGATTGTTACATATTGTGGGTTCATGCATGTTGACCATGTTTAGGCTTTGATAGAGCTGGGTACCGTGCGACAGGTGCAGGTTTTAGATTTGTTTAATCATGCTTTGCTTGTATGTTCCTTCTTCATGGACCCCAGTTCGGCTAGTTCGCCGACTCTGGTTAAGCTTACACGAGTAATGAGCTTTTATAGATTTATTCAGATATATGCATACTTTTAGCTTGTTATAATTAGATTGTATCATGCGGTGGATTAATCTAATTATAAGAAGTGGTGTAGAGTTATAGCAAGTGGTATCATGCGGTGGATTAGCTTCGCTTAAGTTTATGCTTGACGGGTTTATGAAGACTAAACGTGCGGCAGATTAGTTGGATGGGCCTATGCATGTGTTATTTGAATAGATCTATTCTTGCAAGTTGCCTGTTTATAATATCTTTGATTCGTTCAAGCATGTCTTCCTTTTGCATTCGGCAGTTAACATGCTTCACATACTCTGTTCTCATACTTGCCGAATGGCTTTGTAAACTTGCTCTGACAGACAACTTCTATAGCTGTGTGCCGTCGTGACTGGCTTTCAAAGCCGTACATATAGAACTGTCTGGTTTTACCCAGCACGTTCCAGAGGTATTCTCACGTTTTATCCCTTGTTGGTTTTCAGGTCAAACCGACTGGCACGTCTCCGGATTCAGCACGCTCCGGGCACCCGATTGAAGCTAGCCTCGTTCGGCTTGCTGTGTGTCCTGACGCAAGGTGTCACTTTTTGCGTCAACACACTTTTCGGCACGCCCGGTGGGACGACAATCATTTGATCGAACATCAGATTCTCTCCAAATATTTGTCACCTTCAGATCGCGATGAGATGATGTTTAACTTTTATTTTATCAATAAAAGTTCGGCCGAAAGAAGTGACAAAGACAAAGTGCAATATAATTTGATCAAGAACTTCCAGTAAAATCAGTTTGATGGCCGATATCATGATAAGTCAGAAAAAAAGGAGAAGTATTGGTTGATTTTATCAGAAGCTATGAACAAAGTGTCAGTGATGCATCGGCTAAACAAAGAACAACATGCATGTTGTAAAAGGAAGATTTCCATGGAGATGTTCAAAGAGATGAAGTCCAAACTCAGATTTACTTGCATGCTGCTATAAATAGCCGGTTGATTATCAAGAGGTCATACGTCAGCCGAGGGAAGCTGGCCGATAGCTTATCTGCATGTCATCTTTGGAATTGGCTGTTCAGGAAAGAAATAAGTGGATACAACAATACAAGAAGAATATACTAATTGGCCGATATGCACACAAGAATGAGCTGGAGTTATCATCGTCACGCGAAAAATCAACACGTGAGAAATTGGTACCAAATATTAAAGAGCGTTCACAGTTTGAATTGTGGCAGCTGAGAAGAAAGGTATCAACTCAATATATATAGCCGATGAAATGCTCAGTGTATTTCCTTGTTATGTTGGCCCATACGACAAGCAGGAATAATCATGATTATTCTAGTAAATGGAAATCGGCTATTGATTTGCTATTTACTCACATATACATAGATTGATGAAAGCAAGGCAAGTCTAACCAGAAAATGCGTGTATAGATTGATGCAGACAGCCGACGTCACTGACGGAAGATGTATCGGCTATTTAAAATATTATTATATATCAAGCTGTCAACAAAATGCATGATGATACAGACATTGACAGGATCGACAAACCAGAGAAGATGAATGACCGATAGTAGGCATCGACTAACTGTTGAATAAAAGGATTGGCTCCAAGGATAGATGTACGGAGATCGGTCGGGGGGCCAGCCAGTTCAGATTCAACTTCAGCTGATGCCTCAAATGATGGAACCATGATCGACTAAATTTACCACTGAAATAAAGGGGAAGGTTCAGATAGGATAATGGAAGTGTGGAATCTGAAGTCATTTGATCTAAAAGTGGCAAAGAATGAATAGCTGATCGGCAAGGACATAACGCCGATAGTTCGCTAAGAAAATATGACCGAACAAACATGTTAATAGCTAGACTTAACTCAAGTTCGGCTAAAGGTCAGCATGCTGATATGGAAACTTGAAAGGAAACCTTATCGCCGGTCCAAGAAAATAATATATGAAATAGAATCAGCAACTGGTTCGGCGAGCGAACCCAAATCCAGATGGAAGCTTACCTTTCCCTGAGTAACGCAAAGCTCAATCTGGTGATAAGGTTACGAAAGGCTACATCAGAAGCACAAAGGATGTTAGCAACCGGACGGCCGATAGAAGACCATCGGCTAAAACGTTTTCAGCACACTTCATATTTAAAGAGATACCTTTGCTGATGGCCTTGAATAAGGTGGTGCCAACAAGAGACATGCAACGGTGACAAGTTCACTTATAGTCAGAACAGCTACAAGATCTGAAGCAGCCAGTCATTTGCAGAAGAAGGACTGACGTTTATGATTGGCTTCAAATATTTTCAACCCGTATTCGGCGAAGACGTCTCGGATGAGAGAAAGGAGGACACCAGTGAATCATCGATTACGCCACTGTGACTACGTGTCGGGGGGCCTGAGATCAACACACACATCGTACAGCATCGAGCGATCCATCGTGAAGAAGGACAAAACGAATGGGTTCTTCATCTTCAACGGTGGTTTGTGTAATTTTACCCTCGCTTCTCTAATAGTTTCAGAGCTTAAAATTAAAATCATTAAAAAGCGAAACCTCTCATGTTGCGTCTCCGTACTAAAAAAAAAGTCTAAAAAATTCCACTCTATGAATATGTGATATAAATATTTTGGGTTATCCATTGTTGAAATGATAAATAGATGCTCTGTTTTATGTTCCACCTGTGTCTGGTTTGTAGCTTTGATTTCTTTAAGATTTGGGTCTAGTGGTTATTATATTTATCTTGAAGTCTTTGAAATTTGTGGGTTGCATAGAATTTAAACTTTGTCTGAAAGTAGTTGTGGGATATGAATAGAGGTAGAATTTGCTATGACATTATTCTGAGAGATACATAAAATTCGGAGATTTGATGAAATAATAAAATTTACTTAATGTCATATTGAGCACTGTCAAATCATTGTGACTACTAGTTGAGATTATAGTCATATACTCAAGATCAAGATTCACGTACACGTTATAAACTAATAAGTGTTTTGCATGTGCATTCTCTCTTTGATTAAAAATATGAGGCTATTCTATAAATCTCAGAAATAAAAACGACGGACACATGTCCGCCAGAACTGAGAAAGAAAAAAGGGCAAGACCGCCCAAACAAAAATATGAAAAGGAAAAGGTCAAGTGACCGCCAAATAAAATAAAAGATGGCCGAAGGCCTAGTAGCCTCATAATTTTAAAAGGTAGGGAGAATGACATATGCAAAAGAAAAAGTAGTAAAAATATTCACTTGCACTTCTTGATCTAGGTTTATGGCTTGTATCTCCTTATGGTCGAATCTTTGACTTTGCAATATTATGTGATACGATTTTATATAAAGATAATGATAAAAACTTCGGATGAAAAGTGATCAAGGGGTAAAAGATAGGCATTTTCTGTAGTTATTCTGTTTTGCAATCGCTTGAGGACTCAGTGAGATCTAAAGCCCCATAATTAAAGAGACGGATGGATGAGTAAGGTACCATTTTATTTAAGTTTAAAAGAAATCTTAATTATAAAATATGATACTTTTGAGATGTATTCGGCATTACAGCATCTTCTGATCAATAAAATGGAAGAACTATAATATTTATACACATATGCATTTGTAACTAACTTGTTTCCACATGTATTGGAGAATTATTGTTTTACAGGCAAAATTGTGGAAACATGGTGAGAAAATGTTATTGCTATCAGTGGATTTCTTGGCTTTTTGATGAAGACCAACAGAGATCAAATAGTTCGAAGTATGACAATTCATACTCCGAACTAGGGGGGCCTGTGTTAACACTGGATTTTGGTCAACATTGAGAAGATGACAAGTTGACCCAATGAGCAGTGAGAAGAGCATTCAGTAGACGGCCAAGCGGTCGGTTACTCCATTCAGGAAATAGATATGGCAAGAGAGGCCGATCACGAGGATAATCGACCATGACCGTGACAGATTAAACGAGTATTCAAGAAGCAAAGGGTTCTGATCTCATTGGACAGGAGTTGGATTTGGTGGCGTTCTGATGTGGCAAGCATGCAAAGAAGGCAATATATATAAAGCATGCACATCTCGACGTCCACTTCTATATTTAGCATGAATGGCTTCACGATGAAGGAAAGGCTAGAAGACGGCATGCATGTCTAGTGTGCGGAGATGGACATATAAGACATTCGGCAAGTATCCATGCGGTCGGCTAGTTTCCAAGGATTCGGCAACTGCTCATGCGGTCGGCTATTCTGAGAAAAGGGAGTTTCCATTGAAACGACAGAAGCGAGAGCCGATCAGGCAACAAAATTGCGACAATTAAGGCAATGATGATTCCGAAAGGAGTTGAAGGCCAAGAATATTGTATTTTCCTTTAATATTTCATAGTCGTGTCCTCTTAGGACTTGTATTACGTCCAGGGTATAAATATAAACCCTTGGCTATTGTAAAATCTGTTCACAACCATATCAATACAACCGGCCCCGTGCCACCTTTCGAGTGCCTAAGTCGTGTCGTCGAGTTCTTCGAGAGGAATCATCGATCCGTCGACCTCCGTAAGTACCGGCAACCTTGCTATCATGTCTAGTATCATGCGGTGGATTTAGATATGATGCAAGTAGTCTCGTATGTTAAGCTTAGTATCGTGCGGTGGATTTAAGCTTATGACGGGAAGTTTTTGCTTATGCCTTGTATCGTGCAGCGGATTAAGTCATGAGTAAAAATAGTTATCGGCTCTGTTAGATTCGGCAGATCTAATAGATTCATTAAGTTATCATGTGTTATATGTTTTATTTATTTAATTCCTATAACACTCTTTGCCCAATCTAGATTGGTCTTTGTTCGGCCTTGCTGCATGAGTTTATTTTGTGCTTCGTTAATCATAAGATCATGATGGCCGAATTAACTTTCAATCCAGATTGTTACATATTGTGGGTTCATGCATGTTGACCATGTTTAGGCTTTGATAGAGCTGGGTACCGTGCGACAGGTGCAGGTTTTAGATTAGTTTAATCATGCTTTGCTTGTATGTTCCTTCTTCATGGACCCCAGTTCGGCTAGTTCACCGACTCTGGTTAAGCTTACACGAGTAATGAGCTTTTATAGATTTATTCAGATATATGCATACTTTTAGCTTGTTATAATTAGATTGTATCATGCGGTGGATTAATCTAATTATAAGAAGTGGTGTAGAGTTATAGCAAGTGGTATCATGCGGTGGATTAGCTTCGCTTAAGTTTATGCTTGACGGGTTTATGAAGACTAAACGTGCGGCAGATTAGTTGGATTGGCCTATGCATGTGTTATTTGAATAGATCTATTCTTGCAAGTTGCCTGTTTATAATATCTTTGATTCCTTCAAGCATGTCTTCCTTTTGCATTCGGCAGTTAACATGCTTCACATACTCTGTTCTCATACTTGCCGAATGGCTTTGTAAACATGCTCTGACAGACAGCTTCTATAGCTGTGTGCCGTCGTGACTGGCTTTCAAAGCCGTACATATGGAACTGTCTGGTTTTACCCAGCAGGTTCCAGAGATATTCTCACGTTTTATCCCTTGTTGGTTTTTAGGTCAAACCGACTGGCACGTCTCCGGATTCAGCATGCTCCGGGCACCCGATTGAAGCTAGCCTCGTTCGGCTTGCTGTGTGTCCTGACGCAAGGTGTCACTTTTTGCGTCAACACACTTTTCGGCACGCCCGGTGGGACGACAATCATTTGATCGAACATCAGATCCTCTCCAAATATTTGTCACTTTCAGATCGCGATGAGATGATGTTTAACTTTTATTTTATCAATAAATGTTCGGCCGAAAGAAGTGACAAAGACAAAGTGCAATATAATTTGATCAAGAAGTTCTAGTAAAATCAGTTTGATGGCCGATATCATGATAAGTCAGAAAAAAAGGAGAAGTATTGGTTGATTTTATCAGAAGCTATGAACAAAGTGTCAGTGATGCATCGGCTAAACAAAGAATGTCACACCCTAAAATTTTGCATTACTTAAATTAGAGTTAAAATGATTTATTTATGAATTTTTGTGCTCATAAAATATAGGAAAATAAAAATTTTCTCTATATTAAAATTTATCCTAGGGTTTAGCAACATGTTTGTGCATTCATGTTGATGCATTTGAGTTTTTGTGATGAGTAGTTTTGGCTAAAATTCAATTTGAATTCGAAATGATTTAGAAACCAATTGAAAATGACTTTTATGGAAAAAGGGTTTTGGAAAAAAAGACTTTCTGTTTCCAAAAAGTTTGGAAAAGTTTAAAAGTTTTAAAAACTTTTTGTTTCTCTCAAGGATCCAATTCAAATGTTCAAACGAAATTCAAATTCTATTTGAAATCCCTTTGAAAAGTGCAAAACAAAAATGAAAAGGCATCTTCTCTCCTCCCTCCCCTCTTTGGTTTTCGGCCCGAAGGCCAAGCATCGGCCTGCCTTTCTCCCCTCCCCATCGCCCGTGCGGCCCAGTCGCTGGCCCAGTGACTCGCCGCCTTTCCTCTCTGCGCGCAGCGCTCTCCTCCCTCCATTTCTTGGGCCGCACTCTCTCCGCCGGCCCACTCCCAGCGCCTGCCGCATCTCCGCACGCGCGCGGCCCCGTCTCGCTGTCGACTGGGCTCCGCCTGGCAGCCTCCCAGCGACGCCCGCGCTCGCCTCTCCCTCGCTGACGCCGATGGCCCGCGTGTCAGCTCGATCTCCATCCTCCCGTATCCGACCAGAACACGAGCCCGAGCTCGAATCCATCTATCCTACGCGTCTTCGCTTGCCTAATCGGCCGAGCCAACCCCATAAATAGATCCTCAGGAACCCGCCGCCTATCCCCACGCAAGAAGCTTACGCTCTCGTGCCCTATTCGCCGCAACCGAGAGCCCCGCCGCCCGAAAAATCTCCGCCGCCGTCAACCTCGTTTCTCGGTAGGGTTCGGCCGCCACCGAGGGCATCTAGAGCTTCGTCTCGACCTCACGAAGCTATCAATTCCTTCTATCTCTTTTTTCCCTATTTTGTTGGTGCCTTAATCGCTCGCCGTCGCTTTTCAGAGCCGCCGTCCGCCTCGTCGAGCAATACGCCGCCACCAGATCGTCTCCGACCTCGTCTGTGCCTCTGGTGAGTTCGCCTTGATCTTCTCTTTCGATTGGACCTACTCCCGTAGTCTCTACCGCATCGTGGCGCAAACCCGAGCCGCGCCGCCCGTCTCCGGCCATGGCGCCGCCGCGCATCGCTTCCCTCCTCCGCGCCGGCGTAAAAGCGCCGCCAGCCCCTCCCAGATCTAATCTGAGTCGTCCATCTAGAAATCAACAGCCTCTGGCAGTCGATACCCCTTCGGCGTCAATTTTGTTAAAGAGACCCTCAAGTTTTTGAGCCTAAACCCGCAGTCCACCTTATACTATTCATTGAGTCTGAGTTTTCTTCCGTATAAGCCCGTGCGTTTCATCCTAATTGAGGCGCAATCCAGTCAATTCTGAAATTCGTTTTAAATCGATTTTAAATTCAAATTCGATTTCAATTTATTTACAGTTTTGCCACCAGTTTCAAAAGCTTATAACTTCTACGTTTCTAGTCCGTTTTAGTCCGTTCAAGTTGCGTTAGATTCGTTTCGAAAAGTTCTTTCAAAATATATAACTTTCACCACTGTTTTCTGTAATTAAAATTTGAGTTAAATCTAATCTAGTAATTAGTGTCTTTAATCTTGTTTAGCTCATATCTTTTCCGTTAAAACTCCGATTAGAGTGATCTTCGCGTCCGTGTGATCGTGGTAAATCGTAGATCTGTTTTTAAAACTCTTTATCTTGTTTTCTTATGATTGATGTACTGTTCTAATCATAGGCTATGTCTGCTTTGTATGATTGCTTTTGGATGTGTGTGTGGTGTTATGCGATCGTATGTCCAGTCGGTGAGTTGTACGTTGGTGATCAAGAAGAAGTTCGTGATCAAGAGTTCAAGATCAAGAGTCAACCTTTGGAAATCTACAAGTCAACAGAAGAAGGATCTTGAGTTTAAGGCAAGTATAGCAATCGAGTTTTCTTTTCGCAATCATGATCATGTTACTTAATTAATGTATGCATCGAATGATAAAAATGGCTTATTAGCAACTTAAGAAATTATCTGTACGAGCACCTTCGGGATTTACAGTGCAACTGTTGGGGGTTATATGGCTCTGGCTTTAGCTCAGTATGAGGACCTTTTCTAGCTTGTTAGAGGTTACCGAAAGGCGCAAGAGGGGCTCCGATCGGTATGGTCTTGGCCGACCAAGTTGGTGCATTTTGTCTTTTGTTAGTCACCGCTTGGAGGGGAGATTCGTGCTTATTGATGGGGAAACCTAGCGGCCCTAACTTGTTAGACGAACCTTTGAAAGGCTTCATCGTGAACCCTGCCGACCTTCCTTGGTAGTGGGTTAAGAGGCTGATCACCTCGGGCAAAAGGGCAATTCACGTCTCGCAGTGAAAGTGTACACCTTTGCGCAAAGTTTATTAAACTGATATATCAGCCTTGCTCAAGGACATGAGCGGCCTTGAAGACGTAAAGATTATGACTTTTGTTGGTTAACATGTTCATTATTTACCGTTTTATGCTATTCATTATTTATGTTACATTGATCATGAGACTTGGGATCTATATCACTTGTTGCTATACTTGTGGAGTTCGACATGGACTCACTCTTGCTTTTCCCCACACCTCAGAGAGTTAAGCTTTGGAGAAGCTTAGGCTTGTGGTCAACCAGTCAGTTGTTCCCTGTGAAGTGGTGTCTCCATCTGAAGATCGGAGTGTCTTTCCGCTGTCTGCTCTTTAAGGTTATGTTCTTTTGTTTTATATACGCTATATAAGAGCATTGTCTTTCGATATTACCCTTTATTTGTGACTATATGTGAGATTTGACTTCCTGGGCTCACATATGGTGTATACCTGGTTTTGTTCTTAAAACCGGGTGTGATAAAGTGGTATCAGAGCAATGCAGACTGTAGGACGCAAGCCTAGTTAGAAACTGGTCGTTCTAAAGTTTGAAAATTGCTATAGAACCCTTGTTCTATAAACCTTGATATTTTCTCCCTATTGTATCTTCTACCCTTGTCATTTATCTCCTCCTTGTTGCTTAAATTTTAAATGTTGCTCTCACCTTCACTCCTTGCCTTGAATTGCTTTTGAAAACTTCCCTCTACCCAAGTTGATGGATCGTTAACCAAGCTATGTCGTCTCTGACCGCAGTTGACAAACAGAAGCTGATCGCTATGCAAAGTCAAGACCTGGGAAGAATGACGCAACAACAAGACGCAACACACGGACCAACCAACATGGAAGGAATACATGAAGAACAGTTACAAGGTGATGAAGTGGAGCAAGATTACATTTACGGAAAATTGAGGCATGTGGATATGACCACTATTCATGGAGCAAAGAAAGTTGTATATGGCATGATCCCAGTCAATTCAGTAACTGCCATAGTTCTTTTTGACCCTAGTGCCTCGCACTCGTACATCTCTGCCAAGTTTGTTGCTCGCCTAAAGATAAGGGAATGGCCAACAAAGAAGCTCATAGTAGTTCGTACACCAACTGGAGAAATTGAGACAAACCATGAATGCCGAGATGTTAGAGTCCAGATAAAAGAGAGTGAGTTCATAGTGAAGCTGAATGTTTTGGAACTCTCAGGAATCGATGTTATCCTTGGACATGGATGGTTAAGGAGTCGTAAAAGTGAGGTCAATTATTCCCGACGTTCAGTGTTTTTAAGAACACCATCAGGCGAAAGGATTGAATATCGAGGTATGCCATTATCACCCAATGAATGTCAAGCAAGTCTGTTGGAAGATAGCAGTAGTAAGATGCAAGAGGTTCAGGATCGATGTTTTTGTTGCAAGAATTATGGGAATTCTTGTTTTCAAGAGAAGTTAACCATGGATGAGGCCAAGGCGAACCCAAGTGATGTAGTCAAGGAAGATAAGAAAAGGAAAGCAAATTCATTCGAGTCGCCGTTGATACGTCACCAACAGTTAAGTTCTACCCCAGTATCACATCCAGTTTCAACCCTTGCTCAGACCAGCCTAAATCAGCAGCATCTAGAAGCTCCTCCAGTTAAGAACTTTCCACATGAGGTTTGCATAGATGGATGGACAATTACCTACAAAGAATTCCAACCACGGAAGCGAGTTAAGAAGCAGAATAAACTGGTAAAAGTCAATCCTCTGAGTCAGCAAGATGGCAGCACATCAAACAACACTTCTACCGCAGCAGATCCAACCAAAGGAAGATGTTATCATTGTCAACAGGAAGGACACTACGTAAGATCCTGCCCCAAAAAGATCAACCGTCGACTCATGGAAGTAGCCAGAGCCCAGTCACTACAGAGTAGCCACCAACAAGTGATGTCAGTGCCTGATGCAAAGGAAGTCCCTGATAGCAGTTGAAAATAAAGAGTATACAAGAAAAGCTACCCTTGATGTTCATGCAGATGTATCGTGTTCTAGTAGTTCTTGAGCACGTTAGTAACAAAGTTAAGTCAAGTCCTTGGCCCATGTGTGGCTTGTGAACCTGTGATGTTTGTTGTTTGTCCTTATGCACATGTTTGTTTTGGATCTTTGTAATGAGTGCAATGGTTTTGTGGGTTTCCTCACAATCTCATTTAGGTTTAGTTGATAGGTTCCATGCATAGAAGGTTGGGTTTCTGTTTCTTCTGTTCCCTCTATCCTATCCTTCTGGAGCAGTCTGTCTTTGTCAGCTTATACCTCTGTTTATGGATGTTCAAAAATCATAGAACAATTCTGGACACAAGTAGACTTCATGATCTTTCTCTGAGCGCAAGGACCACCCTGATAGCTGTTATGGTTTTGGATTTATGAAATTCACAAGTTGATGCATCTGTGCTGTCTGGAATCTGGAACAGTTACTGTTGTCTGCTGTTTTCGACGACCTTAACTACATAATCTGGAAAAGTGTTCTACATGAAAGTTGTAGAGGATTTCATAAGATTTCCATAAAGGTAAACTGCAACTTCATTGGATAAGCAGAGCTCGAGTTATGGCTGTTTTACTGCACTGCTGTTTTGCTACTCGTGAGAAATTTCAGAATTCTTGTTCTTACCTTCGCATATGAATTTCTCTGGGATGTCAGAAGGTCTTTATGCTAGTTAGCTTAACTAGAAAAAGGTGGAATGCTATCCTTTTATTGTTTCTCCTAGTTGATCTTTTCTTAAGGGGGGTAGCCATGATGAAGTTAACTTTGAACCGTTTTCAAGATGAAGTTTCTTACCATCTAATGTTTTAATCGGAAGAATCAGTCATGGATGAGTCTTCTCTTGTCTCTCTTGCTATATCAACCTTGTCTTGTCATCTCATGAAGCTATGGTTAAGTGTGTTATGAAGAGCTGAATCCTAACACATACATGTTGAAAAACAGATGGTTGCTACCAGGAGAAATGACTACGATGATGCTACAGGGAATGCTCACAACTCTAATCCACCGCCATCAAATCCTTCAGCTATAGAGCAAGTTTTGATAATGCAGACTCAACTGTTACAGACCATTGCTCAAAATGTGTTACACAATCAGTATCAAGAACCACCTATTGACAAGCGTGGTGAATTTATGAAAGGACACCCACCGACATTCTCTCATACTAGCAACCCAATAGAAGCTGATGACTGGCTTAGAGCTGTGGAACGACAACTTGACATAACACAGTGTGATGACCATGAGAAGGTGCTTTATGCTTCAGGCCAACTTCAAGGAACTGCATTAGATTGGTGGGAATCGTTCCAGTTTGAACATCCAAATAAGAATCAAATTGGTTGGGAAGAATTCAAGAATGCTTTTAGATCTTACCATGTTCCAGCTGGAATAGTGGCGATTAAGGAAGAGCAATTTCTCAACTTTAAGCAAGGATTTATGTCAGTGTGTGAGTATCATGACATGTTCACCCAGTTGTCACGCTATGCTCTGGAAGAAGTGAATAGTGATGCTAAGAAGCAGAAACGCTTTCTGAAAGGACTCAATGATGGTCTGCAATTACAACTGATGACTGTTGAATATGCCAACTATCAAACATTGGTGGACAGAGCAATTGTGATTGAGAACAAGCGTCGAGAGATGGAGGAGAAGAAAAGGAAAAGAGAAAGCCAATCTGTAGGTAGCAACATACACCACCCCAACGCTCATGCACCAGAATTCCAACAATGGAACCAAGAATCAAGTGATCAGTGGAATCTTGAACCTCCTCATGAACTCCATCAGTATCAGCAATCCAATGATGAAGTACTTCACTCCAATTCCCAAGAGCCATGTCTGTCGCCTCCTAGTGACACCTTGACGAAGATTAATACTCCCACTAGTGAGGGTTGTAACGTTTGTGATGAGGTTAATCACTATGAGAACGACTGTCATAAGAAGTTTATGGAGAGCAATAAAAGTCAGGACGACGAACCACATCAAATACAAGAACAAGAAAATCAGGAGCCAGGAAGTAAAGTAAAAAGAAACTACATCCAAGGAATGTTAAATCATGTGTATATGATTAACAAACGTGGGGCTAAGGAAGTCGTGTATGGTTTCATTCAAGTAAACTCTGCTCCCGCCATTGTGATGTTTGATCCTGGAGCTTCACACTCATTCATCTCTAGCCTATATGTACAAGAGCATAGGATGACTATGTTTCCAATGAGGAAACCAGTGATAGTTAACTCTCTAGGAGGCGAAATGAAAGCAAACCGCATATGCCCAAAAGTTAGCCTTGACATAAAGGGAGTAAACTTTGAGGCGAACCTTACTGTTTTGAAGTTGATGGAAATGGATGTTATCCTTGGAAAGGGTTGGTTATCTGCTTGTAAAGGAGTGGTTATGTATGCCCATGGTTTGGTGCTTCTAACAACACCGACAGGTGAAAGAATTGAGTATCAAGGTTTTCACCCTGTACCTGAGGAATACGAGAGTGACCCATTAGAAGGGGTACCCATCGAGGACAGTAAAGTGGACTGTGAGTTTTCAGATACCAATATAAAGGAACAAACACAGGCAGAGAAGCTCAGTATGAGAGATGATCACACTTGAGAAGATTTTCTACACAGGATCGTAGAAATTACCGATGGCTTTAATGAAGTACTTAAAGTTTGAAAATGCAATGGAGTGTTTATACAAATAAAGATGTAATGAGGAAAAGAGACGATCAAATAAAAGCAGTATATCAATCCCTTTTGATCACCGTCTTTCGAATCTCGAGGACGAGATTCTCTTAAGGGGGGTAGATTTGTCACACCCTGAAATTTTGCATTTCTTAAATTAGAGTAAAAATGATTTATTTATGAATTTTTGTGCTCATAAAATATAGGAAAATAAAAATTTTCTCTATATTAAAATTTATCCTAGGGTTTAGCAACATGTTTGTGCATTCATGTTGATGCATTTGAGTTTTTGTGATGAGTAGTTTTGGCTAAAATTCAATTTGAATTCAAAATGATTTAGAAACCAATTGAAAATGACTTTTATGGAAAAAGGGTTTTGGAAATAAAGACTTTCTGTTTCCAAAAAGTTTGGAAAAGTTTAAAAGTTTTAAAAACTTTTTGTTTCTCTCAAGGATCCAATTCAAATGTTCAAACGAAATTCAAATTCTATTTGAAATCCCTTTGAAAAGTGCAAAACAAAAATGAAAAGGCATCTTCTCTCCTCCCTCCCCTCTTTGGTTTTCGGCCCGAAGGCCAAGCATCGGCCTGCCTTTCTCCCCTCCCCATCGCCCGTGCGGCCCAGTCGCTGGCCCAGTGACTCGCCGCCTTTCCTCTCTGCGCGCAGCGCTCTCCTCCCTCCATTTCTTGGGCCGCACTCTCTCCGCCGGCCCACTCCCAGCGCCTGCCGCATCTCCGCACGCGCGCGGCCCCGTCTCGCTGTCGACTGGGCTCCGCCTGGCAGCCTCCCAGCGACGCCCGCGCTCGCCTCTCCCTCGCTGACGCCGATGGCCCGCGTGTCAGCTCGATCTCCATCCTCCCGTATCCGACCAGAACACGAGCCCGAGCTCGAATCCATCTATCCTACGCGTCTTCGCTTGCCTAATCGGCCGAGCCAACCCCATAAATAGATCCTCAGGAACCCGCCGCCTATCCCCACGCAAGAAGCTTACGCTCTCGTGCCCTATTCGCCGCAACCGAGAGCCCCGCCGCCCGAAAAATCTCCGCCGCCGTCAACCTCGTTTCTCGGTAGGGTTCGGCCGCCACCGAGGGAATCTAGAGCTTCGTCTCGACCTCACGAAGCTATCAATTCCTTCTATCTCCTTTTTCCCTATTTTGTTGGTGCCTTAATCGCTCGCCGTCGCTTTTCAGAGCCGCCGTCCGCCTCGTCGAGCAATACGCCACCACCAGATCGTCTCCGACCTCGTCTGTGCCTCTGGTGAGTTCGCCTTGATCTTCTCTTTCGATTGGACCTACTCCCGTAGTCTCTACCGCATCGTGGCGCAAACCCGAGCCGCGCCGCCCGTCTCCGGCCATGGCGCCGCCGCGCATCGCTTCCCTCCTCCGCGCCGGCGTAAAAGCGCCGCCAGCCCCTCCCAGATCTAATCTGAGTCGTCCATCTAGAAATCAACGGCCTCTGGCAGTCGATACCCCTTCGGCGTCAATTTTGTTAAAGAGACCCTCAAGTTTTCGAGCCTAAACCCCCAGTCCACCTTATACTATTCATTGAGTCTGAGTTTTCTTCCGTATAAGCCCCTGCGTTTCATCCTAATTGAGGCGCAGTCCAGTCAATTCTGAAATTCGTTTTAAATCGATTTTAAATTCAAATTCGATTTCAATTTATTTACAGTTTTGCCACCAGTTTCAAAAGCTTATAACTTCTACGTTTCTAGTCCGTTTTAGTCCGTTCAAGTTGCGTTAGATTCATTTCAAAAAGTTCTTTCAAAATATATAACTTTCACCACTGTTTTCTATAATTAAAATTTGAGTTAAATCTAATCTAGTAATTAGTGTCTTTAATCTTGTTTAGCTCATATCTTTTCCGTTAAAACTCCGATTAGAGTGATCTTCGCGTCCGTGTGATCGTGGTAAATCGTAGATCTGTTTTTAAAACTCTTTATCTTGTTTTCTTATGATTGATGTACTGTTCTAATCATAGGCTATGTTTGCTTTGTATGATTGCTTTTGGATGTGTGTGTGGTGTTATGCGATCGTATGTCCAGTCGGTGAGTTGTACGTTGGTGATCAAGAAGAAGTTCGTGATCAAGAGTTCAAGATCAAGAGTCAACCTTTGGAAATCTACAAGTCAACAGAAGAAGGATCTTGAGTTTAAGGCAAGTATAGCAATCGAGTTTTCTTTTCGCAATCATGATCATGTTACTTAATTAATGTATGCATCGAATGATAAAAATGGCTTATTAGCAACTTAAGAAATTATCTGTACGAGCACCTTCGGGATTTACAGTGCAACTGTTGGGGGTTATATGGCTCTGGCTTTAGCTCAGTATGAGGACCTTTTCTAGCTTATTAGAGGTTACCGAAAGGCGCAAGAGGGGCTCCGATCGGTATGGTCTTGGCCGACCAAGTTGGTGCATTTTGTCTTTTGTTAGTAACCGCTTGGAGGGGAGATTCGTGCTTATTGATGGGGAAACCTAGCGGCCCTAACTTGTTAGACGAACCTTTGAAAGGCTTCATCGTGAACCCTGCCGACCTTCCTTGGTAGTGGGTCAAGAGGCTGATCACCTCGGGCAAAAGGGCAATTCACGTCTCGCAGTGAAAGTGTACACCTTTGCGCAAAGTTTATTAAACTGATATATCAGCCTTGCTCAAGGACACGAGCGGCCTTGAAGACGTAAAGATTATGACTTTTGTTGGTTAACATGTTCATTATTTACCGTTTTATGCTATTCATTATTTATGTTACATTGATCATGAGACTTGGGATCTATATCACTTGTTGCTATACATGTGGAGTTCGACATGGACTCACTCTTGCTTTTCCCCACACCTCAGAGAGTTAAGCTTTGGAGAAGCTTAGGCTTGTGGTCAACCAGTCAGTTGTTCCCTGTGAAGTGGTGTCTCCATCTGAAGATCGGAGTGTCTTTCCGCTGTCTGCTCTTTAAGGTTATGTTCTTTTGTTTTATATACGCTATATAAGAGCATTGTCTTTCGATATTACCCTTTATTTGTGACTATATGTGAGATTTGACTTCCTGGGCTCACATATGGTGTATACCTGGTTTTGTTCTTAAAACCGGGTGTGACAAAGAACAACATGCATGTTGTAAAAGGAAGATTTCCATGGAGATGTTCAAAGAGATGAAGTCCAAACTCAGATTTACTTGCATGTTGCTATAAATAGCCGGTTGATTATCAAGAGGTCATACGTCAGCCGAGGGAAGCTGGCCGATAGCTTATCTGCATGTCATCTTTGGAATCGGCTGTTCAGGAAAGAAATCAGTGGATACAACAATACAAGAAGAATATACTAATTGGCCGATATGCATACAAGAATCGGCTCGAGTTATCATCGTCACGCGAAAAATCAACACGTGAGAAATTGGTACCAAATATTAAAGAGCGTTCACAGTTTGAATTGTGGCAGCTGAGAAGAAAGGTATCAACTCAATATATATAGCCGATGAAATGCTCAGTGTATTTCCTTGTTATGTTGGCCCATACGACAAGCAGGAATAATAATGATTATTCTAGTAAATGGAAATCGGCTATTGATTTGCTATTTACTCACATATACATAGATTGATGAAAGCAAGGCAAGTCTAACCAGAAAATGCGTGTATAGATTGATGCAGACAGCCGACGTCACTGACGGAAGATGTATCGGCTATTTAAAATATTATTATATATCAAGCTGTCAACAAAATGCATGATGATACAGACATTGATAGGATCGACAAACCAGAGAAGATGAATGACCGATAGTAGGAATCGACTAACTGTTGAATAAAAGGATTGGCTCCAAGGATAGATGTACGGAGATCGGTCGGGGGGGCCAGCCAGTTCAGATTCAACTTCAGCTGATGCCTCAAATGATGGAACCATGATCGACTAAATTTACCACTGAAATAAAGGGGAAGGTTCAGATAGGATAATGGAAGTGTGGAATCTGAAGTCATTTGATCTAAAAGTGGCAAAGAATGAATAGCTGATCGGCAAGGACATAACGCCGATAGTTCGCTAAGAAAATATGACCGAACAAACATGTTAATAGCTAGACTTAACTCAAGTTCGGCTAATGGTCAGCATGCTGATATGGAAACTTGAAAGGACTATCATAGAGGCACTCGAGTAGCAGCTCGAAATTCAAGTCTCTTGCCAACCCAATGATTAATGGAAAACAAGAAATGTTAACAAGAGAAGAATGCGGAACTATCCCTACATCCTCATAGTACATAATTAATACAAGAAAGAGAGGATCCTAGTCAGCATACTTGAGGAACAATGAGCCTTCACTGATAAGTCAACACAAGAGAAGGAAGATCGATACCTCTAAAGATGATTCCACTATGATCTTCCTCCTCTCAATCACACTGTGAGACAAACAAGAGAAGACAAGTCATTCATAAACAACAACCAGCTAGACAAGAGGAGCTTCCACAAGGTGGTTCAGCACAATCACTTTCTAATGACAAAGTAACATTTCAAGGTAAGTGACCATCACTTTAAAAGATTCTCCTTGATTCTAGTATGAACATAAATAAAGAACTAAACATGTTTAAGTTGTACCTCAATTGATCCAACCTAATCAACTCAACATATTTAGTCCTTTGATCCTTGTTCATAGCTTTACTCTCTTGAATCTCACTGTCTTAACTAAAAGAGCTAAAATGTTGTGCATCTAACATTTGGAAGATGATATATCTCAATTATGAAAAGATCAACACTTTATGCATAGATTATCCTTCCTTGGGTTAAGTAATTTGATCTGTTAAATATTTTAAAATGCTACTTTTATGCTCATCCTCTGATCCTATCACTCCTGTTAAGATTGAATAGAATATATAAACAACAAGTTTGTCTTGTGCAATGTGCCTAAGGTTAGAGAGGAATAAACAAAACTTTTGGTTCTGTTGGTGTTGTTCCACCAACAGAGCCCATGCACTTGATCTCTACCTTGTCTTTATGAGCAAAACACACTCTTGAGCAAACAAGGAGAAGTTTGTCACTCCCAAATTCTACAGAGTGAAGGTCCTAGATCTACAAGAACATACACACTGAGCAAGATGCTGCCAGCTTCCATAATTAACGCTTCATTTCAAACGGCTGGCGAACGAAGAACATGAGTGACACCATACTAAGAGGCATAAACAAGAAGGAATGATGGAAGACATCGTAGTCAGAATTAGAGGTCATAAAGTCCCCACAGACTTCTTGATCCTCGACATAAGAAGACGATGATGTCCACCTCATCCTAGGAAGACCATTCCTCCACGCTACAAGTACAATCACTTATAAGAGGAAATCCATTTTCACTTTCCTGGAGAAAAGGTACGATGTAACTTCATCAACTAAATGCCTAATGAAGCACCCAAGAAGAATAGAAGTGAAAGACGCCACTCTCAAAGCTAAAGAAGACAAACTATCAATAATAGAGAGGCCAATCACGAAGAAGAAGCTATCGACACTGTCCTAGAAAAGAAGGGAGAGAAACCTCAAGACAGTGAACCACATGAAGTGAAGACTCAGACCAAGAAAGTATGAAAGAAAGAGTCTGCACCTTAGAGATACAATCAATAACAACTTTCCAAACGTTTGGCATACCTTGGGAGGCCTAAACCAAGGGAATGTCCGGTTCGTCGGACCTAAATATCCGAACCTTCGCCAAAAGGTAAAATCGGTAGTTATCCTCATATTTACTTTTCTGCATATTTCTCATATTTAATTCTTAGTCATTTATTGCATCATCATATTCATAAACATTTTAATTTCTGCATTGCATTAAAAAAAAGAGAAAATAAAAATATTGCATTTGTTACACTACATCATAAACCATAAAGCCCTATGTGAATAATTCTATGGTGTGTAAAACCCGCAAGGATATTCACCGTGGTGGCATAAAAATAATAAAAATAAATATGCATGCATTCATCTTGTTGTATTTTCTCTTGCATCATAAAAATATAAAAACATAAAAATATTGAGGAAGAGATCTTACTGAAATTCTGGACAACTAAGGCTTGAGTGGCTAACCGCTAATGCTTAATCTGTTCCACAAGTTTTGTTGTCTATTTGAGTTTCACAGGATTTGAATGGCCAAGAAAAGCTGACAAGCAAGTAAATGCTCCATCCACTGTTGGAGCACTGTCTCAACAAACATCAACATCAATCAAAGCTCTAATAGGTAAGAACATATCCACTGCCAGTCTGCTACATTGCAAGATCGAACGACTACGTCAACATTCAGCTTGGGGGAAGGCACCCCCATGTATCCACGTAAGTATCTTTAACCTCTTAAGTTTTTCATTCTATAAATAAATTTAAAACACCAAAAAAATATGTGAGCACATGAAGGCTCACCCTTAAAAAGAAAAGAACAAAAAAATGTGAGCACATGAAGACTCACCATTAATTAAAAAAAAGAGAGACAAAAATATATGGGCACATGAAGGCTCAACGCTATTAAGGGAACCAGCTTGGGGGAGACGCACCCCCGTTATGTTTGCGATTCAGGTATGTCATTATTACTACTACTACTATTACTATTAGTTTTTATTTTATATCTTAAAAGTGTGCTAGATTAAATAAATAAAATAGTGTGTCTAGTTTGTTTTAAGAAGTTGATGACTAAAGAAGAACCCTCTCTCTCTAATCTTTTGCATGGAAATAATGAATAGTTGCTCTATCTAATTTCTTTCAAGTACCTAGCCTTCAAAGCATGAGTTCTCCTAATTAATATGATGCCTTAAAAATAAAATTAAATGCATGGTTGACAAATACTTGATCTAAGGTCTAGGTAGTTGGGATATGATATGTGATGATCTGAGCTGCTATTATCTTGTTCTAAACAACACTAAAGTTCCGGAGATTTCTCAATATTAATATGACTAATAATTGCATTGAGTTAAATTAAGCTTTGTGACCCTGTGGGAAGTTATCATGCCATTGAATTGAGATCACTTACACATTTCATCCATCTTCCGCATAAATGCTCATAATTATCTGTTGCTACACTCTCTAAAGTTTGTTGGAAACATGTGGCTATGAAAAAAAAGAAGAAGAAAAAAAGGGAGATCCGAGGAAATAAAAAGGACAAGTGTCCGAAACCTCAAAAAGATAGATCCCGAGGAAATAAAAAGGGACAAGTGCCCGGAACCTCGAAGAAAAAGAAAAAAAGAAGAAAAAAAATGTCAGAAAAAATGGGCATGTGCCCGACAGTAGAATTAGCCTGATAGCCATATGTCTCTGATAAACAGAAGAGAGTGAATATATTTAAAAGAGCATTCGACTCCATTTTTCCATACACATGCACTTTTTGATTCAATTGTTGGTTAACATTCTCTTTGGATCCATTGTTTAATTTGACAACATATGTATTAATGCTTTTGAAAATTAATTAAAACTCCGGGATAAAGGTGAAGTGAAAGAACTAGAGACATAGTGCTTGATTTGATTGTTCAATCTCTCAATTATTTAAGATCTAAGGTAAGAGTAATAAGCCCCATGAAGAATAACATGATATGTTTCGGAGAATTTTTGTTTAACAGCAGGTGTGCTTGATGGAAGTGAAGATATTGTAGCAACTCCTGATCCATTGTTAAGTTTTGGTTTTGCTAAGGGACTAGCAAAAGGTAAGCTTGGGGGAATTGTTGACACTGGTTATCTATCAAAATTAAAGGATAAATAAATATGAAAAGGGCATGAATTCAATCACCAACAAAGGTTTAGGGTTTTAATTGACAATATTCCACGAGTTTTGGTGAATTATGGTTCTGCAGGGACGAAACCAGGAAACCAGCGCTAATTGCTTCCCCTAGAAGGAAACCGACGGGAGATAACGCAACCGCCACGTCAGGAATATTCTAGAAGACTCCAGAGGACAAAAGAAGACACCAGGAGGTTGACCACCACGAGAGGATGCCAGGTGGGACCGACCGGTCCCACCATGAGACCGGTCGGTCTCCCCCCGGCCCCACTAGCTTCCGTCTTCTGCAAGCTTCCTCCACCGACCTCTAGGACTCATCTCGGCCGTACCTTAAGTCGGTTTGATCCAATGGTGGGCGATAAACGTGACGCGGATCGATGACATGGCGATTCCTTGCCCCCTACTCCACCTCGGGCTATATAAGCAACCTCAGACACCCTCTCCAGGCATCTCCATCTTTATTATTCATCTCCACATCAGAAACTAGGGTTTCAATTAGAAGTATAGGTTCCTCTAGATGAATCTCTTCTAGTTCATCTAGAATTAGATCTAGTTCATCTAGTTGTAATCAAGAGCCAGCTATCAAGTAGAAGACTAGTTACCCCTCTAGTAGGATTAGAACCTAGTCTTATTCTAGAACTAGAAGAGAGAGAGAGAGAGGAAGAGATCAAGAAGGAGCTCCGGCCTGTCAGATCAACTTCTTCGTCTTGTACCTGCAGATTCAAGTTCATCTTCAACTTGCTTCAGCGATTGTTTTGGTAATCAACGTCTATATTTAAGTTTGAGTTATTGTTCTTATTATTCTTAAGGTTTATGACTCTCTTTTGAGTACTCTAATTCTAAGTTGCTCTAGAGTTAGAGTAGTTGGATAGTGTAAGCGTGGTGCTTAGACTTGATAGCTCATCATAAATGCCTCCTATAATGCTGGTAGTAGTGGTTGTTCGCAAGGGTGACTCTTATAGCCTTGTTGATTCTTCTATAGTCCACTTACCCGTGTGTAGGCTCGGTAGGATTATACATTTGCATAAAAGACTCATACTCTGTTTGTGACCTTTTATGACAACTTCCCCACTAAAAATAATATAAACATATCACTCTTAAGTTGGATTTAGATAACCTTAGTGATCCCCTCTATGCTTCTAGATTCTCCGTCCTTGTTAGCTACTCAGGGGTTAGACTTTAAGACTTAACACTATCCATTCCTTTGGGTTCGATATTAAAACTGGGTTACTCGGGTGAAGTGCTACATCAGTAGATCTTATCTGTGCGCTTGCCGATAAAGTAGAGTGTGCGTTAATTTATACCAACAGTGACCTTGACCGAGTGACGCATTCGTCGATGCTGCCGATCATCTGTTGAGGTGGGTGTTGGCGCTGAATGTGTCATGGCGCCTCCCGAGCTGAAGAAACCTCCCCCTCAACAGCAGCTGGTGCCTCCTCGGGTACAAATGGTACAACCCGAGGTGGCGGATCCCATGGCCCCCAAGTAGTCGACGAAGAGGGGTAGGGGCCGTGAGTCAAAGTAGGAGAAGCCGATCCTAGCGGCACAACAGGTGGAGGCGGTGCTAGATCATCGATCCCTTCAACACCTTCTTCCTAGTCATCAAAAAGAGGTTCTCCAACCTCGTGATCACCTGCACGCTCAAATCTAGAAGAAGGACAATGCATGGTCTCGTCGAAGGTGACATCAGAGGTCTCCATGACATGGTTAGTATCCAGGTTAAGTACACGATATGCACGAGTATGAGTGCCATAACCCAAAAATACACCGTCAGAAGAACGAGACTCAAACTTGTCCAAGTTGCCTTTCTTAAGTATAAAACAGTGGCAACCAAAAACTCTAAAATAACTTACTTTGGGCTGTCTTCCAAAACGCAACTCATAAGAAGTCTTTTTCAAGAAATGGCTGAGATCCGCAGAGACAGCAATCATACCTCTGTGTTCATGAGATTTTGAGGAAATGAGACCGTAATCTCACTATTGTCTCGTGTGGTAGCCACACGGTTGCAAATTCGTGGTTTGATTCGCGTTTTGAATTTGTTCTTCGCGTTCTTTGTTTCTCCATGTTTTTCCCGTCACTCGATCTCTCTCTACGCTGCATCTTTTTCGAATCCACTTGAATCAACTTGTTCTTTGAAGTGAGGAGAACATTTGCACCGAAGGAATTCATCTCTACCCTCACGAACAAGTAGTTCGGGTTGGTTCAAGTTTCGTGGCGCTTTTTCGGTTCTTGCACCTTCCCTTTTGATTTCCCGGAGTTTGAGTCGATTTGAGCGGATGATTTCTTGGGGATAGTCTCCTAACTATCTTATGATAATCTTCTCCAAGTTTGGGATCAAGAGATTTTGATTTGAATCAATTTTGGAGAGATTTGGGAGAGGGGCGAACAAAATCGCCCTCTCTACTCGTTCGCGGACAGTCCGCTGTTGAGGGCACGTACAGTCTGCACGTCGGGGTCGCGGCCTGACTAGTGGCCTGACTCCGCTCTGTTGGAGCTATGTCGGTACGCGCGGACAGTCCGCCGTTACGCGGCGCAGACAGTCCGGGACCGTCCAGGGAAGGATCAGCAGCGGTGCTGTTTGGGACATTTGGCCGGCGGACAGTCTGCCACCTGAGTTCGGACAGTCTGCCATTGGGCAGACAGTCCGCGGTCTGGACTCCGGACAGTCCAGGATTTGGCTGAAGCTTGCGTTTTAGTGCGTTTGCTCTCTCGACTATTTCGCGTGGTTTCCGGACTTCTCGTTTGGCCCTAGAGTTGACCAAGGAACCTCTCTAGGTATCTTTGCTGCTTGTTAGCTGTTGACGCAAAATTTCGGTTTGGTCACGCCAACACACTCGAGCGCACGATCCTCAGAGGGCGTACAGAGCAAGGTCGTGACCTCCTGAACCATCAGCAGATGGCGGTGCCGAATCTTGGTGAGATCGACTTTAGGCGTGCCAGTCAATTTGACCTGTAATTGACAAGGAGAAGAAAAAGTTGTCAAATTGTGGAACCTGCCAGTTTGGTGCCAGATAGTTCCAAATTATACGGCTCTGATATAGCCACTTGTTATTAGGATATTGACTAACAAGTCAACTCCCAGGAGATTGCATAAAGGTAGTGAAGAAGATATAGAGCAAAACGGCTATGATATATGTAAAGAAACATTTAGGACACACAAAAAGCTGATGAGCTTAAACATATTAGCAGAATAAAGATCTATTTGTACTTTCAAACGACGTGAAAACAACGTATCGACTAATTGCATGGGCAGTTCTATCTGTTAACAGTGGAGTGTTTCCATGCAGCCATAATAACATGTAGATCGATAAAATAGCTTAAACATCAACAGTGGGGTGTCTCCATGCAGCCATAATGATGATCAAACTAGATCACGTCCAGTGCAACAAGCAGATACATTGATTCCAGACAGTCTAAAGGCACACATTATGAAGAAAGCATAACTGGATCGACTATTTTAGCCGATACAGGGTCCATGAGGAACGGACAAGATCTATCCGTTAGAACCATGATTTGACTTAAGATCAAGCATATCTAATCTACCATATATATCAGTGGGGTTCAAAAATACAGCCATAATAAATATGCAAGATTGAAATCTACTGGTTCTTAGATCGAAATCATAGTTTTATCGGATATCTCGAACGCACAACATGTAACAACCAAGATTGACAAAATAGTCGATGAGAAGCTTGAATCGGCTATTTTCTCTATTGTGAGCATGAAAAATCTTGGGATAGCCGAGACTAAGCGTCCTTTAAGCTTAAGACACTTTGTCAATCTTGATTGGGAAAGATGTTGTTTAAAACATAAAGAAACAAAATAAAACATAAAACAACATTGATAACTTAGTGAATCTATTAGCTTGCCAAACCAATAGAGCCGATAACTAGTCAAGATCGACTAAAGTAAGAGATTGATTAGAGTCAAGACAGCCTTACAAAAGATGAACTTAGACCGATAACTAGCCATGTCATAGCTTAACAAGAGTTTGGTCGATGCCAAATACAGCCTCATTGTACAATGACACGAGCCATTGGTGAAACTTACAAGCAAACCGGAGGTCGGTCGAAGCCGATGCAGCCCTGCCTGATTGAAGGTCTCGCCGAGATCTACGTTACTCCTACTCCTAGGGTTTTGGCCGGTGGCCGATGTGTTGATTGATTGGATTCCCTTCAAAATCCGGGTTTCTAGCTATATATAACCCGGTTGACTCCTGTCCTAACACGACTAGGTTACATAAAGAATAAAACAAAAGACGACCCGAACTTGAGCTTCTTGGCCGAGCCCGACACATCTCTGAAGCCCATTATGCTGGTCCATACGAATTCTTCTGGTCACGCTTGAACCCATATATGCTTCCTCATTTTTCTGGCTGATTCTTTCCTTAATAAACCAGTCATTTGTGCTTACAAAACGATAATCCTTTCGGTCCAAAATCTGGTGTAAACACATGCCCCCCAATTTTGGGATGAAATTTATTTTATTCCAAAAATGCCATTTCTTTTCCTTGGGGTCCGATCGACTAATTTCCTTTTAGCCGATCAGCCGAGTCTTTTTCCTAACTTTCATCCCTTTTTGGCATCTCAAATAGCCCGAACAGTATCTTGACGATCAATGTGAGACAGTTGCTCTTCTCTTGAAAACCGCATCACAATTCAACATCCCACTTGAGTACTCTGCGCACGCCATACGAAATGGTACCTTTTCCTCTTCGAAGACTCAATCTTTTAATATAAATTTATCCTCCGTCCCCATCTTTCGTCACGCTCAGAACGCATCCCTTGCTTGCTTTCTGCCTTCCATCGAAAAAACCCTCTTTCTCACCAAAAGCTTTTCTCTTCTCCCTCTGATGGCGGATAACAACCGTGGCAAGCGTCCTGCAGAGGAGGAAGTGAACTCTCAATATCGCCCTCAACGCCGCATTAGGCATGTCTTCCCTTCATGTCTAATCGATTCCGATTGTCTTTTCTCAGAGTCTGACTTGATTCCTTTCACTATTTTTATCCAGGATTGACGAAGGTCCATCCAATGCCGCTGCTGCTCTGGCGCCTCCTCCTGGAATGGAGTCGGTTTCCGAAAACCCCTCCTCCAGTAGCTTCGAGTCAACGACCGCTTGCCACTACTGTCAGATGACGGAAATGCGGAACCTTCATTCGGAGGCCACCATCAGGAACTGCCTCCTCAAAGACCACATCGCCCAACTCCAAAAGGCGCTGGAGGAGGCAGAGGCGAGGGCTTCCCGGGCGGTTCAACAATGCGCCGAGTTCGATGCACGTGTCGCTGGTATTTCTCTTCTTCCTCTGAAGAATTTTCATTCAATTGAATCTCCTTTGCTCAATCTTGACGTGTTTCGTTTACTCCACAGACTTGACCGTGCACCTGGAGGCTCTTCAGGAAGCGGGGAACGAGGCGGCTGACTCTGTGAACACCATCGGCGACTGCGTTCACTAGTAGAGAAAGGGCCTTTAGCCCCGGTTGAAATGGGCCTTTAGCCCCGGGTATGTCAACCGGGGCTAAGAATCCGGGACTAAAGGTCCCGGCCTTTAGTCCCGGTTGAAATGGGCCTTTAGCCCCGGGTATGTCAACCGGGGCTAAGAATCCGGGACTAAAGGTCCCGGCCTTTAGTCCCGGTTGCTTTCAACCGGGGCTAAAGGTCCAGAGAGGAAAAAATAAATGTGTGTTGTGTGAGATTCGAACTCAGCACATCTCGCCTCAGGCACGTCTACCAACTGAGCTATGCAACCCACGTGATGTAGTTCTAGACGTTTTCCTTTTGAATCCACTCGGGAAGGACTTTTAGCCCCGGTTGGTAACACCAACCGGGGCTAAAAGGACCTTTAGCCCCGGTTGGTACCACCAACCGGGGCTAAAGGGTGACCCTTTAGCCCCGGTTGGTATTACCAACCGGGACTAAAGGTCCAGGACCTTTAGTTCCGGTTGATAATACCAACCGGGGCTAAAGATTCACCTTTAGCCCCGGTTGGTAATACCAACCGGGACTAAAAGTCTTTAGTCCCGGACGCAAATTTTTTCCGGGACTAAAGCTCGGTTGGTGGATCGTCCAAAGGCCTGTTCTCTAGTAGTGGTTGCAGAGAGGGTGACCAACATCCCCGCAAGGGTACATGAGGTCACCCTCCATGGTGTTCGTCATGGCGCCGCCATGGCTCTCGGGGCTGCCCAAGTCTACACCGGCCAAGACTTGGGTGGCCTTGAGGTTACTCCGGAAATAAGCTACGCCATGGAAGCGCACTTCGATGGTGTCGACGGAGCAACCGGGGAGATAGCAGAGTCCACCCCCTCTGTAATTATAGTAGATAAAGTTTTCGAATAGTTCATTAGGATCAAGTTCTTGTATAAGAAACCCTTTTATGAATATAAGGAAACTTCTACTTCTTTATGATCTCCCTACGATAAAGCCCATTGAGGTTTCTTAACTCCAAAAGTTCTTGAACTTATATTTTTTGGGCTGAAGGCAATGCCTCGCTTGCATCGACTATTTTTGTTCTGAAGGCGATACATTAGTATCGGTTGTCAATCGGACACCAACGACGATATATACATACCAGTCACCGGCCAGATTGATTAATCATAACAGATCCACCTAGATACTAGGGTAATATTTCTTAAAATATTTCCCATTAACCACTCTGAAGTATTCGATACCCTCTAGAGTCTCATAGAAATAAGCATTGCCAGGGGCACACCTGGTAATCCGATAGGGTCCCTCCCAATTTGGCGACCACTTACCATATTTGCCATCCTTAGTTCCAATAGGTAAAATGACTTTCCAAACTAGGTCCCCATCATTAAACTTTTTCTCCCTAACCTTTTGATCATAATACTTAGCCACTCTCAACTTCTGAGCTCTAATGTTTTCCAGAGCCTTTAGCCGATGAAAATTTAAATCATCAAGGTTGTCCATCATGAGAAGCTTATATTCATCGGCTTTCAAATTATTCTGCTGTGATACTCTTCTGGACCCTATATTAATTTCCCAAGGCAATACAGCCTCGTGACCGTAGACCAACTCATATGGTGAACACTTAGTTGCACCATGACACGCCATTCTATAGGACCACAAGGTTTCACTGAGTATCAAATGCCACTTTTTTGGATGCTCCTTGACCTTTTTCTTAATGATTTTGATCAAAATCTGGTTAGAAGCTTTAGCCTGACCATTAGCTTGAGCATAATACGGAGATGAGTTAATCAACTTGAAACCTGTGCTAGCAGCAAAATCCTCAAATTCTTTTGATGTAAACATCTTTCCTTGATCTATGGTAATGGTTTGAGGAACACCAAATCTGTAGATGATATGATCTTTGATGAAATCAATTACGGTAGTCGATGAAGCTTCCCTCAAAGGAATAGCCTCAACCCATTTAGTGAAATAGTCAATTGCCACTAACACAAATTTATGCCCTTTGCTAGATGCCGGGAATATCTGGCCAATCAGATCTATTCCCCATCCTCTGAATGGCCATGGCTTTGTGATTGGATTCATAGCTGATGCTGGGGACTTCTGAATATTTCTGAATCTCTGGCATTCTTGACATCCTTTATAGTATTTAAAACAATCTTCCAAAATGGTCGGCCAAAAATATCCTGCTCTTCTGATCATCCACTTCATTTTATGAGCAGACTGATGTGCACCACAAACTCCTTCGTGGATTTCCCCCATTAGAACTTTGGCCTCTTCCTGATTGACACATTTAAGAAGTATACCATCGATTGTTTTATGATAAAGTTGATCATCAAGAAGGACAAACTTCGTAGCCTTATATCTCAATTTTCTAGATACTTGTTGCGATGGGTCTGACGGATCGGGATGTCAGAGATATCATCAGAAGATGATTGCTCAGACTAACCCTGGACAGCACGGGAGATCCTAGGACATGATACAAAGCCTACATGGATTAGGACTCTCATTGTAACTTAGTCGAGTTTCTAAAGGAAGTCTTGTAATTAGAATAGGACTCCTCTGTTGTAACCGACTAGGGCTCGGTATGCGCCAAGCTTCACCCGACTATATAAGGGGAAGCGGGCGCTGACCCCTATCATTGAATCTTGAATCATAACACAAGGCACACGCCGCCACTGGATGTAAGGTGTTACGCTATTAAGCGGCCTGAACCAGTATAAATCGCTGTCCCTGTGTACTCGCCGAGTTCTACGAACGCCGATCCCCACCGAACAAATCGTCTGAGAATCCTCAAGACGAGTTGCCGATTAACAAACACCGACATCTGGCACGCCAGGTACGGGCTCTTGGCGATTCCGCGATCAAGAGCTCGACGAACCACTTCAACATGTTCTCGGGGGGATCAATTTTTGTTTTTGGCTCGTGGATGTAACACCCCAGGTGTTCACCGTCGGTTAAGCAGTCAGTTCAACACAAATATGGTATGTTGAGTGAAAATAAAGAAAATCATTTGAATTCAACCAAGTGTCACAATTATGCCCAATCAACTATATATGAACTCACGGTCAAAAGTTATGAAAGTTCTGTGTTGAGCAGATGGCCAGAAAATGTTCCGACCGACGAGAAACCCTAATTCGGATCCTACGAGGTGATTGCTTTGACCGGCGTTGAACGGTATATTTAGATGTTCGCATGTCAAAGCACCTTAAACGAAAGTTGTAGTACAGCTCGAGGGGAACAAATTTTGTTTTACGGCCAAGACCTGGATCGGTGCCGAAAATAGTGAAAACGAGCTCGCAAGATGAAGCACAATGCAATTTTCAGGTTCCGGAAATTGGTTAAGTCAGTACTGCAAAATTGGAATTTCGGTCACCGCGAAGGTGTCGTCGACGATCGTTACCGGGCAAACCATTGGGAATTTAACCAAGTGCCTTTAACGAAAGTCGGAGTACTCGTCGAGACAGCGACAACAAAATTAGTTTCGTCGAAATCGGAGTCCGTTTGAGCAGTGTTCGCAATTTTGGAGTTTAACTGAAAGTTTCCGGAAACTTGCCATTTTGGGAAAGAAATTCTCCAAAAAATTTGTCGTGGCTTTTTTCACGCCGGCAAAGAGACCGAGCGGTCTCTTCCCCCTCCTCCTCGGTCTCCATTCTTTTTCCCGGCCTCCTCTTTCTTCTCTTGCTCTCTCTCTGTTCTCCATTGCAGCAGAGCCAGCAGGAGCTTGTCTCCCTTCAGCCATGGCCGCCCGGCGAGTCCCCTCTCTATGGTCGCCCCTGCTCCTCTCCTCATGGCGATCTTCCCCTTCCTCTCCCTTCCTCCCATGGTCGGCAAGCTGCAGGGCAGCGCCCTCTCTCCCTCTCTTGTTCCTGCTGGTTCCCCTCCATGGACAGCAGCCCTGGCGCTCCTCTTCACCTTCCCTGCGCCCCTTCTGCAGCGTGCAAGCAGCAGCAGCCACCAGGGCAGCGACCAGCAGCAAGGCCAGCAGCAGCCCGGCGCCCTAACCCTAGCCTGGCCGGCCCCCTCTCCAGCAGCTCCAAACCCTAGCCACCAGCAGTTCCATCTCCCTCCCAAGGTTGACCTCCTCCTTTCTCCCTCTATGTTCTTTGTTATTTTCCTATAGATGTTGGACCATGGATGCTTGTGTGTTGGAAGTAATCTGAGCTAGTAATGTGTAATCTTGTTCATGTCTATTAGAAGTCCTTGATAACTCTGAATGTGTGCTCAAATGGGAGCCAACCAAGTGAGGGATTAATTTGTTGATGTGCTGAATCTTGGCTGCTTGCACAGTTTCTGTGGGAGTGGTAATTTCGTGAATTAAATCTTGTTTTCTGTAGGTTTGGTCAATACAAAAGTTGTAGAGGATTGCATGATCTAGCTGCTGTTAAAATTTCGTGATTTTTGGCTTAGTAGTTTAGGAGTTAAAGTTGGGGTTCAGAAATAGTTGCTCTCTGAAATTCCTAGAGCAGATTCTGTAAATGTGTATGTTTGACCCTTTTAATTTATGAATCATGTTGTGGTGATTAAAGATGAAAGGAAGATAAGTTCATAAGATTTCCAATATGTCTTGTTGCATGTCTGTTGGAGTTATATAGCTCTAGTTATAATTTAATTACTCAGCAGTTGAGTGTATGTCTAGCTATGCTGAAATGGCTGCTGAAGCAGTCTCTGTTGTGGTAATGATTTCATGATATAAATCATGTTTTCTGAGGATGGGTATAATAAAAAGTTGTAGATAACTTTCATATCTAGCTTGTGTTAAATTTTCATGATTTTTGGTCACATGGATTATGAGTTATGGCTGTTCAAAGTTCAGTTTCAGAAATGGTTGCTCTTTGTTTATGCCTAGATCAGATTCTGTGAATGTAAGTGTTTCACCCCGTTAACATGCAAATCATGTTGAGATGTTTAAAAATGATTTGTAGGAAATTTCATAAGCTTTCCAAAATGTCCTGTTGTGTGTCATTTAGAGTTGTGTAACTCTAGTTGTGATTTAATTACTCAGCTTCTGCGTGTACGTTCAGTTTTGCTGAAATGGCTACAAGTCCAGTTTCTGTTGTGGTGGTTAGTTCGTGATCTAAATGATATTTTCTGTGGGTGTGCTCTAAACAAAAGTTGTAGATAACATCTTAGTCTATCTTGTCACCAAATTGCATGGCCATAGGCTTAATAGTTTAGGAGATATGGCTGCTGTAAGATTGCTGTCAAGTTTTGCCTACATTCTGTCCAGATCTGAATGATGGGCTTGTTTTACCTAGTTAACTTGTGATTCATTCTTAGGTGCTTATAAAAGAGTTGTAGTGCTTTTCATAATCTTTCTAAATTGTCTTAGCTCATGTTCACTGGATATATATAACTTGAGTTATAGCTGTTTTAGTACAGATGGCTAAATCTGTCCAAGTCTGGACAGAGATGCCTATTTATGTTAATTAGACCTTGTTAACTTGTGAATCATCTTAAGATGATTATAGATGATTTGTAGAAAACTTAATAACCTTTCTAAAAAGTCTAGGGGCAAGTTCCCAGGTTCTATAGATCTTTAGTTATGGTTGTTTTAAGTTACTGTTGTTGATGTGTGGCTAGTTCTGTCCAAGTGTGGACAGAGCTGCACTAATCATGTTGTTTGACCTTGTTAATGATTGATTCACCTTGAGCTAACAATAAGAAAGATTTAGATAATCTTGTAAGATTTCTAGAATGTCTAATTGCATGCTCATGTGATGTTTATTTTGTGAGTTATGCTTCCTTGAAACTTTGTCTGTCCTGCTGTCCAACAGTTGGACAGAGCTGCATAATTATGGACAATTGAGTTAGCTTTCCAGAAAGCCTTACCTCACCTTGTTTGGAGATCTGTAGCTTGAGTTACAGTTAAAAGAGTGGACTGCTGTCCTGCTGTCCAAATCTGAGTGTTTGTGTTTGATTGCTTAACTTGGCTTAAGTTGATTAGGTGAAATTAGTGGTCAATTTAAAAGTGTGCATAACCTGTTGGTTGTTGTGTTTTTTTTGTGTGGTAAGTTATCTTAATTGTTGCATGAATTTTGTGCTAAGTGCTTGTTAGTGGATGCTTGTGCTATGTGATCAATATATTACTTCATGAGCATTCATACATATGCATTGTGCATCTCATATCTAGGTTAGCTAGATGGAAGAGTGTCAAGCGAAGGACGTCGTGATGGAGCCAGACCTCAGGATGGTGGTTTGGTGGTCGCCCGGAGATGATGGTGTTGGTGAACCACAAGTTGCTGGAGTGGTGACGTTCCCGAAGATGGTGCTAACTAACACTAGCTTAAGTGTTGTTTCCCAGGCAAGCCCCGGAGCATTCTAAGTCTCCTACCATTCTTTTATAAATGCAATCGAGTCAATATAATGATTGTTGTGAAGGACCAAAAATGTTATGGCAAGGCGGCCAGAGGGGGGGGTGAATGGGAGCCTAAAATTTCTTCTCGAAATTATGGCCTCTGTCCCAATAAAATCAACCCCAAAAGCTTCGGACTCAAACGTGATGCCCACGACCCTGGGAAAGAGGGTGGATGATCCCTAGGATCACAGCGAGGCACCACACAAGAGAGCAAATCAAAACTCTCAAAACCCCAAGACAAGTTCGTGCCTAAACAACCCACTCCCAAACGTAGATAGAGGGCTACGTCGGGATTCCTCCAAATACCGATGCTAACTAGTAGCAAAGATACCTAGAGAGGTTCCTAGGTGAACTCTAGGAGCAAACGAGGAGTCCGGAGACAAAGCAGAAAAGCCGGGAGGGCCAACGCACTAAACCTCACCCTACAGCCAATTCCCGGACTGTCCGGACTGCTGATCCCGGACTGTCCGGTCAAGGGCGGACTGTCCGCGCCTGGGAGTCCGGACTGTCCGCCGGCAAAAGACCCAAAAACGAACTGTTCTGAACCAGCCCTGGACAGGTCCCGGACAGTCCGCGGTTTGCACGCCGGACTGTCCGCAGTTCACGTGAACAGTGAACTCTGAGCGTCCGGTGCCTGCCCTGTGCAGCGTCCGATGCAGACCCCAGACTGTCCGCGGGTCCTGGCGGACTTTCCGCCGGCTACGAAGCCAAAACAGCAAAGCTGCTGCAAAGTCCCTGCTCGGGCCCGGACTGTCCGCGCCCAACACTGGCGGACTGTCCGCCGGTCACCCGAGGGGAAAACGCCCGAGGCCAACAGCCACTGTTCGGCTGAAGCCGCGATGCGCGGACTGTCCGCGGCCTATATGGCGGACTGTCCCGACCTCCCAGAAAGCGCAAAAACAGCGCGGAACAAACCCAAAATCGATTGGATCTACACCAAATCGAACGAGACTGCAAACTAACTTCACCCAAGTGTTCTTCTATGTGTTGGGAAGCTAATCCTAGGATATCATCGCTTCAATCCAACTAAAACATGAGAAATCCGAAGAACACTAGAAAAGGGGAAGAACGAAGAACAAAAACGATTTCGGCCCGATCTACTTGTTCATGAGGGTAGGGATGAATTCCTTTGGTGGAAATGTTCTGCTCACTTCAAAGAACAAGTTGATTCAAACGGAATCGCAAAAGACGCAGCATAGAGGGAGATCGGGAGAGGGGAAAATCGTGGAGAAAAGAAGAACGCGAAGAACAAATTCAAAACGCGAATTCAACCACGAATTTGATCCTTGGATTCAGAGGAATGGATGATTGATTAATCACTTGGTGTCGGGCTACAAGCCAATCCAAGCAACACAAAGCTTGGATGGCAAAAAGCTCAAGAATAAGAGCCAACTCTCCCTAACCCTAGCCTTCTCTCACAGGAACAGAATGAGGATACGGCTGCCCTAGCCGCCCCCCTCATATATATAGGTGCACGTCCGAAGACCAAAACGCCCTTACATTAAGCACTCAACCCAAATACCCCCCAGGGGTAAAACCGTCCAGTCCGGTCAATCTTCATCCGACGGCCACACCCGCACATCCAGTAGCTTCGCCTCAACGCGACCTCCCTGATGCCGCCACGTGCCGTCAACGTCGACCGCCGCGCCTTCTCACCGATAGCTTCGCCGCAACGCAAGCCTCTCGGTGCCGCCACGCGTCGACCGTCCTTTCGGACCAACCCCCGGTTTTGAGGCCCAAACCGGGAAACCGTCCACCCCGAGTTTTGAGGCCCAAACTCAGAAACCCGCACGCCCAGGTTTTGAGGCCCAAACCTGGAAACCGTCCTCGCCGAGTTTTGAGGCCCAAACTCGGAAACCTGCCACCCCGAGTTTTGAGGCCCAAACTCGGAAACCATCGATGGTAGCTTTTTGAGGCTCAGCTACCGAACCCGCACCGTAGACGGGATGTGGTTCGCACACCCCGACTACCGGCACCAATGCCGATGCATGTCCAGCCTCCACGCCGGGCACAACGCCTTCGCCTTCCTTCTTGACTTGGCCGACGGCACTTGCGCCGCACGCAAGCACGGTTCCGACCTCCCACCAAGTGACACGACTCCAGCGCCTTCCTCCCGACTCGGCCGATGCACCGCACATCCCCATGTGCTCTCGCTCGCCGATGCCACGTGCTAGCTACCACAGCTGGTCCTCTGGCCCTCTGGTCCGTCAGTCCAAGCCTCACGTCCGCCCTTCACCGCTCTGGGTACATCGGCATGGCACGTCCGCCGCACGGCACGCCCATCCTTCACTGCTCCCGGTCCGTCGGCACGGCACGTCTCTACTTGACCTTCACCTCGCCATAGACCACTGTATCCAAGCTCCACACCTGCACATCAACACAGCCAAGAGACACATGTCGCACACGCACACCAACATAGAAACACAACACAACTCACGCCACCGGTTAGTCATAAACAATAAGCGCATAGCGAGATATGGACTAAACCGGGTAAAAGCCTCAAACCTTCCTCATCAAAGTCAATCATTCATCATATGTGTTCTCAATCTCCCCCTTGATGAATGCATTGACTAAAAATAAACCACAAAGGAAGGGTTTGAAGGCAAGACTCATTCAAGTGCCCAAAAGCCAAGAAAAGGCAAACACAAGGCCACTTGAGATGAGGAAGGATCATGAAAACTCCAAATAAAAGCTCTCAGTCCCGAAAGAAACGGGAAAAGCGGGCAAAACCTCCACACAACCGAAGAGTCAAGATAAACAAGAGTTTCATGAAATCCCAAAAGGTACTCGAAAACCAATCTCAAATAAATTGTCAAACAATCAACACAAAACAGAGACCAAGGTACTTATCCACTTGGTGAATTGACAAAAACTAGGCACAAGAGATGGTTTGAGATACCGTAACCGAAAATCTCATTCAAGTGATCAAAAGCCATCGGAGGGCAAAGAACAAAATCACTTGTCATAAGACATAACTTGGTCCCCAAAGACATGGGCAATGGCTCAACGCAACCAAGTAAGGGATCGGAGCAACAACTCAACAATGAGCAAAACTCGATCACATAGAGCAAAAGACTTGGTTCCCAAAGACATGGGCAACGGCTCGACGCAACCAAGTCAAAAATGAGCTAGTCCTCAAGAAGAGGCAGAAAAAGGCTCAACACCACTAGCTCAAGGCTCAATACCAATTGAGGCTGAATCAACGCATAAGAATGCAAAACTGATCACAAACAGCCAAGAATTGGTGAAAACAACTAGTCCCTCAAGACAGAGGCACATAGGCTCGACGCAACTAGCTGAAGGGTCCATACCAATCGAAAATACCAAGCAAAAACTGCTAGTCCCTCTAGATAGAGGCAAAAATGGCTCAACACGACTAGCAGGCTCGATACCGACTGAGAAAAATCACAAGAGAAGCTCAACACTAAATGGAGCACAATCACTCGGAGCACGCGGAGAAGCAGCAAGACAAAAGCGACTCCCCCTGAAAGCAAGCCTACATACAAAGGCTATGCAACAAAGCTCATGACACCAATTGCATTCCATACCAAAAGATGGATACCAATTGAGACACATAAAAGTGCTATACCGAGTGAAGAAGAACATAAAAGAGCTAAACTCCCCCTAGCTCAAAGCTCTCCCCAAAATGCATGACTCTCCCCTTTGTGCCAACACTCAAGCTCCCCCTTGCAAACAGCTTCTCCCCCTTGACAAAAGGGAACATGCTGAGGGGTTTTGACATTTTTCACAAAGTTGACACAAACACAAGACAAGTCATCAACCAAAAGCATATGGGGGCAATGAAAAGCACTGAAAGTGACCACAAAGTTTGTCGGAGCTGGGGGTATGTACACTAAGCTAAAAATGCATGAAATGCACAATGCAACAGCTTCAAGTGTATAGCAATCAGAATGAAAAGATGCTCAAAAGGGTGCTGCCCTGAAAGTGTAGCAATCAATACAAATGCTAGCAAAGGCTCAAACTGATCAAGTGAATGCGAAATATGAATAATTAAGCATATGAGCAGTTTTAAGCCATTTGAAAAGGAGTTCACCACTAAAATAACACTTAGCATGAATAGACAGGAAATCAATCAAGTGCTAACTCAAGTACAAAAGGTGAACTACCCCTAGCAAAGTTCAATCGTCATGCCATAGAAAGAAGCATAAACATGTGTTATTTTCAAGTTTTATCGGACATTGCAGCGGTATTAACACAAGTTCATATTAAAGCATGTGATTGCGAGAGGTTGAAAGCATGGTCATTGCCTAACTTTTCAACCAGGCTAAGCCTATGCAAGAAAAGCAATCAGAAGCTTAAAGCACCGGTTTCGGTCTTACACTACACGGCTCAAGTTTAACTCAAATGTGCAATGAGAAACAGTCTCGATACTGTGATGTGCTGACACATGCAATCCCATCTCGATCTTTTCATTTCACTAGACTTGGATCAAATTTTAAGCACAGGGTAAATATGAACAATCCAAGCAAGTGAATGACTCAGTGCAAGAGACATAGCAACCTAGCATACAAAAGATAGCACAAGTGATCTCAACACATCCTACCCATGCTAGTTGCCACTCTCAATGGTGAACAAATTAAAGGTTTCATAGATGATTAATCAAGTTCACCATTTGCAAAAATAGCTTAGCTCATAACATGTATCAAGTGATCAAAAAGAGCCTAAGCTACAAGCATCATCATGAATAAGCAGGGCATACCAAAAAGAGCACAATATCATTCTCATTGTTATATACATGAAGCTCTAAAATGCAAGATGTACATGATGAAATGTATGCAAAGGCTAGTCTATCAAAGACAAAGCAAAACTAGCCTAAAAGGAAAACCCAAAGCAAAAGGGTATCGGAGAAGTCCAACTAAGATACAACAAGCAAAATGCTTCCCCAACTAAAAAGGAAACACACACCAGACTCATAAGAGAAGAGCCAAGAAACGCTCAAGCGACAGCTAGCAAAAATCCACATCGGAAAGACCACTCAGCAGAAAGAGGTCGAAGAAGAAGAGTACCAAAAACCGAACTTAGAGGAGTGTCGGAAGTACCTTATGAAGCGCATGACCTCCTGCTGGTGTGATACCCGGGGGGACGCCTGAAACTGCTGAACTCCGGGGCACCTGCCTCGCCGAAGTCGTCTCCCCCTCGCCTGATGCTGTCGCTCCCATAGGTGCAGCTTGTGCTCGCTAGAGAGCTGCTCGACGGAACCCCAAGTCGTGGCAGAAGTGGGATCGGGTCCGTGAGCCGAAGTGCTCTCTCCAGGCTCCTGTTCTCCTGCACACTCAAAAGCAGAAGAAAACACAAGGTATCTTCCCATCCAGTGTGACCTCAAGGTCTCCACAAAATGGTTAGTCACATAATAAGCATAAGGTGAACACTCAACAAAAGAGGTCTACCTATGAATGATACCGCAAGGAGATCTGAACTCAAACTAGTCAAAACTACCATGCAACAGGATAAAGCACTATATAGCAAAATGCAGCCTAAAGACATGATCAACTCAAACACAGCCCAAACCTCAACACATGCTACAATGCAAGATAAAGATAGCAATAGATCCAAAAACATGTAACATGATAAAAGTGTGGAAAGGCTAGTGCTCAACCTAAACATATCAACAGGGTACAAGTAGCTACACAAAACTAGCACCTAAAAAGTGATACCTAATGAACATCATACCTCTACAAGTAAAGCTCATGGAGAAATATGATAAAGCATGGCATAATGTTCATGAGGATCACCGGCTAGCATAAAAAGTGGATATTCCACAAAAGCTATACACAAGGCTATCATGACATGATATACAAGATAGCACATGCTAGACTAAAGCAAAACATGATACAAAATAAAATGTACATGTAAAAGCTATACAAGTGAGCACATGAAAGTCCATCTCATACCACAAGACATAGATCATGGATGTATAAGGTATGAGTGTATATGAAAGCTCACCAGATAACAAAAGCCTCTTTGGAGGCAATTCTAGGCGGGGTGTAGAGAACCATCAAATCTTGATCACATCTAAAAGATCAAGTTCCATTAGGCGCATGTTCTCCACCCCGCGTCCTCAAATGTACACACAAGAGGACAAAGTAACCCGAGCCTTGGATCCCGAATGGTTAGCAAGCATGTACTTGGGAATCCAGGATTTGGTCACAAATCTCAACTTATCATGTGGGTTAGCATGATGCAATTGTTGGTTCAAATGCAGCTGTGAAACACCCTTGGAAGCATTCCTCAAAAGGACAACTCGAGGAGAAGAACGAGTCGTTCCACGGGAAAAGAGGCAAACATCTTCCAAGGTTTTTGTAGAAGAACCAATAGAAGCATCATGAAAAGCATGGCATGGACCAAGGGAAGAAGCACTAGAAGCATGTCCACGACCATGACCTATCCCACTAGAAAAGGAGTCATAAATCCCATCAACAAAAATGGGCTTCTTACTAGGAGCACAAGTGTTCATGCCATGAGAAGGGCTATGAATCACCTTCTTCCTAGAAGAGCAAGCTTGGCGCAAGCGTTTGGCACGCCGATAGCAGAAGCTTTCTTGATGCCCATCTTTCTCACAAAAAGAGCAATGGTACAAAGGCCTACTGGAAGGCACACCATTCTCCGACAAGTGAGAAGTCCCTTGGGACTTAGAACAAGAAGCATCAACAACCAACTTGGTGCCAACACTCGGAGCACACGTGCCATGGGAAAGGCTACGCGGCTTCCTAAAAGCCTTAGCTCGAATTCGTCGCTCGTGTTTGACCGGAAACAAAAATCGAATGAGTGTCCATCCTTCTTGCAGAAGGTGCAATGAAAAAACGGATTGGGAGGACGAGTCCCAAAAATATAAGAAGCACCCTTGTCAAGAGAAGTCCCTTGGACATCACTCGAAGAAACAGCAAGGTTGGGAGTAGCTATGAAAGAACTATCCGAAACCTTGACACTAGTGCTATCGTCAAAAGACTCACGCACAACACAAGAACTCAACTCCGGATGCAAAGATGCAAACTTGGAAATATCAACATCGGAGTTGCAAGAAATGCGTGAATCAAACAACTTAGCACAAAGGCTCTTGCACCTTTTGGATAAAACCTCATTCTCAAACATGAGGCGGTCACAAGTACCACAAGGAGTGTTTCTCAAGTTCTCCATCTCCTTTTCAATGCACTTGGCATATGTGGTACGCAAGAGCTCAATCTCCTTCTCAAGGTTGGCACTCATATCATTGTGCTCAACCAACTTAGCGCTCATATCATCGCGCAAGACTTTTAAAGCCAAAACTTCTTTTTCCAAATCAATGCATGATGTGCAAATGAAAACGGTGGAAGAAACATCACCATTCACATCAAGCAAAGGATCATGAATAGCACAAGAAGTACGGCAAGCATTTTTATTTAAAGAGCAGGAGCTACAAGGCTTAGATTTTAATTCAACAATTTCTGCCCTAGCATGCTCAAGTTCATCTACACATGTGATGTGAGTCAATCTTAGTTCATCAATTTCAGTACACAAAGACTCACAATAAACACATGGTAACAAAGCATTTGACTTAAGCAAGGCTAATTCAGTTTTAGCACAATCAAGGTCCTTGCTTAAGTCAGTGCAAACTAAACATGGTTTGGAAGCATTAGATATCAACATTTCATTCTCAGATTTTAAGCTAGCAAGGGAAAAGCTTAGCTCATCATTCTTCCTAACCATGTCAACACAGGAGGTGCAAGGCAAAGAGGCACTAGACTTCAACTTAGCGATGGAGCATTTTAATTTTTCTACCTTTCTACGCAAGGTATCACAAAGCTCATCATCCCTAGAGCAAGGCTCATATAAGTTGTGCAAAGCCACAAGACCACAAGCAAGTGTACCTCTCTTGGCCTTGCCAAGTTGATGTAGGAGATCCTCCGGTGAAAGCTCGTCATGTCGTAGAAGGTTCAATAGATCGTTCACCTCGCGACCCCTCTCATCAACTGCACTCCTCCTTCTTCCCAAGATGTCGTCCATGGAACCGTTCAAGCTGAAAGACAAAGACATGCTTGAAGAAGAACTTGGTGCACTCCAAAAGCACCGTTAGTGTTAGCCAAAACACAAGCTCAACACCTCGACAAAACACGTCGGAAGCCAAAACACTCTAAAAGGTCGCCTTCGCGGATCCGGAACCGGTTAAGGTAGAGAGATCCTTAACTGGCTCTGATACCAATTGAAGGACCGAAAATGCTATGACAAGGCGACCAGAGGGGGGTGAATGGGAGCCTAAAATTTCTTCTCAAAATTATGGCCTCTGTCCTAATAAAATCAACCCCAAAAGCTTCGGACTCAAACGTGATGCCCACGACCCTCGGAAAGAGGGTGGATGATCCCTAGGATCACAGCGAGGCACCACACAAGAGAGCAAATCAAAACTCTCAAAACCCCGAGACAAGTTCGTGCCTAAACAACCCACTCCCAAACGTAGATAGAGGGCTACGTCAGGATTTCTCCAAATACCGATGCTAACTAGTAGCAAAGATACCTAGAGAGGTTCCTAGGTGAACTCTAGGAGCAAACGAGGAGTCCGGAGACAGCGGAAAAGCCGAGAGGGCCAACGCACTAAACCTCACCCTACAGCCGACTCCCGGACTGTCCGGACAGCTGATCCCGGACTGTCCGGTCAAGGGCGGACTGTCCGCGCATGGGAGTCCGGACTATCCGCCGGCAAAAGACCCAAAAACGAACTGTTCTGAACTAGCCCTGGACAGGTCCCGGACAGTCCGCGGTTTGCACGCAGGGCTGTCCGCGGTTCACGTGAACAGTGAACTCTGAGTGTCCGGTGCCTGCCCTATGCAGCGTCCGATGCAGACCCCGGACTGTCCGTGGGTCCTGGCGGACTGTCCGCCGGCTACGAAGCCAAAACAGCAAAGCTGCTGCAAAGTCCCTGCTCGGGCCCGGACTGTCCGCGCCCAACACTAGCGGACTGTTCGCCGGTCACCCGAGGGGAAAACGCCCGAGGCCAACAACCACTGCTCGGCTGAAGCCACGATGCGCGGACTGTCCGCGACCTATATGGCGGACTGTCCGCGACCTCCCAAAAAGCGCAAAAACAGCGCGGAACAAACCCAAAATCGATTGGATCTACACCAAATCAAACGAGGCTGCAAACTAACTTCACCCAAGTGTTCTTCTATGTGTTGGGAAGCTAATCCTAGGATATCATCGCTTCAATCCAACTAAAACATGAGAAATCCGAAGAACACTAGAAAAGGGGAAGAACGAAGAACAAAAACGATTTCGGCCCGATCTACTTGTTCGTGAGGGTAGGGATGAATTCCTTTGGTGGAAACGTTCTCCTCACTTCAAAGAACAAGTTGATTCAAACGGAATCGCAAAAGACGCAGCACAGAGGGAGATCGGGAGAGGGCAAAATCGTGGAGAAAAGAAGAACTCGAAGAACAAATTCAAAACACGAATTCCACCACGAATTTGATCCTTGGATTCAGAGGAATGGATGATTGATTAATCACTTGGTGTCGGGCTACAAGCCAATCCTAGGAACACAAAGCTTGGATGGCAAAAAGCTCCAGAACAAGAGCCAACTCTCCCTAACCCTAGCCTTCTCTCACAGGAACAAAATGAGAGAGACACCACCAAGAACTCTCAAGGATGCGGCTGCCCTAGCCGCCCCCCTCATATATATAGGCGCACGTCCGAAGACCAAAACGCCCTTACATTAAGCACTCAACCCAAATACCCCCCAGGGGTAAAACCGTCCAGTCCGGTCAATCTTCATCCGACGGCCACGCCCGCACATCTAGTAGCTTCGCCTCAACGCGACCTCCCTGATGCCGCCACGTGCCGTCAACGTCGACCGCCGCGCCTTCTCACCGATAGCTTCTCCGCAACGCAAGCCTCTCGGTGCCGCCACGCGTCGACCGTCCTTTCGGACCAACCCCCGGTTTTGAGGCCCAAACCGGGAAACCGTCCACCCCGAGTTTTGAGGCCCAAACTCAGAAACCCGCACGCCCAGGTTTTGAGGCCCAAACCTGGAAACCGTCCTCGCCGAGTTTTGAGGCCCAACCTCGGAAACCTGCCACTCCGAGTTTTGAGGCCCTAACTCGGAAACCGTCGATGGTAGCTTTTTGAGGCTCAGCTACCGAACCCGCACCGTAGACGGGATGTGGTTCGCACACCCCGACCACCGGCACCGATGCCGATGCATGTCCAGCCTCCACTCCAGGCACAACGCCTTCGCCTTCCTTCTTGACTTGGCCGACGGCAGTTGCGCCGCACGCAAGCCCGTGTCCGACCTCCCGCCAAGTGACACGACTCCAGCGCCTTCCTCCCGACTCGGCCGATGCACTGCACATCCCCATGTGCTCTCGCTCGCCGATGCCACATGCCAGCTACCACAGCTGGTCCTCTGGCCCTCTGGTCCGTCAGTCCAAGCCTCACGTCCGCCCTTCACCGCTCTGGGTACATCGGCATGGCACGTCCGCCGCACAGCACGCCCATCCTTCACCGCTCCCGGTCCGTCGGCACGACACGTCTCTACTTGACCTTCACCTCGCCATAGACCATAGTATCCGAGCTCCACACCTGCACATCAACACAGCCAAGAGACACATATCGCACACGCACACCAACACAGAAACACAACACAACTCACGCCACCGGTTAGTCATAAACAATAAGCGCATAGCGAGATATGGACTAAACCGGGTAAAAGCCTCAAACCTTCCTCATCAAAGTCAATCATTCATCATATGTGTTCTCATGTTGCATTAAGTTATAGGAGTTGAATGATACCATTGATGCATTACTTACTTATCCTTGTCCACCCATAATTATTATCTTGATATCCCTGTTAGGTCTAGGCTCGATTATATGCTTAGCTTTGCTTAGACCGGTAAAAGTCGGGTGATTTCCTGTCTCCCGCATATAGGTGGATACTGATCATGACTAGCCTGGTGCTATCGTGGAGATAACTTTGTGATAATTAATCTGAGACCGGGCGGGATGTAGGAGCAGCAGGACATGGGTTCTGTGTGCTAGTAGTCTCCCGTCTGTGTTGATTAGGACCCGATGAAGGCACACCTCAGTCATTTTGAACGCGTCAATCACTTAACGGAGTAGGTCGGAGTACCTCCCGTGAAGCCGAGTAAGGCTATTCGAGCCGGTGATGGAGATGTTGACGCCTAACACCCAGGGCCTTATATGTACCGTGGGCAACTATTCTGGCAACCTGGTATGGTCCGTGGACAGGCAGGGCCTGATTGACCTGGCATGACCGTGGGCAGTTATAGCTTGAGCGACCTGGCATTGAGATAACCCCCGATGTAGAAGGGCCCATGACCATCCCGCGCGTTGTGTTCTCGAATTTCCTGAAGTGGCTGTCGACGGCTGCCTGGCAAGGTGTGATCGGGCGAGTGTGCGACATTTTATCCCCAGCTGGGTAGGAATCGATTATAATCGCCATCGCTCCTGGACAGTTAGTAACTTGACTGGGCATGTGTTACCGTAGTAACTTATGGAATTAAAGATGGTTATGGTACTGAATCTGAAAGGCTATTGATGAAATAGTCACTCTTGTTTGATTAATTAGCCAAGTGATTGCTCTAGATCAGTTGCAAATCTAGTTAATCAGGTTGATTACATAAAGTTGACCGCTAATACTCTAATGATGATTATTTAATAACAAAATGCTTTTATGCAAAAAGGTAAGTATGGCCAACCCCAGATACAGCCTTGTATACTCCTTGGTGTCACTTTATTTTTGGTTTATGACGGGTAAGTCTAGCTGAGTACATTCGAGTACTCAGGGTTTATCCCACCTTGTTGCAGGTGAAGGTTAGGCCTGCCGTAAGGTGATGGCCAGTGCCGGTGGGCTCGGCAGTTCCATACTTCTTCTGTTATGCTGTTGTTGGAGGATGTCACTCAAGCTAGCAAAGTATTTCAACCTATGTTATGATATTCATTTCAAAGCTATGTTGTTTCTTCTAAATTAAATGGAACTCAACTTGTATTATTATTTGTGAACTCTATTGTAATATTATTTCCGCTGCAAGCTCCGTGGACATGATTTGTATTTGCTTGACCATGCGATCTTGGCTGAATGTTGAAATGTTTGAAATCCTTCGAGATTTCTGGACTACCGGGTTTATATGGGCTCAGGTGTGCTAATTCAGCTGCTTCGGCGGAGGTTTTCGCACTTGTGCTCTTATAAATTGGTCGGTTCTGTTACAGCTGGCATCGGAGCAAGGTTAAGCATAATACTGTCATGTGCATGGTTTTTAAACAAAGTTTTATTTTGCAAAGCCTATTTTATCTAAAAAGCTTTAGCTAGTAGGCAAGTTTGTCAAAACCTAATTTGTAAACTATGTGCTAGCGACAACCTCCAGTTATGCCCAACTAGGACTTTCAGGTGGCTTAGTTAAGTAATACTAACACTGGGGGGTTTTAATTACTTGCAACGACACGTCGACTCAAAAGGTACGTGTAAATGACCGCACTATGCTACCCTGTGGTCTAATGTTGGAGGTAGCCCTCACATATGATGTACTCATATATGTATGTGGGGTAGTTGAATTTATTTTATGGAACGTCGCACCTACGCTCAGGTATGTGTGAGTTGTGAGAGCATGACCAAACAACCGTTGGTCTAGGGAAGTGCTAGTTTGGTATTTGAACCCGTACTTGTAAGCACACGAATGCGGGTGAAGGTATTTAATTGTGGGAGTAATACTTTTCTGATGGGTGCATATACTACTTACGTGTATACTGGGTACGCACCTAAGATAGTATCTAGATTTAAATTCCTGCAATGTATTTATATCTGTTGTGGGAATGGGCTGAAATGAGATTTTCTGCAGGTACGCTAACCTTGAATGCGTATGTATAGTTGACGACTAGTTATATCGAGAGTGCGTGTATGCCACCGACCTAGAACGTGATTGTCGCCTCAGGCTGACAATTTGTAAGGACGTATAGGACGAGCATACATCTTGTTGTGCATTGCTCATGAACATGCTTCTCTCACCTTTGTTCTCATAATGAACAACTTGTTGTCAAGTGTGACTAAAGTAATAATAAAACTTGATAGTTGTTTGTGCATCAAATGCTTCTCCACCCTTGTTCCTGTAATGGTAAAGCTGTTGTAAACTAGTGCTTCAATATGATGTGCTAGCTTGCTTGTAAAAGTTAGAAATAAATTTTTTGTTTGATGAGGTATGTTGCCCTGAATTAGATGTAATATGGTCTTGCTCATGATGTTTGGTAGTGTGCAAGGTTTTATATGAGTGTTTCCATGTCGTCTAGATAAGTGATTGCTTGTTTAGACTAGAAGTAAGTACTTGTAAGATGTTGTTTACATGACCCTGCTAGCTCATCATGGTTGTGTCTGGTCTTACTCATGATGATTGTGTGTTGTCTTGCTATGCTTCCTATATGCTAGAAGATTAGTTAGAAAATAAGCTTCTAACTGTTAAAAGTTTCCCTATGTTGAAATGTCTTCTATTAACTAAATTGCTTGTGTGATGTTATCTTGCTTGCATGGCAAAACTGTGCTAAGCTTGTAGGTTCCATGTTTTGAGCTAGGAAACTTCCTTTTTGGGTCAAACCAATTGGGTTAGTTTTGTTTGAAATGCTCCACCTAAAGAAACAATAAAACTTGCTGTTTGAGCCTGTTTTGTATGCAGTTTGTTTGGGTATGCTAAGTGCTTCTTAGACATGTAATTCTAGTTTTGTTAGCTTTAACATGCTTTAACAAGGTAAGGTACTAAAACATGTTGTTTAGTTGCTTTTCATGCTATAATCATGTAATCTTGTTTCCTGCTTGTTTCTTGCAATCATGAAAACTAGTGTTATATGGATTAAAGTTTTGTGAAACTAATTTTCATACCCAACTAGTATCATGTTGCTGCAAGAAGAATGTAAAACTTGTTGTTTGACAACATTAAATAGCATAGACCTATTAAGTTGTTTTAAGCATGTTAATTGCTAGATTTGTGTAGGCTGTTTACTTGCTCAAATAGGCTGAAATGCTTGTAATAGTCTACTAAATGCATGAAGTGAGCTGTCGTGATCTTCCTAGAATTCTCTAGGAAATAGATTGAAATAGCTCTATGTCTCACCTTGCTAAAGTATGTAAATTAATAAGTGCATGTAAGAAATTTAACTTGGGTTAATCATGAACTATCTAACATGTATAAGATGTATACAAACTGTTTTTATACATGGTTATGCCTGGAATTATGTTTTTATGTGCACCATGCCTTGTAATTGCTCTCTAATCTAGCTTGAATTATTCTAGCTTACATGCTTGTTAGAATTAAATCCTTGCAACTAATTAAAGTGGCTGCAATTTAGCTTTTCTAACATGATTAGAATGTTTTAAGTTGTTGTTGATTGTACCCAAAAATTAAGTTGTTGCATGCTGCTAGTTAGTTGTTGTTACTTAGTGTGTTTATTCCTTCTTGGAATATAGACTATGCATGGGTTGTTACTTGTTGTTACCTCATATGCTAAATAAGTGAGTTGCAACTTAAAAGTGTAAACCGCTTATAGTTAACAAACAAGTATGCCCTAGTTTGCTTGGTATGTTTGCTCCTAGATATAGAGTTGTACTCCAATCTAGTAAACATGAAATAAAATAATGACAACACATGTTCACCATGTTTTGCATGTCTATGTTTGCCTGTATGCCATAGATAGATGCTTGTCTTGTTTGAGCTTGGTGATTAGTGTTGGTTGTTTCAACTGATTGTTTGTGTGATCCAAATGCTTATTAAGGCTGTTTGTAGATGTGCTGTTATCTAAGTGATGCCTTGGTTAGTCAACTTTTGTCCTCGGTGAGTACATGAGTGGTTTGTTGAGCCTTTGTTTCCCAAGCCCTCTTGACCTTCCGAGATGCCTTTAGTTGAACCTTTGTTGCTTAAAGGCCTGTGTTTGTGTGTTTAGTTTTGATGGTTTAGAATGATTCTGCCAAAAACCTAAACCTATGCATGCCCATGCCTTTTTGTTGGACTAGTTGGCCCTGGCTAACCTTCCAAAAATCCTAGATGCCAAACCATGGTATGCCTATGCTTGTTGTGTAGCCATGCCTCTAACTAACCTGTAGATCCAAGTTTGGTCTTAAGTGTTGCCAAGTCATAGATGTTTGTATCCTTGCTGTGAAGGCCCTTGTTTGTTTGACCAACCAAGTTTAGTTCCTGCTAACTTCAGCCTTTGACCATAGCTTGTCTTGCCCAGTTGTGGAGACCATGCCCAAACCTATGTATCCCCTCGGTTGCTCTTTTGTTGCTGCTTGGCCAAATCAAGTTCATGAAATCTTTTATCTTGTCATGACCTTGATGTGCACTAGACGAATCCTTGTTGTCTTGTGCCATGATTTGTCCCTGAAATCACCTCCTTGTTGATTTCCGAACCTTGTGATCATCCTTGTTTTGCTAACTTATGCCTTGCGTGTGATGCTTATCCATGCAAGATTTATCTGCGTCATGTGGGATTTCTCATTGATTGTGGATTCAATAATGGTGTCTTGGTTAAGAACTAATGGTGCCGCGATGAAACCGAGAGCCTCCTGTGGCTGCAGACACATGGTTGTGCTACTCGGCACGCGCTGGTATCGTGGGTTCTAGTCAAGATTCATTATGGAACTACGCCAATGTGTTATCTTTCAAGAAGCTTCTCCTTGTCATCTCCTATGTTCCTTTCGAAAAATCCTTATGTCAGCTCGGACAAGGCAATGTTTCTTTCTAAAAATGGCAAGAAGGATGACCTTTCAAGAATCGGTCAAAGATAAAAGCAATAACAGACTGTAAGAGGTGGTAGACAAAGGACTCTGTTGGATCAACAACAACAGAATGAGTATCATGTATGGTCATAGTGAAGTAAGGTGGCACTGAATTCTTCAAAGTGGGAAAGTATCAGCTGAAGGATAAGTAATAGAAATGGTGTGCTGTTGATCCAGATACTTGAGGTTCAGAAGTTTACTGTCTGAACTGAATATATATATCTGCATGATGATCTCACAGTTAACCAATCTTCTCAGATGTGTCTGATTCTCCACTGACTTTGGTGGTGACCATGTGCATTGATATCCGACAGTGCTTGCGGTAAAAGTTGAAACCTTGCAGCTTTTTAGTGTTGAGAGGCAACTGATTAGTTTCGGTCATTGAAACGCTAATCTTCAGTTCAAAAATGACTCTTTGGTAGATATGAAGGCTGTGTCTCACAGAACAATGTTATGCCATAAGTCTGTAAATCCACTGATATTGTTTGTCACACTCGTACTTCCAAGTCTCTGACATGTTCCAACCAACTCTATCTAGAAGAAATTTTAATGGTAAGACAAAACAGTACACCGACCTAGTAACTCAGTCAGAATTATACCGGGAGTAATAAGGACTTGCGGTGATACGTTTGGCTACTATGAAAGGGTTATTCCAGATTATATTGGATAAATCTAGAATGGACATTCAGAATCAGTCTCTTATTCTTGAGCAGTCAAGGTGCCCTACCAAAAATCAACTCTTAGAAGTGCAGATTGATGGCAGTTGAGTGTCAACCGACAGATATCAAATTGTGTTCCTGCAGTGCTGAGTGAATTTAAGAAGATCGCTCTATGACCCAAGTGATTCAATATCTAGTTCCACTGAGTTCCAACTACACCATGGAGAAGAATGATGCTGATCTGCTAGTAGTGTATCGAGATTCAGTAACTTGGTATTTTTAGCCAAGAGGTTGAATCAAATTTAACATGAGTAACTGTCGCAGCTTAAGAAATAAGAATTTATGTAAAGAAGGATCATTGGAAATGTGGATTTGGTAGAGTCGGCTATCACATTCACCGCTCTTTTATCAGACTCAGATAATCCAGTGTTATCATCAGAGAAAGAGAATTGCACACATGAAACCTTATGTGGCTTTCCATTGATTGCTATCTGATTGATCAGACATTCACAAGTAGTATAAACAGTGGTTGCTGTCAGTCAGTTCCTGACCTTATCAAGGATGTATTTTTGCTATGGTCCCAATTGGATGAAGATACAATATTTGAAGTAATATTATCTTGGATTCCTCCCAAAGTAATAATGCAGTTTTGGTTTCCTTTTAACCCGACAGTGATATTGTGAGTGTTCCTCAATGCTCGATGGAAGTCCGTGAAGAAAATTCTTCTGACAAGAGTGAAAGCCCTAGTTTGGTTTTGGTTAATTGATGAAACCTATTTGGTCTAATCCTATTGCTAAGCATGTGTGTAGCTTATAAGAGAGGATTATGACCAAGCCAAGTGGTGGAGCTAGCAAGGTGGCAACCATGGAGGATGGTGATGGCCACACGCACTCAAGAAATCAAGTGCTCTACCATTGGTAAAACTTGAGAAGAAGAGAAGAGGTGTAGCAAAGAGGCCCGAAGACAAAGGTATAACCTATAGGGCTCTTTGTTTTAGTGATCAAGACACTTAGCGAGTGTGATCACATTTAGGATACATAGCCGTACTATTAAGAGGAGATTATTCACGGCTTATGCGGTGTTCAAGTGCCACTAGGTGTTCTCTAACATATCGATGCTATAAACCTAGTGAGTGACTAACTAAACCCTTGGTAAATGCTTTGAAAAATGCTAACACACGTGCACAAGTGGTGAAACACTTTGGTGTTGGCACATGGGAGCAAGGGTAGAAGTTAGAGATGAAAAGATGTCAAGTTAGGGGCATCGGACGCTGGCCGAGCGTTCGATGGCAAACCCTAACTGCTGTCAGAAGTCAAGGTAGCATCGGATGCTGGCAACGGACGCAGGCAAAACACTGTTGCAGAATCCGATGATCATGACGTGGCGCGAGCTAGTTTTCCAGGGAGCATCGGACGCTGGCCTGCGTCCGATGCGAATCCATCGGACGCGTCCGATGTGATTTGGCCCTCTCTGGAACCTCTCTGCATGGTCATCGGACGCTGGGGCTGAGCGTCCGATGTGATAGTGTCGGTGCGTCCGATGTGGCGCTGAAATGAGTAGAAATCGAGCAGTGGCATCGGAGCGTCCGATGCCTGGCATCGGCGCGTCCGATGTCACTTTAACCAGCGCGGGAAGCAATATGACCGTTGGGATCTAACGGGCTGATTTCATACCCGGGGGACACGTGGTGCTCATCGGAGCATCGGACGCTGGGGCAGCGTCCGATGGCCCCGACATCGGCGCGTCCGATGCGTCTGTTTCGGGTCCAACGGCTAGGCCGACTTGTGTGGCCTATTTAAGGGGCTTGGCCGGCTTGCTAGGTTTCTCTCTTGCACATTTTGTTTCCTAAGCATTCTAGTGAGCCTTGGCAAGCCTCCCAACTCATCTCCCAAGTTGATTTGATCAAACCAAGTGAGATTGAGTGATCTAGTGCGTGATTTGAAAGAGTTCAATCTAGTGACACTAGTTCTTCGCATCGGCATTGAGTTTTCTTGTTACTCTTAGCATTTGCGGGTGCCTAGACGGCTTGGAGGTGTTGAGGTGGTTGTTGGCAAGATTGGTGATTGTTCTTGGCCACCACCGATTGTGATTGTGAGAGGTCTTTGGAGCCTCACCTCGCCGGAGCGGCAAGAGGCATCCTTAGTGGATTGCTCGTGTCATTGAGCTACCTCACTAGTGGTATATTCTTGTGGCGCTCTTTGTGAGCTTGGCTTTACGCCGATTAGCCACCGGATCACCTAGTGTTGGTCGACACAACGGGGAGTAGCGTGCCGGCAAGCACGTGAACCTGGGGATAAATCTTTGTCTCCCGAGTGCTTATTGTGATTGTGTCCCCATCTTTGTGATTGGTCTCCATCTACACATTCTTGGTGATTGGCTTCACAAGTGGATTTCACCGGTGATTGGCTCTCTACGTGGCGATCCCGAAGGCTCGGTGAAATTCCCTCTATCTAGCTTATTTACTTTGTGTATTTACTTTGAGCTACTTCATTTGTGTAGATATCTTTTCTTGTTGTATATCTTTTGTTATTTACCTTGTGTAGCTAGTTGTGAGTAGCTTGCTTAGTTTGTCTATTGCACACACTTGTCTCATATACATTTTTGTATATCATACTTGTGCCAGAGCTATATTGTTTTATTCCGCATTTGTTATTAGCTCTAGTTGATTGTGTGACATAGAAATATTAGGTAGAATTGTTGGATAGGTGGCTTGCAACACACTATTAGGCTAGCACAAAAAGCTTCGCCATTTTTTATACTAATAGTGTTTGCCTAAGTAATTTTGTAGATTTTTAATTAGGCTATTCACCCCCCCTCTAGCCAACTTGGACCTTTCAAGTGGTATCGGAGCCGTGGTCACCATTTGTTTTGAGGCTTAACATCCTCCGGTGTTAAAAATGGCTCAAATCAACTATATGGGGAAGCCACCACATTTTGACGGCACCAACTTCAATTGTTGGAAGAGGAAGATGTGTGCATTCACAAGAGGAATGAATAGAAAGATTTGGGAAGTAATTGAGCATGACTTTGCAATAATTGATCCCACAAGTCTCACTCCTAGAGAAGAAGAGAAGCTTCAATGGAATGATGTAGCAATCAACTTGTTCTATGAAGCATTTGATACAAAAGTCTTTGAGCAAATCAAGGACCTTGAAAGAGCAAGTGAGATATGGGAAAGATTGGAAGAAACATATGAAGGCACCAAGGTGGTCAAGGGAGCCAAGCTATATATCCTCAAGGACAAGCTCGCCATGTTCAAAATGCAAGACGATGAAAGCATACCGGAGATGTTTCACCAGTTGCAAGTGATCATCAATGACTTGATGGCTTTAGGAGAGAAGGTGGAGGACAAGGACTTCTCTCACAAGTTCTTGAGATGCTTACCACCAAGGTTTGATACTTTGGTGACTATCCTAGTGAGGGAAGGATTGGATACGGTAACCCAAACCAAGTACTAGGTGATGTGGTCACACAAGACACATACCGTGTGGAAAGGGATGGGGGAGCCCAAGAGGAAGAGAAGAAGAAGAAGACCGTGGCATTCAAGGCTTCATCCTCCAAAAACAAGAGCAAGGGTAAAGCTAAGAAGGAGGAAATTGATGATGAAGCAAACACAAGCTTGAGTGAAATGGATGATGAAGAAATGGCTCTATTTGTCAAGAGATTTGGCAAGTTCATGAAGAAGAAGGGCTATGGAGCTAGAAAGAGAAGAGATGCAAACAAGAGCACTACCAAAAGGTGCTATAGATGCAAGAGCAAGGATCATTTCATTGCGGATTGTCCATACTCTAGTGATGAAGATGATGATGACCGCAAGAAGAGCAAGAAGAAGGACAAGAAGGAAAAGAAAGAAAAGAAGGAGAAGAAGAAGGGTGGATCCTATGTTGTGACATGGGATAGTGATGCTTCCTCAAGCGATGATGATGATTCTAGTGATGATGAAAGGAAGACCACCAAGAAGAAGGCTATGGCTAGTCTTGCTATCTCAAGCAAGCCTTCTATCTTCAACACTCCATCGTCATGCTTCATGGCTAAGGCCACTAAGGTATCATCCGATCAGAGTGAAAGTGAGAGTGAGAGTGATGATGATGAGGAGTACTCAAAGGAGGACCTCATGAGCATGCTACAAGATGCTCACTCTTACATTGAGACTAAGAGGAAGGTGTGCAAAGAATTGCGCAAGGCCAACAAGGCTCTTGAGCAATCCTTTGATGAGCTCAAGTCCACTCATGAGAGGCTATAGGAAGCCCATGAGAAGCTTGGCCAAGCTCACACTAGGCTTAAGGAAGCCCACTCCTCCCTCCTTGATCAAAGTAAGATTGAGGATGTTGTAGAGACATGCAACATAGGAGTAACATGTGATATTCTTAATGAATCTTTTTATGCTCCTATTGTTGTTGCTCCCACAAATGCATCATCATCATCTAGCTCAACTAAAATGCCTACTTCTACTACATGTGATTCAACATTAGTGGTAGAAAATGAGAACCTTAAGAATAAGGTGTATGAGCTCACTCATGCTTTAGGCAATGCCTATGGTGGAGATGCCCGCTTGCTTAAGTGCTTGGGTAGCCAAAGGTGTCCACTCGACAACGAGGGACTTGGCTATACCCCAAGAAGGGCAAGGCGGCCTTTGCTACTCACAAGACTAGTTTTGTGAAGAGCAATGGTCGGTATTGCGGATACATGGGTGTATGCCGGGTCTCTGAGTGATGAGTGATTGTCAACTGGTATGATGCGCATGTTCTTTGGCTTGTGTTGTGCAGGTGTCGAGCACGGATGCAGTGATCGAAGGCGAGGTGAAGGTCAAGTAGAGACGTGCTGTGCCGATGGACCGAGAGTGGCGAAGGGCGGACGTGAGGCTTGGACTGAGGGACCAGAGGCCCGAGGATCAGCTGTGGTGGCTGGCAGCCTGTGACGGCGACAAGTGAAGAAGTGCGGTCATGTGTTGCCTGAGTCGTGGACTCGGGGACACGTGTCGGTGGACGGGGTGCACGGGAGGTGCATCCCCTCTACGACGTCGGTTTGGTGGTAGAGCCAGGGAAAAAACATCGGATGGACGGTTTCCAGGTTTGGGCCTCAAAACCTGGGCGTGGACGGTTTCCGAGTTTGGCCACAAAACTCAGGCTGAGGGTTTCCGAGTTTGGCCACAAAACTCGGGCTGACGGTTTCCAGGATTGGGCCTCAAAACCTGGGCTCTGAGGGTTTGCTAAGTTTGGCCTCAAAACTCAGATGTTGGTAGGCTGGTTTCCCGGTTTGGGCCTCAAAACCGGGGGTTGGCTGGAAAAGGCTGGTTTCTCGGTTTGGGCCACAAAACCGGGGGTGCAGAGCGAGGGCGGCACGTGGCGGCGATCTGGAGGTTGCGTCGAGGCAACGCTTCGAGTCGAGTGGGCGTGGTCGTCGGATACACCTACCACCGAGTTGGTCCAGAATAACCCTGTTAACACGGAATTTTCGCACTATGACAAGTGGGCCAGCACGGCGCAGGTTCGGGAGAAATCACCACCTGAGGGATTCGGTAGACAACAAGCACGGTCGGCTAATCCAATCGATTCGGCAAGGCTGTAGAGGCGACTGGTCAAACGAGGAGTGGATTCGGCAATATGGCGCTGCGGTCGGCTACCTCAGGCTAAGTCGGTTTGCGACAAATACGGCATGTCAGAAGATTTGGCAACAGGAGATCTCATCATTGTTAGCACGTGCCGATTATTAAGGGAGGCTTAGAATAAAAGGCGTCGTATTTTAGATAAGTTTCCTGTTTTGTCGTTGTAATCGTGTCCTTCTAGGACTCGTAGAACACCAGGGTATAAATATAAACCCTGAGACTATTGTAAAAACGTTCACAATCAATACAACCAACCTGGCCCCGTGCCATCTTCGAGTCCAAGTCGTGTCGTCGTGTTCTTCGAGAGGAGTCATCGATCCGTTGACCTCCGTAAGTCCCGACAACCTTGTTATCATGTCTAGTATCGTGCGGCGGATTTAGGTGTGATGCAAGCAGTCTCGCTTGTTGGTAATGGTCGTGCGGCGGATCATTACTCGATGATCGGGAAGTCTTAGTTTGTATTGGGGTTATGAGTAAGTACCGTGCGGCAGGCGCTTGCTTGATGAGCTTAGCATAAACAAGATAGTTATCGGCTCTATTAGGTTTGGCAAGATCTAATAGATTCATTAAGTTACCTTGTGTTATATGTCTTGTTATGTTTATTTCGTTGTAACACTTTATTGCCCAATCTAGATCTCGCTCGGTTCGGCTCTATCTTTTATAGATTTATCCTGTTCTTTCATATTCATTATTGTAAAGTCTTTCCATGCAGTAGATCTATTGTCCGTAATAGCCGATCTGATCGTATCTAGATTGCCACGTGGTGAGGGTTCATGCACGTTAAGTATGTTTGATCTATGACAAGGCTAGGTGTCGTGCGGCAGGCGCAGGCTTTAGATTAGTTTAATTATGCTTGGTTTGTATGTTCAATTCCCATGGACCCCAACTCGGTTGCACAATCGAGATTGGTTAAACTTTAACTTATATTTAATATACCATGCAAGTACAATTCTCATGCAAACGTATTCGGCAACTTGTTATTCACGTAACTTCGTTCATATTGCCGAATGATCTTTAAACCTGTTGGCAGATAGCTTTCATAGCTGTATGTCGTCGTAAGTGGCTTTAGGGCCGTATATCTTGGAACTGCCTGGTCATACCCGGCATGTTCCAGCTTTGTATTTAACAGTTTCTTCCCTTTGTTAGTTGCAGGGCAAACTGACTGGCACGCACCGGACTTCTGAGCACCCGGGCTACGTTTGAAGCTAGCTTTTCCGGCTTGCTGTGTGATTGGCACAGTATGCCACTTTTGGTGCCAACACACATTTTGGCACGCCCAGTGGGACACTTTTTTCCTGCAGCAATGGTCGAAGTCACTGAAGCCGAGGCCAGCAACAAGGCGGGGCTCATGCAGGTGCAGCTCGCTGAACTACCCGACGAGTACAAAGAGCAGGTGGATAATGCTTGTGCTGAATTCCAGGCCAAGTGCCTAGAAGCCTTTGCCAAGAACAAGAGCGGAAAGGTTCGCCGTCCGCACGATCTGCCGAAGCCCGTCCAGCTCAACCCGAATGATCCCGGGGAAGCGGAGGCAGTGCTGAAAATGTCTCACATAGTCAACGAAGCTGTCTCTGGTGCCATCGGTTGCATGCATGGGGCGTTTCTCAACACTTTCCGCACCATCATGATCGCCCAATTCGGCCCTAAGGCCGATGAACTTATGGAGGCGGAGTTTGGCCCTATAGCAGGACCACATCTTTTCAATCTGCCAAATCACCTCAAGGGGGCAGGAGCTGCTAGTGAGGGGACCCCGCCTAAGGCTCAATCAAGCGGGCTGACCATTCAAGAGAAGCACACGCTAGAGGGCCAATTGCCGACCATGGGTCAGCTCACGTTCGGCACTAAGGGTCAGCCGCCAGAGTCAACACACAAGATCTCCCCGCAAACCTATAGGCTCATAAAGGACTACTACGGAAACGGGTACCATGAGATGCTTGAGCCTCACAACATAGAGGGTGCCCCACATCCAGGATATGGGAAGCCGACGGCCGAAAAGACCGCCGACTCTAATGTCGATGTCATGCTAGAGAAGATGGCAGATATGATGCAGCGCACTTTCGGCCTGAAGCCTAAGGGCACTTATGCTTACAGGTCTCCGTTCCACGAATGGTTCCACCGTGTGGCTCTGCCTCCCAGAGTCAAAGTGCCGACAGACCTGTCCAAGTTCTCCAGCTTAGACGACACCAGCACGGTGGAGCACTTCAGTCGTTATCTGCTCCAGCTTGGGGAGGCCAATACCGAAGATGCCTTCAGGGTTCGGTACTTCCCGTCGTCACTCATTGGACCGGCATTCGCATGGTTCACGTCACTACCGCCGGGCTCTATTCTCTCTTGGGCAGACTTGGAACAAAAGTTCCATACACACTTCTACACGGGCACCAAGGAGAAGAAGCTGGTGGACATCATGTACGTGCGCCAGAGGCCAAATGAGACACCACAGGACTACCTGCGCAGGTTCAGGGAAGTCAAGAGCCAGTGCTTCGGCATGTACCTGCCGGACGATCAGCATCCACCATTGGCCGTGGCAGGCATGCTCCTGAGCATTAGGGACAAGCTGTTTGGTCAAGAGTTTGAAGACTTGGGTCATCTCTCTCGCCGGCTGAATGAGATGACTATCCAAGTGCAAGGCTTCCGGAGGGAAGGGCGTTTCCAGAAGGTCAATGTCACGGCCTAGATGTATCAGGCTTTCCTGGATGAAGCCGATGACTACACCGACGCTGAAGATGAGGTGGCCGCTGCAGAGCTCAACTGGGACAAGGAGCCGACCCAGGCCAACAAGCAATGGCTGCGCCAGCAGAAGGGGGCATACGACTTCGACGTCACCAAGGCCGACAAGCTCTTCGAGTTCCTGGTCGCCGAAGGGAGAATCAGGCTACCCCCGGACCATCCGATGCTGCGTCCTGGAGGGGTCAAGGACAAGAAGTACTGCGGTTTCCACAACACTAACACTCATTCTATTAATGATTGCCGTGTGTTCAGGACAAGGATCCAGAAGGCCATCCAGGACGGCCACATCAAGTTCAATGGCAAGATGAAGATCGATGCTAACCCCTTCGCCCAGAACGCCGTGTTCTTCTCAGTGAACATGGTAGCTCCAGAGGACCCCAGGGGCAAGGGCAAAGTCAAAGTCCTCACCTCCGACAAAGCGCGCGAGTCTGACACAGTGGACCCCGATCGGCAGATCACCAGCGATGAATTCTGGCAGCGTACCCAGACCACGAATAGTCGATATGAGCACGGGGAGTCATCTTCCAGGCGCAGGCCTACCCACAGGGATCTCCTCAACAAGTGGCGCCGAGGAGGTGAGAAAGAGCGGAGGCGTCTCCAACGCGAGGAACAGTGATTCACAGAAGAATATCAACGTGAAGATAGTCACACGGAGGAGTATCGGTACCGTCTAGAGGAGAGGGCCTACCGCAGAGAACAAGCCTACCGCGGGGAGCAGGAATGCCGCCAAGAGCAGGAGCAGGCTCACTGGGACTGCCCGTTCTTCCGCCACTGCTGGAACGAAGGCTTGAAGCTGCCTGCCGTCAATAACTGCCCTGAGTGCAGTGATCAGTACAAGGGGTATAGGCAGGCTCGAGTCAACCGCCGTCCCGTCCATGAAAGATTGGGAGCACGCATCCCATTGGACGATCAGCGCCTAAAAATGGGAAGCCCGGATCGGCAAGCCAAAAGATATGCCGATCAGGAGTGGGCGCACCACCAGGACGACAGCGAGGAGGCACAGCCCCGCCCATATAGGTGGCAAAAGGGGCAGTGGTGCCCGCCAGGGCTCAGAAAGAGCCAGAAAAGGAGGGTGCAGCGCCTCCAGAATAGGGAATTGGAAGAAGCAGCTGCCGATGGGAAGAAGCAAGAGTGGCGCCCGAAGGAAAAACCAGACGACACTGACAAAGGCGCTGACGTGGCCATGACTTTCTTCCTTCCCCTGGAATTCGTGGCTCCTGCCGGCCGGGGGGCACAGGACGAGGTGTATTCGGACTCTGACGAGGCCGAGCACGACGAGCTCACGGCATAGCTCGTGTTGTCCCAGAAGGCGGCGTTTGACAAGCCAGCCAAGCATCGGCATTTAAAGCCGTTGTATGTCAAGGGGTACGTCAACGGAAAGCCGCTGACCAAGATGTTTGTCGATGGCGGCGCAGCGATCAACATCATGCCTTACGCCACCTTCAGAAAGCTGGGCATGAACGATGAAGATCTGCTCAAAATGGACATGATACTCCGTGACTTTGCCGGCAATCCCTCTGACACTCGGGGTGCCGTGCACGTGGAACTGATGATTGGATCCAAGACGCTCATCACGACCTTCTTCGTCATTGATGGCAAGGGGGCATATAGCCTGCTTTTGGGCAGGGATTGGATCCACGCCAACTGCTGCATACCTTCAACCATGCACCAAATACTCATACAGTGGGTTGGAGACGACATCGAGATTGTCCATGCTGACGACTCGGTGAGTGTTGCTACTATTGAACCCACTTACTGGGAATTCGACGGAGTGGAATGCTTCTCCGATCGCGTGTGGGGAGAAGGTCCTGTCAACATCTACGGCAGAGATCAGCAGCCGATCCAAGCAATCGGCTCTCAAAGCTTCTTTTAGATGGATAACCCAACCGACAACAGCGAAGGCAAGCTGGGACGTGGCTTCACGTCGGCCGATAAACTAGAGGAGGTAGATGTTGGTGGCTCAAGTAAGAAAAGGCCGATGTTCGTAAGTTCCGGTTTAGACCCCGACTTCAGAGTGCAATTGGTAGATCTTCTAAAAGAGTTCAAAGACTGTTTCGCTTGGGACTACACAGAGATGCCCGGATTACACCGGTCCATTGTCGAGCATAAATTGCCGATCAAACCCGGGTACCGCCCATATAAACAACCTCCGCGCAGAATCTACAAGGAAGAGGTATTGGCCGACGTGAAAAAGGAAGTGGAAAGATTACTAGAAGCTAACTTCATTCGGCCATGTCGATATGCGGACTGGATCTCCAACATTGTCCCGGTGTACAAGAAAAACGGAAAGATGAGGGTTTGCATTGACTTCAGGGACCTCAACAAAGCTACTCCTATGGACGGGTATCCAATGCCAGTGGCTGATTTGCTAGTGGATGCTTCGGCCGGTTTTGAAATCATAAGCTTTATGGATGGCAACGCGGGTTACAACCAGATCTTCATGGCTGTAGAGGACGTTGCAAAAACCGCCTTCAGGTGCCCCGGCCATATAGGTTTGTTTGAATGGATTGTCATGACTTTTGGTTTGAAAAATGCCGGCACCACTTACCAGCGAGCCATGAATTACATATTTCATGAGCTAATCGGCAAAATCGTAGAGATCTACATTGATGATGTGGTGGTCAAGTCCGGAAGCAAAGAGGGACACTTAGCCGATTTGAGGAAGACTTTAGAGTGCACAAGGAAACACGGTTTAAAGATGAATCCGACCAAGTGTGCATTCGGGGTGTCGGCTGGTGAATTTCTGGGATTCTTGGTCCACAAGAGAGGCATCGAGGTTGGCAAGAAGAGCATGGAAGCAATTGATAAGGTAGTACCACCAACCAATCTCAAAGAGCTGCAATCGCTACTCGGCAAAATTAACTTTGTCAGAAGATTCATGTCCAACTTGTCCAAGTGTGTGCTGCCATTTTCTCCACTGTTGAAGCTCAGGAAAGATCAGGAGTTCGTGTGGGGTGACGTGCAACAAAAGGCTTTCGACGAGATCAAAGAGTACATGAAGGCGCCACCAGTATTGGTTCCTCCGCAACTCGACAAGCGTTTCAGGTTGTACGTGGCGGCCGACAACCTAACAATAGGGTCGGCCCTCATGCAAGAATTCGAAGGAAAAGAGAGAGTCATAGCCTATCTTAGTCGAAAGCTGCTGGACCCTGAAACGAGGTACTCGGCTATAGAAAAGTTGTGCTTGTGCGTTTTCTATTCCTGTACCAAGTTTCGGCACTATTTGTTGAATGCCGAGTGCGTGGTAGTGTCAGAGTTCGATGTAATCAAGCACATGTTATCAATGCCGATTTTAAGTGGGAGGATCGGTAAATGGGTTTTAGCTCTCTCTGAGTTTGATTTGCGTTTTGAATTGGCAAAGGCTGTTACAGGCCAGATTATGGCCGATTTTGTCACTCACCATCGTGATCCTAACGCTAACATGGTAACCATTGCCCCTTGGGCATTGTTTTTTGATGGATCATCGTGCAGCAAAGGTGGTGGAGTCGGGATCATGTTGATTTCTCCCAAGGGAGCACCCTTCAAGTACTCTATGCCGATCGAGTATCCGGTGACTAATAATCAAGCAGAGTATGAAGCACTGCTTCGAGGATTGCGGTTGCTTGTGGACGTTAAGGCAGATGCCGTGGAGATCTTCGGTGACTCGGAGTTGGTGACCAGGCAGCTGACAGGTGAGTACGAGTGCAAAAACGACACGCTGCAGGAATATCTCGAAGGTTGCCAAGAGCTCCTTAAACAGTTTCGATCAGCAACCTTGCAACATATTCCTAGGGGGCAAAACGAAGAAGCAAACCAGTTGGCTCAGGCAGCATCCGGGTATAGGGAGAATCAAAACATTTTTGCACTTGAGGAAGAGCAAACAACCCCAGAAAATGATCAAGTAATCCCAAGTGATAATCAGGCAATTGAAGACTGGAGAGACAACATTGCCGATTACCTCAGGGACCCATCCAGAAAAGTCTCCCGAAAACTCAGGTACAAGGCTCTTAAGTTTACGCTCTTGGACAATCAATTGTACTACAAATCCATAGATGGGGTTTTGCTTAAGTGCCTGAACCAAGGCGAGGCTAGGAAACTGATGTATGAGGTGCACGAAGGCGTATGTGGTGCACACCAGTCGGCTCACCGTATGAGATGGATAATCAGGAGGATTGGATATTTTTGGCCGACTATGCTCGAAGATTGCTTTGAATACTACAGAGGTTGTCAGGATTGCCAGCGATTCGGCAATGTGCAAAGGGCCCCAGCATCGGCCATGAATCCGATCATTAAGCCTTGGCCTTTCAGAGGATGGGGCATTGATTTGATCGGCCAGATCCACCCTCCATCTAGCAAGGGACATAAGTTTGTTCTGTTAGCCACGGATTATTTCACTAAGTGGGTTGAAGCCATCCCATTGAAGAAGGTGACGTGAGAGAACATGGTGTCCTTCGTCAGGGAGCATATCATTTACCGATTCGGCATTCCTCAGTCCATCACTACCGATCAGGGAACTCAGTTCACTTCCTCGGAGTTTTGTGACTTTGCCGAAGGGATGGGGATTAAGCTCTATAATTCCTCTCCTTATTATGCACAGGCCAATGGACAGGCAGAGGCTTCTAACAAGATCATGATCAAGATTATTCAAAAGAAGATCGAAGAGAAGCCTAAAAGGTGGCACTTGGTACTCAACGAAGCCTTATGGGCTTATCGAATGGCTTGTCATGGGTCGACTCGGACGTCACCATACGAGTTAGTTTCTGGGCACCACGCAGTGCTACCATGGGAGTTGCAGTCGGGCTCAAGACGAATTACATTGCAGAGTGACCTAGCTAAAGAAAATTATAAAGGTTTGATGATGGATGAGCTAGAGGATTTGCATTTGATTCGTCTCAAAGCCTTGGAAAACATTGAAAGGAACAAGATACGTGTTGCCAAGTACTACAACTCGAAAGTGAAAGAAAAAAGATTCGAAGAAGGGGACTTGGTTTGGAAAATTGTCTTGCCAATCGGTACCAAAGATAAGGTATTCGGCAAGTGGTCCCCTAACTGGGAAGGGCCTCTTCGAGTTCTGAGACGTGCTCCCGGTAATGCGTACATTCTAAAAAGCCTCCAAGGAGAAGAGTTTACTAGGGCGATTAATGGGCGTTATCTAAAGAGATTTCATCCTAGCGTGGAGGTCGGTGCATAACGGAATCAAGAACTGGCGGGCACCGACGGCCGATACAAAATGGTGTCGCCCTTAGCACAAAAATGGCCGATAGAATCTATCGCCCTTAGAACAAAAAACAGCCGACACGGCATGTGTCGCCTTTAGCGTGAAAAAACACAGACAAAAAGGACTAAGTGCACGCGGTGCTGTGCAATCGGTTAAACAAAAGATCGAACACTCGACAAGCACAGGACGGGAGAACAGGTTGTACACATGAACATGGCGAAATAGAACATTGTCCATAACAGGGGCCGTACGAAAGTGCAGATCAGTTATCAAGCACCCTGTTGATGACCGTCTGCGGGTTGGTGACTGTGGTGAGGGTGTGAGCGTGATCCTCGTAGGAGTCCAGAAAATCGTCGATCTGTTCGACGTCTTCTGGGAATGCCCCGCCGGGGAAGCCGACCGGCGTCACGGAGAAGTCCTCCGTGCGGACCGTCAGCGCCGACAGACCCCGCGCCACGCCGTGGTGCACACCCTGCAGGGCGACCTGCTCGATGCGGCCGTGCACGTTGGCCAGGCGCGCCTCGGCGGTGACGCCCTGGGCGTTCACCCGGTCTGCGACGGCGTTCGCCGCCATCTTCAGGCGCTCCAGTTCTTCAGACAGCGCTGTGAGCGACAAAATGGAATGGATCGGTTAAAAGATCAACAAGAACGACCGAAAGCCGATCCAGGATTGGATGTTCATACCCGTGATTGCGTCGCAGAACTGCCGGCACTGGTCCTCCCACTCCAGCTGGTCGATCCCGTACTGCTTCGAGATGGCGGCCAGCTCTTCCCGGGACTCGTCCCGCAGCGCCATGAAGTTCAAGGCGTCGTTGTGGTCGTAGAGGTCGTCGTCGGAGTCCCGGTCCGGGTTCGCCTCCCAAGGATGGGAGTGGTAGGAGAGGTCGTCGGAGGAGCTCGACGAACCCGATGGCGGAGCTCCTGGCCCTCCCGTTGCTGGAGAAGGCCTGGCGTGCCCGCCGGCGGTGGAGATGACGGGAATCCTGCCGGCAAACAGTGACAGGGTGTAAGCGGGGTTTTCAAGAAAGTGCCGCAAAGGGCGTAGGCGAGAAGTCCTACCCACGCTGATGGAGGCGCCGAGCACGACTCCCTTCAGCCTCCTCGGTCGCTGGGCGCTTGCCGCGACCATCGTGGCTCGCCATTGTACATGGAGAGTTAGGGTTTTCTGGGGTGGAGCGAGCAAGGAAGCCGAAGCGGCGAGAGTACTAGAGAAGCAAAGGCGAGATGGGGAAGAAGGCAAGCCTCCGGGGGCAATTTATAAAGGCGGAACAGTGATCGTGGCGGATGTCCCGGGGTAACACGCCGAATATCAACCGGCGGACTGGGGTTTTCCCACTTCCCAAGATGGGCCTCTACAGTAACGGGCTGTGCGAACCGTCTAGATACGCTTGCGTGTTCGGCAGGAGCAGGGTCACCTGGCTTTGGCAAAAATTACCGATTTAGATGTTCGGGGCGAAAACTTGCCAGATTGCCGAACAGGTTTATAAGGCGGTTAATCACGATGTCATCGAAGCAATACCCGATTGAATGAAAGATACAGATATATCACAAGAAGGTGTTTAGGTCATTCTGACACGGGATTGCTGAAATTAAAAGTTTGTTACATAGTCATCTCAGTTGTTCAAGAATCGGGTTATAGCCGCCAGAGCATCGGCTTTGACCTGATTGGCATGCTCCAGTGCCTTTTTGTCCTCTTCTTCGGTGCCTTGTGCTTGTGAAAGCCTTGCATTAAGCTTGATGTCCTCATCGAGCGCCAGTGACAGTTTGGAGGATGCTGCCTCAATGATGTTCGGCAGACCAAACAGTTGAGAGGAGCATGACTGAATGTCAGAGTTGACTTGAGCTAGTTGAGCTTCCAGTTCAGACTTCCTTTCTTGCAATTCTTTTAGCTGAGTTTCTAGAGTTCCCTGAGAATTCTTGGCCTCTTGGAATTGGGCATACAGGTCATTAACCTCCTGGGTGCATTTGGATTTGGCAGACTGCAGGTCAGTGCTTCTAATTGCTCGTTTCACCCTGGCAAAGCTGTCATCTAGTGTAGACACAGCTTGCAGATGGAGCCTCAGATTTTCTGGAATATCTTCAACAATGGGCTCGAGGAAGTTTTTGACCTCATCGGCGTCTCTGACTAAGGACAAGATGTCTTGATTTAGAAAGTTTGTTATGTTGCTCAGGACATCTTGGACGAATGCCGATGGTCTTTGGGCCACTGTTCTTTTGCTCAGGAACTCGCTAACATCAAATGCCTATTTGGAAGCTGGGCTGGCGAAGGTCTGTGTTAACTCAGACAGGTTAGCCGACTGAGGTAAGATATGAAGGAGGAATAGAGTGAGAAATTCATTCTTACTTGACGAATCGGCTGATTGATGGAGTCTTGGTCTGGTTGAGAACCGGATAGGCCAGCAGGGTCTGGAGTTGAGCCGATGAAGGTCTCATCAACCGTGTTATCTGTGAAATTGCTGGTCAGTCAAGAGAGGCAAAAATCTGCCGGTTGAAGGGAAGGTTGAGGGACCTACCAATGTTGACATCATCCGAGTTCTGGGTGTTCATTTCCCCGGCGTCAGCATGCTCATCATCTTCCAAGGTAATAAAGATTGGGGGCACTATTGTTTGAACATTTTCTTGTTTACGGGAGGAGGCCTGTAGTGGCATACAAGCCAGTCAAGAGTAAGTTAATAATGATGGAGGAACCAAAACATCTTACCTTTGGGGGAGGTGTGTTTTGCTTGGTCTTGGTTTGTCTGGAGCTGGAAGTGTCCTCAGTGGCCTTTCTCTTCCCTCCTTTAGCTGAGAGGGTGGTTAATGAAGCTGCTTGGGATTTCATAAACCGAGACAATGAAGGAGCACTGTGTCCCAGGACAGTGATTGGGCCTGCTTGATGATATTGGATAGGCCTAATGTCAGGATTGGGTGTGAAGTCCTATGGAAGTTTTGAAAGAGTTAGAAATCTCAAAGATCAAATACTAAAGTAGCAGATGATTTGTTAATGTACCTCACTGTCAGAGCTGAAATCTGCTTGGATTTCCAGGCACATGGGATGAACTGGACTGTTGAAGATGTGATCATGCCATTCTTGCCACCAGGACTCAAATAGGGGATGAGCAGACTGGATCAAGTGGAATGGTACTGGTTTGTAGTCTGGCAGATCTTGCCCCAGGCTGAATACTCGATGGGCCTACATCCCGATTGTTATCCGCTCTTTGGACTGAATTTGCTCCCTGGGCCTGATTATAGTGGAAAAGATGAGTTTTGGTGGGAGCTGTCCACAACCTAATTGCCTGGCTGCTATATTAGGGTGATAGAATTCATAAGTGTGCTTCACTTGTCTTCCCCTATTGAATTCGGCTGGTAGGATGCAGGGTTTGATAAATGAGTTGAAAACTCCTGTGGCCATTTCATCTATGCAGCCATCATCAAAGCTGAATTTGATAGGGAAAGTGAGGTTGTCATTCTCTCTGTAGGGTAAGCAGAGCACCTGATTGAAGCCCTTGAAGAATAATTTGAAGAGATTGCCAATACTCTTGTTGATGGTTATAGCAGTGGCTGCTTCCCCATAAGTTTGGCAAGCTTTCTCTGTGGCTTCTTCACCCTCAGCAATGTTGCTGGAGGGAAAGCTGAGGTTGTCCAATGGCACAACAATGATTTGATGCATGTATAGCTGAAACCACATCTGAACAAACCACCAGGGACCATTGACACAATCAATTGGTGGCAGTCTATCTGTGCTTTCATGGGTGGCATGATACATTTGAGTGGAGATTTGATGCATCATATGGTATATAGATCCCAGGAGGAGTTTGCCTAGAGGGATTTGTTTTCCTTTGGATAATTTGTCAGCCAGTGCAATGTAATTGAGGGTTGGCTCGTTGGGTCTCCCACAGAAGATGAATCTGCACAACCACATGTTCAGAAAAGCCCTATGCTCTGTCTCTGCTATTGGGCCTGATACTTTGTTGTGGATTTCCACATACTTCATCCACCCCACGCTGACATCAATGGACCTCTGGGTGATTTTCACTAATAGCTCATCAGCATTCATGGTCGAAGTGATGTTCAGACCACTCATCATGAAGACATCAGCTAAAGTGATTGTCATTATGCCTTGGCCGAATACAAAAGCATTAAGAGCGTCTGACCAAAAATGAGAAGCCGCTATGAGTAATGGTTCATTTTTAGGCATATCGGCCAGAGACAGTTCCAGAGCATGATGAATGTCTTGGGTTTCCCAGTGAGGACCGAATTTCGCCTGGATTCTTCTATACCAGTTCCTCCAACCGGTGACAGCAGGCAGGGGCCAGTTCTTGAAGGTGTACCGCCACCTGTTCGATGAAATGACTCCGTACTTGAAGGGGATTCTGTTGGTTTCCATACCGATGATGTTGGTTGGATTGGAGTTCCCCATTGGACCGAAGAAATAAGAATCGGGATCCGCATCGCATGGAATCAGGATTTCGTCCCTTAGGGCCTAGAAGAAGAATGTGTGCGGGAGAAGCTAAATGAGCCGAATACCAATGTAAATTGACCGAATGCGTTAAGAGGAAAAGTGAAGTTCACCTCTGGAATCTCGTCATGGGTCGCCATTGCAGAGCTCGGATGGAAGTTGAAGCTGTTGATAATTTGGGGAAGACGCGGAGCTTGAGGCGGTGCTGACCTAGAATGCGCAGTGGACTTGCGAACAATTTCAGAACAAATACCTTTGTTCGGAAATTGAGGGGGCATGTGTTAACATGGAATTTTCGCACTATGACAAGTGGGCCAGCACGGCGCAGGTTCGGGAGAAATCACCACCTGAGGGATTCGGTAGACAGCAAGCACGGTCGGCTAATCCAATCGATTCGGCAAGGCTGTAGAGGCGACTGGTCAAACGAGGAGTGGATTCAGCAATATGGCGCTGCGGTCGGCTACCTCAGGCTAAGTCGGTTTGCGACAAATACGACATGTCAGAAGATTTGGCAACAGGAGATCTCGTCATTGTTAGCACGTGTCGATTATTAAGGGAGGCTTAGAATAAAAGGCGTCGTATTTTAGATAAGTTTCTTGTTTTGTCGTTGTAATCGTGTCCTTCTAGGACTCGTAGAACACCAGGGTATAAATATAAACCCTGAGACTATTGTAAAAACGTTCACAATCAATACAACCAACCTGGCCCCGTGCCATCTTCGAGTCCAAGTCGTGTCGTCGTGTTCTTCGAGAGGAGTCATCGATTCGTCGACCTCCGTAAGTCCCGACAACCTTGTTATCATGTCTAGTATCGTGCGGCGGATTTAGGTGTGATGCAAGCAGTCTCGCTTGTTGGTAATGGTCGTGCGGCGGATCATTACTCGATGATCGGGAAGTCTTAGTTTGTGTTGGGGTTACGAGTAAGTACCGTGCGGCAGGCGCTCGCTTGGTGAGCTTAGCATAAACAAGATAGTTATCAGCTCTATTAGGTTTGGCAAGATCTAATAGATTCATTAAGTTACCTTGTGTTATATGTCTTGTTATGTTTATTTCGTTGTAACACTTTATTGCCCAATCTAGATCTCGCTCGGTTCGGCTCTATCTTTTATAGATTTATCCTGTTCTTTCATATTCATTATTGTAAAGTCTTTCCATGCAGTAGATCTATTGTCCGTAATAGCCGATCTGATCGTATCTAGATTGCCACGTGGTGAGGGTTCATGCACGTTAAGTATGTTTGATCTATGACAAGGCTAGGTGTCGTGCGGCAGGCGCAGGCTTTAGATTAGTTTAATTATGCTTGGTTTGTATGTTCAATTCCCATGGACCCCAACTCGGTTGCACAATCGAGATTGGTTAAACTTTAACTTATATTTAATATACCATGCAAGTACAATTCTCATGCAAACGTATTCGACAACTTGCTATTCACGTAACTTCGTTCATATTGCCGAATGATCTTTAAACCTGTTGGCAGATAGCTTTCATAGCTGTATGTCGTCGTAAGTGGCTTCAGGGCCGTATATCTTGGAACTGCCTGGTCATACCCGGCATGTTCCAGCTTTGTATTTAACAGTTTCTTCCCTTTGTTAGTTGCAGGGCAAACTGACTGGCACGCACCGGACTTCTGAGCACCCGGGCTACGTTTGAAGCTAGCTTTTCCGGCTTGCTGTGTGATTGGCACAGTACGCCACTTTTGGTGCCAACAAACCCTAGGGTTTAGCTGGCTCGCTCTGTAATTAGAATAGAGAGGGGTAGAGTAGGAAATAGACTTAGGCTAGTAATAGGATAAGTAGTCGGGAGACACCCTCCTCTCCGATCTATCTCAGTCATTTGCTCTTTCGCACTTAGGGTTTCCTGCTCTCCCATCCCCTGCTGTAGCTAGCTGAGATCCGCAGAGAGACTTGCCTCTGTGTACTGTTGATTTGAGGAAGTGAGGCCGTATCCTCACTGTTGTAGCGTGTGGTTGCGCTACGGCTGCAGATCAAAGTGGTGATTCGCGTTTTGGTTCGTGTTCTTCGCGTTTTTCGTTTCTCCGCGATTTTCCCGTCGCTTGATCTCTTTGCTCGGTTCATCTTTTGCAAAACCGTTTGAACCAAGTTGTTCTAGATCGTGAGGCACTTCTTTCCACCGAAAGGATTCACCTCTAACCTCACGGTCTAGGAGATCGAACGATTTTCGTGTTGGATCCGTTTTTGCTCCATTGCCTCGATTTCTACCAATTCCTCGATTTGGAGTTAGGTTCGAGCCATGATTCCCGTGGGATAGCTCACTAACATCCTTGTGACCTCTCAGATCGAATCCTAGCTCTAGAGCTTTTGATTCGGAGGAGATAGAGTGAATTTCATGGAAGAACTGCACTTCGTCGGGGGCATCGGACGCTCGAGTTCGGAGCATCGGACGCTGACCCCTTTGGCATCGGAGGCTTCGTTGCCACGTGTTAGGATCTGACATTTTCTAAGGAGCATTGGACGCTACCACCGGACGCTCCGTTGTGCATCGGACGCGCCGGAGTGAGACCATCGGACGCTGAGATTTCACTGTTCACAGCGTCCGATGACTATGCAGTAAGGTTCCAGTTTTGCTCTTTTCGCATCGGACGCGTCCGTTGGTTGGGCATCGGACGTTGTCAGCGTCCGATGCTGCTGTGACTGCGCAGTTTCGTTCGCTGTTCGTTCGTGCGATCTCGGATTTGGTTTCCGTCTTTTGCGTTGGCTTTCTAGAGTTGTGTAGTGTCCCGCTGTGCATCTAGGAAGCATCCACCCTAAATCTAGGGTCGTGGACACTAGCAAGCTCTAGGGTTTGCTTCTGGGGTTGATTCTTGGGACAGTGGCTACTAGTTTCCGAAAGGAAAATTTGAAGCTCCCATTCACCCCCCTCTGGTCGCTTTCTGGTTGTTTCTCGGTCCTTCAGGTATTGTCATAATTGCAAGCAATCCGGGCACATAGAGCAAAATTGCTTTAACAAGAACAAGATCAAGAACAATGCTCATGTTTTATCCATTAGACTTGATTCTTGTTATATGCTTACAAAGGGCACTAATGGTGTGAAGGTTAAGTACATTGGTGCACCCATAGTTGGCCCAAAGAAGAAGGCAATTTGGGTGCCCAAGAGCTTCGTAACTAACCTTGGAGGACACAAAAAGGTTTGGGTACCTAAAAAGAATTGATCTCTTTTGTAGGTGAATTATAAAGCGGGAGGAAGGCATTGGGTGCTTGATAGTGGGTGCACTCAACACATGACCGGAGATGGTAGAATGTTCAAATCAATCAACACTAATGGCAATGATCATGCAGATGCTATCACATTTGGTGACAACAAGAAAGGAAAGGTCAAAGGCTTGGGCAAGATTGCTATATCCAATGACTTGAGCATCTCCAATGTGCTTTTAGTGGAATCTCTCAACTTCAACCTATTGTCCGTGGCACAATTGTGTGACTTGGGTTTCAAATGCATATTTGGTGTTGATGATGTGTAGATAGTAAGTGTTGATGGAAGTGATTTGGTCTTCAAAGGATTTAGATATGAGAACCTCTATTTGGTGGACTTTGATGCTAGTGAAGCTCAATTGACAACATGCTTATTCACCAAATCAAGTATGGGTTGGCTATGGCATAGGCGCTTGGGACATGTTGGAATGAAGCAACTAAAAAGGCTAGTAAAGCATGACATGGTTAGAGGACTAAAAGATGTTCACTTTGAAAAGGACAAGCTTTGTAGTGCATGCCAAATGGGAAAGCAAGTTGGAAACACCCATCCTAACAAAGGAATGATGAGCACTACACATGCACTTGAGTTGTTGCACATGGACTTGTTTGGACCAACAACATATACAAGCATTGGGGGAAACAAGTATGGCTTTGTGATAGTGGATGATTATACAAGATACACATGGGTCTTCTTTCTCGTTGACAAGAGTGAAGTGTTTGGCATATTCAAAACCTTTGTCAAGAGAAGTCAAAATGAGTTTGATAGAAGAATCAAGAAAGTGAGAAGTGACAATGTAAGTGAGTTTAGGAACACAAGAGTTGATGAGCTATGTGATGAATTTGGAATCAAACATCAATTCTCGGCTAAGTATACACCTCAATCCAATGGGATAGTTGAAAGGAAGAATAGGACACTCATTGATATGTCAAGATCTATGCTTAGTGAATACAAAGTGAGTGATTCCTTTTGGGCCAAAGCAATCAACACGGCTTGCTACTATAGCAACCGACTCTATTGTCACCCTCTATTGAAGAAGACACCATATGAGCTCCTCAATGATAGAAAGCCCAACATTGCTTATTTCCGGGTCTTTGGGTGCAAGTGCTACATATTGAAGAAGGGCACAAGACTTGGCAAGTTTGAGAAGAAATGTGATGAAGGGTTTCTACTTGGTTATTCCACTACAAGCAAAGCATATAGAGTGTGGAACGACACAACAAGAATAGTTGAAGAAGTCCATGATGTTGAGTTTGATGAAACCAATGGCTCTCATGAAGAACAAGATAATCTAGATGATGTGAGAGGAACACAATTGGTGGAAGCAATGAAGAACATGGACATTGGTGATATAAGGCCGAAGTAAGTGATTGACATTGAAGATGACAAAGATCAAGTGCTCTCTCCTCCAACCATACATGGCAATGATGTTGCAAGCTCTAGTAGTTCTCATGATCAACAAGATGCTAGTAGCTCTCAAGTGGCTCATCCAAGTGCAAGTACAAGTGCCCAACCGCAACAAGTGCTCCAACCAACACACATTGCAAGAGATCATCCTTTAGATCAAATTGTTGGTGACATAAGAAGAGGTGTGCAAACAAGATCAAGATTGGCTTCATTTTGTGAACACAACTCATTTGTATCATCAATTGAGCCAACCAAGATTGATGAAGCTTTGATGGATGTTGATTGGGTAAATGCAATGCATGAAGAGTTGAACAACTTCACCCATAATGATGTTTGGGAGTTAGTGGAAAGACCAAAGAACACAAATGTTATTGGCACAAGATGGGTCTTCCGGAACAAGCAAGATGAAGATGGCATAGTTGTAAGGAACAAAGCAAGATTGGTTGCACAAGGGTACACTCAATTAGAAGGCATTGACTTTGGAGAAACCTATGCACCGGTTGCTAGATTGGAGGCCATTAGAATCCTACTTGCATATTCTTGTTCACACAACATCAAGCTCTATCAAATGGATGTCAAAAGTGCTTTTCTCAATGGATTCATCAATGAGCTAGTGTATGTTGAGCAACCTCCCAGATTTGAAGACTTGAAGAAGCCCAACCATGTGTACAAGCTCAAGAAAGCATTATATGGGTTGAAGCAAGCACCTAGAGCATGGTATGAAAGATTGAGGGATTTCTTGCTATCAAAAGGTTTCAAGATGGGGAAGGTTGACACCACTCTCTTCACCAAGAAGATTGGAAGTGACTTGTTTGTGTTGCAAATCTATGTGGATGACATCATATTTGGATCAACCAACCAAGATTTTTGTGAAGAGTTTGGAGAGATGATGGCTAAGGAGTTTGAGATGTCTATGATTGGAGAGCTTAGTTACTTCCTTGGTCTACAAATCAAGCAAATGAAGAAAGGCACATTTGTTAGTCAAGGCAAGTACATCAAGGACATGCTCAAGAAGTTTGGGTTAGATGAAGCAAAAGCGATAACCACTCCAATGGGCACAAATGGACATTTGGACAGTGATTCTAGTGGTGACATGGTGGATCAAAAGTTATATCGGTCAATGATTGGAAGTTTACATTATGTGACCGCATCAAGACCGGATGTCATGTTTAGTGTGTGCATGTGTGCAAGGTTCCAAGCTTCACCAAGGGAAAGTCATTTGAAGGCAACCAAAAGAATATTGAGATATTTGAAGCACACTCCAAATGTTGGACTATGGTATCCCAAGGGCTCTCAATTTGAATTGATTGGATACTCGGATTCCGATTATGTGGGATGCAAGGTGGATAGAAAGAGCACATCAGGCACTTGTCAATTGCTTGGAAGATCACTTGTCTCATGGTCATCAAAGAAGCAAAATAGTGTTGCACTCTCTACCGCCGAAGCCGAATACATATCCGCGGGTAGTTGTTGTGCCCAATTGCTATGGATGAAAGCAACATTGCAAGATTATGGAATCAAGTTTGGACAAGTCCCATTGCTATGTGACAATGAGAGCGCCGTCAAAATAGCCACCAACCCGGTTCAACATTCAAGAACAAAGCACATTGACATAAGGCATCACTTCATTAGAGATCATCAAGCAAAGAAAGACATATCTATTGAGAGTGTGGGCACCGATGATCAACTTGCCGATATCTTCACCAAGCCACTAGATGAGAGAAGGTTTTGCAAACTAAGGAATGAATTGAATATCCTAGACTTCTCCAACATGAGTTGAATGCACCCCCACTTATGACATGCCTCTCCTCCAAACAAGCAAAGGTGAAATTGTTTGGCATGTGCATTCATTCTTATTAAGTTGTGATCTAGTTCATATAGCCATCACATTGATTATCTAGGCTCATTCATTGTAAATAAAATGGATTTGAAGTATATATGGTACCACTATTGCTTCTATGTTTGACTTGATCTAGTGGTAGCATATAACTTGTTTGTGGGCTTGTAACTCTAGTGTTTGATCTAGTTTGTGAGCAATAGATGTCTAACCAACGTGAGTAAGATAACCATTGTATGATGTGTGAAGAAGCTTACTCTAGAGCAAACCGTGTTAACTATCTTATGCTCATAAGCTAGATTAAGCCATAACTTGACTTAATTTGATCCCCACATATGATGTTTGTCTCTCTTTTCATTACAACTTGCCCCACCTTTATGATAATTGTTGACAAAGGGGGAGAAAAATGATGCAACTAAAGATATGCTATTATGCTATGCTAGTATGCTAGAAAGGGGAGATACAAAATAACAAGTGTTCAAGTGGGATCGGAGCATACAAATAGGGGGAGCAAGCTCATAAACATGATTGATGCATTTGAAATGTGCATATTCATATGTTTGTTAGCAATGTATAAGCTTTTTAATTTGATATCCATGCTTATGCGGTGAATGCTAGTGATAGGTTATGTTTGATGAATTGATTTACTAGCATGTACATAATAGCAACGAGACATACTTGTATTTCAAGTGGTTCAAGAGCCTTGTTATAATGTTGATCTCACGGGGTTCTTGAGTTTTGATGTATGTCTAGTGATAGAATGATGCTAAGGATGGTTTAACATGTGCACTCTGATTGGTATCACGCTTCAAAGGTCCATTCTTATGCCTTAGCATCATCATTGGTAGTATTGCTCACCCACATTTCATATCCATACATATGTGTAAATTTTAGAACCAAACTCTATAGCACATACGTAGGGGGAGCTAATACTATCAATGTGGTTACTCAAGTTTAAATCACATATCTTTGTATAGGTTGTCATCAATTACCAAAAAGGGGGAGATTGAAAGCCCTAGTTTGGTTTTGGTTAATTGATGAAACCTATTTGGTCTAATCCTATTGCTAAGCATGTGTGTAGCTTATAAGAGAGGATTATGACCAAGCCAAGTGGTGGAGCTAGCAAGGTGGCAACCATGGAGGATGGTGATGGCCACACGCACTCAAGAAATCAAGTGCTCTACCATTGGTAAAACTTGAGAAGAAGAGAAGAGGTGTAGCAAAGAGGCCCGAAGACAAAGGTATAACCTATAGGGCTCTTTGTTTTAGTGATCAAGACACTTAGCGAGTGTGATCACATTTAGGATACATAGCCGTACTATTAAGAGGAGATTATTCACGGCTTATGCGGTGTTCAAGTGCCACTAGGTGTTCTCTAACATATCGATGCTATAAACCTAGTGAGTGACTTACTAAACCCTTGGTAAATGCTTTGAAAAATGCTAACACACGTGCACAAGTGGTGAAACACTTTGGTGTTGGCACATGGGAGCAAGGGTAGAAGTTAGAGATGAAAAGATGTCAAGTTAGGGGCATCGGACGCTGGCATCGGCAGCATCGGACGCTGGCCGAGCGTCCGATGGCAAACCCTAACTGCTGTCAGAAGTTGAGGTAGCATCGGACGCTGGCAACGGACGTAGGCGAAACACTGTTGTAGAATCCGATGGTCATGACGTGGCGCGAGCTAGTTTTCCAGGGAGCATCGGACGCTGGCCTGCGTCCGATGCGAATCCATCGGACGCGTCCGATGTGATTTGGCCCTCTCTGGAACCTCTCTGCATGGTCATCGGACACTGGGGCTGAGCGTCCGATGTGATAGTGCCGGAGCGTCCGATGTGGCACTGAAATGAGTAGAAATCGAGCAGTGGCATCGGAGCGTCCGATGCTTAGCATCGGCGCGTCCGATGTCACTTTAACCAGCGCGGGAAGCAATATATCCGTTGGGATCTAACGGGCTGATTTCATATCCGGGGGACACGTGGTGCTCATCGGAGCATCGGACGCTGGGGCAGCGTCCGATGGCCCCGACACCGGCGCGTCTGATGCGTCTGTTTTGGGTCCAACGGCTAGGCCGACTTGTGTGGCCTATTTAAGGGGCTTGGCCGGCTTGCTAGGTTTCTCTCTTGCACATTTTGTTTCCTAAGCATTCTAGTGAGCCTTGGCAAGCCTTCCAACTCATCTCCCAAGTTGATTTGATCAAACCAAGTGAGATTGAGTGATCTAGTGCGTGATTTGAAAGAGTTCAATCTAGTGGCACTAGTTCTTCGCATCGGCATTGAGTTTTCTTGTTACTCTTGGCATTTGCCGGTGCCTAGACGGCTTGGAGGTGTTGAGGTGGTTGTTGGCAAGATTGGTGATTGTTCTTGGCCACCACCGATTGTGATTGTGAGAGGTCTTTGGAGCCTCACCTCGCCGGAGCGGCAAGAGGCATCCTTAGTGGATTGCTCGTGTAATTGAGCTACCTCACTAGTGGTTGAATCTTGTGGCGCTCTTTGTGAGCTTGGCTTTGCGCCGATTAGCCACCGGATCACCTAGTGTTGGTCGACACAACGGGGAGTAGCGTGCCGGCAAGCACGTGAACCTCGGGATAAATCTTTGTCTCCTGAGTGCTTATTGTGATTATGTCCCCATCTTGGTGATTGGTCTCCATCTACACATTCTTGGTGATTGGCTTCACAAGTGGATTTCACCGGTGATTGGCTCTCTACGTGGCGATCCCGAAGGCTCGGTGAAATTCCCTCTATCTAGCTTATTTACTTTGTGTATTTACTTTGAGCTACTTCATTTGTGTAGATATCTTTTCTTGTTGTATATCTTTTGTCATTTACCTTGTGTAGCTAGTTGTGGGTAGCTTGCTTAGTTTGTCTATTGCACACACTTGTCTCATATACATTTTTGTATATCATACTTGTGCTAGAGCTATATTGTTTTATTTCGCATTTGTTATTAGCTCTAGTTGATTGTGTGACATAGAAATATTAGGTAGAATTGTTGGATAGGTGGCTTGCAACACACTATTAGGCTAGCACAAAAAGCTTCGCCATTTGTTATACTAATAGTGTTTGCCAAAGTAATTTTGTAGATTTTTAATTAGGCTATTCACCCCCCCTCTAGCCAAGTTGGACCTTTCAAAGAGCTAGTAATCGGGTAATGACATGAAAGATCGGGAAGTTGTTCTGTTCATAGTAGTTTCTGTTCGGTTGAGAAGTCAGTATCTTGAGTTATCAATAGCATGTGATTAAGGATGGGTGCTATGCTTCTCTTCCCTTGAAAAGTCTTTCGTCCGAAATCTTGGGACGAGATTCTTTTAAGCGGGGAAGGGCTGTAACTCCTCAGGTGTTCGCCGTCGGTTAAGCAGTCAGTTCAACACAAATATGGTATGTTGAGTGACAATAAAGAAAATCATTTGAATTCAACCAAGTGTCACAATTATGCCCAATCAACTATATATGAACTCATGGTCAAAAGTTATGAAAGTTCCGTGTTGAGCAGATGGCCAGAAAATGTTCCGACCGACGAGAAACCCTAATTCGGATCCTACCGGGTGATTGCTTTGACCGGCGTTGAACGGTATTTTTAGATGTTCGCATGTCAAAGCGCCTTAAACGAAAGTTGTAGTACAGCTCGAGGGGAACAAATTTCGTTTTACGGCCGAGACCTGGATCGGTGCTGAAAATAGTGAAAACGAGCTCGCAAGATGAAGCACAATGCAATTTTCAGATTCCGGAAATTGGTTAAGTCAGTACTGCAAAATTGGAATTTCGGTCACCGCGAAGCTGCCGTCGACGATCGTTACCGGGCAAACCGTTGGGAATTTGACCAAGTGCCTTTAATGAAAGTCGGAGTACTCGTCGAGACAGCGACAACAAAATTAGTTTCGTCGAAATCGGAGTCCGTTTGAGCAGTGTTCGCAATTTTGGAGTTTAACTGAAAGTTTCCGGAAACTTGCCATTTTGGGAAAGAAATTCTCCAAAAAATTTGTCGTGGCTTTTTTCTTCCCGAGGTCGCGCCCTCCCCACGCCGGCAAAGAGACCGAGCAGTCTCTTCCCCCTCCTCCTCGGTCTCCATTCTTTTTCCCGGCCTCCTCTTTCTTCTCTTGCTCTCTCTCTGTTCTCCATTGCAGCAGAGCCAGCAGGAGCTTGTCTCCCTTCAGCCATGGCCGCCCGGCGAGTCCCCTCTCTATGGTCGCCCCTGCTCCTCTCCTCATGGCGATCTTCCCCTTCCTCTCCCTTCCTCCCATGGCCGGCAAGCTGCAGGGCAGCGCCCTCTCTCCCTCTCTTGTTCCTGCTGGTTCCCCTCCATGGACAGCAGCCCTGGCGCTCCTCTTCACCTTCCCTGCGCCCCTTCTGCAGCGTGCAAGCAGCAGCAGCCACCAGGGCAGCGACCAGCAGCAAGGCCAGCAGCAGCCCGGCGCCCTAACCCTAGCCTGGCCGGCCCCCTCTCCAGCAGCTCCAAACCCTAGCCACCAGCAGTTCCATCTCCCTCCCAAGGTTGACCTCCTCCTTTCTCCCTCTATGTTCTTTGTTATTTTCCTGTAGATGTTGGACCATGGATGCTTGTGTGTTGGAAGTAATCTGAGCTAGTAATGTGTAATCTTGTTCATGTCTATTAGAAGTCCTTGATAACTCTGAATGTGTGCTCAAATGGGAGCCAACCAAGTGAGGGATTAATTTGTTGATGTGCTGAATCTTGGCTGCTTGCACAGTTTCTGTGGGAGGGGTAATTTCGTGAATGAAATCTTGTTTTCTATAGGTTTGGTCAATACAAAAGTTGTAGAGGATTGCATGATCTAGCTGCTGTTAAAATTACGTGATTTTTGGCTTAGTAGTTTAGGAGTTAAAGTTGGGGTTCAGAAATAGTTGCTCTCTGAAATTCCTAGAGCAGATTCTGTAAATGTGTATGTTTGACCCTTTTAATTTGTGAATCATGTTGTGGTGATGAAAGATGAAAGGAAGATAAGTTCATAAGCTTTCCAAAATGTCTTGTTGCATGTCTATTGGAGTTATGTAGCTCTAGTTATGATTTAATTACTCAGCAGTTGTGTAACTCTAGTTGTGATTTAATTACTTAGCTTCTGCGTGTATGTTCAGTTTTGCTGAAATGGCTGCAAGTCCAGTTTCTGTTGTGGTGGTTAGTTCGTGATCTAAATGATATTTTCTGTGGGTGTGCTCTATACAAAAGTTGTAGATAACATCTTAATCTAGCATTTCACCAAATTGCATGGCCATAGGCTTAATAGTTTAGGAGATATGGCTGCTGTAAGATTGCTGTCAAGTTTTGCCTACATTCTGTCCAGATCTGAATGATGGGCTTGTTTCACCTAGTTAACTTGTGATTCATGCTTAGGTGCTTATAAAATAGTTTTAGTGCTTTTCATAAGATTTCTAAATTATCTTAGCTCATGTTCACTAGATATCTATAACTTGAGTTATAGCTGTTTTAGTACAGATGGCTAAATCTGTCCATGTCTGGACAGAGATACCTATTTATGTTAATTAGACCTTGTTAACTTGTGAATCATCTTAAGATGATTATAGATGATTTGTATAAAACTTAATAACCTTTCTAAAAAGTCTAGTGGCAAGTTCCCAGGTGCTATAGATCTTTAGTTATGGTTGTTTTAATTTACTGTTGTTGATGTGTGGCTAGTTCTGTCCAAGTGTGGACAGAGCTGCACTAATCATGTTGTTTGACCTTGTTAATGATTGATTCACCTTGAGCAAAAATAAGAAAGATTTAGATAACCTTGTAAGATTTCTAGAATGTCTAATTTCATGCTCATGTGATGTTTATTTTGTGAGTTATGCTTCCTTGAAGCTTTGTCTGTCCTGCTGTCCAAGAGTTGGACAGAGCTGCATAGTTATCTATTTTTGAGTTAGATAACCTTTGAATTTGCTCTTATGGTGAATAACAAAGTTGTAGACAATTGAGTTAGATTTCCATAAAGCCTTATCTCACCTTGTTTGGAGATATGTAGCTTGAGTTACAGTTAAAAGAGTGGACTGCTATCCTGCTGTCCAAATCTGAGTGTGTTTGATTGCTTAACTTGGCTTAAGTTGATTAGGTGAAATTAGTGGTCAATTTAAAAGTGTGCATAACCTGTTGGTTGTTGTGTACTTTGGTGTGTGCTAAGTTATCTTAATTGTTGCATGAATTTTGTGCTAAGTGCTTGTTAGTGGTTGCTTGTGCTATGTGATCAATATATTACTTCATGAGCATTCATACATATGCATTGTGTATCTCATATCTAGGTTCGCTAGATGGAAGAGAATCAAGCGAAGGACGTCGTGATGGAGCCAGACCTCAGGATGGTGGTTTGGTGGTCGCCCGGAGATGATGGTGTTGGTGAACCACAAGTTGCTGGAGTGGTGACGTTCCCGAAGATGGTGCTAACTAACACTAGCTTAAGTGTTGTTTCACAGGCAAGCCCCGGAGCATTCTAAGTCTCCTACCATTCTTTTATAAATGCAATCGAGTCAATATAATGATTGTTGCATTAAGTTATAGGAGTTGAATGATACCGTTGATGCATTACTTACTTATCCTTGTCCACCCATAATTATTATCTTGATATCCCTGTTAGGTCTAGGCTCGATTATATGCTTAGCTCTGCTTAGACCGGTAAAAGTCGGGTGATTTCCTGTCTCCCGCATATAGGTGGATACTGATCATGACTAGCCTGGTGCTATCATGGAGATAACCTTGTGATAATTAATCTGAGACCGGGCGGGATGTAGGAGCAGCAGGACATGGGTTCTGTGTGCTAGTAGTCTCCCGTCTGTGTCGATTAGGACCCGACGAAGGCACACCTCAGTCATTTTGAACGCGTCAATCACTTAATGGAGTAGGTCGGAGTACCTCACGTGAAGCTGAGTAAGGCTATTCGAGCCGGTGATGGAGATGTTGACGCCTAACACCCAGGGCCTTATATGTACCGTGGGCAACTATTCTGAGCAACCTAGCATGGTCCGTGGACAGGCAGGGCCTGATTGACCTGGCATGACCGTGGGCAGTTATAGCTTGAGCGACCTGGCATTGAGATAACCCCCGGTGTAGAAGGGCCCATGACTGTCCCGCGCGTTGTGTTCTCGAATTTCCTGAAGTGGCTGCCGACGGCTACCTAGCAAGGTGTGATCGGGCGAGTGTGCGACATTTTATCCCCAGCTGGGTAGGAATCGATTATAATCGCCATCGCTCCTGGACAGTGAGTAACTTGACTGGGCATGTGTTACCGTAGTAACTTATGGAATTAAAGATGGTTATGGTACTGAATCTGAAAGGCTATTGATGAAATAGTCACTCTTGCTTGATTAATTAGCCAAGTGATTGCTCTAGATTAGTTGCAAATCTAGTTAATCGGGTTGATTACATAAAGTTGACCGCTAATACTCTAATGATGATTATTTAATAACAAAATGCTTTTATGCAAAAAGGTAAATATGGCCAACCCCAGATACAGCCTTGCATACTCTTTGGTGTCACTTTATTTCTGGTTTATGACGGGTAAGTCTAGCTGAGTACATTCGAGTACTCAGGGTTTATCCCACCTTGTTGCAGGTGAAGGTTAGGCCTGCCGTAAGGTGATGGCCAGTGCCGGTGGGCTCGGCAGTTCCATACTTCTTCTCTTATGCTGTTGTTGGAGGATGTCACTCAAGCTAGCAAAGTATTTCAACCTATGTTATGATATTCATTTCAAAGCTATGTTGTTTCTTCTAAATTAAATGGAAATCAACTTGTATTATTATTTGTGAACTCTATTGTAATATTATTTCCGCTGCAAGCTCCGTGGACATGATTTGTATTTGCTTGACCATGCGATCTTGGCTGAATGTTGAAATGTTTGAAATCCTTCGAGATTTCTGGACTACCGGGTTTATACGGGCTCAAGTGTGCTAATTCAGCTGCTTCGGCGGAGGTTTTCGCACTTGTGCTCTTATAAATTGGTCGGTTCTGTTACAGTGGACTTGCATCGTGGATGATCAAGGGAAACTGCATCGACAACTTCAAACCAAATCAGAAGCGCAAGCCACGCCAAAGACGGATCATCTTGTCCGGGACCTGGCAAATCTGACAATCTAAGAATCGCAAGAACCTGGGGACCAAGCTGAAGCATCCGACTCCTATTCGGACACGAACTCTAAGATCGGAAAGGACTCAGATACCAGACACTATATCCCCTTTGGACTGTGTAACTCAGCGGAGACCTTTCAAGAGTTGATTGGATTAAACTTCCAAAAGCTTCAGCAAATCCCGTTGACAGGAGCTCAGCAGGGACTCATTTTCAGCTCAACTGAGGAGGGTAACATCGTCCATTGGCCAGTACAACCAGCCCCGGCTAGGTTGGTTGGCACAATCGACCAACAACTCCTGTATCAACACGGACATCAACTCCCCTCCGAGGAGCGCGATACCTCAACAGAGCTAATCTCCGGTGCTTCTACCTTGGAGTCGGTTACGCCAGGATCAACAAACCAAGGCTACACTCGTGAAGTCTTCATGGCAGGACATCAGTCATCTCTACTACCTCCAACTCCTCCAGATGTCCTCCGAGATGATGAAACCTTGAGTATGATATCCGATAGCGACCCAGAAGGACCCGGAGAAACCAAGACTATGAAGGCAGAAAGAATAAGGAAGAATCAGGCAAAAGATGCCTGCAGAAGGCGAGCAACTCATCGAAAGGAGGCCATGGAGCGCTACCAAGTACGACTCGAAGAATATAACGGTCGAAGGCTTTGGAAGAGGAAGCCGAGCACCAAATTCGTCAAGAGTGGGACCAGGAAATTCAGTCTCACGATGATCACAATCGACGAAGGGCTGATTGTTCACGCAACCTCGACCCTGAATTCATGAGGGTTGCTGGTCAGAAGGTTTACCAGACACCCTACCAAAACATTATGGCTTTAGCCACGGAGATGGGAGCCAAGGACAACCGCACCCCTGATGAAGAACGACGGTTGATCATGCTTCAGACTACCACGCTATAGCTCAAAGGTCAAAACCTTGAGTCCTTAGCTGATGAATAAGATTCATCTCATCCAAGCCAGAGGCGACCCGTCCATGAGCGGCTCGGCCGGGCTCCAGTAAGGAGTCTCCTGGGCAACCGAGCACCTGATCAAGCTGAAGGAGGAGCCGAATCATCATATAGAGGAGTCGATATCTTAGCATCTGACGCAGTCGATCGCTTCCCCTGCTTTTCCCAGAGGCTTCGAGCAGTCCCGTTCCCACGAAAGTTCAAGCCCGGGAACTACTCAATGTATGACGGGAAGACAGAACCCAAACGGTGGCTCAGGCTATATGCTCAAGCAGTCGAGTTAGCAGGAGGAAGCAATGACGTTAAAGCACTATTTCTCCCCATGGCTCTAGAGACAATGCCCATTGCATGGTTCGACAGACTTAAGCCCGAGTCCATTGACTCCTGGGAACAACTTCACCGCATCTTCATAGAGAACTTTGCGGGTGTCCCGGAGCGATCGGACCCCCGAACCAAGCTTAGAACCTGCAAACAGCAGAAAAACGAGACAATGCGGTAGTACTACAGATGCTTCTCTGAAATCCGCTCCATAGTCTCTGGCATAATAGACAGAGAAGTAATCGACCTTTTTGGCAGTGGAATTTGTGAAAGGTACAATTACAAGGATTTCATCAAGCATGACCCGAGCACCGCCGACGAGTTTCATCGGGCAGTAAACTCCATGATGGTGACAGAAGAACGCACACATGAGCGCTTTCCGGAAAGAAACACGCAAGGTGATCGAGGAAATAATCAGAGAGGAAACCAGACTGCTCAGCAAAACACCCGCAAGAGAACAGGGGACAACATTGTTGCAGCCATGGAACCTTAGAAGAAGGGGAACAAGCCCTCCAGCTTTGACGACCCTCCTCGACGGCCCATGCCCTTTCCATCCGATAGGAGGGCACCAGGCTAGGCATTGTCGACAACTCAAAGAGCGAGGTTTGAACTCCGACTTCAACAAAAACAAAAAAGACAAGGGGAAGAAAATAGTTGAAGACCCTCAGCAGGGCGCTGGTGACTTCCAACACCCCAAAGGCACTATTAACATCATCTTTGGAGGAGTAACTACTAGTGAAAGCAAGCGCCTGCAGAAGCTTTCCCTATGGGAAATTATGTCTACCGAACCAGCTACCCCCAAATATCTTGATTGATCTGAGCATCCGATCAATTTCTCTCGAGCAGACCAATGGACCAGCGTTTCCAATGCAGGGCATTACCCGCTAGTTCTGGATCCCACGGTCGCCGGGTTCAAATTGGGAAGAGTACTCATAGACGGAGGAGCAGGACTCAACGTCATCTTCGCAAGCACCCTACGCAAGATGAACCAGGACCTTGCAACTCAGCTCACACCATCAAGTGCCCCCTTTTACGGCATAGTACCTGGAAAGGCGGCCATACCACTCGGAAAGATCATACTACCCGTCACTTTTGGAACTCAAACCAACTATCGGACTGAGTACATCAGTTTCGAGGTAGCCGACTTCGAATCATCATACCACGCCATATTTGGACGACCAGCCATCACCAAATTCATGGCAGTACCTCACTATCCATACCTTCTGCTGAAGATGCCGGGTCCTAAGGGTATTCTACCTTTCAAGGGCGACTTAAAGCGATCGTTCGACTGTGACACAGAAGCTCTCCAAATCACCGAAAAAGCTCAACTCACCCTGGAAGTACAGGAACTCGCACAGATGGTACATAACGCCAAGCCTGGAGATTCAGAAATACCAACAAAGAAGGCGGGCGCTATCCAACCACCAACAGAAGTCTCTACAAAAGCTATTGATCTGGAAACTGGTGATCCCTCAAAGACGGCGGTTATCAGCGCTCACCTATCTGAAGAATAGGAACTCGCGCTCACCAAGTTCCTTAGAGCAAACAAAGATATATTTGCTTGGAAACCGGCTGATATGCCTGGTGTTCCAAGGAACTTGGCTGAGCACAAGCTGCAATTAAAAGAGGGATCCAGACCCATCAAGCAAAGACTATGATGATTCTCGCCGGAGAAGGAAGAGGCAATCAAGAAGGAAATAGCTAAACTACTCGCTGCCGGGTTCATCAGAGAAATTCTCCACCCCGAGTGGTTAGCTAACCCAGTACTAGTAAAAAAGAAGAACTCCGCAGAGTGGCGCATGTGTGTCGATTACACAGATCTCAACAAGCACTGTCCAAAGGATCCTTTTGGATTACCGAGGATAGATCAAATAGTTGATGCCACCGCAGGTTACGCTCTACTATCCTTTCTGGACTGTTACTCAGGGTACCATCAGATTGCTCTCAAAGAAGAGGACCAACCCAAGACGTCGTTTATAACTCCCTTCGGTGCCTACTATTATAAAACCATGTCCTTTGGATTGAAGAATGCAGGAGCCACTTATCAGCGAGCTACCCAAGATTGTTTGGGCGACCAAATCGGCCGTAATGTGAAAGCTTATGTTGACGATGTGGTTATAAAGACAAAGGATCCGACTACTCTCATATCAGACCTAGAGGATGAAGGACCGAGAATGCAATAGCAAGGCGACCAGAGGGGGGGGGGGTGAATGGGAGCCACACAAATTTCTCTCGAAACTTTGGCCAAATGTCCCAAAATCAACCCCAGAAGCTATGACCGAAACCGTGATGCCCACGACCCTTGGAAGAGGGTGGATGATCCCTAGGATCACAGCGAGGCACCACAAAGCGATAGCCAACCAAGAGCCAAAAGCACGGACACAAGTTCAACCCTCAAAAACCGAGTCCCGAACATAGATGGAAGGCTACGTTGAGAAAACCCCAAATATCGATGCTAACAAGTAGCAAAGATACTTAGAGATGTTTCTTGGTTAACTATAGGGCCAAACGAGAAGTCCGAAAACCGAGCGAAAACGCCGGGAGACCAAATGCACTGAAAAGCACAAGTCTGCGAGTTCCCGGACTGTCCGCGGGTACGGTCCCGGACTGTCTGGCTCAACCGCGGACTGTCCGCGAGGGGATGGCGGACTGTCCGCCGGCAAAATCCCCAAAACAGCAAAGCTGCTGAAGTCCCCTGGACTGATCCCGGACTGTCCGTGACTCAGAACTACGGACTGTCGGCCGGTCACGAAAAGCCAAATCGGCCGAAGAACACAACCACTGATCCGGCTGCTCCCCAACGCCCGGACTGTCCGCCGGTCAGGTGGCGGACTGTCCGCGGCTGTCCAGTGAGGGCGATTTTGATCGCTCTTCACCCAAATCACTCTCAAATCGATCCAAACCAAAATCCCTTGATCCCAAACTTGGAGAGGATGATCACGAGGTAGTTAGGAGACTATCCCCAAGAAATCATCCGCTCAAATCAACTCAATCAACGGGAAATCGAAGGGGAAGGTGTATGAACTGAAAAAGCGCCACGAAAATGAAATCGACCCGATCTACTTGTTCGTGAGGAGTTAGATGAATTCCTTTGGTGGAAATTATCTCCTCACTATAAAGAACAAGTTGATTCAAGAGGAATTCAAAAAGACGCACTAGAGAGGGAGATCAAGCGACGGGAAAAATGCGGAGAAATGAAGAACGCGAAGAACACGAACCAAAACGCGAATCAACACATCGATCTGCAACCGTGTGGCTACCACACGCTAGAACAGTGGGATTACGGTCTCACTTCCTCAAAATCTCTAGTACACAGAGGTATGGTTCTCTGCGGATCTCAGTAGCTACAACAGGGGATTGGGAGAGCAGGAAACCCTAGAAGCAAAGAGCAAATGACTGAGATAGGATGGGAGGTGGGTGTCTCCCTCTACTTATCCTAATTCTAATCCCCACTCTACCCCTAACTAATTACAGAGCGAACCAACTAAACCCTAGGATTATTCTGGACCAACTCGAAGATAGATGTGATCCGACGGCCACGCCCGCACAACTGGTAGCGTTGCCTCGACGCAACCTCACCGATTGCCGCCACGTGCCGCCTCCGCTCTGCCTGTCCTCTTCACGGACTCCGCCCCCGGTTTTGTGGCCGAAACCCGGAAACCAGGCCTTCAAGTCCATCCCCCGGTTTTGAGGCCCAAACTGGGAAACCTGCCAGCCATCGCCTGAGTTTTGTGGCCCAAACTCAAAAACCTGCAGCGCCCAGGTTTTGAGGCCCAAACCTGGAAACTGTCCTCAACCCGAGTTTTGTGGCCCAAACTCGGCAAACCCGAAGCACCCAGGTTTTGTGGCCCAAACCTGGAAACCGTCCACCCGGTGGTTTTTCGGTGGCTCAACCACAAAACCGGCGCTGAAGAGGGGATGCACCGCCCGTGCACCCCGTCCACCGACACGTGTCTCCAGGTCCTCGACCCGAGCAACACCATGCCCCGCAAGTCTCCGCTCATCGCTGTTCCAGGCTGTCAGCCACCATAGCTGATCCTCAGGCCACCGGTCCCTCAGTCCAAGCCTCACGTCCGCCCTTCACCGCTCTCGGTCCGTCGGCACGACACGTCTCTACTTGACCTTCACCTTGCCCTCGATCACTATCTCCGTGCTCGACACCTGCACAACACAAGCCAAAGAACATGCGATCAAACCCGTTGACAATCACTCATCACTCGAGACTCGGCATACACCCATGTATCCGCAATCTCCCCCTTGATGAGTGCATTGTCAACTACACACACAAATCATAATGGAATAGAAGAAGGAAGGAAGAAGAAGAGAGAACTCGACCAAATGACCCAAAAGCATAGCAAAGCCGAAGAAGGTCAAGTGGAAAGAGCAAGACAACTTGGTCCCCAAAGACATGGGCAACGGCTCGACGCAACCAAGCAAAGCAAAGCTAGCCCCCAAGAAGAGGTAGAACAGGCTCAACACCGCTAGCAGAAAAGGTTTGATACCAATTGAAAAATCAAAGCAAAATGTTAGTCCCTCAAGATAGAGGCATAGAGGCTCAACACAACTAGCAGAAAATCGCTTCGAACCAATCGAACTGAAAAACGTTTGATAGTCCCTGAAGAAACAGGCAAGGGCTGAACACAACTAGAAAAATGCTCCGAACCAACTGAAGATCAAGCTCGACCTCAAATGGTGCTCAACCAGGAAATCCCCTTAGTTCAACTCGGAAAGCACAAGATTTGAAAAAATTTCTCCCCCTCTAAGTTGAACTCGGAAGCATATGATTTGCAAGATTCTCCCCCTTAGTTGAAAATGCACCATCAAGCAAAAGTTCTCCCCCTAAGAAAATGCACCATCAAACGTGCCATCAACGAAATTTCTTCCCGTTTCAAAATGCATATGAGTCAAAATGCAAGTTAGCAGCTTCAGGAATATAGTCAAGAGAATGCAAAGATGCTCTACCACGTTCTGATCCGATGACTCAACAACATCCATATCAAGCTAGCAAAGGCTCAAACTGATCACTAAATACGATGAGCAAAGTGAGCAGTTTTAGCCAAAAGGATATTCACCATCAAATAGCACTACACATGTATAGACAGGATTTCAAACAAGTGTTAAGCATGTATACAAGGTGAACTACCCCTAGCAACGTTCAATCATCATGCTGCAGAATGAAACATACACTTGTGATTTCAAAACTTAATCGGAGTTGCAGCAGTGAAATTACACAAGTTCAAATTCAGCATGTGATTGCGAGAGGTTGAAAGCTTGTCATTGCCTAACTTTTCAACCGAGCGAAGCCTATGCAAAAGCAATCAAAAGCTTAAAGCGTCGGTTTCGGTCATACACTACACGGCTCAAGTTTAACTCAAATGTGCAATGAGAAACAGTCTCGATACCGTGATGTCTTGACAAGCAATCCCATCTCAATCTTTTCAATTCACTTAAAACTTGGTTCAGATTTTATTGACAAAATATGAACAAACCAAGCAAGTGAATGGCTCAGAACTAGAGACATAGCAACCTAGCATATATGAAAAGCACGAGTGAACTCAACACATCCTACACATGCTAGTTGCATATCTCAATGGTGAACATTTTCAATTTTAAGTTCATTAAGCAGGTTCACCATTCAAAAATAGCTCAACTCACAACATGTATCAGTGATCAGAAGGAGCATAAGCCTACAAGTATCATCATATAGCATCGGAGCATACGAAACAGAGCATAGTCACATTCTAAAGATTATATACATGAAGCTCATAATGTAAATGCGTATGCTGAAATGCAAAAGACTAAACTAACAAGAAACAAAACAAATGAGAAAATAGTCAGTCTATGATACAAGAACCAAAATGCTTCCCCCGTCTAAAAGGGGAAACACACACCAAGCTCACCTCTCAACCGATTAAAGGTTGATTGGTCCAAAGGCTTGGTGAAAATATCAGCAAACTGATGATGAGTATCGACATGGCGAAGGTCGATATCACCCTTCTCATAGTGGTCTCGCAGAAAATCAAAGCGCACATCAATGTGTTTGGTCTTTGAGTGAAGCATGGGGTTCTTAGCAACGCTAATAGCACTCATGCTGTCACAAAGCAAAGGAACACGAGAAAAGCTCAGACCAAAATCATGCAAAGTGGTCATCATCCAAAGCAACTGAGAACAGCAGCTAGCCGCAGCAACATATTCAGCCTCTGTGGTAGACTGAGCGACACTAGACTGCTTGCGAGAAGACCACGATACAAGAGAAGACTGGCAAGTCCCAGAAGTGGACTTGCGCTCAACTCGGCAACCAGCAAAATCAGCATCGGAAAAACCGCAAAGGGAGAGAGTGGAGGAAGCTGAATACCAAATCCTGAACTCAGGTGTGAAACGAAGGTACCTCATAATGCGCTTCACAGCCTGACGGTACGAAGTGCGCGGCGACACCTGAAAGCGTGCGCACAAACACACCGCGAACTGAATGTCCGGGCGTGTCGCCGTCAGGTAGAGTAGCGACCCGATCATACTCCAGTACTCCTTCTGGTCCACAGCTTCTCCATCCACATCCGCATCCAGGGTCGTCGTGGTCGACATGGGTGTTGGAAGAGGCTTGGCCTCACCCATATCGAACCTCTTCAGCAAGTCTTTGGTGTACTTGCCCTGGTGCACAAACGTCCCCTCTCAAGATTGCTTAATTTGCAATCCGAGAAAGAAAGTCAGCTCGCCCATCATACTCATCTCGAACTCCCTGCTCATAGTGTCTGCAAACTTGGCAACCAAAGCGTGAGAAGAACCACCGAAAATGATATCATCCACGTAAATCTGGACCAAGAGAGTGTCGTTGCCTTGCTTGAGGAGAAAAAGCGTTCTATCCACACATCCCATTTTAAAACCCTTAGCTAGCAAAAAGGTTTTCAATCTATCATACCAGGCTCTAGGGGCTTGTTTCAAACCATATAAAGCTTTGTGGAGTTTAAAAACATGGTTTGGAAACTTGGGATTTTCAAAACCGTGGGGTTGTTCAACATACACCTCTTCTTCTATGTAGCCGTTTAAGAAGGCACTCTTGACAACCATTTGAAAAAGTTTAAACCCTTTGGATGCAGCAAAAGCCAAGAGTATCCTAATAGCCTCCAAACGAGCTACGGGAGCAAAAGTCTCCTCATAGTCTATCCCCTCCTTCTGACTATAACCCTTGGCTACAAGTTTGGCCTTGTTCCTCACAATGTGGCCATCCTCTCCTTGCTTGTTTTTGAAAACCCATTTTGTCCCAATAGGATTACAGTCTGGAGGAGGTGGAACCAAAACCCAAACCCAATTTTGCTCAAAATTTTCTAACTCCTCATGCATGGCATTTACCCAATCCGGATCCGTCAAAGCGTGTCCAACATCTTGGGGTTCAAAATCAGCAACAAATGCAGAATGAGCAAAGTGAGAGATTTGTTGTGACCTGGACCGAGTGACACGTTCGTCAATGCTGCCGATCATCTGTTGAGGCGGGTGTTGGCGCTGAATGTGTCATGGCGCCTACCGAGCAGAAGTGATCTTCCCCTCAACAGCAGCTGGTGCCTCCCCGGGTACAAAAGGTACCACTCGGGGTGGCGGATCCCACGGCCCCCATGTGGTAGAGGAAGAAGGGTCAGGGCCGTGAGTCGTAGTAGAAGCCGCTCCTTGCGGCACAACAGGTGGAGGGGGTGCTGGATCATCCATACCTTCAGCACCCTCGTCCTCGTCATCAAAAAGAGGCTCACCAACCTCATGATCACCTGCACGCTCAAAACGAGAAGAAGGACAAACCATGGTCTCGTTGAAGGTGACATCGGATGTCTCCATGACTCGGTTAGTATCAAGGTTAAGTACACGATAAGCTTGAGTGTGAGTGCCATAACCCAAAAATACACCGTCAGAAGAACGAGACTCAAATTTGTTCAGGTTGCCTTTCTTCAATATAAAATAGTGGCAACCAAAAACTCTAAAGTAACTCACCTTGGGTTGTCTTCCAAAATGTAACTCATAAGAAGTCTTTTTCAAGAAAGCTCGTTGAAAAATGCGATTGGAAATATAGCATGCAGTGTTCATAGCTTCAGCCCAATATCGCCTAGGAGTCCTATGCTCATCGAGCATCGTCCTGGCCATCTCTACAAGGGTCCGATTCTTCCTCTCTACAACACCATTTTGTGGCGGTGTATAGGGGGAAGAAAACTGATGCTCCAAACCCAAAGAGTCACAAAACTTCCCAAAATCCGAATTCTTGAATTCGGAACCATTATCACTACGAATAACTCGCATCGAGTTCATAGGGAACTCGTTCTGAAGACGCAAAATCAGATTGCGAGCAAAAGAGAAAGTCTCAGTCTTCTCAGTCAAAAAGAAGACCCACGAATATCTCAAAAAATCGTCAACAACGACCAAAACATACCACTTCCCCCCAACCGAGCTCACCCGAGCCGGACCAACAAGGTCCATGTGTAAAAGCTCTCCAGGGCGCTGTGTCATGACCTGAGTCACTGGATGGTGGGGAGCGGCAACCATCTTCCCATGTCTACAAGAATGACAAACAAGGTCCTTCTCCATGGAAAACTTGGGCAATCCTCGGATTAGGCCAAGTGAGCTAAGCCTTGCAAGCAAGTCGAAGCTTAAATGACCGAGCCTCCTATGCCACTTCCAAAGATCTGAGGAGGAAGGACCAGCCACAAGACAGCGGGAAATACCAAACGACTCCGAGAAATTCGCACGAAAGACTTTCCCAAAGGGCGAAATCAAGCAAACAAGATTTCCCTGAGGATCCAAAATGCGACTGAGATTCGGTTTAAAATGAATCTCATAGTCGTCATCAAAAAGTTACAAAACAGAAAGAAGGTGAAAATGCAAGTTAGAAACAAGAGCAACATCACGCATCACAAAGTGCTCATTAACTCGCACCGACCCACGAGACAACACCTTACCTTTGCTATTGTCGCCGAAGGTGATAAACTCCTTTCCGGCAACAGGACTAAGACTGGAGAACCACTTGGCGTTTCCGGTCATATGCCTCGAGCAACCGGAATCCACCAACCAAATGTCCTCCAATCGTGTATCTACATCAATAAAAAGACATAGGGTGAGCATACGGTCCAACACTGGGGTGAGTGAAATAGGAAGAATACCAGTGTTGGGCCAGCTGCTCAAAAGAACGGTTAGTAGAAAAACCATTCCTAGCAGGCCTACGGGGAAAGCGACCACCACGCACAGGAAAACGTGGTCCGCTAAGGGAAGAGCGTCCATCGCGATACTCAAAACGCGGTGGAGGGAAACGCTCAACAAAGCCTCCGCCACGGGGTCCGTATCCTGCAAAGTCAGGACCCCATCGGGCAACACCTCCCTGACGCCTAGGACCTTGAGGCACTGCACCTCTAGGCCTAGCAGCTCTCCTCGGAGCTCTCCTCTAAACATTCGGCACATGTACATCATGGAAAGGATGGTACATGTCCGGATTTTTCATCTCTCTAGCACGACGCTCCTCTCTCTTGCGCCTGAAGCAAAACTCACTCAAGTGTCCATCTCTCCCACAATGCTCACAATGGTACCTCACCGCTCTCATAGGGGATTGTTGGTACTCGCGGTAGTGGGTGTGGATCACTTTGCCCTTCTGTGGCATAAGCTCCTCCTGGATAGGTGGCATTGTGTCCAGCTTGTTTTTCAGGTGATTGGGTTTGGGAGCCCATTGCTGGTTCTTGGGTGGAGCTCGTGGAGGTTCTTCAAACACCCCATCCTTGGTGTTAGGCTTGAGAGGCTCTTTGGGCGGAAGCTTGGTAAGTTTGGGAGTAGTGGTGGAGTTGGGCTTCTCACTCAAGTTCAGACCACTCGACTCTCCAATCTTTCCAAAAGAAGAAATATCAACACCCGGAGCAAAACCTACACCAGGACCTCCAGCAGCTCGCTTAAACTGAGCGATCATTATCCCAAGCTGCGGCTCATTACATGACACCCATGACAAGATGGTCCGAAGGTATGTGTTTTCCTCCTCGGTTTGCATCTTGCCATGCTTCACGTTCGCGATCTCCATCTCCAAACCTTTGCACAAAACGCACCTAGCCACACAAGTGCTACCCGAGCTGGCCTTCCCAAGAGACACAATCTTGGCATTCTTCTCTGCCAACTTGGATTGCAAGCCTGCACAAGACTTGCACGCACCCAACAACACAGGTCTAGCCCCGAGCTCATCCACCTCTCCAACCAAAGCAGCATACTTACTTCTCAGAGTGAGAAGGTCAGTCATGTGCTTGGTGCACATCTCGCACTCAGCCTCCTCAGACACGACCACGGTGGATCTAGCAAACTCAAGCTCCTTCACTGTGTCCTCCCACTTCTGCCTAAACTCCTTGCGCTCTCTAGCAGCACGCCTAAGCAGCTTGTCTTGACTAAGAAGCACGGCAGTAAGTTTCTCAACCTCAGCAGAAAGCTCATCGGGGGTCTGAGATACATGGGAGGTGTCGTCGTCGTCGTCATCATTCCGAGGAGTGCCCTCCAGCTTGCCGTTGACCTCATCACCAAGGGCCATGGTGCAGAAGCCCTCGTCGTCGGCGAAGAAGCAGAGGCCGTTCAGCTTGTCCTCGATCCTCTTCTTCTTCTCGGACTCGTCGTCGCTTGAGCAAGCGGAGTCGTCGTCCGAGCCGTCGACGTCGCTGAGCGTGGCGAAGAACGCACGCTGCTCAGCCTGGGCCTTCTCCAAGTACTTCTTCTTGATGTATTCCTTGTCGAAGCCGCCCCTCCGCTTGTGCCTCGCGGGGACGTACTTCTCCTTGTGCTTGCCGGAGTCGTACTTGTGCCCATGATCGCCCTTCCCAGATGTGTGCTTCTTCTTGGGACAGTTGGCAATGAAGTGGTCGGGGTCGCCGCACTCAAAGCATCCTGAGCGTCCTCCTCCGCGGCGACGGTTCATGCGGTTGTTGTGAAACAGCGAGAACCGGTTGGCAAGCAAAGCCAACTCGTCATCTCCCATGAACTCCAACTGCTCCTCTGTGACAGAAAGAAGAGAAGACAAAGCAAAGCCTCCAGAGGGGTTAGCAGAAGAGCCAGAAACCAAATCCATAGTCGGGCCAGTAGGATTTTCATAAGAACCCTCGACATGGCGTCAATCTCACTAGACTTGAGCTTACTAAAGAGCTCGTCGCAAGTGAGGGTCTCATAGTTAGACGATTCGATGATCGCCTGGACCTTTGAGTCCCACACAGACCGATCGAGAGTATGCAAAAGCTTCAAAGCCCTCTCATGATCGTCAAAAGGCAACAACTCCTTGTTCGCTCTCATCTTGTTGACAATGACCTGAAAGCGAGCGAATAAACTCTCTATGCTCTCGCCAGGCATGTGTCGAAAGTTCTCATACTCCTGCTTGTGCGACTCGTAGAGACGGGATTTGACTTGAGTGGTTCCCTCATGGAAGCGCATGAGGGTCGCCCAAATCTCACGAGCCGTGGGGAGGTGAGAAACGCGATCAAACTCGGACATTGCAGATACATGGGTGTATGCCGAGTCTCGAGTGATGAGTGATTGTCAATGGGTTTGATCGCATGTTCTTTGGCTTGTGTTGTGCAGGTGTCGAGCACGGAGACAGTGATCGAGGGCAAGGTGAAGGTCAAGTAGAGACGTGCCGTGCCGATGGACCGGGAGCGGTGAAGGGCGGACATGAGGCTTGGACTAAGGGACCGGTGGCTTGAGGATCAGCTATGGTGGCTGGCAGCCTGGGACAACGACGAGGGGAGACTTGCGGGGCACAGTGTTGCTCAGGTCAAGGACCTGGGGACACGTGTCGGTGGACGGGGTGCACGGGCGGTGCATCCCCTCTACAGCTCCGTTTTGGTGGTTGAGCCACAGAAAAACCACCTGGTGGACGGTTTCCAGGTTTGGGCCACAAAACCTGGGTGCTGCGGGTTTGCCGAGTTTGCGCCACAAAACTCGGGCTGAGGACGGTTTCCAGGTTTGAGCCTCAAAACCTGGGCACTGCGGGTTTCTGAGTTTGAGCCACAAAACTCAGGCGATGGCTGGCTGGTTTCCTGGTTTGGGCCTCAAAACCGGGGTTTGGTCATGAAGGTCTGGTTTCCCGGTTTCGGCCACAAAACCGGGGGCGGAGTCCGTGAAAAGGACTGGCAGAGCGGAGGCGGCACATGGTGGCAATCGGTGAGGTTGCGTCGAGGCAACGCTACCTGTTGTGCGGGCGTGGCCGTCGGATCAGCATCATCTTCGGGTTGGTCCTGGATAGCCTTAGGGTTTGGCTGGGTCGCTCTGTAATTAGTTAGGGGTAGAGTGGGAATTAGAATTCAGATAAGTAGAGGGAGACACCCACCTCCCATGCCATCTCAGTCATTTTGCTCTTTCACTCCTAGGGTTTCGTGCTCTCCCTATTCTCTGCTGTAGCGAACTGAGATCCATAGAGAAGAGAACAATACCTCTATGTCCGTGAGTTTTTAAGGAAGTGAGACCGTAATCTCACTATTGTAGCGTGTGGTAGCCACACGGTTGCAAATTCGTGGTTGTGATTCGCGTTTTGTTCGTGTTCTTCGCGGGTTGCTTTTCTCCACGATTTTCCTGTTGATCGATCTCTCTTCTTGGTGCGCTTCTTGCAAATCCGTTTGAACCAAGATGTTCTAGATCGTGAGGCACTTCTTTCCACCGAAGGAATTCACCTCTAACCTCACGAACCAGTAGATCGGTCATTTTTCGTTTCAAATCAAGTTTTTCTCTCTTCCCCCGAATTTCTTCGATTCATCAATTTGGAGATAGGTTCGAGCCATGATCTCTTAGAGATAGCTCACTATCCTCCTTGTGACTCATCTCTCCAAGTTTGAACCCTAGAGGTTTCGTTTTGGGAGGGTTTGAATCGAATCGGTGGACGAACAGAGGGCTGTCGGGGTGACCGGACGCATGCATCACGGCGACCGGACGCTGTCATAGTGAGTCCGGTCGTTGAATGTCACGCGCAGATTTTCCGTAGTTGATCGGACTCTTCCTCTGCTAAATGACCGGACTCAACACTTGCACTGTTCATCGCTTTGTCACTCTCTGACCGGACGCTCTGCTTGTGACCGGACGCATTGTTCACCGTGAGTCCGGTCGTTTACAGAGAGCTCCCAAAACTGCTTTGCCTAGACCGGACACGTTCGGTGCTCACTGACTGGACACAGACCAGAGTCCGGTCAAGAGGAGTTTGCACTGTTTCGTTCGTAGTTCGCTCGTCCGTTGTCGGATTTGGTTTCCGTCTTTTGCAATTGGTTTCTAGGGTTGTATTGTGTCCCGCTGTGCTTCTTGGAAGCATCCACCCTACATCTAGGGTCGTGGACACTTGCAAGCTCTAGGGTTTGCTCTTGGGGTTGATCTTCAGGACAGTGGCAACAAGTTTCCGAAAGGAAAATTTGAAGCTCCCATTCACCCCCCTCTGGTCGCTTTCTGGTAGCATTCTCGGTTCTTCAATTGGTATCAGAGCAGGTTAAGGATCTTCCACCTTAGCCGGTTCCAGATCCACCGAAGGCGACATGGATCCCAGCGTGGGCAAACCGCCATTTTTCGATGGGATGAACTATGCGTATTGGAAGATACGCATGTCGCCCTATGTCCAGAGCATGGGCTCTTCTGTTTGGGAGATTTGCAACAAAGACGATTACGTTGTTTTAGCTGCTTGTGTTACTGAGCTTCAGATGGATGAGCACGATGCCAATAGCCGAGCGCGTAACGCTCTTTTCTCCTGTTTGAGCATGTCCGAGTTTGATCGCGTTTCTCACCTCCCCACGGCTCGTGAGATTTGGGCGACCCTCATGCGCTTCCATGAGGGAACCACTCAAGTCAAATCCTGTCTCTACGAGTCACACGAGCGGGAGTATGAGAACTTTCGACACATGCCTGGGGAGAGCATAGAGAGTTTATTCGCTCGCTTTCAGGTCATTATCAACAAGATGAGAGCGAACAAGGAGTTGTTGCCTTTCGACGATCATGAGAGAGCTTTGAAGCTTTTGCATACTCTCGATCGGTCGGTGTGGGACTCAAAGGTCCAGGCGATCATCGAATCGTCTAACTATGAGACCCTCACATGCGATGAGCTCTTTAGTAAGCTCAAGTCTAGTGAGATTGACGCCATGTTAAGGGCTTCTTATGAAAATCCTTTTGGCCCGACTATGGCTTTGGTTTCTGGCTCTTCTGCTGACCCCTCTAGAGGCTTTGCTTTGTCTTCTCTTCTTTCTGTCACAGAGGAGCAGTTGGAGTCTTTGGGAGACGACGAGTTGGCTTTGCTTGCCAACTGGTTCTCGCGGTTTCACAACAACCGCATGAACCGTCACCGCGGAGGAGGACGCTCGGGTTTTTTCGAATGCGGCGACCCCGACCACTTCATCGCCAACTGTCCCAAGAAGAAGCACACATCTGGGAAGGGCGATCATGGGCACAAGTACGACTCCGGCAAGCGCAAGGAGAAGAACGTCCCCGCGAGGCACAAGCGGAGGGGCGGCTTCGACAAGGAGTACATCAAGAAGAAGTACTTGGAGAAGGCCCAGGCTGAGCAGCGTGCGTTCTTCGCCACGCTCAGCGACGTCGACGGCTCGGATGACGACTCCGCTTGCTCAAGCGACGACAAGTCTGAGAAGAAGAAGAGGATCGAGGACAAGCTGAATGGCCTCTGCTTCTTCGCCGACGACGAGGGCTTCTGCACCATGGCCCTTGGTGATGAGGTCGACGGGAAGCTGGAGGGCACTCCTCGGAACAACGACGACGACAACGACACCTCCCAGGTATCTCAGACCCCCGATGAGCTTTCTGCTAAGGTCGAGAAACTTACTGTCGCGCTTCTTAGTCAAGATAAGCTGCTTAGGCGTGCTGCTAGAGAGCGCAAGGAGTTTAGGCAGAAGTGGGAGGACACGGTGAAGCAGCTTGAGTTTGCTAGATCCACCGTGGTCGTGTCTGAGGAGGCTGAGTGCGAGATGTGCACCAAGCACATGACTGACCTTCTCACTTTGAGAGGTAAGTATGCTGCTTTGGTTGGAGAGGTGGATGAGCTCCGGGCTAGACCCGTGTTGTTGGGTGCGTGCAAGTCTTGTGCTGGCTTGCAATCCGAGTTGGCAGAGAAGAATGCCAAGATTGTGTCTCTTGAGAAGGCCAGCTCGGGTAGCACTTGTGTGGCTAGGTGTGCTCTGTGTGAGGGTTTGGAGATGGAGATTGCGAACGTGAAGCATGGCAAGATGCAAACCGAGGAGGAAAACACATACCTTCGGACCATCTTGTCATGGATGTCGTGCAATGAGTCGCAGCTTGGGATGATGATCGCTCAGTTTAAGCGTGCTGCTGGAGGTCCAGGTGTAGGTTTTGCTCCGGGTGTTGATGTTTAGTCTTTTGGGAAGATTGGAGAGTCGAGTGGTCTGAACCTGAGTGAGAAGCCCAACTCCACCACTACTCTGAAACTTACCTAGCTTCCACCCAAAGAGCCTCTCAAGCCTAACACCAAGGATGGGGTGTTTGAAGAACCTCCACGAGCTCCACCCAAGAACCAGCAATGGGCTCCCAAACCCAACCACCTGAAAAACAAGCTGGACACAATGCCACCTATCCAGAAGGAGCTTATGCCACAGAAGGGCAAAGTGATCCACACCCACTACCGTGAGTACCAACAACCCCCTATGAGAGCGGTGAGGTACCATTGTGAGCACTGTGGGAGAGATGGACACTTGAGTGAGTTTTGCTTTTGGCACAAGAGAGAGGAGCGCTGTGCTAGGGAGATGAACAATGCGGACATGTACCATCCTTTCCATGATGTACATGTGCCGAATGTTCGGAGGAGAGCTCCGAGGAGAGCTGCTAGGCCTAGAGGTGCAGTGCCTCAAGGTCCTAGGCGTCAGGGAGGTGTTGCCCGACGGGGGCCTGACTTTGCAGGATACGGACCCCGTGGCGGAGGCTTTGTTGAGCGTTTCCCTCCACCGCGTTTTGAGTAACACGATGGATGCTCTTCCCTTAGCGGACCACGTTTTCCTGTGCGTGGTGATCGCTTTCCCCGTAGGCCTGCTAGGAATGGTTTTTCTACTAACCGTTCTTTTGAGCAGCCGGCCCAACACTGGTATTCTTCCTATTTTACTCACCCCAGTGTTGGACCGTATGCTCACCCTATGTCTTTTTATTGATGTAGGTAAAACGATTGGAGGACATTTGGTTGGTGGATTCTGGTTGCTCAAGGCACATGACCGGAAACGCCAAGTGGTTCTCCAGTCTTAGTCCTGTTGCCGGAAAGGAGTTTATCACCTTCGGCGACAATAGCAAAGGTAAGGTGTTGTCTCGTGGGTCGGTGCGAGTTAATGAGCACTTTGTGTTGCGTGATGTTGCTCTTGTTTCTAACTTGCATTTTAACCTTCTTTCTGTTTCGCAACTTTTTGATGATGACTATGAGATTTGTTTTAAACCGAATCTCAGTCACATTTTAGATCCTCAGGGCAGTCTTGTTTGTTTGATTTTGCCCTTTGGGAAAGTCTTTCTTGCGAATTTCTCGGAGTCGTTTGGTATTTCCCGTTGTCTTTTGGTTGGTCCTTCCTCCTCTGATCTTTGGAAGTGGCATAGGAGGCTCGGTCATTTAAGCTTCGACTTGCTTGCAAGGCTTAGCTCACTTGGCCTAATCCGAGGATTGCCCAAGTTGTTGATGGACAAGGATCTTGTTTGCCATTCTTGCAGACATGGAAAGATGGTTGCCGCTCCCCACCATCCTGTGACTCAAGTCATGACTAAGCGCCCTGGAGAGCTTTTACACATGGACCTTGTTGGTCCGGCTCGGGTGAGCTCGGTTGGGGGGAAGTGGTATGTTTTGGTTGTTGTTGACGATTTTTCGAGATATTCGTGGGTCTTCTTTTTGACTGAGAAGACTGAGACTTTCTCTTTTGCTCGCAATCTGATTTTACGTCTTCAGAACGAGTTTCCTTTGAACTCAATGCGAGCTATTAGAAGTGATGAAGGTTCTGAATTCAAGAATTCGGATTTTGACAAGTTTTGTGACTCTTTGGGTTTGGAGCATCAGTTTTCCTCCCCCTACACACCGCCACAAAATGGTGTTGTAGAGAGGAAGAATCGGACCCTTATTGAAATGGCCAGGACGATGCTTGATGAGCATAGGACTCCTAGGCGATATTGGGCCGAAGCTATGAACACAGCATGCTATATTTCCAATCGCATTTTTCTCCGAGCTTTCTTGAAAAAGACTTCTTATGAGTTGCGTTTTGGAAAATAGCCCAAGGTGAGTTACTTTAGAGTTTTTGGTTGCCACTGTTTTATATTGAAGAAAGGCAACCTGGACAAATTTGAGTCTCGTTCTTCTAACGGTGTATTTTTGGGTTATGGCACTCACACTCGAGCTTATCGTGTACTTAACCTTGATACTAACCGAGTCATGGAGACATCTGATGTCACCTTCGACGAGACCATGGTTTGTCCTTCTTCTCGTTTTGAGCGTGCAGGTGATCATGAGGTTGGTGAGCCTCTTTTTGATGACGAGGATGAGGGTGCTGAAGGAATGGATGATCCAGCACCCTTTCCACCTGCTGTGCCGCAAGGAGCGGCTTCTACTACGACTCATGGCCTCGACCCTTCTTCTTCTACTACTTGGGGGTCATGGGATCCGCCATCCCGAGCGGTACCTTTTGTACCCGAGGAGGCACCAGCTTCTGTTGAGGGGGAGATCACTTCTGCTCGGGAGGCACCACGACACATTCAGCGCCAACACCCGCCTCAACAGATGATCGGCAACATCGACGAACGTGTCACTCGGTCCAGGTCTCAACAAATCTCTCACTTTGCTCATTCTGCGTTTGTTGCTGATTTTGAACCCCGAGATGTTGGACACGCTTTGACGGATCCGGACTGGGTCAATGCCATGCATGAGGAGTTAGAAAATTTTGAAAGAAATCGGGTTTGGGTTTTGGTTCCACCTCCTCCAGACTGTAATCCTATTGGGACAAAATGGGTTTTCAAAAACAAACAAGGAGAGGATGGCCACATTGTGAGGAACAAGGCCAGACTTGTAGCGAAGGGTTATAGTCAGAAGGAGGGGATAGACTATGAGGAGACTTGTGCTCCTGTAGCTCGTTTGGAGGCTATTAGGATACTCTTGGCTGTTGCTGCATCCAAAGGTTTCAAACTTTTTCAAATGGATGTCAAGAGTGCCTTCTTAAACGGCTACATAGAAGAAGAGGTGTATGTTGAGCAACCCCCTGGTTTTGAAAATCCCAAGTTTCCAAACCATTCTTTTAAACTCCACAAAGCTTTATATGGTTTGAAACAAGCCCCTAGAGCCTGGTATAATAGATTGAAAACCTTCTTGCTAGCTAAGGGTTTTAAAATGCGATGTGTGGATAAAACGCTCTTTCTCCTCAAGCAAGGCAAAGACACTCTCTTGGTCCAGATTTACGTGGATGATATCATTTTTGGTGGTTCTTCTCTTGCTTTGGTCGCCAAGTTTGCAGACACTATGAGCAGGGAGTTCGAGATGAGTATGATGGGCGAGTTGACATTCTTTCTCGGATTGCAAATTAAGCAATCCCGAGAGGGAACGTTTGTGCACCAGGGCAAGTACACCAAAGACTTGCTGAAGAGGTTCGATATGGGTGAGGCCAAGCCTCTTCCAACACCGATGTCGACCACGACGGCCCTGGATGCGGACGTGGATGGAGAAGCTGTGGACCAGAAGGAGTACCGAAGCATGATCGGGTCGCTGCTCTACCAGACGGCGACACGCCCGGACATCCAGTTCGCGGTGTGTCTATGCGCACGCTTTCAGTCGTTGCCGCGCACTTCGCACCGTCAGGCGGTAAAGCGCATTATGAGGTACCTTCGTTTCACGCCTGAGTTCGGGATTTGGTATTCAGCTTCCTCCACCCTCTCCCTTTGCGGTTTTTCCGATGCCGATTTTGCTGGTTGCCGAGTTGAGCGCAAATCCACTTCTGGGACTTGCCAGTTTATTGGTTCTTCTCTTGTATCATGGTCTTCTCGCAAGCAGTCTAGTGTCGCTCAGTCTACCAAAGAGGCTGAATATGTTGCTGCGGCTAGCTGCTGTTCTCAGTTGCTTTGGATGATGGCCACTTTATGTGATTTTGGTCTGAGCTTTTCTCGTGTTCCTTTGCTTTGTGACAACACGAGTGCTATTAGCGTTGCTAAGAACCCCATGCTTCACTCGAAGACCAAACACATTGATGTGCGCTTTCATTTTTTGCGAGACCACTATGAGAAGGGTGATATCGATCTTTGCCATGTCGATACTCATCATCAGTTGGCTAATATTTTCACCAAGGCTTTGGACCAATCAACCTTTAATCGGTTGAGAGGTGAGCTTGCTGTGTGTTTCCCCTTTTAGACGGGGGAAACATTTTGGTTCTTGTATCATAGACTGACTATTTCCTCGTTTGTTTTGTTTCTTGTCAGTTTAGTCTTTTGCATTTCAGCATACGCTTTTACATTCTGAGCTTCATGTATATAATCTTTAGAATGTGACTATGCTCTGTTTAGTATGCTCCGATGCTATATGATGATACTTGTAGGCTTATGCTCATTCTGATCACTGGTACATGTTGTGAGCTGAGCTATTTTTGAATGGTGAACCTACTTAATGAACTTAAAACTAAAAATGTTCACCATTAAGATATGCATCTAGCATGTGTAGGATGTGTTGAGTTCACTCGTGCTTTTCATATATGCTAGGTTTCTATGTCTCTAGTTCTGAGTCATTCACTTGCTTGGTTTGTTCATATTCTGTCAATAAAATTGAACCAAGTTTTTAAGTGAATTGAAAAGATCGAGATGGGATTGCTTGTCAACACATCACGGTATCGAGACAGTTTCTCATTGCACATTTGAGTTAAACTTGAGCCGTGTAGTGTATGACCGAAACCGATGCTTTAAGCTTCTAATTGCTTTTGCATAGGCTTCGCTCGGTTGAAAAGTTAGGCAATGACAAGCTTTCAACCTCTCGCAATCACATGCTGTATTTGATCTTGTGTAATTTCACCACTGCAACTCCGATTAAGTTTTGAAATCACAAGTGTATGTTTCATTCTGCAGCATGATGATTGAACATTGCTAGGGGTAGTTCACCTTGTATACATGCTTAGCACTTATTTGAAATACTGTCTATACATGTGTAGTGCTATTTGATGGTGAATATCTTTTTGGCTAAAACTGCTCACTTTGCTCATATGTTCATATTTCGTATTTAGTGATCAGTTTGAGCCTTTGCTAGCTTGATATGGATGTTGTTGAGACATCGGATCAGAACTTGGTAGAGCATCTTTGCACTCTCTTGACTATATTCCTGAAGCTGCTAACTTGCATTTTGACTCATATGCATTTTAGAAGGGGAAGAAATTTGGTTGAAGGCACTTTTGATGGTGCATTTTCTAAGGGGAGAACTTTTGCTTGATGGTGCATTTTCAACTAAGGGGGAGAATCTTGCAAATCATATGCTTCCGAGTTCAACTCTAGGGGAGTTCAACTCTGGGGGTGCTTTCCGAGTTGGACTAAGGGGATTTCCTGGTTGAGCACCATTTGAGGGGGAGTTTGCTCTTTCCTGAGTCTTTCGAGCTTGATCTTCAGTTGGTTCGGAGCGTTTTGCTAGTTGTGTTGAGCCCTTGCCTCTTTCTTGAGGGACTAGCAAACGTTTTTCAGTTCGATTGGTTCAGAGCGATTTTCTGCTAGTTGTGTTGAGCCTCTGTGCCTCTATCTTGAGGGACTAGCATTTTGCTTTGATTTTTCAATTGGTATCGAACCTTTTCTTGCTAGCGGTGTTGAGCCTGTTCTACCTCTTCTTGAGGGCGAGCTTTGCTTTGCTTAGTTGCGTTGAGCTGTTTCCCATGTCTTTGGGGACCAAGTTGTCTTGCTCTTTCCACTTGACCTTCTTCGGCTTTGCTATGCTTTTGGGTCATTTGGTTGAGTTCTCTCTTCTTCTTCCTTCCTTCTTCTATTTCATTATGATTTGTGTGTGTAGTTGACAATGCACTCATCAAGGGGGAGATTGCGGATACATGGGTGTATGCCGAGTCTTGAGTGATGAGTGATTGTCAACGGGTTTGATCGCATGTTCTTTGGCTTCTGTTGTGCAGGTGTCGAGCACAGAGACAGTGATCGAGGGAAAGGTGAAGGTCAAGTAGAGACGTGCCGTGCCGATGGACCGGGAGCGGTGAAGGGTGGACGTGAGGCTTGGACTGAGGGACCGGTGGCCTGAGGATCAGCTGTGGTGGCTGGTAGCCTGGGACAGCGACGAGCAGAGACGTGTGGGGCACGGTGTTGCTTAGGTCGAGGACCTGGGGACACGTGTCGGTGGACGGGGTGCAGGGGCGGTGCATCCCCTCTACAGCTCCGGTTTGGTGGTTGAGCCACAGAAAAACCACCGGGTGGACGGTTTCCAGGTTTGGGCCACAAAACCTGGGTGCTGCGGGTTTGCCGAGTTTGGGCCACAAAACTCGGGCTGAGGACGGTTTTCAGGTTTGGGACTCAAAACCTGGGCACTGCGGGTTTCTGAGTTTGAGCCACAAAACTCAGGCGATGGCTGGCTGGTTTCCCGGTTTGGGCCTCAAAACCGGGGGTTGGTCATGAAGGTCTGGTTTCCTGGTTTCGGCCACAAAACCGGGGGCGGAGTCCGTGAAAAGGACAGGCAGAGCGGAGGCGGCACGTGGCGGCAATCGGTGAGGTTGCGTCGAGGCAATGCTACCTGTTGTGCGGGCGTGGCCGTCGGATCAGCATCATCTTCGGGTTGCTCCAGGATAGGCTTAGGGTTTGGCTGGGTCACTCTGTAATTAGTTAGGGGTAGAGTCGGAATTAGAATTAGAATAAGTAGAGGGAGACACCCACCTCCCATGCCATCTCAGTCATTTTGCTCTTTCACTCCTAGGGTTTCCTGCTCTCCCTATTCTCTGCTGTAGCGAACTGAGATCCACAGAGAAGAGAACAATACCTCTATGTCCGTGAGTTTTTGAGGACGTGAGACTGTAATCTCACTATTGAAGCGTGTAGTAGCCACACGGTTGCAAATTCGTGGTTGTGATTCGCGTTTTGTTCGTGTTCTTCGCGGGTTGCTTTTCTCCATGATTTTCTCGTTGATCGATCTCTCTTCTTGGTGCGCTTCCTGCAAATCCGTTTGAACCAAGATGTTCTAGATCGTGAGGCACTTCTTTCCACCGAAGGAATTCACCTCTAACCTCATGAACTAGTAGATCGGTCATTTTTTGTTTCAAGTCAAGTTTTTCTCTCTTCCCGCGAATTTCTTCGATTCATCGATTTGGAGATAGGTTCGAGCCATGATCTCTTAGACATAGCTCACTATCCTCCTTGTGACTCATCTCTCCATGGTTGAACCCTAGAGGTTTCATTTTGGGAGGGTATGAATCAAATCGGTGGACGAACAAAGGGCTGTCAGGGTGACCGGACGCATGCATCACGGCGACCGGACGCTGTCATAGTGAGTCCGATCGTTGAATGTCACGCGCAGATTTTCCGTAGTTGATCGGACTCTTCCTCTGCTAAATGACCGGACTCAACACTTGCACTGTTCATCGCTTTGTCACTCTCTGACCGGACGCTCTGCTTGTGACCGGACGCATTGTTCACCGTGAGTCCGGTCGTTTACAGAGAGCTCCCAAAACCGCTTTGCCTAGACCGGACGCGTCCGGTGCTCACTGACCGGACACAGACCAGAGTCCAGTCAAGAGGAGTTTGCACTGTTTTGTTCGTAGTTCGCTCGTCCGTTGTCGGATTTGGTTTCCGTCTTTTGCAGTTGGTTTCTAGGGTTGTATTGTGTCCCGCTGTGCTTCTCGGAAGCATCCACCCTACATCTAGGGTCGTGGACACTTGCAAGCTCTAGGATTTGCTCTTGGCGTTGATCTTCGGGACAGTGGCAACAAGTTTCCGAAAGGAAAATTTGAAGCTTCCATTCACCCCCCCTCTGGTCGCTTTCTGGTAGCATTCTCGGTTCTTCAGACATGCTCAAACAGGAGAAAAGAGCGTTACGCGCTCGGCTATTGGCATTGTGCTCATCCATCTGAAGCTGAGTAACACGAGCAGCCAAGACAACGTAATCGTCCTTGTTGGAAATCTCCTAAACAGAAGAGCCCATGCTCTGGAGATAGGCCGACATGCGTATCTTCCAATACGCATAGTTCGTCCCATCGAAAAACGGCGGTTTGCCCACGCCGCGATCCATGTCGCCTTCGGTGGATCTGGAACCGGCTAAGGTGGAAGATCCTTAACCCTCTCTGATACCAATTGAAGGACCGAGAATGCAATAGCAAGGCGACCAGAGGGGGGGTGAATGGGAGCCACACAAATTTCTCTCGAAACTTTGGCCAAATGTCCCAAAATCAACCCCCAGAAGCTACGACCGAAACCGTGATGCCCACGACCCTTGGAAGAGGGTGGATGATCCCTAGGATCACAGCGAGGCACCACAAAGCGATAGCCAACCAAGAGCCAAAAGCACGGACACAAGTTCAACCCTCAAAAACTGAGTCCCGAACGTAGATGGAAGGCTACGTCAAGAAATCCCCAAATACCGATGCTAACAAGTAGCAAAGATACTTAGAGATGTTTCTTGGTTAACTATAGGGCCAAACGAGAAGTCCGAAAACCAAGCGGAAAAGCCGGGAGACCAAATGCACTGAAAAGCACAAGTCTGCGAGTTCCTGGACTGTCCATGGGTACGGTCCCGTACTGTCCGGCTCAACCGCAGACTGTCCGCGAGGGGATGGCGGACTGTCCGCCGGCAAAATCCCCAAAACAGCAAAGCTGCTGAAGTCCCCTGGACTGATCTCGGACTGTCCGTGACTCAGAACTGCGGACTGTCCGCCGGTCACGAAAAGCCAAATCGGCCGAAGAACACAGCCACTGATCCGGCTGCTCCCCGACGCCCGGACTGTCCGCCGGTCAGGTGGCGGACTGTCCGCGGCTGTCCAGTTAGGGCGATTTTGATCGCCCTTCACCCAAATCACTCCCAAATTGATCCAAACCAAAATCCCTTGATCCCAAACATGGAGAGGATGTTCACGAGGTAGTTAGGAGACTATCCCCAAGAAATCATCCGCTCAAATCAACTCAATCAACGGGAAATCGAACGGGAAGGTGTATGAACCGAAAAAGTGCCACGAAAACGAAATCGACCCGATCTACTTGTTCGGGAGGAGTTAGATGAATTCCTTCGGTGGAAATGATCTCCTCACTATAAAGAACAAGTTGATTCAAGTGGAATTCGAAAAGACGCACTAGAGAGGGAGATCGAGCGACGGGAAAAACGCAGAGAAATGAAGAACGCGAAGAACACGAATCAACACATCGATCTGCAACAGTGTGGCTACCACACGCTACAACAGTGAGATTACGATCTCACTTCCTCAAAATCTCCAGTACACAGAGGTATGGTTCTCTGCGGATCTCAGTAGCTACAGCAGGGGATTGGGAGAGCAGGAAACCCTAGAAGCAAAGAGCAAATGACTGAGATAGGATGGGAGGTGGATGTCTCCCTCTACTTATCTTAATTGTAATCCCCACTCTACCCCTAACTAATTATAGAGCGAACCAGCTAAACCCTAGGGTTATTCTGGACCAACTTGAAGATAGATGTGATCCGACGGCCACGCCCGCACAACTGGTAGCGTTGCCTCGACGCAACCTCACCGATTGCCGCCACGTGCCACCTCCGCTCTGCCTGTCCTCTTCACGGACTCCGCCCGCGGTTTTGTGGCCGAAACCAGGAAACCATACCTTCAAGTCCATCCCCCGGTTTTGAGCCCCAAACCAGGAACCCAGCCAGCCATCGCCTGAGTTTTGTGGCCCAAACTCAGAAACCTGCAGCGCCCAAGTTTTGAGGCCCAAACCTAGAAGCCGTCCTCAGCCCGAGTTTTGTGGCGCAAACTCAGCAAACCCGAAGCACCCAGGTTTTGTGGCCCAAACCTGAAAACCGTCCACCCGGTGGTTTTTCTGTGGCTCAACCACCAAACCGGCGCTGAAGAGGGGATGCACCGCCCGTGCACCCCGTCCACCGACACGTGTCCCCAGGTCCTCGACCCGAGCAACACCATGCCCCGCAAGTCTCCGCTCGTCGCTGTCCCAGGCTGTCAGCCACCACAGCTGATCCTCAGTCCACCGGTCCCTCAGTCCAAGCCTCACATCCGCCCTTCACCGCTCTCGGTCTGTCGGCACAACACGTATCTACTTGACCTTTACCTTGCCCTCGATCACTGTCTCCGTGCTCGACACCTACACAACACAAGCCAAAGAACATGCGACCAAACCCGTTGACAATCACTCATCACTCGAGACTCGGCATACACCCATGTATCCGCAGAGGAAACCTTTACCCGGTTACGCTCATACAAATGGAGGCTCAACCCCATGAAGTGTGTATTCGGAGTACCCTTAGGCCAATTACTCAGATTCCTCGTCAGCCATCGAGGCATCGAGGCTAGTCAAAAACAGATCACGTCCATCATCAGTATGAAGCCACCAACATCGGTCAGGGACGTTCAGAAACTTACTGGGTGTATGGCCGCACTCAACAGATTTATCTCACGGCTGGGAGAAAAGGGCCTACCTTTCTTCAAGCTTCTCAAAGCTAGTGATAAATTTCAGTGGACAAAAGAAGCGGACAGGGCCTTTGAACAACTCATAGGATACCTCACCAATTCTCCTATACTAACACCGCCAGAACCCAGGGAACCAATGATGCTATACATTGCGGCCACCAAACATGTTGTAAGCACAACAATAGTAGTGGAACGCAAAGATGAGAAGCACGTCTACAATACTCAACGACCAGTTTACTACATCAGTGAGGTACTCTCCGACTCTAAGGTCAGGTACCCGCAAGTTCAAAAATTGCTTTATGCTTTACTCATATCATCGAGGAAGCTACGACACTACTTCGAAGCCCATGAAATCACAGTTGTCACGGATTTTCCATTAGGGGAAATCCTCCACAACCGTGATGCCACAGGAAGAATTTCCAAATGGGTAGTTGAGTTGGTGGCACTCAATATAAAGTTCACTCCAAGAAAAGCTATCAAGTCGCAAGCTCTGGCTGACTTCGTCGCCGAGTGCACAGAATTACAGCAGGTTCAAGATAATGCTACTCCTGAACATTGGAAGATGTACTTTGACGGGTCCCTCAAACTCGGTGGAGCAGGTGCCGGAGTCCTACTTGTATCACCCGCTGGAGAGCAACTCAAGTATGTTCTGCAAATAATGTGGCCTGCTACCAACAATGAAGCAGAATATGAGGCGCTACTACACGGGTTAAGGCTAGCAGTCACATTGGGCATCAAGCGACTCCTAGTCTACGGCGACTCTTCTGTGGTAATTCACCAAGTCAACAAAGATTGGGATTGCACCAAGGAAACAATGAACGCCTATTGCGCCGAAGTCCGCAAGCTAGAGAAAAACTTCTTAGGGTTAGAACTCATTCACATTACCCGAGATCTTAATGTCGCTGCAAACATCCTAGCAAAGTTGGGATCTAATAGGGCCCTAGTCCCTAGCGGTACCTTTGTACACGAGCTATCCAAGCCTTCAATACAAGACAAAGAAGAGATTGATCCCACACCCTCCGCACAGATTTTAACTTTAGCACCCGACTGGACTAAAGTTTTCATCGACTACTTCAGGGAGCATAAATTACCAAGTGAAAAAACTGCAGCAGAGCAGGTCACCAGACGTAGCAAAAATTATGTTCTAGTCGAAGACAAGCTATATCGACACGGTGCCTCATTAGGAGTCCTCCTCAAGTGCATTTCATCAGAAGAAGGCAAAGAAATTCTAAATGAGGTTCACTCCGGGTGTTGCGGCAATCACGCATCATCAAGGACATTAGTCAGAAAAATCTTCAGATCTGGGTACTATTGGCCCTCCGCCTTAAAAGATGTAGAAGACTTAGTCCGTCACTGTCAATCATGCCAGTTCTTCGCCAAACAACAGCATGTCCCGGCCCATGAGTTGATTTGTATTCCCCCGTCATTGCCTTTCTCATGTTGGGGACTCGACATGGTGGGTCCTCTTAAGCGTGCTCCAGGCGGATTCGAGTACGTCTACGTCGCCATCGACAAATTCACCAAATGGATCGAGTACATGCCATTGGTCAAATTCAACATGTCAAAGTCGGTACAATTCATGCAGAGCATCTTTCATCACTTTGGGATGCCACATAGAATTATCACTGATCTTGGTTCCCCTTTTACGGCAATTGAGTTCAAATCATGGACTAGCGACTGTGGAATAAAGATAGACTACGCATCAGTGGCTCATCCACAATCAAAAGGCCAAGTTGAGAGAGCAAACGCCCTCATCCTTGCTGGTCCGAAGCCAAGATTATTTGATCTTCTAAAAGACCACGGCGGTAAGTGGGTCGAAGAATTGCCTAAGGTAGTCTAGGGGCTACGGACACAGTGAAGCAGGGCAACAGGACAGACTCCCTTCTTCCTGGTCTTTGGTACCAAAGCAATCCTACCAGCAGACTTAATCTGGAATTCTCCATGAACAGAACAGTATAATGAAGGAGAGGCTGATGATACAAGGCGATTAGAGGTCGACAGCCTCGAGGAGGCCCAGTTAGCCGCTCTCTTTCAATCAGCAAGATATCTCCAAGGGATGAGGCGCTACCACGACAAGAATGTCCATCACCGCACTTTCCAAGTAGGTGACATGGTCCTAAAGAAGATTCAGAACACCACAGGACGCCACAAGCTTATGAGTCCATGGGTTGGACCCTACATAGTATCTAAAGTAACAAGACCCGGGTCATTTGAGCTAGTCACTGAGGATGGTTCTCCATTACCAAATTCATGGAATATTGAGCATCTGAAGAAATTCCATGCCTGAGGACTATGCTACAAGATTCGACTCAGGGCAAATGTATCTATTTCCCGGATATTAATAAAGTTTGGATTTCACCAGAAACAAAAGCTTTACGAATTTTCCTTTCTATTACATTTGTCACGACTATCTAGTCGGACAAAATCTTTAAAGCATGCAATAAGCTTTAACTATTGTACCCCACTGACTAATATATAATATTACTCGGCTAGACACTTTTTTGGTTCAGAGGCAACCATACCCGAGTTACGAGCTCCGAGCTCAATACAACTCAAATGATAGTACGGCTTAAAAATCCAGCTGTCAACCTATAGAGAATATGGTGTCTACAAAGTAGATACTAGTTCCTATAAGGTATAACAAGGGGAGTAGTCCTCACCCTGTTACACACTAACCGGACAGAGGTCCAACACGATTTCACACTCAAGCTGCGACCACCAAGAGGGTATGATTCACCCAACAGGAACCATCGTACTGGTCCTCAAGAGGTGCTTGATCAAAATTTATCCCTTGGAACAAGGTACTAAGAGTAGTACTCAGGCATACTAAGTCCTCTAACAAGTCACTAAAGACTGTAAGAGAAATGAAGTCATACGACCCAATCTCAAGTGCTAGAGAGCACTCGGATAGACTCGTCTAGTAAGACGCCTAGTCACACATCCACTACAAACAAAATGACCCATTGACAAGACACTCCTTGCAATGACGAGTCAACAACATATGAAGTTAACAAGACTTAAAAGTAAATTATACTTTGATTCTTTACCCAGAATAATATTTGATTGCAGAAGATACAAAGTCTGGTCAAGGACCAAGGAAGACATACTACTCTAAAGATCTAATATTTGGGAGTACTCTTCTGCGACGACCTTGACTTCTTCCTGCATGGCTGCAAGATCTTCATCGCTCTTGCCGTCGAGAAGTGTCATAATAGATGACAGATCAAAGGATGACATATGCAGTCGTAGTGTCGCTAGAAGTCCGCACACCACCGAAGTCGCCATGTCCTTGATGTATTGAGTCAGCCGCCCTGGTGCAGCCTTGGCTCGATCAATCAAGGACTCATCAGCTCCTTCGGGGCATGGAATCATGTTGAGGACGGGCTCTACAGCCTGCTCTAATGCCTTTAGAGAATCCTGAGAAGTCTTTAAAGACTCTTGGGATTCCTTCAGCTGCGCCTGAACCGCTTCCAGAGCTTCTCGCGACTCCTTTGTCACTTCAAAGTCTGCAACAGGTCTCGGTCAGCATCTCCACGTATCAGTTTGGCTTCTTGAAGAGTACTCTGCGCATTAGCAAATACCTCCTCAAGTTCCGCCTCCTTCCGGTTGAAAGCATTTTGCCAGCCGGCAGCCAGCGTCTTCGATTCTGAATAACAAGACATACCATTCAGACGACTATCACAAATTTACAAAAGCGATAAAGACTTCGGAAAGTATTACCAACTTACCAGCTAGTTGCTTCTTGGAAGACTTCACGACCTCCTTAAGCTTTTGCTCCGAGGAAGCATGCTTGGCAAGTAGCTCAATCTCCCGGTTGTTGGCCGCATCACGCTCATCAACAACAACCTTGAGATTGTTTTGAAGTTCCTTGATGCGGTTATGAAGTACTTGGGTGGCTACCTTCTGGCTGATCTGATCCTGAGCAATGTACTCCTTGAGCTGTTGATTCTCAAGAGAAAGCTCTTGATGGATCCGAGTGATCTGCTCAGTCACTTTCACATCAAAGCCCTGCACAGAGTTAGCAATATAAGTACTCGGATGTGATAACAAAATACAAAGAGGATTTCCATAGAGTTACCTCAACAAACTCTCGGAGCGCTACGGTAGGCGCCATCACCTGCTCACTCAACTCCTTCAGCCGGACGATTTCCGAGTTGTACCCCACAACTTCAAGTCTTGAGCCCTGGCGCGAGGACTCGGGGACAACATCGGACTCTTCCTGCGGAGGATCTGGAGCTTCAATTGCCCCTCCAGCATTGATCTCAGCTCAGACCATCTCCAGAGTGGGTTCATTAGGCTGTCGGGTGCGAAAAAACCACTCGTTCATCACTCGGTCAAGCTCCAATTGAGCAGGAGAGCGAAAGATCGAATATGGAACACCAACCTGAGGCAAGGGAAGTACGTCCACTTCAGGTGCTGTGTCGATCTGGGTACCAGATGGAGAGGAGCATGGCAGGGTGTTCACCTGGCTAAAGATAGGAGGGACGCTGGATTCGCTTTTGTCTTGCGCCTCCGACTCCTCCACCGCTCGGGTTTCAGCAGCATCACTTGAGGATGCTGCGATCGGCTTCACCTTCCTACAACAAGACGAGTGTTCATATTAATGTCAAAAATATACAAGCATTCTAAAGAAAGTACCACGACTTACTTCACAAGCTTCAACGCCCGCGGCAGTCTCAAGATCGGCTTCTTTGGCTGCGGGTCCGGGGCTAGAACTTCCTCAGGAGCAGCACCACTTGAAGCTCCTTGAGCTGTCTCAGCGTCTGTATCAAACAAAGATTTAAGACAAGAGTTTATTAAATCCAAAGCATGAAGTCTATAAAGTACTCAGGTTTTCCCTTACTAGGAGCACCCGTATTACAGTGCTTTTCAGCCAATTCTGTTGATAAAAATTTTTTTGACAAGCACGGCGATTACCAGTGGAGCCTTCTTCGGGACTGGATCTTCGACTTCCTGGAGTGGGCTTGGAGATTGCTTCTGGCTACTCTCCGCTTCGGGATCTAGGAGTATGACATAAGAGTCAGTTGAGTCTGAGTCTAACCAGTCAAGATCACCAGGGGAGCTTGACTCATTGCGGAGATCCTCATTGCGGATAGGGCCTTCAAGAGCGATGCCTCCGCCTTCTTCTGTCGCCGGAGGTAGTGGTGGACAATCATTGTTATTCCGCCCTTGTCCCTACCAAAACAGAGGAAGAAAGATAAAGTTTAGACAAGAGTGATTCCTCTTAAGAATGCAAAAGACGGATGATATGATCTCTTACCTCTGGAGGTGGGTTGATGGCGGAAAAGGTGGTCATCATCGGAACAAGATGCTCACGGCCCATCAATAGCCAGTTCATCCTCCTCAGAATTTCTTGGTTGGACAATTGTTCGGCATCATGTCGGCCTAGGTCCTTCATGCCAAGGTACTCGAAGCCAAAATTGGCTCGTTGTTGCAGCAGATGGACTCAGCGCGCAATGAAGTCTTGGACGACGGTATATCCAGTCAGCCCACTCAGCTTCAATGCTGCTATCATGTCGATCAATGGTTGGACAGCCTCTACCTCTTCAGAAGAGATCTTGTCCTTCCACTCTCGGGACTTCTGGGGTGGCCACCCATTATGGCGACGGAGGGCTGGTGGTGGGTTGGCTATGTAAAACCATCCGCTAGCCCATTCCCGGACAGACTCCAACAATACTACAGAGATGTATTGAGAAGCTACTTCTAGCCTAAGCTGGATACTAGCTCCTCCGACTACTTCTACACATGCATCACTGGGTTGACACTTTACCCAGAAGAAATAGCGGAAAAGAGTAAAAGAAGGGAAAATCCCCAGAAAAGCCTCACAAAGGTGAGTGAAAATAGCGATATGGAAGCAGGCATTTGGGCTAATGTGGTTGAGGGTCAAACCATAGTAGTGCAGCAATCCCCTCAAGAAATCGGATGCTGGAAGCCCCAATCCGCGCTCAACGAAAGACTTGAACATCACGATCTCCGTCGTGTTGGGAGCCAGAGCGCGATGATCAGTGGGTACCCTCCACCCATCTATTGGCTACGGTCGGAGTAAATGAAGGACTGCATTGGTGACCAGAGGGGGGGTGAATGGGAGCCTCAAATTTCTTCTCGAGAAATGATGGCCCTTGTCCCAGAAAATCACCACAAAAGCGAAGACTCAAACAACCGGTGAGTTCACGACCTACGAACAGGTGGATACCCTAGGAGATGTCCTAGAGGTATAGTGGAACTACCGAAGAACCCCCAAAACGAAGCACCAAAGCAACGGGGCAAAACTGCACAAGCAAGCTCCTAGAACAATCGAACTTCCGATAACGGAACACCCCACTCCTATGGAGAAGAGGAAAGTGTTCAACCAAAACTACTTAGGACAACAAGTGGCAAAAGCACCTTGGGAAGATCCTTATGAAGTGAGGAAACTAACGCAATAGACGGATCTCAAATTGGAGCTCGAACGCAAAAGATACAGCCGCTAGAACAAACGAAACTCCGAAAGCGGAACACTTAACTCCTATGGAGAAGAAGGAAGTGTCCGACAAAAAATACTTTGACCAATGGTGGCAAAAGTACTTTGGAATGATCCTTAAGAAGTTAGGAAACCAACGCAACAAACGGATCACAAATTGGAGCTCGTATGCAAAAGATACGGACGAAATCAGCAAAACTGTGCAGTCGCGGACTGTCCGCTATTGAACCCCGGACTGTCCGGGAATGAGTCCCGGACAGTCCGTTGTTCAAAAATGAAAACAGCGACCTTGCTGCCCGTGAAGAGCCCCGACCCCCGGACAGTCTGGGGATGAGTCCCGGATAGTCCGCCACTATCCAGAAAGCCCAAAAACAGCTCGGGACAAAACCAAAATCGATTGGATCTTCACCAAATCGAACGGGGCTGCAACCAAACTTCTCCCAAGTGTTCTTCTACGTGTTGGGAAGCTAATCCTAGGATATCATCGCTCCAAACCAACTAATCCAAGAGAAATCGGAAGAACACTAGAAAAGGGGAAAGAACGAAGAACGAACGCGATTTTGACCCGATCTATGTGCTCGTGAGGTTAGAGAAGAAATCCTTTAGTGGAAAGAAGGAGCTCATGACATAGAACAATTTGATTCAAATGGAATCGCAAATCGTCGCTCGGAGAGGGAGAACGAGGCAAATCTCTGAGAGGGGAAAAACCAAAACGCGAAGAACAAAAACGCGATTCGATCCAAATTGCAGCCAACAAAGACGAGGGGCGAAATTGATCCTTGGATTCAGCGAAATGGATGATTGATTAAGCACTCAGTGTCGGGCTACAAGCCACTCCTAGCAACACAAAGCTTGGATGGAAAAAAGCTCAAGAACAAGAGCCAACTCTCCTCCTAACCCTAGCCTTCTCTCACAAACACAAAATGAGAGAGACACCGTCCAAGGATGGCTGTCCAACACAGCCCCTTCATCTATATATAGGCGTACGTCCGAATGACACAAACGCCCTATCATGAAGTACTAACCCAAATACCGCCTAGGGGTAAAACCGTCCAGACTAGATAGTTTCCATGCGACAGCCACACGCCTTCTCATCCTTCCCTTCGCCTTGACGCAAGCTCCAGGATGCCGCCACGTGCCGCCACCATCGACCGCCGCGCCTTCTCACCGATAGCTTCGCCGCAACGCAAGCCTCTCGGTGCCGCCACGCGTCGACCGTCCTTTTGGACCTTCCCCCGGTTTTGAGGCCCAAACCGGGAAACCTGCCAGCCCAGGTTTTGAGGCCCAAACCTGGAAACCATCCACCCCGAGTTTTGAGGCCCAAACTTAGAAACTCGCAAGCCCAGGTTTTGAGGCCCAAACCTGGAAACCGTCCATCCCGAGTTTTGAGGCCCAAACTCGGAAACCGGCCACCCGAGTTTTGAAGCCCAAACTCAGAAACCATCGAGGGTAGCTTTTTGAGGCTCAGCTACCGAACCCGCACCGTAGACGGGATGTGGTTCGCACACCCTGACCACCGGCACCGATGCCGATGCATGTCCAGCCTCCACGCCGGGCACAATGCCTTCGCCTTCCTTCTTGACTTGGCCGACGGCATTTGCACCACGCAAGCCCATGTCCGACCTCCCGCCAAGTGCCACGACGCCATCGTCTTTGGCCCGACTCGGCCGATGCACCGCACATCCCCATGTGCTCTCGCTTGCCGATGCCACGTGCCAGCTACCACAGCTGGTCCCCTGGCCTCTTGGTCCATCGGTCCAAGCCTCACGTCCGCCCTTCACCGCTCTGGGTACATCGGCATGGCACGTCCGCCGCATGGCACACCCATCCTTCACCGCTCCCGGTCCGTCGGCATGGCACGTCTCTACTTGACCTTCACCTCGCCATCGACCACTGTATCCGAGCTCAACACCTGCACATCAACACAGCCAAGAGACACATGTTGCACACACACACACCAACACAGTAAACACACACAACTCAACACCACCGGTTAGTCATAAACATTAAGCGCATAGCAAATAATGACTCAACTGGGAAAAGCCTCAAACCTTCCTCATCAATGTCAATCATTCATCATATATGTTCTCAATCTCCCCCTTGATGAATGCATTGACTAACAATAAAACCACAAAGGAAGGGTTTGAAGGCAAGCCTTATCCAAGTGCTCAAAAGCCAAGCAAAAGCAAACACAAGGCTACTTGAGATGAGGAAGGGTCATGAAAACTCCAAATAAAAACTCTCAGTCCCGAAAGAAACGGGAAAAGTGGGCAAAGCCTCCACACAACCGAAGATTCAAGAGCAACAAGAGTTTCATGAAATCCCAAAAGGCACTCAAAAACCAATCTCAAATAAAATTGTCAAACAATCATCACACAAGAAACCCACAAAAGAAACCAAGGTACTTATCCACTTGGGTTTCGAAATTTAAGGTATTTAACCACTTGGGTTTCAAAATTTCTCCCCCTTGATGATTGAATTGACAAAAACTAGGTACAAAGAGATGGTTTGAGATACCAAAACCGAAAACTTGGTCCCCAAAGACATGGGCAACGGCTCAACGCAACCAAGCAAAGGATCAGAGCAACAACTCAACAAAGAGCAAAACTCGATCATATAGAGCAAAAGACTTGGTTCCCAAAGACATGGGCAACGGCTCGACGCAACCAAGTCAAAAATGAGCTAGCCCTCAAGAAAAGGCAGAAAAGGGCTCAACACCACTAGCTCAAGGCTCGATACCAATTGAGGCTGAATCAATGAATAAGAATGCAAAACTGCTAGTCCCTCAAGATAGAGGCACAAATGCTCAACACGACTAGCAAAAGACTCGATACCAATCACAAGCAGCCAAAAATTGGTGAAAACAGCTAGTTCCTCAAGACAGAGGCACATAGGCTCGACGCAACTAGCTGAAGGTTCCATACCAATCGAAAATACCAAGCAAAAACTGCTAGTCTCTCAAGAGAGAGGCAACAACAGCCCAACGCGACTAGCAGGCTCGATACCGATTGAGAAAAACACAAAGCGAAGCTCAACACTAAATGGATCACAAACACTCGGAGCATGCGGAGAAGCAGCAAGACAAAAGTGACTCCCCCTGAAAGCAAGCCTACACACTAAGGCTATGCACCAAAGCTCACTATGAAGGATACCAATTGAAACACATAAAAGTGCTATACCAATTGAAGAAGAACATAAAAGAGCTAAACTCCCCCTTGCTCAAAGCTCTCCCCAAAATGCATGACTCTCCCCTTTGTGCCAACACTCAAGCTCCCCCTTGCAAACAGCCTCCCCCCTTGACAAAAGGGAACATGCTGAGGTGTTTTGAACATTTTTTTCACAAAGTTGACACAAACACAAGACAAGTCATCAACCAAAAGCATATGGGGGCTATGAAAAGCATTGAAAGTGACCACAAAGTGTATCGGAGCTGGGGGCATGTACACTAAGCTAAAAATGCATGATATGCACAATGCAATAGCTTCAAGTGTATAGCAATTAGAATGAAAAGATGCTGAAAAGGGTGCTGCCCTGAAACTTCAGCAACCAATACAAATGCTAGCAAAAGGCTCAAACTGATCAAATGAATACGAAATATGAACAATAGAGCATATGAGCAGTTTTAAGCCATTCAAAAGCAGTTCACCACTAAAATAGCACTTAGCATGAATAGACAGGAAATCAACCAAGTGCTAACTCAAGTATACAAGGTGAACTATCCCTAGCAAAGTTCAATCATCATGCCATAGAATGAAGCATAGACTTGTGTCATTATCAAATTTTATCGGAATTTGCAGCGGTATTAACACAAGTTCAAATTAAAAGCATGTGATTGCGAGAGGTTGAAAGCATGATCATTGCCTAACTTTTCAACCGGGCTAAGCCTATGCAATAAAAGCAATCGGAAGCTTAAAGCACCGGTTTCGGTCTTACACTACATGGCTCAAGTTTAACTCAATTGTGCAATGAGAAACAGTCTCGATACCGTGAGGTGCTGACACATGCAATCCCATCTCGATCTTTTCATTTCACTTAGACTTGGATCCAATTTTAAGCACAAGGTAAATATGAACAATCCAAGCAAGTGAATGACTCAGTGCAAGAGACATAGCAACCTAGCATACAAAAGATAGCACAAGTGATCGCAACACATCCTACCCATGCTAGTTGCCACTCTCAATGGTGAACAAATTAATGGTTTCATAGTTGATTAATCAAGTTCACCATTTGCAAAAATAGCTTAGCTCATACCATGTATCAAGTGATCAAAAAGAGCCTAAGCTACAAGCATCATCATGAATAAGCAGGGCATATCAAAAATAGCATAGTCTCATTTTCATTACTATATACATGAAGCTCTAAAATGCAAGATGTACATGATGAAATGCATGCAATAGCTAATCTATCGGAGCAAGCCTATGTACATCAAATTGTGCTTCCCTCAACCAAAAAGGGAAACACCCACCGAGCTCACAAATAAAGAGCCAAGAAACGCTCAAGCGATAGCTAGGAAAATCCACATCGAAAAGACCACACAGCAAAAGGAGGTCAAGGAAGAAGAGTACCAAAACCCGAACTCAGAGGTGTGTCGAAGATACCTCATGAAGCGCATGACCGCCTGCTGGTGTGATACCCGAGGGGACACCTGAATCTGCTGAACTCCGAGGCGCCTGCCTCACCGAAGTCGTCTCCCCCTCGCCTGATGCTGTCGCTCCCACAGGTGCAGCTAATGCTTGCTGGAGAGCTGCTCGAACGGAACCCCATGTCATGGAAGAAGTGGGATCGGGTCCTTGAGCCGAAATGCCCTCTCCAAGCTCCTGTTCTCCTGCACACTCAAAAGCAGAAGAAACACAAGACATTGTCTCGTCCAGTGTGACCTCAAGGTCTCCACAAAATGGTTAGTAACATAATAAGCATAAGGTGAACTCACAACAAAAAGAGGTCTACCTATGAATGGTACCGCAAGGAGATATGAATCCAAACTAGACAAGACTACCATGCAACAGGATAAAGCACTATATCGCAAAATGCAACCTAGAGACATGATCAACCCAAATACAGCCTAAACCTCAACACATGCTACAATGCAAAATAATTATAGAAATAGACCCAAAAGCATGTAACATGATAAAATTGTGAAAGGCTAGTGCTCAAACTAATCATATCAACAGGGTACATGTAGCTAACCAAAACTAGCACCTGAAAAGTGATACCTAATGAACATCATACCTCTTCAAGCAAAGCTCATGGAGAAGTATGGTAAAGCATGGCATAATTTTCATGAGGGTCACAGACTAGCATGAAAAGTGGAATAGCCACCAAAGTTGTACACAAGGCTAGCATGACATGATATACAAGATAGCACATGCTAGTCTACATCACAACATGATACAAAAAAAATGTACATGTAAGAACTATACAAGTGAGCACATGATAGTCAATCTCATACCACAAGAAATAAATCATGGATGTACAGGGTATGAGTGTAAAAGAAAGCTCACCAAGTAGCAAAAGCCTCATTGGAGGCAAATCTAAGCGGGGTATAGAGAACCATCAAATCTTGGTCACGTCTAAAAGACCAAGTCCCATCAGGCGCATGTTCTCCACCCCGTATCCTCATATCTACACACAAGAGGACAAAGTATCCCGAGTCTTGGATCCCGAAGGGTTAGCAAGCATATACTTGGGAACCCAAGACTTGGTCACAAAACTCAACTTATCTTGTGGATTAGCATGATGCAAATGTTGGTTCAAATGCAATTGTGAAACACCCTTGGAAGCATTCCTCAAAAGGACAACTCGAGGAGAAGAACGAGTCATACCACGAGAAAAGAGGCAAACATCTTTCAAGGTTTTTGTAGAAGAACCAATAGAAGCACCATGAAAAGCATGACGTGGACCAAGAGAAGAAGCCCTAGAGGCATGTCCACGACCATGACCTAACCCACTAGAAAAAGGAGTCATAAAACCCACATCAAAGAGGGGCTTCTTACTAGGAGCACAAGCGTTCATGCCATGAGAAGGGCTATGAACCACCATCTTCCTAGAAGACCGAGCTTGGCGCAAACGTTTGGCACGACGATAGCAAAAGCTTTCTTGATGCCCATATTTCTCACAAAAAGAGCAATGGTACAAAGGCCTATTGGAAGGCACACCATTCTCTAACAAGTGAGAAGTCCCTTGGGACTTAGAACAAGTACCATCAACAACCAACTTGATGCCAATACTAGGAGCACACGTGCCATGGGAAAGGCTACGTGGCTTCCTAAAAGCCTTAGGTCGAATACGCCGCTCGTGTTTGACACGGCGAAAGCAAAAATTGAATGAGTGTCCATCTTTCTTGCAAAAGGTGCAATGGAATATCGGATTGGGAGCACAATTTCCAAAAATGTGAGAAGCACCCTTGTCATGAGAAGTCTCTTGGACATCACTCGAAGAAATAACAAGGTTAGGAGTAGCTATAAAAGAGCTATCCGAAACCTTGACACAAGTGCTATCGTCAAAAGACTCACGCGCAACATAAGAACTCAACTCCGGTTGCAAAGAAGCAATTTTTGAAGCATCAACATCGGAGTTGCAAGAATTGCGTGACTCAAAAGACTTAGCACAAAGACTCTTGCATCTTTTGGCTAAAACCTCATTCTCAAACATGAGGCGATCACAAGTACCACAAGGAGTGTTTTTTAGATTTTCCATCTCCTCTCTAATGCACTCGACATATGTGATACGCAAGAGTTCATTTTGTTTTTCAAGGTTGGCACTCATATCATTGTGCTCAACCAACTTGGCGCTCATATCATCGCGCAAAACATTCAAAGCCAAAACTTTTTTTCCAAATCAATGCATGATGTGCACATGAAATCGGTGGAAGAAACATCACCATTCACATCAAGCAAAGAATCATGAGTATCACTAGAAGCATGGCAAGCATTTTTATTCAAAGAGCATGAGCTACAAGGCCTAGCATTTATCTCATCAATTTTAGCCCTAGCATGCTCAAGTTCATCTACACATGTGGTGTGAGTCAATTTTAATTTATTAATTTTAGCATGTAAAGACTCACAAGAAACACATGGTAACAAAGCATTTGACTTAAGCAAGACTATTTTAGTTTTAGCACAATCAAGATCCTTGCGTAAGTCAATGCAAACTAGACATGGTTTGGAAGCATTTGATTTCAACAATTCATTCTCAGATTTTGAGCTAGCAAGAGAAAAGCCTAGCTCATCATTCTTCCTAACCATGTCACTACAAGAGGTGCAAGGTAAAGATGCACTAGACTTCTAATGAAAAAGGGCACATTTTAACCTAGTGATGGAGCAATTCAACTTCTCAATCTTCCTATGCAAGGTATCACAAAGCTCATCATATCTAACGTTATCATCATAGCAAGCTTCATATCGTTGGGACAAAATCCCAAGACTAGCGAGAAGTGTACCTTTCTTGGCCTTGCCAAGTTCACGAATACGATCCTCCGTTGAATGCTCATCATCTCCTAGGAAGTCCAGCAAAGCATCCACCTCACGTTCTGCCTCAAGAGCCGTACTCCTCCTTCTTGCCAGAATGTCATCCTCGATCGCATGTCCAAGACTCAAACCTAAGGACAAAGACACACTGGAAGAAGAACTTGGTGCCATTTTCAAAAGCACCGTTAGTGTTAGCCAAAACACAAGCCCAACACCGCGACAAGCAAAGTCAGAAACACAACCGCTCTCAAAAAGGTCGCCTTCGCGGATCCGGAATCAGTTAAGGTAGAGAGATCCTTAACTGGCTCTGATACCAATTGAAGGACCGAATTGGCGACCAGAGGGGGGGTGAATGGGAGCCTCAAATTTCTTCTCGAGAAATGATGACCCTTGTCCCAGAAAATCACCACAAAAGCGAAGACTCAAACAACCGGTGAGTTCACGACCTACGAACAGGTGGATACCCTAGGAGATGTCCTAGAGGTACAGTGGAACTACCGAAGAACCCCCAAAACGAAGCACCAAAGCAACAGGGCAAAACTGCACAAGCAAGCTCCTAGAACAATCGAACTTCCGATAACGGAACACCCCACTCCTATGGAGAAGAGGAAAGTGTTCAACCAAAACTACTTAGGACAACTAGTGGCAAAAGCACCTTGGGAAGATCCTTATGAAGTGAGGAAACTAACGCAATAGACGGATCTCAAATTGGAGCTCGAACGCAAAAGATACAGCCGCTAGAACAAACGAAACTCCGAAAGCGGAACACTTAACTCCTATGGAGAAGAAGGAAGTGTCCGACCAAAAATAGTTTGACCAATGGTGACAAAAGTACTTTGGAATGATCCTTAAGAAGTTAGGAAACCAACGCAACAAACGGATCACAAATCGGAGCTCGTATGCAAAAGATACGGACGAAATCAGCAAAACTGTGCAGTCGTGGACTGCCCGCTAGTGAACCCCGGACTGTCCGCTATTGAACCCCGGACAGTCCGGGAATGAGTCTCGGACAGTCCGCCGTTCAAAAATAAAAACAGCGACCTCGCTGCCCGTGAACAGCCCCGAACCCGGACAGTCCGGGGATGAGTCTTGGACAGTCCGCCACTGTCCAGAAAGCCCAAAAACAGCTCGGGACAAAACCAAAATCTATTGGATCTTCACCAAATAGAACGGGGCTGCAACCAAACTTCTCCCAAGTGTTTTTCTATGTGTTGGGAAGCTAATCCTAGGATATCATCGCTCCAAACCAACTAATCCAAGAGAAATCGGAAGAACACTAGAAAAGGGGAAAGAACGAAGAACGAACGCGATTTTGACCCGATCTATGTGCTCGTGAGGTTAGAGAAGAAATCCTTCGGTGGAAAGAAGGAGCTCACGACATAGAACAATTTGATTCAAACGGAATCGCAAATCGTCGCTCGGAGAGGGAGAACGAGGCAAATCTCCGAGAGGGGAAAAACCAAAACGCGAAGAACAAAAACACGATTCGATCCAAATTGCAGCCAACAAAGAGGAGGGGCGAAATTGATCCTTGGATTCAGCGAAATGGATGATTGATTAAGCACTCAGTGTCGGGCTACAAGACACTCCTAGCAACACAAAGCTTGGAGGCAAAAAGCTCAAGAACAAGAGCCAACTCTCCTCCTAACCCTAGCCTTCTCTCACAAACACAAAATGAGAGAGACACCATCCAAGGATGGCTGTCCAACACAACCCCTTCATCTATATATAGGCGCACGTCCGAATGACACAAACGCCCTAACATGATGTACTAACCCAAATACCCCCTAGGGGTAAAACCGTCCAGGCTTGACAGTTTCCATCCGACAGCCACGCGCCTTCTCATCCTTCGCTTCGCCTCGATGCAAGCTCCAGGATGCCGCCACGTGCCACCACCATCGACCACCGCGCCTTCTCACCGATAGCTTCGCCGCAACGCAAGCCTCTCGGTGCCGCCACGCGTCGACCGTCCTTTTGGACCTTCCCCGGTTTTGAGGCCCAAACCGGGAAACCTGTCAGCCCAGGTTTTGAGGCCCAAACCTAGAAACCATCCACCCCGAGTTTTGAGGCCCAAACTCGGAAACCTGCAAGCCCAGGTTTTGAGGCCCAAACCTGGAAACCGTCCATCCCGAGTTTTGAGGCCCAAACTCGGAAACCGGCCTCCCGAGTTTTGAGGCCCAAACTCGGAAACCATCGAGGGTAGCTTTTTGAGGCTCAGCTACCGAACCCGCACCATAGATGGGATGTGGTTCACACACCCCAACCACCGGCACCGATGCCGATGAATGTCCAGCCTCCACGCCGGGCACAACGCCTTCGCCTTCCTTCTTGACTTGGCCGACGGCACTTGCACCGCACGCAAGCCCGTGTCCGACCTCCCGCCAAGTGCCACGACGCCATCGTCTTTTGTAACACCCCTGGTGTTAAGCAGTAATTAAAATTCTAATTAAGTTGTTTAGTATGCATAATCATCTAGCATCATGGCATAAAAGCATTTCATGTTTTCATGTTTAAGGCATAAATGTGATGCTTTATATGTTTGACAAGAGTGTTGTATGTTTTTGAGTGTTGATTTCCATGTTTGAAATATATGTGGCTTGATTGTGATGTTTGGTGTTATATGAAATGGCAAGTGAGAAGAACCTTGGTTTTTAAATCTCTCTTTTTGTCTCCTTTTTAATAAGTCAAAAAGTAAGTCAAATTTCAAAGTGATTTCAAAAGTAAAGTTGTAGCTCTTGTTGAGAGGCACAACTTTGGTATTTAAGGTTTTCAAAGTTTCTGTACAAAAGTTTGAATAAATGTGAAATCTTTCAAACCCTAAATTTGACCCCTAAACTAGATTTTAAAAACTAAAAAGAATTAGACTTTGGTACTTTAATCAAAGTTGTAGAGAGGATTAAAAGAAACAACTTTTATTAAGATAGATTTTTCAAGTTACTAAAGAAAATCTGAAGTAATTTGGAAAACAAGTTTGATTTGGTTTCAAATTGAAAATCAATTTCTAAACCTAGTTTTATCCCCTTTTGTGTAGTTTCAAAATTAAGCACAATTTGGATATATGACCAAAACAAAGTTGTAGATAATTTTTTAAGGAACAACTTTTATATTGGTGAAATTTGAAGTTGTTCAGAAAATTCAAAAGTAATTTTGAAATTCAGTTTGGTTCAAATTTGAATTTGAACTCCATTTCAAAATCCATGCAGAATTTGACTTTGGTTCTTTAAGTAAACTTGTAGAACACAAAGTTTGGAGCAACTTTTGTTTTTGGAGTTTTTGTCGTGCTGTACAAATATCTGGAGAAATAGAGAAGGGGGAAATATCTGCCTGTATAGTATTCGAGAGGGGGAGGGAAAACAGAGCACGGCGTGCTCTGTTCCTGGACACCGTGACCGCCGTGCCTGAGCCGCGACCGTGTGCGCATGCCACGCCAAGGCCATCGTGGCATGCTCGAGAAGCTCCTTGCGCCGCGCTGAAGTCTTCTCTTCTCTTCTACCTTCTTCCTTTGCCATCCCTGCTCTCCCATCTCTGTTCCAGTCGGGGACTGAGCAGAGCGCTCCGCCGCCGGCCACTCTCGCTGTCGTGGTGTCACCTTGATCCCATAGCTTGTACCCTGAGCTCCGCTTTAGTATCGCGCACCTCCTGAACCCGCTGGCGAGAGCTCTGCCTGTCGGAAGCCGCTGCACCGCGTTCTTCTTTCCCGCGGCCGGTGCCAGCGCCGCCGCGAGTACCTCCACCATGGCCAGCCCACTCCACTGAGCTCTGAACCCACCCAACCAGTGTTTAGGCTTCCTCGTGACGTCGTGGTCGTGGTCGGCTTGATATCTCGGTCTCTACCGGCCTGTCAACGCCGGACCGCCGCCGCAATGTTGTTTCAAGCCGCCGCCGCCGCCATGACCGTCGAGCCGCTAGTTCCGAGTGGTTCCCGACCTAGTTATAGTGCGCATCGGGATCCAGGGGAGTCCCTGGTGCTAGTAGGCCTAAACCCGAGGTCGCTACCGCGCTCCCCTCGCCAGAGCAGCCACGTGCCGTCTTGCCCGTAGCTTTGCTCCGCCATGGCTGGCGCCGCGCCGTCTCCGAGCCTCAACCAGCTCACCCACCTTGCTAGAACCTTGTACGGGGTCATGGAGAGTCCGCCGGTGCAAGTCCTGTCGCCGGGGAGGGTCACCGCCGGCAACGCCGGCCGGTCAGAGCCGGCCATCGCCATAGTCAAGGCCGAGTCTCGGCTCTGGTCAGGGCTGTTGACCTGCCCCGCCTGTCAGTGAGAATAGGTAAGAGAGAAGTGGGTAAGAAATGTTTTTCGTGTTTTTTTATCTTTTCCAGAAAATGCTTTTTGTGCTGATTGTTTGATTAATGCATAACTAATTCATATGTGCTCCAAAAATTATGAGATAAGTTTTGTTATAATCCTTGTGATGTATTCTATCAGATAAAAATATGAAACCTGATGTTTGGATGATTTTTGATGGTGATTTAAATATGTCTTTTAATTAATAAATAGGACTTTAATGATTTTTGTAGGCTTATGTATATGTCCAAAAATCATGAAACTAATTTTTCTGCTGTTTGTATCATGTAACTAATCTTCACAAAAATTTTGAAGTCTTTTGGACAAAATAATTTTCATGCTAGTTTTATGCTTTATTTATTAATTAAATGATGCATGAAACTAAAATAATTTGTATAGACTAAAATAAGGATCTAAAAATTATGAAATTTTTTTTGCAATTGTTATTCACCATAACCAATCATCCCTAGAAGTTTGAGTGCAATTTGATAAACTTTAATTAAACCCTATTTTCAATAATTAATTAATAAAGTATAGTAATGGAGTTTGTTTAAGTAGTTAATTAACGTAGATGATTAGAAAGAGATTAGGACTGACCATTGTCACCTTAATGACCTTTTGTTGATATGTTGTATGTTATGATTTTGAATTGTCATGTATACCTTTGAAATGAATCAAGTGATGCATTTGATCTTGTATGCACGAAAGGAGGAGGTTGCTAGATCAGTTCTCGTTAAGAGACTGTTTTCATGTTTATGATTATGTTATCTGTGAATGAGTTGTATAGAGAAGTCATAGCCAACTTCTATATGTAGCTTGTCCTAAACTTTCATGATTTTAGGCATTCTAGATTAGGAGTTATGGTTTTTATAAGTCAGTAGGTTAGATCTGTCCTATTTTCTGGACAGATCTGTGTTATGTAGTTGTTTGAGCTAATTAAGTTGTAAATCACCTGATGGCCATAATAGGAAAGTTGTATTAAACTTTATAAGCTTTCTAGATTGTTAAGGATCACCATTTTTGGTGACCCATAGCTCCAGTTATGGTTGTTGGAAGTTGGATCAGCAAATCTGTCCTAGCCCTGGACAGAAATGTTTATCCAAGTTAGTTGACCTAGTTTCCTAGAGAACCAACCATAGGTGATATTAGGAAGTTTGTAGGCAATTTGATAAGCTTTTCAAATTGTCTAGGATCACTCCTTTAGGATGTTAGAAGCTTCGGTTATGGCTTGATTAGTATAGAGCATGTAATCTGTCCAAAGTGTGGACAACAGTGTTTACATCTTGTGTGACTTTGGATTATTGTTTGAAGACCATGGGACACCTCTCTTCTTGTGCTCCTATGGCTTGAGTGATGTTTAATGAACCTTAGCCATCATTAGTTATCTTCCTAAAGGTGCTTGGTTGAAGTTGTATGTATAGCTAGGAATCTTAGTTGGTAAGTTGCAAGTTAGTTTTGTTGGTTTGCAACTTTACCGCGAAGGAAAGTTGTACTCGACTTTCCTTAAGTTTGTTTAACTCCTGTTATGCAATTGAATTGTCCTGCACCTTAGCATGTATCCCATAGCATCATACTAAGCATACATCATTTATCTACGTGTAGTATCCGAAAGTGTTTGATTCGTGTTGATCAAGCTTTGGTGATCACCCTTGTCGAACAAGCCTCGGAAGGAGATTCTTGTTGAACAAGCTTCCTCAATAAGACTTAACTTCTAGATGAAGGAACTAACCTTTGTGGATCATTCTTGGATCCTGTCTTCCCTGCAACAAAGGCAAGCCCCGGTGCATTTAACCTTTTCCTTGGATATACAATTACACTTACTTTCGATAACCTGATGCATTAAATGTTTATCAAATAAATGTTTTAAACCTGTTGATGCATGATCAACCTTGTTATCGATATATCATTCCTTGATACCTGCTTTATGCAAAATGATAGAAATATTTAGCCTTGCTTTATGAAGCTTTTGATAAATGTTTTCGATACTTATTGTTTTGGAATGATAATGAGAAAGAATGATGGTTAAGACCAGATGGGCACATGCATCGACCCTTGGATCGATGTATGGTGACCCGGATGTGTCGGAATAGGACCTTATCGTTGTTGGCCTGCTGTGATTGAGACCTTTGAGTACAGCCCACATGCGGTGGTAAGCCTCGTCTATAGCTATTCCGATACTTGAGAACGGCCAACCGCGTACTGGGAGTGGAGAGGTGGCGAGAGTAGCGTGTACCCTCGGGGCTATGAGATAGTCGGGTTCGAGGTGTACTGTACTCTCGGGTGACGCTGGACCCGTTCTTGTATGGGAGTATCTATAGATAGGGTTGACATATGCAAGATTAAGATCTACATATGTCGTGTGGTACTGAATCCCCAGCTGGGTTTAATCGATTCGAATCGCCGTGTTTCCTCGGATATGGAGCCTCAATACACTGACCCGCACCGTAGAATAAAAATGGAACTGGTTTAAGAAAGAATGACAATGATCTTTCACTAAGGTTCACTTTCAGTTCTTACCAAGTACTTAAATGATTAAGTAAAATTTGGATCTAGGATTACTTTAGTAAGCTTTTATGCAAATGAAAAATACTGTTGAGCCTACCCAAACCAGCATGACCCTGAAGTCTTTTCTGTTGACGGGTATGTCTTGCTGAGTACTGACAGTACTCATGGTTTGATAATTCTCTGTTGCAGGTTTCTTAACAAGTGTTGTCAATCACAATCATGTCAGTGGGCTTGACATGATCTGGTTGTTCTTCTGCAACTTAGATGCTCCATCTAAGTGTGGCTCCATAGTACTTCTCTACTTCAGCAATACATGTTATGTTTATGTAAAAGTAACTTATTCATGTTTTGTAAAGGTTATTTATCTTGCTTCCGCACTCCGATGATATTTTGTATCAACTGTCGTAATGTTGTAATTATTCCAACCTTCATGATGATGATCCTATGGTTCGTGGATAATTCGGGGTTCTCTCGGGGACACCCGATAGATCTTTACAGTGATGTGGTACATGTGCACAGTCATTAGGGCTCGGGGAGACGATGACGTGTGCAGGTGGGCCACATTATCGGAAGGTTCTGCCACAGAATGGTATCGGAGCAGGATTGTCATCTAGAGAAGACTGGTTACAACATTACTTTCGAAAAACTTCAAAATGGTTTCTTAAGCTAAAAGTTTTTGGCAGTAACAAGTTAAAAATGATCCTTCCCTAAGTTTCTTGCTTTGCTGGAAGGCTTTGTGAAGACTATACTAGTGACTCCAACAGAAGATACCAAGAAGTTTTCAACTCATCTACTGAAGATCATTGAAGAGTCAACTCCTCACCAAAATATGAGGGAAGAGCTATTCAACACCTGCACCAAGTCCGTGAGGCTAAAGTGTAATGTATAGCCTATACCTAACTAACATGTTGGAGACAGGAAGCTCCTGTCCATGAGAGGTCGTATAGGACGAGCATATCTCATATCATGCATAATGATAAAATGTGCTTCTTCTCTAATTCTGAGAACAGCTATGATCCCCGATAGCTGATCGTCCCGATAATCAATTTGCTACCCTTGATACTTATGTTCCATAAGTTCCTAATCCTTGGGAATTTTTGGATATCTTTCCTACACTCTACCACACAAAATTAGAATCAGGGTAAAACTTTGGTTCTTCCGGAATACGCGTGTCATGCCTTGAATTGGCACGTGCTAGTTGTTTGCTGTCGTAAAAACGACGTATGGTGGTCGAAAGATACTGTAATTGTGTACTTTGAAAGGACCATGATCCGTGGACCGGATAAAAGCGTGGGAACCTGGGGTCACCTATGGACGACCACCATAGGGCGTTACTACCGGGTGCTCGCTAATATCCAGGCCTATAGTCATGATTCTTTCTAGTCCATCGTTAAAGTGCTTTCGTTTCTGAACGCCCGAAAGGGAGTTCAAAGCCACTTTCCTTGTAATTATAACCAACCCTTGATTTTGGTTATAATTTCCCTCTTTATGAGGTGAGAGATATAGAAGTTGTGCTCTATTGTGGTGCCATGATTGGTGACCACGGTGCCGCGATGGAACCTAGGGAATCTCGTGTGTCCGGATCACACTGGTTTCCGCTGGGTGCGCGCAGGTATCGAGGTCTACAGTTATGATCCATTATAGCCCGCAACCAATGTACTCTCTCTCTTGACTCTTTATAAATTTCCTTGCTCCACTCAAATGATCTCTACCTTGCTACTTGCAACCATGTTCTAATCTCGGTTGTAATCCTGAACCCCAACCCAGTTGCCTTGTGAACTCCTTGCGAGTAAACAAGTGTGACACATTTTCTTTTCCATTACTCAACCCCAGTCTTTTAAGTGCTCCTTAAATCTCGGGACGAGATTTGTTTAAGGGGGGAGGAGCTGTAACACCCCTGGTGTTAAGCAGTAATTAAAATTCTAATTAAGTTGTTTAGTATGCATAATCATCTGGCATCATGGCATAAAAGCATTTCATGTTTTCATGTTTAAGGCATAAATGTGATGCTTTATATGTTTGACAAGAGTGTTGTATGTTTTTGAGTGTTGATTTCCATGTTTGAAATATATGTGGCTTGATTGTGATGTTTGGTGTTATATGAAACGGCAAGTGAGAAGAACCTTGGTTTTTAAATCTCTCTTTTTGTCTCCTTTTTAATAAGTCAAAAAGTAAGTCAAATTTCAAAGTGATTTCAAAAGCAAAGTTGTAGCTCTTGTTGAGAGGCACAACTTTGGTATTTAAGGTTTTCAAAGTTTCTGTACAAAAGTTTGAATAAATGTGAAATCTTTCAAACCCTAAATTTGACCCCTAAACTAGATTTCAAAAACTAAAAAGAATTAGACTTTGGTACTTTAATCAAAGTTGTAGAGAGGATTAAAAGAAACAACTTTTATTAAGATAGATTTTTCAAGTTACTAAAGAAAATCTGAAGTAATTTGGAAAACAAGTTTGATTTGGTTTCAAATTGAAAATCAATTTCTAAACCTAGTTTTATCCCCTTTTGTGTAGTTTCAAAATTAAGCACAATTTGGATATATGACCAAAAACAAAGTTGTAGATAATTTTTTAAGGAACAACTTTTATATTGGTGAAATTTGAAGTTGTTTAGAAAATTCAAAAGTAATTTTGAAATTCAGTTTGGTTCAAATTTGAATTTGAACTCCATTTCAAAATCCATGCAGAATTTGACTTTGGTTCTTTAAGTAAACTTGTAGAACACAAAGTTTGGAGCAACTTTTGTTTTTGGAGTTTTTGTCGTGCTGTACAAATATCTGGAGAAATAGAGAAGGGGGAAATATCTGCCTGTATAGTATTCGAGAGGGGGAGGGAAAACAGAGCACGGCGTGCTCTGTTCCTGGACACCGTGACCGCCGTGCCTGAGCCGCGACCGTGTGCGCTTGCCACGCCAAGGCCATCGTGGCATGCTCGAGAAGCTCCTTGCGCCGCGCTGAAGTCTTCTCTTCTCTTCTACCTTCTTCCTTTGCCATCCCTGCTCTCCCATCTCTGTTCCAGGCGGGGACTGAGCAGAGCGCTCCACCGCCGGCCACTCTCGCTGTCGTGGTGTCACCTTGATCCCATAGCTCCTACCCTGAGCTCCGCTTTAGTATCGCGCACCTCCTGAACCCGCTGGCGAGAGCTCTGCCTGTCGGAAGCCGCCGCGCCGCGTTCTTCTTTCCCGTGGCCGGTGCCAGCGCCGCCGCGAGTACCTCCACCATGGCCAGCCCACTCCACTGAGCTCTGAACCCACCCAGCTAGTGTTTAGGCTTCCTCATGAGGTCGTGGTCGTGGTCGGCTTGATATCTCGGTCTCTACCGGCCTGTCAACGCCGGACCGCCGCCGCAATGTTGTTTCAAGCCGCCGCCGCCGCCATGACCGTCGAGCCGCTAGTTCCGAGTGGTTCCCGACCTAGTTATAGTGCGCATCGGGATCCAGTGGAGTCCCTGGTGCTAGTAGGCCCAAACCCGAGGTCGCTACCGCGCTCCCCTCGCCGGAGCAGCCACGCGCCGCCGTGCCCGTAGCTTTGCTCCGCCATGGCTGGCGCCGCGCCATCTCCGAGCCTCAACCATCTCACCCACCTTGCTAGAACCTTGTACGGGGTCATGGAGAGTCCGCCGGTGCAAGTCCTGTCGCCGGGGAGGGTCACCGCCGGCAACGCCGGCCGGTCAGAGCCGGCCATCGCCATAGTCAAGGCCGAGTCTCGGCTCTGGTCAGGGCTGTTGACCTGCCCCGCCTGTCAGTGAGAATAGGTAAGAGAGAAGTGGGTAAGAAATGTTTTTCGTGTTTTTTTTATCTTTTCCAGAAAATGCTTTTTGTGCTGATTGTTTGATTAATGCATAACTAATTCATATGTGCTCCAAAAATTATGAGATAAGTTTTGTTATAATCCTTGTGATGTATTCTATCAGATAAAAATATGAAACCTGATGTTTGGATGATTTTTGATGGTGATTTAAATATGTCTTTTAATTAATAAATAGGACTTTAATGATTTTTGTAGGCTTATGTATATGTCCAAAAATCATGAAACTAATTTTTCTGCTGTTTGTATCATGTAACTAATCTTCACAAAAATTTTGAAGTCTTTTGGACAAAATAATTTTCATGCTAGTTTTATGCTTTATTTATTAATTAAATGATGCATGAAACTAAAATAATTTGTATAGACTAAAATAAGGATCTAAAAATTATGAAATTTGTTTTGCAATTGTTATTCACCATAACCAATCATCCCTAGAAGTTTGAGTGCAATTGGATAAACTTTAATTAAACCCTATTTTCAATAATTAATTAATAAAGTATAGTAATGGAGTTTGTTTAAGTAGTTAATTAACGTAGATGATTAGAAAGAGATTAGGACTGACCATTGTTACCTTAATGACCTTTTGTTGATATGTTGTATGTTATGATTTTGAATTGTCATGTATACCTTTGAAATGAATCAAGTGATGCATTTGATCTTGTATGCACGAAAGGAGGAGGTTGCTAGATCAGTTCTCGTTAAGAGACTATTTTCATGTTTATGATTATGTTATCTGTGAATGAGTTGTATAGAGAAGTCATATCCAACTTCTATATGTAGCTTGTCCTAAACTTTCATGATTTTAGGCATTCTAGATTAGGAGTTATGGTTTTTATAAGTCAGTAGGTTAGATCTGTCCTATTTTCTGGACAGATCTGTGTTATGTAGTTGTTTGAGCTAATTAAGTTGTAAATCACCTGATGGCCATAATAGGAAAGTTGTATTAAACTTTATAAGCTTTCTAGATTGTTAAGGATCACCATTTTTGGTGACCCATAGCTCCAGTTATGGTTGTTGGAAGTTGGATCAGCAAATCTGTCCTAGCCCTGGACAGAAATGTTTATCCAAGTTAGTTGACCTAGTTTCCTAGAGAACCAACCATAGGTGATATTAGGAAGTTTGTAGGCAATTTGATAAGCTTTTCAAATTGTCTAGGATCACTCCTTTAGGATGTTAGAAGCTTCGGTTATGGCTTGATTAGTATAGAGCATGTAATCTGTCCAAAGTGTGGACAACAGTGTTTACATCTTGTGTGACTTTGGATTATTGTTTGAAGACCATGGGACACCTCTCTTCTTGTGCTCCTATGGCTTGAGTGATGTTTAATGAACCTTAGCCATCCTTAGTTATCTTCCTAAAGGTGCTTGGTTGAAGTTGTATGTATAGCTAGGAATCTTAGTTGGTAAGTTGCAAGTTAGTTTTGTTGGTTTGCAACTTTACCGTGAAGGAAAGTTGTACTCGACTTTCCTTAAGTTTGTTTAACTCCTGTTATGCAATTGAATTGTCCTGCACCTTAGCATGTATCCCATAGCATCATACTAAGCATACATCATTTATCTACGTGTAGTATCCGAAAGTGTTTGATTCGTGTTGATCAAGCTTTGGTGATCACCCTTGTCGAACAAGCCTCGGAAGGAGATTCTTGTTGAACAAGCTTCCTCAATAAGACTTAACTTCTAGATGAAGGAACTAACCTTTGTGGATCATTCTTGGATCCTATCTTCCCTGCAACAAAGGCAAGCCCCGGTGCATTTAACCTTTTCCTTGGATTTACAATTACACTTACTTTCGATAACCTGATGCATTAAATGTTTATCAAATAAATGTTTTAAACCTGTTGATGCATGATCAACCTTGTTATCGATATATCATTCCTTGATACCTGCTTTATGCAAAATGATAGAAATATTTAGCCTTGCTTTATGAAGCTTTTGATAAATGATTTCGATACTTATTGTTTTGGAATGATAATGAGAAAGAATGATGGTTAAGACCAGATGGGCACATGCATCGACCCTTGGATCGATGTATGGTGACCCGGATGTGTCGGAATAGGACCTTATCGTTGTTGGCCTGCTGTGATTGAGACCTTTGAGTACAGCCCACATGCGGTGGTAAGCCTCGTCTATAGCTATTCCGATACTTGAGAACGGCCAACCGCGTACTGGGAGTGGAGAGGTGGCGAGAGTAGCGTGTACCCTCGGGGCTATGAGATAGTCGGGTTCGAGGTGTACTGTACTCTCGGGTGACGCTGGACCCGTTCTTGTATGGGAGGATCTATAGATAGGGTTGACATATGCAAGATTAAGATCTACATATGTCGTGTGGTACTGAATCCCCAGCTGGGTTTAATCGATTCGAATCGCCGTGTTTCCTCGGATATGGAGCCTCAATACACTGACCCGCACCGTAGAATAAAAATGGAACTGGTTTAAGAAAGAATGACAATGATATTTCACTAAGGTTCTCTTTCAGTTCTTACCAAGTACTTAAATGATTAAGTAAAATTTGGATCTAGGATTACTTTAGTAAGCTTTTATGCAAATGAAAAATACTGTTGAGCCTACCCAAACCAGCATGACCCTGAAGTGTTTTCTGTTGACGGGTAAGTCTTGCTGAGTACCGACAGTACTCATGGTTTGATAATTCCGTGTTGTTGGTTTCTTAACAAGTGTTGTCAATCACAATCATGTCAGTGGGCTTGACATGATCTGGTTGTTCTTCTCCAAATTAGATGCTCCATCTAAGTGTGGCTCCATAGTACTTCTCTACTTCAGCAATACAAGTTATGTTTATGTAAAAGTAACTTATTCATGTTTTGTAAAGGTTATTTATCTTGCTTCCGCACTCCGATGATATTTTGTATCAACTGTCGTAATATTGTAATTATTCCAACCTTCATGATGATGATCCTGTGGTTCGTGGATAATTCGGGGTTCTCTCGGGGACACCCGACACATCTTTCCAGTGATGTGGTACATGTGCACAGTCATTAGGGCTCGGGAAGACGATGACGTGTGCAGGTGGGCCACATTATCGGAAGGTTCTGCCACATCTTTGTCCCGACTCGGCGGATGCACCGCACATCCCCATGTGCTCTCGCTTGCCGATGCCACGTGCCAGCTACCACAGCTGGTCCTCTGGCCTCTTGGTCCGTCGGTCCAAGCCTCACGTCCGCCCTTCACCGCTCTGGGTACATCGGCATGGCACGTCCGCCGCACGACACGCCCATCCTTCACCACTCCCGGTCCGTCGGCACGGCACGTCTCTACTTGACCTTCACCTCGCCATCGACCACTGTATCTGAGCTCAACACCTGCACATCAACATAGCCAAGAGACACATGTTGCACACACACACACCAACACAGTAAACACACACAACTCAACACCACCGGTTAGTCATAAACATTAAGCGCATAGCAAATAATGACTCAACTGGGAAAAGCCTCAAACCTTCCTCATCAATGTCAATCATTCATCATATATGTTCTCAGTAAACCTTGTTGCGCCAAGAAAGCCAGCTCCGATTCTCTGGTGTCCAGCGCCTTCCAAGCCAGCACATCTGTTGGAGGGCACGGGTGGCGCGGCTTCAAGCCAATGGTCTTCGCCTTCTTCTTCTCAGCTGCGGATTGCTTCTTTGGACCCATGTTGACGACAGAGGACTTTCTGCGCATCAACTAATGGATTGGCTATGGGATTCCTTGCTCTGAAGGCTATGACTTGATGAAAGAATGAAGAAATTGTAAGCTCAATGGCGGCTTATTATAGATCTGTTTCGGCAACCATTCACCATTTCCGAACGGCGTTATGGAACCATCCAAAACCCTAACGGCTGGGGGAAGTTTCAGACGGCGTCAGAGTCAATGAACAAGCAACACGAACAATAGATAATATTGTTCTTTCACAAGACACATTTAGTACTCGGAGGAAAAGACAAAGGACTCGAAAAACATTCCAAGTACCCAGATCTTAATGATTATTACTCGGAATTACAACAGAGATACACGGATACATCTTGAGATACAGCAACTTCAGGTACAAGTTCAATCATGATGTAAAACGCTACTCTAGTGCAATCAAGGTACAGAGTCTTGATGCATAACGCACCAAGGACCGGGTTCAGAGAGACGCAGTAAAGCCGACACAGAACCTTGGGTAGACACTATCTTTTTCAGTGCATCCCAAGGTGGGTTCAAGGCTCTACCCCAGTACGCAAGGAACTGGATAATCAGCCTGGACCCTAACGCCTTTTGACAACCTGTGACCCCAGGTTGTCCGTGATGCGGGAGTCACAAGAGTTCTTCTAGGCGCACCTCTGTATCCCTCTTCTCGTATTCACTTGGAAACCACCCTGACGGATGATCCCTTCACAAGAGTTCTTCTAGGCACTACAACTATCCTACATAAGGAAGACACCCGGGGGCTCGGACATCTCCGCTATAGATGCTATAACACTCAAGGGAATAAGAGAAGTCATATACTCGGGACAGTGTGGCTTCCTTGCTACCCAGGCAGGGTATTTATAGGCGGCTGCTCATGGTCTATGGACACAATTCACGGATATAAGTAACCAGAGAGTAATAAACCTGTCTGCGTCCTGTTACACATGTGAAGCCTGTGTCGGTGTTTGTTAACCGGCAACTCGTCTAGAGTAATCTCAGACGATTTGTTCGGTGGGGATCGGCGTTCGTAGGACTCGGCGAGTACACAGGGACAGCGATTTATACTAACTCAGGCCGCTGAATAGCGTAATACCTTACGTCCAGTGCGGCGTGTGCCTTGTGTATGATTATGATTCAATGTTCCCTCTAAGCCCGTGCCTGCTTCCCCTTATATATCCGGGTGAAGCATTGCACAGACCGAGTCCTAGATAGAGGAGTCCTATTCTAATTACAAGACTTCCTTTAAGAACTCGACTAAATTACAGTGAGAGTCCTAATCCAAGTACGCTTCGTATCAAGTCTTCGGATCTCTCATGCCGTCCGGGATTAGTCAGAGGGATCATCTTCTGATGATATCTCTGACATCCTGGTCCGTCAAGCCCCCGAGCTCTTCATCATCTTCTCAGATCATTATCTTCTGGTTTCTCTTTGAGAATCTCCGGGTAATATCTTGAGAAATCTTGAAGTGCTCCATAGGTAAAGAACTTCCATGGCGTGCACTTTTTCCTGAAAAGTGCACCCATAGGGTGTAGCCCCCGAGCCTCTTGTTATTTATAATAACTTTGAGGATCTTTTGAGCCTTTTCTGAGTAATTCTTGGGTAAGAAAAAACATTTTCTTTATAGATTATACCCTGCAGCCCCCGAGCCTGAGTTCTGAGTACTTTAGTAGTTGGCACTTGGGATCTTTAGGAATATATAATTAAATAATCCTCACTAGAAAAAATGAGGAGGCGATACATGACACCAATTCGTTGCTTAAATCGTCCGAGTAATAAATATTCAGCTTCAGGTGGGTAATGTTTTCAACAAACATCCCGTATCACCCCCCACTGAATAAAAATTACCATGAGGCCAGCAATAATTGACCAGTGACTGTTCCAACTGTCTATAATAATGATGTTTGTCGTTTTCCGCAATAGCAAACTTTGTCGTCTTTGTCTTGAAGTACGTGTGGGAAACCCCTCTGTTATCAGTACCGAGTTTCACATGGACCACAGTACATTGGCTGAGTTATTGCTCCAGCGGTCATTGTTTTTGGTGAACCACGTCCATAGACCGAGAAGAATCCGCCTATAAATACCCTGCATGGAATGTAAGGTGTTCATATCCTTTAGGAGTGTAGAACTTCTCTTAGTCCCATGAGGTTTATAATAGTGATAGCAGAGATGGCCGAGCCCCGGGTGTCTTCCTTCTGTAAAGTAGATGAGGTGCCCAGAAGAATTCTTGTGAAGGGACCATCCGCTAGGGTGGTTTCCAAGTGGTCGCGAGCAGAGGGATACAGAGGTGCGCGTAGAAGAACTCCTGTGACTACCACTCATAGATAACCTTGGAGTCACAAGTTGTCAAAAGGGTGCCGAGGGTGATGGCCTTGCCCGGAGTTCCTTGAGTACTGGGGTAGCGCCTGAGATCCACCTTGGGATGCACTGAAAAGATAGTGTCTACCCAAGGTTCTGTGTCTGCTTTACTGCGTCTCACTGAACCCTGTCCTTGGTGCAATAGGGATCAAGGCTCTGTACCTTGATTAGAGTAGCGTTTTACATCCTGATTGTACTTGTGCTGGTAATTCCTGTATCTCAAGATGCTGCCATGTTTCTCTGTTGTAATTCCGAGTACTAATAATGAATATCCGGGTACTTGGAATGATTTCCGAGTCCTCTGTTCTTTTCTCCGAGTACATAATGTATCTTATGAAAGAAGGAAACTTATCTGTTTATTGTATTCCTATTCTTTGTCTCTGACGCCGTCTGGCACGTACTCCAGCTGTTAGGGTTTTAGACGGTTCCATGACGCCGTTTAAGAAAGATGAACGGTTACCAAAACAGATCTATAATAAGCCGCCACCGGGCTTGTGTTTTCTTCACGCTTGCATCAAGCCATTGCCTTCAGAGCTAGAAATCCCTTAGCCAATTCCTCAGTTGATGCATAGAAAATCACTCGTCACCAAAATGGGTCTGAAGAAGCTGTCTGCTATGGACAAGAAGAAACCTAGGACACCACCACCGGAAAGCCTAAGCATCCGAACCCGCCAACTGATGTCTTGGCATGGAAGAAACTAGACACCACCCTGGCAGAACTGGCGTTCCTGGCTCAGCAAGGATTGCTACGGGCGCAACCACTTGATGGATGGAGGGTACCCACTGACCATCGCGCTCCTGCCCCCAACACCACAGAGATCGTTATGTTCAAATCCTTCGTGGAGCGGGGATTGGGGCTTCCTGCTTCTGATTTCCTTCATGGATTGCTGCAATACTATGGTTTGACTCTGAACCATATTACTCCCAATGCAGTTCTTCATATTGCAATCTTCACGCATCTTTGTGAAGCTTTGCTGGTGATATGCCCCTCTATTACTCTATTCCGCTACTTCTTCTGGTTTAAGTGTCAACCCAGTGATGTTAGCGTCGAAGTAGTCGGAGGGGCTAGCCTCCAAGTTAGATTGGAAGTAGCTAGTGAATATATCACTGTTGAGTTGTCGGACTCAGTAAGAGACTGGGATGCTGGGTGGTTCTACATGGGTAACCCACCCCCAGCTCTTCGTTGTCATGATGGATGGCCACCACAGAAGTGCCGTGAATGGAAGGAGAAGCCCACACCTAAAGAAGTGGAAGTTATTCGACCCCTCCTTGATATGATAGATGGGTTGATAGTCAGCGGGCTGACCGGATTTACTGTTGTGCAAGACTTTGTTGCACGACGCATCCATCCTCTTCAGCAACGAGCCAACTTTGGCTTCGAATACATGGGTAAGAATGACCCGGGGCGTCATGCTGTTGAGCAGTTAGCAGATTGCGAAATCCTCTGGAGAGTGAACCGACTGCTTAAGAGTCGTGAACATCTTGCTCCAGTGATGACAACCTTTTCCGCCATTAATCCTCCTCCTCAAGTAAGTAATTGATTTGGCATGTCTTTGAGATATCCTTCTGACTAAGTGTCCTGTTTTATAGGGTCAGGGGAGAGATAACAATGATTGTCCTCCCCTGCCTCCGGCAACTGAAGAAGGCGGAGGCATAGCCTTGGAGGGTCCTATTCGAAGTGAGGACCTTCCCACCAAACCAAGCTCTCCTGAGGATATTGACTGGCTTGACACAGATTCAACTGACTCTGATGTCATGCTTATAGACCCAGAAGCCGAGAGTAGTCGGAAGAGGTCACCGACTCCACTTCAAGATGCCGGAGAAACTATCCCAAAGAAGGCTCGTACTGGTAGGCGTCGTGCTGTTCGAAAAGTACTTTTGTCACCAGCTCTGGCTGAAAAGCACTATAATCCGGGTGCTCCTGGCAAGGGAAAACCCGAGTACTTTGCAATCCTTTTGAGTGTTGATGATCTCTTGACTTATATATGTCATTGTATCAGATGCTGGGACGACCCAAGGGACTTCAAGCAGCGCAGTGTCTGAAGAACCTCCGACTTCGGATCCGCTTCTGAAATAGCCTCTCTTGAAGATGCCGAAACCACTAAAGCTCGTGAGGTAGGTACTCAGCTTTCGTGGAGTGTTCACAGATTTCTGATACTGACATGAATACTTGTGTGCTTGTAGAAAAGCAAAACCAGGTGCAACGACCTCGAGTGCCATTCCTGATCCTCAGGCGGTAGAGGAGTCGGGGCCGCTGGCTAGGGATGACTCCAGCGTGCCGCCATCCTTTAGTCAGGTAGATCCGCTGCCTGGCTCCTCTCCGTCCAAGTCTCAGGCCGATGTGGCTCCTGATGCAGATGCTCTCCCATTGCCTCAGGTTGGTTGGCCGTTCTCCATCTTTCGTTCTCCGGCTTAGTTGGAGTTTGACCGAGTGTGGAATGATTGGTTTTTTCGTACACGACAGCCGGACGAACCTACCCTGGACATGGTCCTGACGGACATTCATGCAGAGGCTTCAGCTCATCAACCGGGAGGATCTTTAGATGTGCCCGAGTCCTTGCGCCAAGGAGCGACTCTTGACGTGTCTAGGTATAACCAGGACCTTACCCGGCTGAAGGAGTTGAGTGAGCAGGTGAAGGCTCCTGTTGAAGCTTTTCTCTAGTTTATTGAGGTACAATTCTTAGTCTCTTCGTTTTGCGCTATAAACTCATCCGAGTACTCACAATATTACTGTGCTATAGGCCTTTGACTGCAAGGTTAAGGACCAAGTTACCCGGATTCGCCAGGAGATGTCTCGTGAAAATCAAGAGCTCCAGGACTACATTGCCCAGGATCGGATTAGTCAAAAGGTTGCCACCCAGGTCCTCCATAACCGCATTAATGAACTTCAAAGCAACCTCAAGGGAGTGGTAGCGGATCGTGATGCTGCTAACGACCGTGAGGTTGGGCTGATAGCCAAGGCTTCTTCCATGGAGCAGAAGATGAAGGAGCTGAAGAAAACATCCAAAAAGCAGCTTGAAGGTAAACTTTGTAGTTTTCCGTGTCAGTCGATTCCATAGTGTCAATCTGATTATGTGATAACAGACTGATACTTATGCAGATGCGAATAAGCTAGCTTCGGGATGGCAGAACGCGTTCAACCGGAAGGAGGCGGAACTTGAGGAGGTATTTGCTAATGTGCAAAATACTCTTCAGGAAGCAAAATTGATGCGTGAGGGTACTGACCGGGACCTTCTGTAGGCTTTGAAGTCTATGAAGGAGTCGCAAGATTCCCTGAAGGCTTTAGAGCAAGCTGTCGAGCCTCTCCTCAACATTATTCCGGCGCCAGCAGGAGTCGAGGAGACTTTGATTGAGCGAGCTAAGGCTGCACCCGGGCGGCTGGCTCAATACATTAAAGATATGTCGATCTCCGTGGTGTAGGGTCTGATGGCAACGTTGCGGCTACATCTGCCGTCCTTCGATCTATCCGCTCTGATGACCCTTCCTGATGGCAAAAGCGACGAGGACCTTGTGGCGATGCAAGAGGAGGTGAAGACTGCTGCGGAGGAGTACTCGCAGATCTTAGATCTTGTGGAGTAGTTTAGACTCCTTAGTTTTTGCAGCTTGTATCTCCTGAAAACAATTGTTATGAAGTATCAAAGATATTGGTTACTTCTGAATCTCATAGAATTCATATGTGATCAACTCCATGTTGCTGGAAATTTCTGCGGCAAATGGGTTGAGTTTAATGTGGATGTATGACTAGGCGTCTAATTAGACGAGTCTATCCGAGTGCTCTCTTAGCACTTTGGTGTGGGTCAAATGACTTTGTTTCTCTAGCGATTGTGTAGAGAATGTAGTCCTGCCCGGGTACTACTCTTAGTACCCTTGTTCAAGGGATAATTCCGATCAGGCACCTCTTGAAGGACCGTAACGTTGGTTCCTTTTGGGTGGATCGTATCCTCTTGGGGATCGCAGCTTAGGTGCGAAGTTGGGTGGACCTCTGTCCAGGAGATATGTAACAAGATGAGTATTGTCCCGCCTTGTTACGCCTTATAGGAACTAGTCCCCACTATGGTGGATTCCATATTCGCTATAGGCTGATAGCCGGGTATTAAGCCGTACTACCTTGTGAGTTGTATTGAGCTCGAGGCTCGTAACTCAAGTATGGTTGCCGCTGAACCAATCCATCCGAGTAATAGTAGTCGGTGGCGAGCCCTGTTGTTGCAAAGGCTTTTATACGACTGAATAGTCGAAAAGAGGTATAGGAAAAAAGCTTGGATAACTTGCAAAGTACTTGTTTTTGATGAACTCCAAACTTTATTAATATCCGACTAATAAATACAATTTCCCTGAGTCGAAGTTGTAGCGTAGTCCTTAAGTATGGAATTTCTTCAAGTGCTCAATATTCCATGAATTTGGCAATGGATATCCATCTTTAGTGACTAGCTCAAAGGACCCGGGTCTTGTTACTTTGGATACAATATAGGGGCCATCCCAAGGACTCATAAGCTTGTGGCGCCCTGTAGTATTCTGGATTTTCTTTAGGACCAAGTCGCCTACTTGAAAAGTTCGGTGATGGACGTTCTTGTCGTAGTAGCGTCTCATCCCTTGAAGGTACCCTGCTGACTGAAAGAGTGCAGTTAATCGGGCTTCTTCTAGGCTGTCGACTTCTAGCCGTCTGGTGTCATCAACTTCACCTTCGTTATACTACTCTGTTCGTGGGGCATTCCAGATTAAATCAGTCGGAAGGATTGCTTCAGTGCCATATACCAGGAAGAAAGGAGTTTGGCCTGTTGCCCGACTTCGTTGTGTCCGTAGTCCCCAGATTACTTTAGGCAATTCTTCGATCCACTTTCCGCCGTGATCTTTTAGGAGATCAAAAAGTCTTGGTTTCAATCCTGCGAGAATCAGGGCGTTTGCTCGTTTAACTTGGCTGTTGGACTGTGGATGAGCTACGGATGCATAATCTATCTTGATTCCGCAATTGCTGGCCCATGACTTGAATTCAGTAGCCGTGAAAGGGGTCCCGAGGTCAGTGATGATTCTGTGCGGCATCCCAAAGCGGTGAAAGATGCTCTGCATGAATTGTACTGACTTAGATGCATTGAACTTGACCAAAGGCATGTACTCGATCCACTTTGTGAACTTGTCGATTGCGACGTAGATGTATTCGAATCCGCCTGGGGCACGCTTGAGGGGACCCACCATATCGAGTCCCTAGCATGAGAAGGGCCATGACGGAGGGATACAGATCAATTCATGTGCAGGTACGTGCCGCTGCTTGGCAAAGAACTGGCATGATTGACAGCGGTGGACTAAGTCTTCTGTGTCTTTTAGGGCTGAGGGCCAGTAGTATCCTGACCTGAAGATTTTTCTGACTAGTGTCCTTGAAGCTGTGTGATTACCACAACACCCAGAGTGGACTTCATTTAGGATTTCCCGGCCTTCTTCTGGTGAAATGCACTTGAGGAGGACTACTGATGAAGCTCCACGTCAATATAGCCTGTCCCCGACTAAGACATAGTTTTTGCTACGTCTGGTGACTTGCTCTGCGGCAGTTTTGTCACTTGGTAGTTTATGTTCTTTGAAATAGTCAATGAACACCTGCGTCCAGTCGGGTGCTAGGCATAAGACCTCAAAGGATGGTGCTGACTCAGCCTCTTCCTTCTCTTGGATTGACGGTTTGGATAATTCATGTACGAAGGTGCCACTAGGGACCAAGGCTCTGTCGGACCCTAATTTTGCTAGTATATCTGCTGTCACGTTGAGGTCCCGAGTAATATGAATGAGCTCGAGTCCTAAAAAGTGTTTTTCTAGCTTGCGGACTTCCGCGCAATAGGCGTTCATTGTTTCCTTTGTGCAATCCCAGTCTTTGTTGACTTGGTGAATTACGACGGAAGAATCGCCATAAACTAGGAGTCGCCTGATGCCTTGTGTGACTGCTAGCTTAAGTCCATGGAGTAGCGCTTCATATTCTGCTTCATTGTTGGTGGCTGGCCATAATATCTGCAGAACGTATTTGAGCTGCTCTCCGGCGGGTGATACTAGAAGTACTCCAGCTCCTGCTCCTCCGAGTTTTAGGGACCCATTGAAGTACATTTTCCAGTGATCAGGAATAGCATTGTCTTGAATTTGCTGTATCTCTGTCCACTCGGCGACAAAATCCGCTAGAGCCTGTGATTTGATTGCTTTCCTCGGAGTGAACTTGATGTTGAGTGCCCCCAATTCGACTGCCCACTTAGAAATTCTCCTAGTGGCGTCGCGATTATGGAGGATTTCTCCCAGAGGAAAATCCGTGACTACCGTGATCTCATGAGCTTTGAAGTAGTGCCGTAACTTTCTTGAGGATATGAGTAATGCATAGAGCAGTTTCTGTACTTGCGGGTACCTAACCTTCGAGTCGGAGAGTACCTCGCTGATATAGTAAACTGGTCGTTGGGTGCTATAGATGTGCTTGTCGTCTTTACGCTCCACCACGATTGCTATACTCACAACGTGTGTGGTAGCTGCAATATACAGCATCATCGGTTCCCTGGGCTCGGGCGGCGTTAGTATTGGTGAATTGGTAAGGTAGCCTTTGAGTTGTTCAAAGGCCCTGTCCACTTCTTCCGTCCACTGAAATTTATCGCTGGCTTTGAGTAATTTGAAGAAAGGTAATCCCTTTTCTCCTAGCCGTGAGATAAATCGATTTAGTGCCGCCATGCACCCGGTGAGCTTCTGCACATCCCTGACTGAGGTAGGTGGTTTCATGTTGATGATAGCTGTAATTTGTTTTTGGCTAGCCTTGATGCCCCGATGGCTAACAAGGAATCCGAGTAACTGGCCCGAAGGTACTCCGAAGACGCATTTTGTGGGATTGAGTCTCCATTGATATGTGTGTAGTCGGTTGAAAGTCTCCTCCAGGTCTGATATCAGAGTAGTCGGATCCTTTGTCTTTATGACCACATCATCGACATAAGCTTCTGCATTACGGCCAATCTGGTCACCCAAACAATCTTGGATGGCTCGTTGATAAGTGGCTCCTGCATTTTTTAACCCAAAGGACATGGTTTTATAACAGTAGGCACCAAAAGGAGTTATAAACGATGTCTTGGGTTGGTCTTCTTCCTTGAGTGCAATCTGATGGTACCCGGAGTAGCAATCCAAAAAGGATAATAGAGCGGAGCCGGCGGTAGCATCAACTATTTGATCTATCCTTAGTAATCCAAAAGGATCCTTTGGACAGTGTTTGTTGAGGTCTATGTAGTCGACACACATGCGCCAGTCGGCAGAGTTCTTCTTCTTCACAAGCACTGGGTTAGCTAACCACTCGGGGTGGAGGATTTCTCTGATGAATCCAGCTGCGAGTAGTTTGGCTATTTCCTTCTTGATTGCCTTTTTTTTTCTGGTGAGAATCGTCGTAGTCTTTGCTTGATAGGTCTAGACCCTTCTTTTAGTTCCAGTTTGTGCTCAGCCAAGTTCCTTGGGACTCCCGGCATATCAGCCGGTTTCCAAGCAAATATATCTTTGTTTGCTCTAAGGAACTAGGTGAGCGCGAATTCCTATTCTTCAGAAAGATGACTGCTGATGACTGCCATCTTGGAGGAATCACCGGTTTCTAGGTCGATGCTTTTTGTAAAGATTGCTGTTGATGGTTGGATAGTACCCGCCTTCTTGATTGGGATTTCTGAATCTCCAGGCTTGGTATTATGCACCATCTAAGCGAGATCTTGTAACTCCCGGGTGAGTTGAGCTTTTTCAGCGATTTGGACAACCTCTGTGTCACAATCAAATGATCGCTTCAAGTCACCTCTGAAAGTTAGGATTCCTTTAGGACCCGGCATCTTCAGGAGAAGGTACGGGTAGTGAGGTACTGCCATGAATTTGGCGATAGCTGGTGGCCCAAATATGGCGTGATACGATGACTCGAAGTCGGCTACCTCGAAACTGATGTACTCAGTCCGGTAATTGATCTGAGTTCCAAAAGTTACGGGTAATATGATTCTTCCGAGTGGTACGGCCGCCTTTCTGGGTACTATGCCGTAGAAGGGGGCACTTGATGGAGTGAGTTGTGTTGCGAGATCTAGATTCATCTTGCCTAGGGTGCTTGCGAAGATGACGTTGAGTCCTGCTCCTCCGTCGATGAGTACCCTGCTCAAGGTAAATCCAGCGACCGTGGGATCCAGGACTAGCGGGTAGTGGCCTGCATTAGAGACGCTGGTCCATTAGTCCGCCCGGGAGAAGCTGATCGGGTGCTCAGACCAGTCAAGGTATCTCGGAGTTGATGGTTCTGTGGACATTATCTCTCGTAGCGAAAGTTTCTGAAGCCTCTTGCTGTCACTGGTAGTTACTCCCCCAAAAATGACATTGATAGTCCCTTTGGAGTGTTGGAAACCACCGGTGTCTTGCGGAGGGTCCTCGGCCATCTTCTTGCCTTTGTCCTTCTTGTTTTTGTTGAAGTCGGAATTCAAGCCTCGCTCCTTGAGTTGTCGGTAGTGCCTTGCCTGATGTCTGGCTTTCGGGTAGAAAGGGCACGGTCCATCGAGCAAGTCATCAAAGGTGAATGGCTTGTTTCCCTTCTTCTGAGGCTCCATGGCAGCGATAGTATTATCTCCTGCCCTTTTCCGGGTGTTTTGCTGTGGTGCCTGGTTGCCTCTCTGGTTGTTCCCTCGATCACCCTGCGTGTTTTTATCGGGGAAACGCTCCTGTGTACGTTCTTCTGTCGCCATCATTGAGTTTACGGCCCGATGGAACTCGTCAGCGGTGGTCGAGTCCTGCTTGATGAAATCTTTGTAATTGTACCTTTCGCAAATGCCATTGCCAAATAGGTCAATTACTTCCCTATCTGTGATGTCGGATACTGTAGAGCTGATCTCTGAGAAGCGCCTATAGTATTCCCGCATTGATTCGTTCTTCTGCTGCTTATAGGTTTTGAGTTTAGTCCGGGGATCTGATCTCTCTGGGACGCCCGCAAAGTTTTCGATGAAGATACGATGGAGTTGTTCCCAGTAGTCGATGGACTCGGGTTTAAGCCTGTCGAACCAAGCAAGCGGCATTGTTTCCAAAGCCATTGGGAGATAGAGTGCTTTGACGTCGTTGCTTCCGCCGGCCAGCTCAACTGCTTGAGCATACAACCTGAGCCATCGCTTAGGTTCTGTCTTCCCGTCGTACTTTGAGTAGTTCCCGGGTTTGAATTTTCGTGGGAACGAGACTGCTCGGAGTCTTTGGGAGAAATAGGGGAAACGATCGACTGCGTCCGATGCCATGGCTGCGATTCCTCTGTATGAAGATTCAGCTCCTCCCTTGGCTTGATCAGGTACTCGGTGGCCTAGACGACTCCTTGCAGGGACTCGACCGAGTCACTCTTGGACGGGCCACCTCTGGCTCGGGTGGGATGAAGCTTGCTCATCAGCTAGAGACTCAAGATTCCGTCCCCGAAGTTGTAGCGCAGTAGTCTAAAGCATGACCAATCGTCGCTCTTCCTCAGGGGTGCGATTGTCTTTGGCTCCCATCTCTGTGGATAGGGCCGTGATGTTCTGGTAGGGTGTCTGGAACACTTTGTGACCAGCGACCCTCATAAACTCGGGCTCGAGGTTACGGGAGCAATCGGCTCGTCGACGATTATGCTCGTTCTGTGACTGATGCTCCTGGTCACGTTGAGCGCGAGCTCGATCTTTCGCGTCTTCCTCTAGACGTCTCCGAGTGTTATATTCTTTGAGTCGTACATTATAGCGGTCGACTGCCTCCTTGCGGTGGTTTGCGCGCCTTCTGCGGGCTTCTTTCGCTTGATTCTTTCTAATTCTCTCAGCTTTTAAGGACTCGGTTTCTGCGGGTCCTTTAGGATCATTGTCAGATATCATACTTGGAGTTTCGTCATCTTGGAAGACATCTGGAGGGGTCGGTGGTCGTAGAGATGACTGATGCCTCGCCATGAAAACTTCACGGGCGTAGCCTTGGATTGTTGATCCTGGAGTGACCGACTCCAAGGTAGAAGTACTGGAGATTAGTTCTGTTGAGGTGTCGAGTTCCTCAAAGGGGAGCTGATGTCCGTACTGGTATGGAAGTTGCTGATCGATTGTGCCAACTAGCCTAGCCGGGGCTGGCTGTATTAGCCAATGGACGATGTTACCCTCCCTGGTGGAGCTGAAAACGAGTCCTTGCTGAGCTCCAGTCAAAGGTATCCCTTGATACTCTTTTAACTTTGAGTCAATAAGGTCTTGGAAGTCTTGAGCTGAGTTCCGTAGTCCGAAGGTGATGCCATGTTTGATCTCCGGGTCCTTTTCGTTCTCCGAATTTGAGTTCGAGTAGGAGTCGGGTGCTTCAAGTTGGCTCTCGGGATCTCGCGGATCTTGAACTGCGAGGTTTGCTAGGCTCTGAGCGAGATCATCCATCTTTGGCATAGCTTGCACTTCTGGATTAGTGTGAAGTTGTCGATGCAGCTTTCCTTGATCATCCGCGATGCATGTCCATGAGCCAAAAATGAAAATTGATCCCGCCGAGAACATGTTGTCGTGGTTCGTCGGGCTCTTGGTCGTCGAATCGCCAAAAGCCCCTACCTGGCGCGCCAGCTGTTGGTGTTTGTTAACCGGCAACTCGTCTGGAGTAATCTCAGACGATTTGTTCGGTGGGGATCGGCGTTCGTAGGACTCGGCGAGTACACAGGGACAGCGATTTATACTGGTTCAGGCCGCTGAATAGCGTAATACCTTACGTCCAGTGCGGCGTGTGCCTTGTGTATGATTATGATTCAATGTTCCCTCTAAGCCCGTGCCTGCTTCTCCTTATATATCCGGGTGAAGCATTGCACAGACCGAGTCCTAGTCGGTTACAACAGAGGAGTCATAATCTAATTACAAGACTTCCTTTAAGAACTCGACTAAGTTACAGTGAGAGTCCTAATCCAAGTACGCTTCGTATCAAGTCTTTGGATCTCTCATGCCGTTCGGGATTAGTCGGAGGGATCATCTCCTGATGATATCTCTGACATCCTGGTCCGTCAGCCTAACACCAGTGATGGGCTTGCTTCACGTGTATACTTCAAGAGCAAGCCGACAAAAGTGTTGCAGTTGTAGAACACGACAAGAATCATCAATATGGACAGGTGAAACAGTCACTGCTCAATTATTGTTGTCCTTGCGGTAATTTTTATTCAGCAGGGGGTGAAAAGGGATGTTTGATGAAAACATTACCCACCTGAAGCCGAATATTTTTTACCCGAATGGATTAAGCAATAGATCAGTGCCATGTTTTAATTTCTTGTAATCTTTATGGATTACCCGGATGATATATTGGAGACCCCAAGTACCGACTACTCAGGTACTCGGAACTCAGTCTCGGTGGCTGCAGGGTATATATCATCAAGGAAATGTTTTTTCTTTTGTTCAAGGATTACTCGGATAAAGGCTCAGAGACCCTCAAAGTTATTAAAAATAACAAGAGGCTCGGGGGCTACACCCTATGGGTGCACTTTTAGAAAAAGTGCACACCATGGAAGTTTTTTCTCTACGGAGCACTTCAAGATTTCTCAAGACATTACTCGAAGATTCTCGAGAGAAAGCAGAAGATAACGTTTTAGAGAAATGATGAAGAGCTCGGGGGCTTGACGGATCGGGATGTCAGAGATATCATCAGAAGATGATTACTCGGACTAACCCTGGACGACACGGGAGATCCTAGGACATGATACGAAGCCTACATGGATTAGGACTCTCATTATAACTTAGTCGAGTTTCTAAAGGAAGTCTTGTAATTAGAATAGGACTCCTCTGTTGTAACCGACTAGGGCTCAGTATGCGCCAAGCTTCATCCGACTATATAAGGGGAAGCGGGCGTCGACCCCTATCATTAAATCTTGAATCATAACACAAGGCACACACCGCCACTGGACGTAAGGTGTTACGCTATTAAGCGGCCTAAACCAGTATAAATCGTTGTCTCTGTGTACTCGCCGATTTCTATGAACGCTGATCCCCACCAAACAAATCGTCTGAGAATCCTCAAGATGAGTTGCCGGTTAACAAACACCGATAGGGTATTTTAAGTATTCAATAATCTCAATCCTCCAATCATCACTATCAGCAACCTCATCGGCTAATATTTCAACGATTTGCCGATACCCAGAAGCACTTTGAGCTAACCGATTAGCTTCTTGATTCTGACAACTAGGAATATGCTTTATGACAACAGAAGAGAAAGAATCAAGTAATTCAAGACATTTTTCATAATGCTTCCTTAAAATGTCATCTTTGCACTTATATAGGCCGAGCAATTGATTAATCACTAATTGAGAATCTCCAAAAATCTCAACAGTCTCGGCCCTTACCTCACACAAAAGCTGAAGTCCCTTGAGAAGTGCTTCGTACTCAGCTTGATTGTTAGTAGAGGTTGGATCAATTGAAAAGGAAAATTCAAAACATCCTCCCTGAGGAGAAACAAGAACAATACCAATGCCCCCACCTTGCTTGCAATTGGAACCATCAAAGAACAAAGCCCATGGGGTAAAATCTAAAGTCTTAATTTCTTGTCCATGATGATGAGTAACAAAGTCGGCTATTACCTGACCTTTAACAGCTTTAGCCGATTCATACTTTAAGTCAAATTCTAACAATGCAAGAATCCATTTGCTAATCCTCCCATTTAGAATAGGCATGGATAACATATGTTTAATTATGTCAAACTTTGACACCACTGTGCATTCAGAAGATAATAAGTAATGCCGAAGCTTGGTGCACGAGAAGTACAAACATAAGCATAACTTCTCAACAGGAGAATATCTTGTTTCTGGATCAAGTAACCTTCTACTGAGATAGAACACCACTCTTTCCTTTCCTTCGAATTCTTGCATTAAGGCCGACCCAATTGTATAATCGTCAGCCGATACATATAACTTAAAAGGCTTGTTCTTTTGAGGAGGAATCAAAACTGGTGGAGACTTCATATACTCTTTGATTTCATCAAATGCCTTTTGTTGTTCATCTCCCCATTTAAATTCCTGGTCATCTTTTAATTTCAACAAAACTGAGAACGGCAAAATTCTGGCTGACAGATTCGAAACAAACCTCCTGATGAAATTAATTTTACCGATCAAAGATTGTAATTGAGTCTTTGTGGTTGGTGGTACTGCTTTGTCAATTGCATCATAACTCTTTTGACCAACTTCAATCCCTTTTTCATGTACCATAAACCCCAAAAACTGTCCAGCTGATACTCCAAACGCACACTTGTGGGGATTCATCCTTAACCCATGCTTTCTTGCGCATTCAAGAGTATCTCTAAGATCCTTAAGATGCCTTTGATAATCCTCGGACTTTACAACTACATCATCAATGTAAATCTCCACAATCCTGCCGATCAACTCGGGAAAGATATAATTCATAGCCCTTTGATAAGTTGCACCGACATTCTTAAGTCCGAAAGTCATGACCACCCATTCATATAAGCCTATAGCACCCGGACATCTGAATGCAGTTTTATGTATATCTTCCTCTGCCATAAAAATTTGGTTATAACCAGCATTGCCATCCATAAAACTGATCACCTTATGTCTTGCTGCTGCATCGACCAACATATCTGCCACTGGCATTGGGTAGCCATCCATCGGAGTAGCTTTATTCAAATCTCTGAAATCAATGCAAACTCTCATTTTTCCATTTTTCTTATACACAGGGACTGCACTAGATATCCATTCAGCATATCTACATTGCCGAATGAAGTTAGCCTCGTAAAGCCGAGTGATTTCCATTTTCACATCAGCCATAACTTCTGCTCTAATCCTTCTCGGGGTTTGTTTTACAGGCCGACTCCCATGTTTGATAGGTAGTCGATGATCAACCAACGATCGATCAAGACCAGGCATTTCAGAGTAATCCCAAGCAAAACATTCTTTATATTCTTTTAACAATGTAATAAGTTCTTGCCTAAACTTGGGATCCAACTTGGCACTGATATATGTCACCCTTGGCTTATCACTGTTTCCAATATCAACTGCTTCCAGTTCATCAGCCGATGTGAAACCCTTACCCATCTTACTCTCATCTTCACTTATCGTATAATCCATTAAATATATTTCTTAAAGCCGACTGCTTGGATCGACTGTTGGCTATCATCAGATGTTTTGAGAAAGCCTTATTTGAGAGTTTTCCTAGAAAAGCACTCCATATTATCAAAGTTCCAAACATCAGGGTCTGAATAAGCAACACTAACAGTTGAATCGGCTGGTACCACTTCCACAGTGTCGCCGATCCACTGAATCACATTCTGATGCATGGTAGATGGAACACAACAATTGGCGTGGATCCAATCCCTTCCAAGAAGCACACTGTAGGATCCCTTTGCATCGACCACAAAGAAGGTAGTCGACATACTCTTGCTACCAATCGTCAACTCGACACATACAACACCTTTAGTAGTCGATACGTTGTCAGCAAAGTCGGTCAACCTCATATCGGTCTGAGTCAAGTCTTCTGCAGTCTTGCCGAGCTTTCTAATGGTGGCATATGGCATCAAATTAACAGCCGCCCCTCCATCAACTAACATCCTGTTCAGAGGCCTTCCATCAACAAACCCTTTCAAATACAAAGCTTTCAAATGGGAATGTCTCTCGGGTTTTTGAAATGTGGCCTCTTCTGCTTGATAGATTGACTGAGCAATTGCTTCTTCGTCACCAGACTCTTCTTCATGATTAGAGGATCTAAACTCAGTAGGTAGCATGAACAGAGCAGCGATATTAGCCGATGACTCACCCTTATCGGCTACTCGTTTCACTTGCCAAACTTTGAGTTTCTTCTTCTGGATTTCATCATTTCTTAGTCTTTGAACCCGTCGCTTCTGGCTTTTGGTCAAGCCACCAGGACACCATTGTCCCTCTTGCCAAGGATGATCATGATCGGCTAATCTCACTCCAAGCCGATTATGAACATTTTCATTTTTTATGCGCCGATCTGTCTTTTCAAATCTTAATCTTTCATGTACAGATCGGCGGTTGTCTCTCGACTGCCTATACTCCCAATACTGATCACTGCATTCTGGGAAATTGCAAAGAGTAGGAAGCTTCAGCCCTTCATTCCAACAATGTCTGAAGAAAGGACAGTCCTAATGATTCTTTTCTTCATCTCTGATACGCCTTTCTTCTTCACGAGACCTCCTATACTCTTCCTCTTCGAGCCACTCCTGATATTCTTGCTCATCCCTTTCCCTTTGCATTTGGCTCCTTTCTTTCTGACGTTGCCATTTGTTCAATAAGATTATGACAGTCGGACGTCTTCTTGCTTCACCAGCCTTTGAAGTCTCAGGTTGATCACGTTGATCAGTATTCTTCTTTCCTTCCATCTTCCGATACTCTTTAGTTGTGAGTTGTTTCTTTGGATCGACCGTCCCAGCTGCCTTGGCTTTGTCAGAAGTCAACACTTTGATCTCACTCTGAGGTGCAGGAGTCACCATGTTCTATGGAAAAGGATGGTCGTTGATGCTCATGCCTTTGGCCTTTTCTAGGCCTATCCTCCCTTTAACGATAGCCCTCTGGATCATATCTCTGAAAACTCGGCAATCGTTAGTAGTATAGGTACCAGAATTATAAAATTTGCAGTACCTCTTATTTTTGAGCTCCTCAGCCGATGGGATACTATGATTCCCAGTCAACTTGATTTGCTAGTAAGTAGTCAAATATCTTGTCGGCTTTAGTGATGTCAGAGCTATATTTTACATCTTTCTCGACACTCTTAGCCTTTGCCCAAGGTATGTACTCATTATTCTTCCAAGCCCAGTCCACAGCAGCCACTTCATCTTCACTCTCATCACTTGAATTATCATCTTCTTCATGTAGGAAGAAATGACTCTCTATATTGTAGGCTTTTTTGGGCTTAAAAACTTGATTGTACCAATTCTGAGCATCAATATTTGCCACCTTTTTAGCTAAATCGGCCATATTGTTACAACCAAAGCCGATTTTTTCTCTAATGGCAGGTATTAACCCCCGAATTGCAATGCTAACCACCTCTGGATCCGATAATGATAAGGAATAGCATTGATTCTTCATCTCTCTGAATCTCTGAAGGTACTGGCATCCAGTCTCATTATTTCCTTGCCTTGTATCGATTAAGTCTACCAGGCCTTTCTCCAATACTCTAGAGTCCAAGTATTTATGAAATTTGTCTTCCAAATCCTTCCAGCTCTGAATGGAATTGGGTGGCAGAGATGAAAACAATAAAAAAGCTGAACCAGATAGAGATAAAGGGAACATTCTGACTTTAAGTGCTGGTTCATCGCCAATCTCCCCAAGCTGGACTAGAAACTGGGTTATATGTTCCATGGTCGTTACTGAACCGGTTTTTGTGAATTTGGTGAAATCAGGGATTCTGTATCTTGGAGGAAGAACAACCTGATCAAACCACTCCGGATATGGCTTCTTGTAACCAGTTATTGTAGACTTTGGCGTTAAGCCAAATTGCTTTTGAACCAAATCAGTTACCCGACTCATCAGTTGATCAATTTGATTCACCGACACTTGATAGCCGATGTTGTGCCCCTCGAAGGTATTGCCATGATATCCCGGGTTCTCCTGAACATCCAAGGTATAAAAATCCAAGACATAATGATATCCATGAGGAATATCACCAGGTGCCACATTCCCTTGATACGGTGGTGCATTGAAATCTCTAGTAATGCGCCTTGCATGGGGAGCTATTTTTGTAGCCGATGAGTATATGTTATTACTCATATTCGGCTGTTGCATTGGCTGCGGTGTCATGCCCCCAGGGCTGACAATCATTTGATTTCCATTGCCATTAGGGCCATTGATCTGAGGTCCAGTAGAAGTTCCAGCTCCTTGATTGTTTCTAACGGTATATGCTGGACCTCTTCTATCATCACCCAAGTTAAAAACTTCTTGAATGGCATTCATGAGGCTGTTGAGGAAAACTTCTTTATGGTTCATCAGGGTAGTTGACATTGTTTTGCTGATCACTTCTTGCATAGCATTGTGTTGGACCTGAACCATTGGATCGACATGTCCTTCCAGAACCACCCTTGGAAGATGAGTCTTCTGGATAATCTTCTTATCCCTATTTCTGCTGAAACTCAACAGACACATGTAACGATATTGTTCAATAGTTTCCTCTACCATGCGCCGAAGCTCTTCTGGAAGCTCATCCATTGTCACGTTCAACATGTCTTCGTTGTTGATTATCATGATCAGACGACTGTGTCCCACCGGGTGTGCCAAAAGAATGTGTTCACGCAAAATTTCGGTTCAGTCACGCCAACACACTCGAGCGCACGGTCCTCAGAGGGCGTACGGAGCAAGGTCCTGACCTCCTGAACCTTCAACAGATGGCGGTGCCGAATCTTGGTGAGATCGACTTTAGGCGTGCCAGTCAATTTGACCTGTAATTGACAAGGAGAAGAAAAAGTTGTCAAATTGTGGAACCTGCTGGTTTGGTGCCAGACAGTTCCAAATTGTACGGCTCTGATATAGCCACTTGTTATTAGGATATTGACTAACAAGTCAACTCCTAGGAGATTGCATAAAGGTATTGAAGAAGATATAGAGCAAAACGGCTATGATATATGTAAAGAAACATTTAGGACAAACAAAAAGCCGATGAGCTTAAACATATTAGCAGAATAAAGATCTATGTGTACTTTCAAACGGCGTGAAAACAACGTATCGACTAATTGCACGGGCAGTTCTATCTGTTAACAGTGGAGTGTTTCCATGCAGCCATAATAACAAGTAGATCGATAAAATAGCTTAAACATCAACAGTGGGGTGTCTCCATGCAGACATAATGATGATGAAACTAGATCACGTCCAGTGCAACAAGCAGATACATTGATTCCAGACAGTCTAAAGGCACACATTATGAAGAAAGCATAACTGGATCGACTATTTTAGCCGATACAGGGTCCATGAGGCACGAACAAGATCTATCCGTTAGAACCATGATTTGACTTAAGATCAAGCAAATCTAATCTACCATATATATCAGTGGGGTTCGAAAATACAGCCATAATAAATATGCAAGATTGAAATCTACTGGTTCTTAGATCGAAATCATAGTTTTATCGGATATCTCGAACGCACAACACGTAACAACCAAGATTGACGAAATAGTCGATGAGAAGCTTGAATCGGCTATTTTCTCTATTGTGAGCATGAAAAACCTTGGGATAGCCGAGACTAAGCATCCTTTAAGCTTAAGACACTTTGTCAATCTTGATTGGGCAAGATGTTGTTTAAAACATAAAGAAACAAAATAAAACATAAAACAACATCGATAACTTAGTGAATCTATTAGCATGCCAAACCAATAGAGCCAATAACTAGTCAAGATCGACTAAAGTAAGAGATTGATCAGAGTCAAGACAGCCTTACAAAAGACGAACTTAGACCGATAACTAGCCATGTCATAGCTTAACAAGAGTTTGGTCGATGCCAAATACAGCCTCATTGTACAATGACATGAGCCATTGGTGAAACTTACAAGCAAACCGGAGGTCGGTCGAAGCTGATGCAGCCCTGCCTGATTGAAGGTCTCGCCGAGATCTACGTTACTCCTACTCCTAGGGTTTGGGCCAGTGGCCGATGTGTTGATTTTTTGGATTCCCTTCAAAATCCGTGTTTCTAGCTATACATAACCTGGTTGACTCCTGTCCTAACACGACTAGGTTACATAAAGAGTAAAACAAAAGACGACCCGAACTTGAGCTTCTTGGCCGAGCCCGACACGTCTCTGAAGCCCATTATGCTGGTCCATACGAATTCTTCTGGTCACGCTTGAACCCATATAAGCTTCCTCATTTTTCTTGCCGATTCTTTCCTTAATAAACTAGCCGTTTTTGCTTACAAAACGATAATCCTTTCGGTCCAAATTCTTTCCTTAATAAACCAGCTGTTTGTGCCACCTGAGTCCGGACAGTCTACCGTTGGGTAGACAGTCCGCGGTCTGGACTCCGGACAGTCCGGGATTTGGCTGAAGCTTGCGTTTTAGTGCGTTTGCTCTCCTGGCTTTTCCGCTTGGTTTCCGGACTTCTCGTTTGGCCCTAGAGTTGACCAAGGAACCTCTCTAGGTATCTTTGCTGCTTGTTAGCATAGGTATTTGGAGATTTCCCGACGTAGCCTTCCATCTATGTTCGGGAGTCAATTTTTGGGGTTGAACTTGAGCCGGAGTTTTTGGTGTTTTGCTTGCTCTCGTTTGGTGGTGCCTCGCAATGATCCTAGGGATCATCCACCCTCTTCCAAGGGTCATGGGCATCATGTTTCGCTCGAAGCTTTTGGGGGTTGATTTTTGGGACAGAGGCCAAAGTTTCGAGAGAAATTTTTAGGCTCCCATTCACCCCCCATCTTGTTGCCTTGCTTTAGCATTCGTGGTCCTTCAAAACTCGGCATGGACAGTTTCCAGGTTTGGGCCTCAAAACCTGGGCTGGTGGGTTTCTGAGTCTGGGCCACAAAACTCAGCCTGAGGACTGGTTTCCCAGTTTTAGCCTCAAAGCTGGGGGGAGGTCGAAAAAGGACGGTTGTCGCGTGGCGGCGCCGAGAGGCTTGCATTGCAATGAAGCTATCCGCGAGGAAGGCGCGACCGTCGACAGGACGGCACGTGGCGACATCCTGAGGATTGCGTCGAGGCGAAGCTAAGGATGAGGAAGGCGCGTGGCCGTCGGATCAAGACTCGGCAGAATTGGACCGGGATACATCTAGGGTTGGTCGTTTCGCTCTTGTATCTAGGGGTAGAAGGGGAACATGTGTATTAGGCTATAAATAAGAGAGGCAACCCCTCCTCTCATTCTATCCTTGCAGCTTTCATTCTCTAGCCTCCGCTTAGGTTTTCCATCATACCGCGCTGCCTGTGATCCGCAGAGAGATTGTAATCATACCTCTATGTTCTTGGGATTTTGAGGAAACAAGACTGTAATCTCGTTGTTGTCTCGTGGGTTCGAGACACGGCTGAAATCGAGTTCGATTCGTGTCTTGTTCGTGTGTTCTTCGCGTTTTTGGTTTTTGTCCTCTCAGAGATTTGCATAGTTCTCCCTCTCTGTGAGACAGTTTTTGATTCTGCTTGAACCCACTTGTGCTAGATCGTGAGGCGCTTCTTTCCACTGGAGGAATTCATCTCTAACCCCACGAGCTAGTAGATCGAATCGTTTTCGATCTGGATCGTGTTCTTCTCCTTTTCCCCCGAACTTCTTTGATTCATCAATTTGGAGATAGGATCGAGCCATGATCTCTTAGGAGTAGCTCACTATCCTCCTTGTGACTCCCCTCATCGAGTTTGAGACTTAGCATCTTCAATTCGAGGGAGATCGAGTTGAATCGGGAGACGAACAGTGCCTGATCGGGATGACCGGACACTGCTCTATAGCGACCGGATGCACCGTGTCAGAGTCCAGTCTTTGAACACCTGCGTTGACCAGTTCACGCGTGGTGACCGGACGCACTCTGAGGAAGGTGATTGGACGCATAGTTGTTACTATTCATCATTTGGCATTGCTGATCAGACGCATTGTTCAACTGACTAGACGCCCCCTGGTGCAGTGTTCAGTCAAGAACAGAGAGGTCCCAGTACGGGATTTTCCTTACCAGACGCGTCCGGTCCTCTCTGATTGGACGCAGGCCAAAGTCCGGTCAATGCTGTTTATCACATTTTCGTCCGTCATTCGTTCGTTTGACTTCAGATTTGGTTTTTGGCTTTTGTGTTGGGTTTCTTGGATTGTGTAGAGTCCCGCTGTGCTTCTCGGAAGCATCCACCCTACATCTAGGGTCGTGGACACTACCAAGTCCTTGACTTGCTTTTGGGGTGACTTTCTGGGACAAGGGCCATCTATTTCTCGAGAAGAAATTTGAGGCTCCCATTCACCCCCCCCTCTGGTCGCCCATTCGGTCCTTCAATTGGTATCAGAGCCGGTTAAGGATCTTCTCTACCTTAATCGGTTTCGGATCCTAAGGGCGACATGGATCGAGGGAACGACAAGGCTCCCTATTTCGATGGGACGAACTATCCTGATTGGAAGATTCGGATGCGTGCTTATCTCAACAACATCGGATCTTCTATTTGGGAGATATGTGAGAATGCTGAGTACGAGGTCCTTGCGGCTCGTGTGGGTCAGCTCCAGATTGACCAGCACGAGGCTAACTCTAAGGCCCGTAACGCTCTTTTGGCCAGGATCTCCCTTCCTGAGTTCGACCGTGTCTCCGAGCTTGAGACTGCACGAGAGATCTGTGTGAAACTTCAGAGCTGTCACGAGGGGACCGTCCAGGTCAAGACCAGACTCTTCGAGACCTACAAGCGGGAGTATAAGAACTTTGTTCAGTTAGAGGGAGAGACGATTGACGCTATGTTCACTCGTTTCCAAACGATTGTAACAAGATGCGTGCCAATCAGGTCAACCTACCTTATGATGATCATGAGAGGGCACTCAAATTGCTATACGCCCTAGATCGGAAGATATGGGAGGTGAAGGTGTCGACTATCATTGAGTTACCAAGCTATGACACCCTCACCGTGGATGAGCTATTCAGTAAGCTCAAGTCCACCGAGATGGATCACTTGACTCAGGCCAAGCTGAAGAACCCATCTTCACATTCCATGGCATTGGTTCAGGCAAGGGTGGATGGACTCTTTCTACTGACGCTTCACCTCCTCTCTTTGCTTTGTTTTCTTTGCTTTCAGTGACAGAGGAGCAGGTGGAGGCATTGGGAGATGATGAGCTCGCCCTCATCATCACCCGGTTCTCGCGGTTTCACAACAACCGCCTGAATTGCCGGCATGGTGGCGCACATCAGGGCTGCTACGGGTGTGGAGACCCCAATCACTTTGTCGCGAGCTACCCCAAGCGTGACAAGAGCTTCCCCGGCAAGAACCGCAACTCCAGGCGCAAGGCCAAGCCAGAGAACAAGGCCAGGAAGAAAAAGAAGGGCGACTACCGCAAAGAAGATCTGGAAAAGGCTTTTGACGCTAGCAAGCGTGCCTTCATCGCCTCCATCAGCGACTTCGAGAAGAGCTCCGAAGGCTGCCCCAACGATGATGAGTCTGAGCACAAGATGGAGGATTGCTTCAATGGACTCTGCTTCTTCGGTAGCTCCACCAACGGCTTCTGCACCATGGCCTTGGACTAGGAGAACCGCAAGTGCCAGGACAAGCACGCCGACACCGACGACGACGACGACGCATCTGAGGTATCAAACTCTTCACTTGTCGAGCGTCTTTCTGGTGAGCATGACACTTTGGCCGACATAGTTCTCGGTCCGGACATGCAGCTTAAGCGTGCCGGTAGAGAGCGCAATGAGTTTAAGGCCAAGCTAGGCAAGGCGCTTAAGGAGCTTGAGAGTGCTAGGTCCGTGGTGAAGGTGACCGATGAGGAGGAGTGTGATGAGTGCATGATGCACATGACAAACTTTACCACCCTGCAAACCAAGTATGCCTCTTTGATCGAGGTGTATGATGAGCTAAAGAGTAGGCTAGACTTGGTGGGTGATTGTAAAGAGTGCCCCTCCCTGAAAAAGGAGCTAGAGGAAGTGAAGGTGAGGTCTTCTTTGCTGGGTGCATGCAAGTCTTGTCCAGGCTTATGAACTGAGTTGGCAGAAGTGAGTGCCAAGTTTGCTGAAGCCGTGAAGGCCAGCTTAGTTAGCACCTTTTTCGCTCCATGTGAGCGATGCGCGGCGATGGAGCTTGAGATTGCCAACTGTCGGCATAACAGGATGCAAACCGAGGAGAAAAACACATACCTTCAGTCCATCCTGAGTTGGGTGTCATGCAGTGAGCCATAGTTGGGCATGATGATCAGTCAGTTCAAGAAGGGAACTGGCGGTCTAGGAGTATGCTTTGCTATAGGTGGGGAGGGCTCTAGCGCTTTTGGCAAGATCAGTGAGTTTAGCGGAGTGAACACGAGTGAGAAACCATCTGCTATCCCTAAGCTTACCAAGATCACCCCACCTGAGCCTCCTAAGCCTATCACCAAGGATGTCATCCTTGAGGAACCTCCCAAGGCTCCACCTCGCAAGCAAGTGTGGGTTCCCAAACCTAAGCATATTAGGAACACACTTGACACCCTTCCTCCCCTTCCGAAAGGCAAGCAGCTAGCAAGAGTGAACAACCCCCACAACCATGCAAACCAACAACCCAAGAGAGTGGTGAGGTTTGAGTGTGAGTATTGCCACTGCGAGGGTCACCTAGCTGAGTTTTGCTTTCGGACGAAGAGAGACGCTAGGAGGGAGTTAGAACTGAACAACCAGTCCTAGCACCACCCTCTCCATGGTGTGCAAGGTCAGAGAGTTCAGGGTCAGAGGGCTAGGCCTAGAGGTGCACCCCTGTTGGTATAAATTAACGCACACTCTACTTTATCCGCAAGCGCACAGATAAAATCTACCGATGTAGCACTTCATCGGAGTAACCCAGTTTTAATATCGAACCCAAAGGAACGGATAGTGTTAAGTCTTAAAGAATATAACCCCTGAGTAGCTAACAAGGATGGAGAAGCTAAAAGCATAGAGGGGATCACTTAAGGTTGTCTAAATCCAACTTAAGAGTGATATGTTTATATTAATCTTAGTGGGGAAGTTGCCATAAAAGGTCACAAACAGAGTATGAATCTTTTATGCAATTGTATAATCCTACCGAGCCTACACATGGGTAAGTGGACTATAGAAGAATCAACAAGGCTATAGGAGTCATCCTTGCGAACAACCACTACTACCAGCGTTATAGGAGGCAATTATGAGCTATCAAGTCTAAGCACCACGCTTACACTATCCAACTACTCTAACTCTAGCGCGACTAGAATTAAAGTACTCAAAAGAGAGTCATAAACCTTAAGAATAATAAGAACAATAGCTCAAACTTAAATATAGACGTTGATTAGTGAAACAATCGTTGAAGCAAGTTGACGAAGAACTTGAATCCACAGGTACAAGATGAAGAAGTTGATCCGACAGGCCGGAGCTCCTTCTTGATCTCTTCCTCTCTCTCTCTCTCTTCTAGTTCTAGAATAATACTAGGTTCTAATCCTATCTAGAGGGGTATCTAGTCTTCTACTTGAAAGCTGACTCCTAAAGTCTCTTCTAGGGTTTCTTAATGAAGCGTAGTCTTCTGAAGAGGGACCTCTGTCTGGCCTGGGGCCCGGGGGCCTGTTTATATAGCCCTGAGGGATCAACCGCGACCGTTGGATCAAACGGACTTCACGTAGGGCTGAGATTAATCTTCAAAGGCGGTAGAGGAAGATTCCAGAAGGGGGAAGTCGATGGCGCCCTAGGGGGACCGACCGGTGGGCCCACCAGACCGGTCGGTCCCACCTGGAGGTGGCTCGGGGTGACCCACCTCGTGGTGTCTTCAGGTGTCCTCTAGAGTCTTCTGGAAGATTTCTGACTTGACGAATGCGTTATCTCCCGTCGGTTTCCTTCTAGGGGAAGCAATTGAGGGCTGTTTCCCTGTTTAATCCCTGCAGATTCACAATTCACCAAAACTCGTGGAATTCATTAGTTTTAAACCCCATACTAAGGTGGAGTTTACATATTTATCCATTTTCATGTTTAATTGACCTTTAATAATAAGAGTTAATTAGTGTCAACAAACTCCCCCACACTTAGACTTTTACTCGTCCTCGATAAAAGATTGGATCATAACTGTAGGATAAGATATCAAACATTAAACCTTTCTATTCATACCTGCATTGTGAGATTCAGTTTGTTTAGCATAAAACTTTGAGTAGATGGAAAATAGAATAGTTGAAACAGATCACCCTTTTCTTTTAGCATAAGACATTGGAGTTTTTTTTTGAATTTTTTTTCGAAACAAGTCATAGCTTTCCTTCTCCTTTTGTAGCACTTCAATTCCTTACCAAAGCATTTTATTTATGTGGGGCAGTTTTATCTTACTAAGTCAATGGAGAAAAATATTATACCCTTAGATCAAGACATTAATCTTTTTAAACTTTGTCACTCTTGCTGGCATATTGTAATTAGAGGGACCATGGGCTATCATATTTTTATCATAATACTTTTTTTTCTTTTTTTCTTGAGGCGTGTCGGACACTTGTCCATTTTTCTTTCCTCATTTTTCATACTTTTGCATAGCCCATGCCTCTAATACAATACTACTTCAGAAGAGTGAATCTTTCTTTATTTGTAAGGATCTCGATCTTAGAGCATAATAAATTTCTCAACAAAGAACTCAGTATTAAAGTAAGCAATGATTGATTTTATGAATAACTTTGGCAGGTAATATATTTACTACAAAGGAGAAGTGTTGCTAATCTCTTTTTTAACTTTGCAAGTAAAATTCTCCAATGCTCATACTTTTAAGAATTGAGTTCTCATTATTCTTCTATCATATTTCACAACAACTCTAAGTAATATGAGTCTCTTCAAGTTTTTATCAAAGCAGGTCTTTTCAGAAAAGGTATTATGAGATTCTATACCATGAGCATGTCAAAATAATCTTTTCTTTTTTTTCATTTAGAGTTTACGGATTACATATTATTGACGAGAATATATTTTTAATTCGAACAGAAGCTTAAACATCGAAAAATAGAGTGTAGTAATTGCATACCGAATTGTGGACGAAGGAGGAGGCTAGGGGTGCCGACCCCTAACCAACCGGTGGGGCCCTCCAACCGGTCGGTTGGGCTTAGGGCCCAACCATGGCCCGCTTCACGGTGCGTGATCTCGGTGACGATGTCTTCTGTTTTATGTAGCTTTCGCGATCAATTTTTGGTAATTCTATCGTCGTCTTCTCCCCCACACTTATTTTCTGTTTTCTGCTAATCACAACATGTGGAGACAAGACACATATCCAAAACAACACAAACTTTATTGATATCATTTAAGGCACCTTTATTACACAATAAACTGACTAAACAAAACTTCTAATCAAAACAAAACTATGCAAACACGAGACTCTTCAAACACGAGTGCCTTATCAATCTACTGACGACCTATCTCTCAATTCTCTCCCTCGAGTAGATTTCCTAGCGTAGAGGCTACACTTACGACCTTAGCCTTCAGGCTTATGTGTTTTGTTACATACTTATTCAGCACATCGGTCATCTGTTTTGTAGCCTTGGCTAGAGAAGCGTATCTCTTTTTAAGCTCTAAGTTATCTCTATCAAGGTCCTCAATTCTATCCCCGTGGCGATCTAACTGGGTAGTCCTCTTGCGCTTAGCCGCGGGATTAGGAGTGGTGGGCACCCACTTCACCGGTGGAGTGACCTTGACCTGCTCAGGGTGACCACGAACTCCATCAATGCGTGGACGCGGAGATGTAGATGTGTATTTTATGACCGTGGGTTCCCCAAACTTGTTCGTCTTCAGCCCGACGAGTGTCTCATTGGGCTTAGGAGGAAGAAGCGGGAGCGTCTTGGGGACGAAGAATGTCGGGAGTCCTCTTGCCGGCACCGCTTGAGCATAGAGAGCTTGTTGACGATGCGGCGAGGCCTCTTCTGGTGGGATCATATCAACGGGTGTTGGCGAGACAACGGGGGCGATCTCGTTTGACGGCGTTACGGTAAGCTCCTTTGATGAAGCGATGAAAAGAGCCATCGAGTCATCGGCGGGCTCGTTGAGGTCGATCCTTGGATAGGAGGCCATTAGCGCTGGTGGGAGGAGAGCTCTGCTGTTGCTGGTATTCTGCGAAGAGGCTGCAATGAATATAGAGGCTGGCCTGGGGCTAGTTTTATAGCTGAGGTGGCTTGGAGAGGAGGCTGAATGATAGGCATGACAGGTTCGTTACGGGAGTTATCGATTCTGCGGATCAGGGTACCAGAATGGATACGAGTGAGAGTCTGGACACGTAATGAAAGAAGGCAAACAACGAGGGGACTCCAGGGTAGACCGGTCGGTCTCCCTAGAGGACCGGTCGGTCCCACCCTGTGGCTCCTCGTGGGTCCGTCGCTCGTGGTGCCTTTAAACTTGATCCTAATCCCAGAAAATATTTCCCCAATGTGCGAACTTATCAGAAAATGACGATAGTGTAAATCTATGGGACAATAAAGAATTGGATGACATCCAACTCTTCAGGACTCTTTTCAGATTCTAGAAAAATCTTAAGACATTGCCCATTTACCTTAAATAGCGTACCTTCGTCATTTTGAAGTGTAATGGCTCCATGTGATGAAGTGGCTACCACCGTAAAGGGTCCTTCCCATTTGCTTCGTAGTTTTCCATGCCCGAACAACTTTACCCTAGAATTAAAGAGTAATACCTTGTCTCCCGGAGTGAAGCTCTTCTTCTTGATTCTCTTGTCATGCCACCTCTTTGTTCTCTCTTTGTAAATCTTTGCGTTATGATATGCCTTTTTGCGAATACATCGGTGTATGCCGAGTCTCGAGTGATGAGTGATTGTCAACGGGTTTGATCGCATGTTCTTTGGCTTGTGTTGTGCAGGTGTCGAGCACGGAGACAGTGATCGAGGGCAAGGTGAAGGTCAAGTAGAGACGTGCCGTGCCGATGGACCGGGAGCGGTGAAGGGCGGACATGAGGCTTGGACTGAGGGACCGGTGGCCTGAGGATCCGCTGTGGTGGCTGACAGCCTGGGATAGCGACGAGCAGAGACTTTTGGGGCATGGTGTTGCCCGGGTCGAGGACCTGGGGACACGTGTCGGTGGACGGGGTGCACGGGCGGTGCATCCCCTCTACAGCTTCGGTTTGGTGGTAGAGCCAGAGAAAAACCATCGGGTGGACGGTTTCTAGGTTTGGGCCACAAAACCTGGGTGCTGCGGGTTTGCCGAGTTTGGGCCACAAAACTCGGGCTAAGGACGGTTTCCAGGTTTGGGCCTCAAAACCTGGGCGCTGGTGGGTTTCTGAGTTTGGGCCACAAAACTCGGGGGATGGACTTGGAGGCTGGTTTCTCGGTTTGGGCCTCAAAACTGGGGGTTGGTCGCGAAGGCCTGGTTTCTCGGTTTCGGCCACAAAACCGGGGGATGGAGTCCGGGAAAAGGACAAGCGGAGCGGTGGCGGCACGTGGCGGCAATCGGTGAGGTTGCGTCGAGGCAACGCTACCAGTTGTGCGGGCGTGGCCGTCGGATCAGCATCATCTTCGGGTTGGTCCAGGATAGCCTTAGGGTTTGGCTGGGTCGCTCTATAAATAACTAGGGGTAGAGTGGGAATTAGAATTAGGATAAGTAGGGGGAAACACCCACCTCCCAAACTATCTCAGTCATTTGCTCTTTTGCTTCTAGGGTTTCCTGCTCTCCCGTTCCCTGCTGTAGCTACTGAGATCCGCAGAGAACCATACCTCTGTGTACTGGAGTTTTTGAGGAAGTGAGACCGTAATCTCACTATTGTAGCGTGTGGTAGCCACACGGTTGCAAATTCGTGGTTGTGATTCGTGTTTTGTTCGTGTTCTTCGCGGGTTGCCTTTCTCCATGATTTTCCTGTTGATCGATCTTTTTACTTGGTGCGTCTTTTGCAAATCCGTTTGAACCAAGATGTTCTAGATCATGAGGCACTTCTTTCCACCAAAGGAATTCACCTCTAACCTCACGAGCTAGTAGATCGGTCGATTTTCTTTTTGGATCGGTTTGTCTCCCTTCCCCCGAATTTCTTCGATTCATCGATTTGGAGATAGGTTCGAGCCATGATCTCATAGTAGTAGCTCACTATCCTTCTTGTGACTCATCTCTCCAAGTTTGAACCCTAGTGGTTTCGTTTTGGGAGAGATTGAGTTGAATCGGTGAACGAACGGAGCTATTTCGGGGTGACCGGACGCATGCGTCGTGTTGACCGGATGCATGGTTGAGAGTCCGGTCGATGAATGTCTCACACAGTTCTTTCTGTGACTTGACCGGACCCTCCTTCAGTGACTGACCGGACGCGCCGTTCTCACTGTTCCTCGTTTTGTCTAAACTGACCAGACGCTGGTGAAGTGACCGGACGCTAGTGAAGTGACCGGACGCTCAGTGAGCGTGAGTCCGGCCACAAACAGAGAGCTCCCAATTTGGGTTTTGCTCGACCGGACGCGTCGGGTGCCTACTGACCGGACGCACCAGTGAGTCCGGTCAGAGCTGTTCTGCGCTGTTTCGTTTGCGATTCGCTCGTCCGTTGTCGGTTTTGGTTTCCGGCTTTTGCGTTGGGTTTCTAGAGTTGCGTAGTGTCTCGTTGTGCCTCTTGGAAGCATCCACCCTACCTCTAGGGTCGTGGACACTTGCAAGCTCTAGGGTTTGCTCTTGGGGTTGATTCTTGGGACAGTGGCAACAAGTTTCCGGTAAGAAATTTGAAGCTCCCATTCACCCCCCCTCTGGTCGCTTTCTGGTAGCACTTTCGGTCCTTCAATTGGTATCAGAGCGGGTTAAGGATCTTCCACCTTAGCCGGTTCCAGATCCACAGAAGGCGACATGGATCGCGGCGTGGGCAATCCGTCGTTGTTTGATGGGATGAACTATGCATATTGGAAGATACGCATGTTGGCCTATCTCCAGAGCATGGGCTCTTCTGTTTGGGAGATTTGCAACAAGGCCGATTACATTGTCTTGGCTTCTCGTGTTTCTCAGCTTCAGATCGATGAACACGATGCCAATAGCCGAGCGTGTAACGCTCTTTTCTCCTGTTTGAGCATGTCCGAGTTTGATCGCGTTTCTCACCTCCCCACGGCTCATGAGATTTGGGTGACCCTCATGCGCTTCCATGAGGGAACCACTCAAGTCAAATCCCGTCTCTACGAGTCGCACAAACGGGAGTATGAGAATTTTCGACACATGCCTGGGGAGAGCATAGAAAGTTTATTCGGTCGCTTTCAGGTTATTGTCAACAAGATGAGAGCGAACAAGGAGCTGTTGCCTTTCGACGACCATGAGAGAGCTTTGAAGCTTTTGCATACTCTTGATCGGTCGGTGTGGGACTCAAAGGTCCAGGCGATCATCGAATCGTCTAACTATGAGACCCTCACATGCGACGAGCTCTTTAGTAAGCTCAAGTCTAGTGAGATTGACGCCATGTCAAGGGCTTCTTATGAAAATCCTTCTGGCCCGACTATGGCTTTGGTTTCTGGCTCTTCTGCTAACCCCTCTGGAGGATTTGCACTCTCTTCACTTCTTTCTGTCACAGAGGAGGAGTTGGAGTCTTTGGGGGATGACGAGTTGGCTTTGCTCGCCAACCGGTTCTCGAGGTTTCACAACAACCGCATGAACCGTCACCGCGGAGGAGGACGCTCAGGATGCTTTGAGTGCGGCGACTCCGACCATTTCGTCGCCAACTGTCCCAAGAAGAACAAGCACACATCTGGGAAGGGCGATCATGGGCACAAGTATGACTCCGGCAAGCGCAAGGAGAAGTACGTCCCCGCGAAGCACAAGCGGAGGGGTGGCTTTGACAAGGAGTACATCAAGAAGAAGTACTTGGAGAAGGCCCAGGCTGAGCAGCGTGCATTCTTCGCCACGCTTAGTGACGTCGACGGCTCAGATGACGACTCCGCTGTTTCATGTGATGACGAGTCCGAGAAGAGGAAGAGGATCGAGGACAAGCTGAACGGCCTCTGCTTCTTCGCCGACGATGAGGGCTTCTGCACCATGGCCCTTGGTGATGAGATCGATGGCAAGCTGGAGGACATCCCTCACGACGACGACAACGACTCCTCCCAGGTATCTCAGACACCTGATGAGCTTTCTGCTGAGGTCGAGAAACTTACTGCCGCGCTTCTTAGTCAAGATAAGCTGCTTAGGCGTGCTGCTAGAGAGCGCAAGGAGTTTAGGCAGAAGTGGGAGGACACGTTGAAGGAGCTTGAGTTTGCTAGATCCACTGTGGTCGTTTCTGAGGAGGCTGAGTGTGAGATGTGCACCAAGCACATGACTGACCTTCTCACTTTGAGAGGTAAGTATGCTGCTTTGGTTGGAGAGGTGGATGAGCTCCGGGCTAGACCCATGTTGTTGGGTGCATGCAAGTCTTGTGCAGGCTTGCAAAACGAGTTGGCAGAGAAGAATGCCAAGATTGAGTCTCTTGAGAAGGCCAACTCGGGTAGCACTTGTGTGGCTAGGTGCGCTTTGTGCGAGGGTTTGGAGATGGAGATCGCAAATGTGAAGCATGGCAAGATGCAAACCGAGGAAGAAAACACATACCTTCGGACCATCTTGTCATGGGTGTCTTGTAATGAGCCGCATCTTGGGATGATGATTGCTCAGTTTAAGCGTGCTGCTGGAGGTCCAAGTGTAGGTTTTGCTCCGGGTGTTGATGTTTCTTCCTTTGGGAAGATTGGAGAGTCGAGTGGTATGAACCCGAGTGAGAAGCCAAACTCCTCCACTACTCCCAAGCTTACCAAGCTTCCACCCAAAGAGCCTCTCAAGCCTAACACCAAGGATGGAGTGTTTGATGAACCTCCAAGAGCTCCACCCAAGAAAAAGCAATGGGCTTCCAAACCAAACCACCTCAAGAACAAGCTAGACACAATGCCACCTATCCAGGAGGAGCTTATGCCATAGAAGGGCAAGGTGATCCACACCCACTACCGTGAGTTCCAACAACCCCCTATGAGAGCGGTGAGGTACCATTGTGAGCACTGTGGGAGAGATGGATACTTGAGTGAGTTTTGCTTTAGGCACAAGAGAGAGGAGCGCCGTGTCAGGGAGATGGACAATGCGGACATGTACCATCCTTTCCATGATGTGCATGTGCCGAATGTCCAGAGGAGAGCTGCTAGGCCTAGAGGTCCTAGGCGTCAGGGAGGTGTTGCCCGACGGGGTCCTGACTTTGTAGGATACGGACCCCGTGGCGGTGGCTTTGTTGAGCGTTTCCCTCCACCGTGTTTTGACTATCGCGATGGACACTCTTTCCTTAGTGGACCACGTTTTCCTGTGCGTGGTGATCGCTTTCCCCATAGGCGTGGTAGGAATGGTTTTTCTACTAACTATTCTTTTGAGGGTGCATTTGGGAGAGCTCCACGGAGCTGATTCTCAGTGAGAATCACTCCCTGGCTGTCAAACGCATTTTTCAGTGTGAAGTGATTCTTTGCTGATTCTGTGAAGTGATTCTCTGAAATGAACTAGGAGGCTGAGAGCTGAAAAAAGTAGCTTCACCTGATTTTGTGAAGTGATTCTCTATCCTGATTTTGAGAGTTTAGGCTAAAGAATCAAAGAGAATCTATTTTCAGCCACAGAATCACTTCACCAGAGAATCTGGGAGCACAGCTGCAGAATCAGGGAGCACAGCTCTCCCAAATGGGCCCTGAGCAGCCGGCCCAACACTGGTATTCTTCTCATTTGACTAACCCCATTGTTGGACCGTATGCTCACCCTGTGTCTTTTTACTGATGTAGGTGAAACGATTGGAGGACATTTGGTTGGTGGATTCCGGTTGCTCGAGGCACATGATCGGAAACGCCAAGTGGTTCTCCAGTCTTAGTCCTGTTGCCGGAAGGGAGTTTATCACCTTCGGCGACAATAGTAAAGGTAAAGTGTTGTCTCATGGGTCCGTGCGAGTTAATGAGCACTTTGTGTTGCGTGATGTTGCTCTTGTTTCTAACTTGCATTTTAACCTTCTTTCTGTTTCGCAACTTTTTGATGATGACTATGAGATTCGTTTTAAGCCGAATCTCAGTCATATCTTAGATCCTCAGGGCAATCTTGTATGTTTGATTTCGCCCTTTGGGAAAGTCTTTTGCGCGAACTTCTCGGAGTCGTTTGGATTTTCTCGCTGTCTTGTGGCTGGTCCTTCCTCCTCTGATATCTGGAAGTGGCATAGGAGACTAGGTCACCTGAGCTTCGACTTGCTTGCAAGGCTTAGCTCGCTTGGCCTAATCCGAGGATTACCCAAGTTGTCCATGGAGAAGGACCTAGTTTGCCATTCTTGTAGACATCGGAAGATGGTTGCCGCTCCCCACCATCCAGTGACTCAAGTCATGACTAAGCGCCCTGGAGAGCTTTTACACATGGATCTTGTTGGTCCGGCTCGGGTGAGCTCGGTTGGAGGGAAGTCGTATGTCTTGGTGGTTGTTGACGATTTTTCGAGATATTCGTGGGTCTTCTTTTTGACTAAAAAGACTGAGACTTTCTCTTTTGCTCGCAATATGATTTTGCGTCTTTAGAACGAGTTCCCTTTGAACTCAATGCGAGCTATTAGACGTGATAATGGTTCCAAATTCAAGAATTTGGATTTTGAGAAGTTTTCTAACTCTTTGGGTTTGGAGCATCAGTTTTCTTCCCCCTAAACTCTGCCACAGAATGGTGTTGTAGAGATGAAGAATCGAACCCTTGTTGAGATGGCCAGGACGATGCTCGATGAGCATAGGACTCCTAGGCAGTATTGGTCCGAAGCTATGAACATTGCATGCTATAATTCCAATCGCATTTTTCTACGAGCTTTCTTGAAAAGACTTCTTATGAGTTGCGTTTTGGAGGACAACTGTAACACCCCTGGTGTTAAGCAACCCTAAATGCATAACTAGACATCTCATGAGCATAAGCATCATCAACATCCCATGTTGCATTTTGTTTGTTAAGTGTCATTTCATGTGTTCACTTGTAATGTTATGCTTGAAGTGATGCTTGTTTGACTTGTTTTTGGAGTGTTGGAGTCTCCTTAGTAGTTGAACCTTGATGAGGAGTCAAAATGAAGCTAGGTTTGTGTTGGTCATCTTGGCTAACCAAGTCTCTAACCCTAGTTGCCTTAATAGAGCCCTAGGAGTCCTTTTGTTTGACTAACTAAGACCTCCTTGATAGAAGCTTTGAATGGTTGTGCGCCCTTAACCAAAAGTGTGTAGAATTTAGAGTAGAACAAAAAGTGTTTAAGGGCCAACTCATGAAAATGAGCTTAACAAGGTGTTTTAGGACCCACAAGGCAGAAATGGGGGAGATTAGACTTAGAAAATTCTTCTAAGTCTTAACTGTCAAAACAGTTTTGCTTAGTCATCTTTGGAGCTTTTTCGAGAGCAATCTAGGTCGAACCAAAGCTTGATCTTGTAACCAAAGTTGTAGTCAGCGTGTAGCTCTACTCAATGGAACAAGTGGCTTAGCGTTTCATCGAGTGGATTAGGAGTTAATCGCGTCCAAAGTTCGGCCGTCAGTCGTCCATTAGCGACTGAATCAACCGATTCAGTTTGAATCGGCGCCGGTCGTGGCCGACCGTGCGCAGAACCCGTTCGCCGCGTGGCGCGAGCTGGCCGGGGAGGCGACGCACGCGCGCGGCGTGGCGAGCATAAGCTGCCCGCTCGACCCGCTGCCCGAGCCGCGCCGCTCCTCCCTCCATTCTGTCCCCTCTCTCGCTCTCGCTCTCCTTCACCGGCGTCCGAGCGGAAAAGGGGAAAATAGAGAGCGCCGCCGCCGTTCACCGCCGTCCCGCCACCGCACCGTCAATCCAACCACCCCGCCAACCTCGCCTTCACCTCCCGCATCACCTGCTCTTGCCAGCGCTCGCCGAAACCGCCTAGGTAGGTCACGGGGTGAGTTCCCGCCATGGCCGCCATGATCGCCGAGCTCGGTCCACCGTGGTCGGCCCTCCCTTCGTGCAAATCTCTCCGCTCTAGCTCGTGTTTAGGGGTCAGTGAGGCTCGAGGATGAGATAGGGGGTGATGGTTTAGTCGATTAGGGTTTGGTGCTCGCGGTTCGCCTCCGTCCGCCGTGTCCGCCATGGCCGGCAGGCTCGGTCCGCCGTGGCCAACCCTTCTTCCCGTGCTCGTCCGTTCGCCCTAGCTGGTGTTCTCAAGTCGCCTTGGCCCGTCGGAGACAATGGTGGAGTTGGTTTGGCCGTTAAGGGTTAGGTCATGGCCGTACGTCGCCGTCCGCCGTCGGCTCTGCTCGCCATGGACGACGAGCCGCGGTCTCGGCCGTTTCTCATGGCAACCCTAGCTTCTTTGCTTCGATTAGGGTCCGCTAGGGTTTGGGGAGTGTGAGATGGCCGTTGGTTCACTTCGGGAAGGCCGGAGTCGGCGGCGTAGCCAGGGCCGTGCCGCCGTGTCGCCATCGTCGACGGCGAGCTTGATCCGTGCGTGCGCCGGGCTAGATAGTGGTACCGCCGGGTGCGGAAGAAGGAGGGGAGCAGAGTGGTGGTGTCCGTTTCGCCGGAGAGGTCGCCGCCGGCGAGCTTCGCCGCGGTCAACCTCTCCCCTGCTTTGGAGGGGATGACCGGTGGGGTCATGTTGACCCGAGGCCCCGCGGGTCAGTGGCTTGGGTCCCGGTTGTCAGTAGCCCAGGTGCAAGTAGTTGGGTACGCGTAGCAGTTTAGGTTAAGGAGTTTTTCAGGGTTTTTGTGAAATAGTTTTCAGAAATGTTTCAATTGCTTGTTTAATTCATATCTTGCATTCTATAAATGCTAAAAAGGTGAAACAAGTTTTGTTAAGTTTGTTGTGATGAGTTCTATGCATGAAAAATGTAATATGTCCAGTTTGTGATAAATTTCTGTGTAGTTATATTTAATTCATGTTTAGGCTGAAATCTTGTTAAATACTTTGTAAACTATGTTTTGCTCAGAAAAATGTGATTCTTGTTTTGTTAGGTTTGTGTTGATGAATAGTTTCAGGGAAAAATAATATATGGTGTTGTTCTGTGGAATATTTTGCCAGTAGTAATTAAAGTGGTTAAATGTTGTTTTCTTGTTTATTTTGTAGTAATTAAAATATGAGGAATATGAACCTAAGAATTTATGTACACTACTCTTGTGCTAAGAAGTTCAGTGGAAAAATGAGAAATCTGTTGTTTGACACTCTTTGCTAGGGTGTGTAGTTCAAAGCACCTTTTCATGGTAGAATTTGTCTTTTTCATAGAGGATAGAGCTTAAGTCCAAATGGGTTGAAATTTGGACAGAGGACTAGATTACGTGTTGTTTACTTCCAGTAATGTTTGTAGATTTTTCTAAAGCTGTCTAGGATGGGTTGCTATTATAAGCTTGATTAATTTGGATTTATTTCAGCAAGTAATTAAAGGGAAGTAAATTAATAAAGTGAGTGCTTGCTGTGGTAATTAGAATCCTAAACAATGAGTTAGGAGAGCTAGTTGGTTGATTGATTAGTTAAGGTCTTTTGTGATCACCGGGTGATGTTGACTAACTTGTTGATGAGAACGCAGTAGATGACATGTGCTTATCTCCTGAGTTATCTTAGTAGATGACATGTGCTTATCTCCTGAGTTGTCTTGTTCTATGTTGCATCACCAGTGCTTTCCATGTGCATTCATGTTATTTATACGTGTCACGCATCATGCAGGATCGGTAGCCGAGGTCCAGAAACCACCGCCAGAGGAGCCGTGTCCGGAGGAGACACCGGACGAGAGGACCCCGGAAGGCGACGTCGAGGACCTGCCGGAGTGCCGCGATCACCGACCCTCCGACTTTGAACGAGGCAAGCCACGGAGCATCCCACTCCTACGGTTTGCAAATGCAATTACAAATTAACCTGATATGTTTGTGCATTAGGTTATGGGAGTTGAGTGATACCGTTGATGCATTACTACTTATCCTTGTCCACCTGCAATTATATCTTGTTATCCCTGTGAAGTCTAGGCTCGTTTATGCTTAGCCCTTCTTAGAACGGTAAAAGTCGGGTGATTTCCTGTCTCCCGCATATAGGTGGATACTGATCATGACTAGCCTGGTGCTATCATTGAAATAACCATGTGATAATTAATCTGAGACCGGGTGGGATGTAGGAGCAGCAGGACATGGGTTCTGTGTGCTAGTAGTCTCCCGTTTGTGTCGATTAGGAACCGACGAAGGCACACCTCAGTCATTTTGAACGCGTCAATCACTTAACGGAGCAGGTGTGGGTACCTTCCGTGAAGCCGAGTAAGGTTTTTCGAGCCGGTGATGGAGATGTTGACGCCTAACACCCAGGGCCTTATATGTACCGTGGGCAACTATTCTGACCAACCTGACATGGTCCGTGGACGGGCGGGGCCTGATTGACATGGCATGACCGTGGGCAGTTATAGCTTGAGCGACCTGGCATTGAGATAACCCCCGGTGTAGAAGGGCCCATGACCGTCCCGCGTGTTGTGTTCTCGAACCTCCTGAATTGGTCGCCGACGGTCGCTTGGCAAGGTGTGATCGGGCGAGTGTGCGACATTTTTATCCCTAGCTGGTAGGAATCGATTATAATCGCCATCGCTCCTGGTTAGTGAGTAACTTGACTGGGCATGTGTTACCGTAGTAACTTATGGAACTAAAGATGGTTATGATGTTGAATCTGTAAGGCTATTGTTGAAATAGTCGCTCTTTCTTGATTAAGTAGTCAAGTGCTTGCTCTAGATCAGGTGCAAATCTAGTTAATCAGGTTGATTACATAAAATTGACTGCTAATACTCTAATGATGATTATGTATTAATAAAATGCTTTTATGCAAAAAGGTAAGTACAGCCAACCCCAGATACACCCTTGCATACTCCTTGATGTCACTTTATTCATGGTTTATGACGGGTAAGTCTAGCTGAGTACCTTCTCGTACTCAGGGTTCTTTCCCCTTGTTGTTGCAGATGGGCAATGCTTCTACGGCTATTGCGAGAACTGTCTGTACCCCATCGAGGGTGGTGACTAGACCATGGGCATGGTCAACTCTTATCCTTCCCTGATGCTTTTGTGGACTGATCAGGCATTGGCACCGTATTGTGAACTGAGAACTTATGTTTAAAACTATGTTGCTTCCGCTTTCGAAATTCGAACTACGGTTTGTAATAACTATGGAACTCCGATGTATTTGAATTATGTGCGAACTGAATGTACCTCGTGGACATGTACGCTAATCTATTACGATCTTGGTTAAAGTTGAATGACTTAAAATCCTTTGAGATTTCCGGACTACCGGGTTTGTACGAGCTTAAGTACTTGCAAATCTTTGTGAAAGCAGGGATTTGGTGCTTAATCTGGTATAAATTGGTCGGTTCTATCACAGCTGGCATCGGAGCATGATTGGCGTTACTGTTCATGAGTGTATTTGAAAATCGTATTTTCAAATCAAAATTTTCTTTGCAAAAAAAAACTTATAAGCTATAATAGGGTTTGAAAAATCTTATAAATGAAGATTAAGGTGTGCCAATGATCAAGTCCTTATGCACAGTAGGTTTCTAGGTGGCTATTTAAGTACTAACTTCGGGGTTGTGCATCATATTTAAATTCTATTGTTTCTGTCGTCCATACGGCAAGGGTAAAATTGTATGGGTGCTATTCTTCGGAATAGTAATGTATGGATCAATTGCCTCTACGCCAAGGTAACAAGTGAGTTGTGAGAGCATGATTGGACAACCGCCAATCTAGGGGAGTGCTTGAATGGTACCGACATGTATGCCTGTTACACACATGTATATGTGAAAGTATTGATTGTGGGAGTAATATTATTTTGATGGGTGCATATGCTACTTACGTGTATACTGGGTGTGCACCTAAGTTAGTATTAGATTTAATTTCAGCAATGCATGATATTCATACTGTGGGCAGGGCTGAAGTGATTTTCTGCACGTACACTAACTTGCGAACGTATAGTACGTCTAGTTAACGCTATGAGTGAACGTGTATGCCACCGTCTAGCCGTTAGATTGATAGACAGTGAGGACGTATGTTACTTGCATGCATCATGATCATATAATCTTGCCTTACTCTTACTTCCTTCCTTATGTTATCCGTCCCGTTTTCTTAATAAAATTTGTTCTCAACTAATGAAAAATATGTGTGGATAAACTTCTTACAGATGGCACGTACCAAGCGCACCGCTCGTAAGTCAACCGGGGGCAAAAGGCCTAATTATATGCTGGGACCATGGACCGCTGAGGGGTCAGAGGACTTCTTAGAGGAGTTCGGCATGCCTACCATCCTTTGGAGGGTTCTACACCTCGTGGGATATCAGGAGGGCCAGGAGCAACAATACGACTGGCACCGTGTGCAGTTCTTGGAGGATCGCCACATGTACACGGTGGAGGTAGATGTGCCAAGCTGTGATGAGGGGGATCAAGTCTGGTGCCGCCGAGTGTTCGCTTTGCAGGGGAGGACCCCGTGGGATGCAACTAATAGAGTTGCTTATACTGTTCTCCAGGACATCATGGAGGACCATCCGGAGGTTGTTGCCCAGGCTACAGCCAGCATCTTTCCGACAGCAGATCCTTATCAGTCAGTGTGGCATCAGCCAGGAGCTACAGTACTTGAGGCTAGCTCTCTTGAGAGGGAGCATTGTGCCAGACCAGCTGGGAGTGCTATGGCTGCACTCATGGCTACTTACGGATGCCTATCGCATAGCTATGACCACCTGGACCATATTCTTAGTGAGGAGATGGCTGCACAGCATCGCAGACAGGAGGAGCATGCCACAGAGATAGACCTCACCACACAGTTAGCTCACCTGACTGTGGAGAGGGACCGGGCGCTTCAGAGAGAGCAGGAGACCGCTCATCAGCTCAGTGTTCAGCAGGAGGCGGTTACCTTCCTAGCCTTGATCATGAGGGAGACCGAGGAGTCGCTTTGCGGTGTGTGTATCGAGGGCATACGTGCTTTAGAGGAGAACAGGCTGTTGAGGTTGCGAGTAGGAGACCTAGAGCTGCAACTTCACCACCTGCAGGACTACAATGACCGTCTGCACGAGGAGATCCACCGCAGGGAGAATGAGAGGAACCCCATCTTTCCACAGGAGGACCCGGATCCGAGTAGCTCTTCTAGCAGTTCTTCAGATATGTCTAGTGAGGATGGCGACGATGGTGACATCGCTAGAGGGTAGTTTAGATCGTATGTTAGAGCATAGTGATCTTTTGTGTATGATGATAGCCCGATCTTTTGCTTTGTTGTGGGCTGGATGTAAGCATGAGTAGTGAACTTGTGTGCTTGTGGTGTGAGACCTTGGAAAAGTCCCATATGTCTGGGCAAAACTATGGATGTTTATGGTGGTTTTTGCATGTTGTGTATTAAGAGATCTTATTATGTGGTGCTGCGATGTGGATTGAAATTTATTATGCCTCTGTGATTGTTTGGCGAATTCGTTTTCCGAATAGTTTCAGTTGGCATGATCTATTGTTCTCTACAATAATTGCAACTCCACCTAATAATCACTTGCTGTGAATACATGCAGATGACGACAACCCGTAGTGGAGCTGGCGGTAGTGGTGGAAACGAGGACCCCAGGGACAACCGCAATCCACCACCTACGGCTGAGCAGCTTTTTGCTCAATTCCTGGGAAGCCAATGCAACATTGAAGCCTTGCTATGAGAGAATTTGGCGCACGACCATCAACGCCCTGAGCCGAATCAATATAGTTCTTTGAAGGATTTCTTGAATACTAAACCACCCGTCTTCAAGGAAGCTACTGAACCGTTGGAGGCAGAAGAATGGCTACATACTATGGAACAAAAGTTTCACTTGCTCAGGCTCACTGAGGAGCTCAAGACAGAGTATGCCGCGCATCAGTTGCAGGGGCCAGCCGGGATTTGGTGGGGCCATCACCGCACCACCTATCCTGCCAATGTTCCTGTCACCTGGAGGATGTTCACATAAGCTGTTCGAGGGTATTACATTCCGCCAGGCCTAACTTAGATGAAAGTGGCAGAATTCATGAGCTTGACGCAGGGAACTCGGTCTGTCACTGAGTACCATCACTTGTTCAACTCGTTGTCTCGTTATGTTCCAGACTTCGTAGACACAGATGACAAGAAGATTGCTAGTTTCAAGAGAGGCCTGAACACTAAAATGGGAAAGTCGGTGGGTACATCTTCCCGTACTGTCTTTAATGACTTCGTTAGTGATTGCTTGATTCAAGAGAATCACAACAACAAACATGCTGCAAGTAAGGCCCGGAAGAGGACCTTTGATTCCGGACCATCTCAACCTAGGGGATCACCAGCCCAGCGTTCTCAGTATCGACCACCTGCGCCGGGGGCACGTTTCCGGCCGCCGCAGAAGAAGAATCAGCCGCAAGCTCAGCGCAACCAAAGGCCATACAAGATAGCTGCTAACCAAGCTCGTGGAGGTCAAGGCAGCTCAGCAGGAAACAAGCCTTCAGTTCGTGGGCCATGTTACAACTGCAACCAAGAGGGGCACTTCGCAAGATATTGCCCCCATCCAAAGAAGCAACAAGCAAACTACCCCGCACGTCTGCACAACATTACCGCTGAAGAAGCTCGTTCTGGAGAGCCTGTGACTGCCGGTATGTGTCTTGTTAACCATCATCCTGCAGTTGTTTTATTTGATACTGGATCATCACATTCATTCATGAGCAAAGCATTTGCCCAAAAACATAATCAAGAGGTGTCTGAAATGGATTATGGGTTTCGCGTAAGCTCCGTGGGGAGTAGCGTGTTGTCTAGGCAGATGGTTAGTAATGCAACCATCGACATCGGAGGGCACAAATTTGGAGCAAATCTCATAGTTCTACCAGGACTCAGTATGGATGTAGTTCTAGGTATGAGTTGGATGAGTATGTGGAATGCGGTGTTAGACACTGCAAATAGGATTCTTACCTTATCTGATGGGAGGACGAATACAAAGTTACGCATCTCTCTTCACTATACCACAACACCGAATCAGCGTCAGACATGTGACGCTAAAAATTATATTTACCGTTGAACGATCTGACGCTGAAAATAAGTTACGGACAATCTGACGCTAAATCCGTGTTTAGCGATGTGCTGTCTGACACTATAGGTATTCCCATTTAGTGTTGAGCTATCTGACGCTAAAGCTGTTTTTATGGTCGCCTTATCTGACCCCAAAAATAAATGGGCCCCACCCAGCTCACGTGTCTAGAAATATTTTAGCTCGGGCGTCCGATTTCTTTCATATCCGGCCCCAATTTCGGCCTGGCCCATGAGTAACCCGACCTTATCCAATCCCCCGCCGCACTCTACCCATCCGCCGCAACTCGCCCCGCGCCGTTCTCCTATGCGACGCGCCGCCCCTCCCCCACGGCCGCACGCTCGTCCAGCGCCGCCCAATCCCTGCTCGCCCCGGCTTCTCCCCAGCGCCGCCCGCTCGCCCCAGCTTCTGCTCGAGCCCCGCGCCGCTCACCCCCCCTGCTCCACACGCCGCTCCACTCCCCGACCGCGTCGCGAGGAGCACGGGATGGTGGACGCTCGCCGGCCATCCCTAGGTCTCGCCAGCAGCTCTTGACAGCTCGACGGTCACCGACCCAGTGAGTTCTGTTTTGTTCGCCAACTCTCCTCTCCTCCCGTTTCAGTGCTTGTCCTTAGTCACCATGCCACGATGCAGCGCAGAAGCCAGCGATGGATTCGTACCTCGTTCGTTGTCTTGTTAGTTTTTTTTGGATTGCTTCTGGATTTGGGCGCGGTAGGAACAGAGGAATACGCATGTGCAGATCGTCCAGTTCATTCATATTCGTCTTGCGTTTGGTGCCATCAGTTAGTTGGCTGTGGTCAGTGGTCACACAATCTGCTAATTTTCCAGTGCATCTGTGCAAGTAGAAGATCGTCGGTATAGGGTATGGACAATTACTGGAACAGCTGGTTGTCAGTGTTAGATTGGCGGTGAATTCAGTTGCTTAAATAAGGAGATGTGTGAGCATCTTGCTTCTTGCCGCGGCAAATTACTGTTTGGGGGTAAATATTTGGTCAGCGTCGCACGTCATTTTGGTTGTATCCACATCGTAGTAGTACAAAAATCTCACCTTTTGATTTCGATTGCTATAGTTTTACATGCTTTTGACAACAATTCTACATATTCTGTTTGCAAGTGCCGAAAGCTAAAAATAAGCTACAGATTGATGGCCTCAAATCTTGTTCCTGTCAAGTAATATTCCTTTTATTTCATTGACATACTACAGATTGATGGTGATTCGTGATCCATGACTAGGTTACATACTGTCAAGTATGCCCCTTTCAGTCAGTAATTTATTTATTTCACAAATCTCATTTGCAGCTAGTAGCTTGAATAAAATGTATTTAGACTTAGGTTTTTAGTTTGACACAGCCATTCTGTATAATTTTTAGTTTTGCGAAAAGAAGTATATAGAAGTAGATTTGATGTGTGTGCTGGAATTTTAGTGGGAAATGATATATGGTTCTTTTCCGTTGCACAAATCTACTGCAGTATGTGGAGATGTGTATCTATTTTCCTCTAATTGTTTCCTGAATTCCATGACGGGTGGATGTATCACAAAAACCTGTGTGGATATCTAGACGGCTAAACATCAAGCTCAGTGCACATTGCTGAAGGAGGCTCATGTATAAACGACATTGAAAAAATTTCTGTAAGTACCCAAACTGTGCTGACTTCTCCTGTGTGATGTTCCTTTTCAGCAGTATATGCACTGGACATAATATCAAAGACTGGTTGTTATTGACTGTGTAGATCATATCCATTGTACTTAGTTGTGACTAGTGATAACTTGCTAGTTGTAACTTGTGACCTGCTATCTGAGTACCTTTAATTTCTACTGAGCTACTTTGTACTAGTAGGATGGATATAGCTAGTGTACTGGAAATCTGATTTTTAGTTGTAAAGGATGTGTTTACTGAACTGCACAAAATATGAATGAATAGTCTTAAGAGTTTATTTCCCTGTAAGAAATGTATCTCTTAAGTGTTAGAAATGTCATGTCTAACAAAATGGAATGTGTCTGTTTACTCAAGAACTTGCCAAAGCACTAGTGTCTTTTCTCAGCAGTCAGTCGCATTTGTTCCATGTAAAAACTTCTTGTCATATAATTAATCTATCAGTAGTTAATTTGCAAAAGTAATTCCGTAGTTTTGTAATGTTCAAACCTTTTGGCAATAGGCTGTCACATAGGCAAACTTTGTGAACACTGCATGTTTGATGCGAAATAATCTCATTAATTAAGTGGCTGATGTGCTTGTGTGATCTACATGCATCTGCTTGGGTATATATGCCACACTCAATATCCAAACTATGTTCCCATTTTCTGAATTTCTTAATGCTCTCCTGTCTTCTATGTTTATATTATGATTTTCTATTTTATGCTAAATTAACATCTTGTACTTTCTTATTGTTTCAGATGCAATCCTACTTTTAGTACAAGGCACATGCTTCCACTACCAGATTGGCCTAGATGGTTTTGGAGGATGTTCGGTGAGCTTACCTATGTAAGCTACTGTAAAGTTTTGGTCAAATTTGTGAAAATGAAAGCATCTTTGTTGAAATGAAATTCTTGTGTATATATGAACTTTTGAAGCTCAGTGTAACATTTGTAATAATTGATGACCGATCAGTTTCTTATTTTTTTAACCATTTAAAACTATTCCGTTGGACCATCTGACGGTAAAACTATATCTAGCAGTGGTCTATCTGACGCTAAATACTTAGCCGCAGGCTGTCTGACGCTAAATACTAGCCACGGATTGTCTGACGCTAAAAATATTCAGTGTGGGAGATTGTCTGACGCTAAAAGTATGGTCTGACGCTAAAAACTTTTAGCGTCAGGACTTATAGCGTCTGCTGAAGTCTGACGCTATAAGTTTTTAGCGTCAGAACGCCTGGCGCTGTATCCGCTTTTCGCGTCAGACCATCTAGCGCCAAATCTGGTGTTGTGGTGTAGTGCTTCCTCGGGGTGCGGATTTCGTTGATTTATCTTGCACTTTGTCTATAGAAGATCTGTCAAAAATTCCAGTTGTTCGAGATTTTCCAGATGTCTTTCCAGATGAGTTACCGGGATTACCGCCCAAGCGGGCAGTGGAATTTGCAATTGAGATTTTACCTGCAACTGCACCAATCTCTAGAAGACCCTACCGTATGTCGCCCAATGAGTTAGCTGAACTCAAGACTCAGATTAAGGAGCTTCTGGACAAGGGATTCATTCAACCTAGTATATCCGAGTGGGGTTGCCCAGCATTGTTTGTTAAGAAGAAGGATAAGTCACTACAGATGTGTGTGGATTATCGGTCGCTCAATGCCGTGACTGTTAAGAACAAGTATCCGCTGCCACGGATAGATATTTTGTTTGACCAGTTATCGAGAGCCAAGGTGTTTTCCAAGATTGATTTGAGGTCGGGTTACCACCAGATCAGAATTCGACCACAAGATATTCCAAAGACTACTTTTTCAACCAGATATGGGCTATATGAGTATCTGGTCATGTGTTTCGGATTGACAAATGCTCCAGCGTATTTCATGAGTTTGATGAACTCGGTATTCATGCCAGAATTGGATAAGTTTGTAGTGGTGTTCATTGATGACATTCTGGTGTACCCTGAAAACCCAGATGATCATGCAGAACATTTGAGGATTGTTTTGACGAGGCTCCGGGAACATAAACTTTATGATAAATTTAGCAAATGCGAGTTTTGGTTGAAGCAAGTACAATTTCTTCGTCACATCCTGTCCGAAGAAGGAATCTCTGTAGACCCCAGTAAGGTACAAGAAGTGATGGATTGGGAAGCTCCAACTTCAGTTGGTGAAATTCGGAGTTTTCTCGGCTTAGCAGGATTTTATCGCCGATTCATTCCCGATTTCTCTAAGATTGCCAAACCAATGACAAGTTTGCTCCAGAAGGATCAACAGTTTGAATGGACAGAGAAGTGTGAATTAGCTTTCCGTACCTTGCGGAAACTATTGACCACTGCTCCTGTCTTAGCTCAACCAGATATCGAGAAACATTTTGATGTCTTTTGTGATGCATCGAAGGTTGGATTAGGTTGCGTTCTTATGCAAGAAGGTAGAGTGATTGCTTATGCATCCCGACAATTGAGGAAACATGAGATTAACTATCCTACACATGATTTAGAGTTAGCCGCTGTGGTACATGCTCTAAAGATCTGGAGACATTATCTGCTTGGAAATGTCTGTAACATGTACACCGATCACAAGAGTCTCAAGTATACCTTCACTCAACCTAAACTGAATATGAGGCAAAGGAGATGGCTTGAACTAATCAAAGATTACAATCTACAGATACATTATCATCTAGGGAAGGCAAATGTAGTTGCCGATGCTTTGAGTCGGAAATCACAATGCAATAATTTGAGGTTACAACCAGAAGACGAGTTTAGTCTTGTACACCTTGTGATTTTGCACAATATCAAGCTGCAAGGCACCTTAGTTGATCAGATTCTTGAAGGGAAGAAAACAGACAAGGGAATTTATCATATCAAGGAAAGGTTGAAGACCGCAACTGAACCGGTAAAACATTTTCTGATTGATGACAAAGGAGTGCCTAAGAATAGAGAACTCAAGAATCGGATCATGGATGAAGCTCATTTATCCAAGTTGTCTATTCATCCTGGAAGTACTAAGATGTATCAAGATTTGCGTCCAAGATTCTGGTGGACCAAGATGAAGAAGGAAATTGCCGCTTACGTGGCCAGATGCGACACGTGTTGTCGAGTAAAAGCTATTCACTTGAAGCCAGCCGGAACACTTCAACCGTTACCAGTACCCGAGTGGAAATGGGAAGAAATAGGTATGGATTTCATCACCGGTTTACCAACCACCTAGAAAGGAAATGATTCAATTTGGGTGATAATCGATCGTCTTACCAAGACCGCTCATTTTATTCCTGTCAAAACCTGTTATCGAGCACCTGACTATGCGGAGATTTATATCAATCAAATCATTCGACTGCATGGTATACCCAAGGTTATAGTTTCGGATCGTGGAACACAGTTTACTGCACCGTTTTGGGAGAAACTGCAAAAGGAATTAGGCACGAAGCTAATCCGTAGCTCTGCCTATCATCCCCAAACATCAGGACAAACTGAAAGAGTGAATTAGGTGTTAGAGGACATGTTGAGAGCCTGTGTGATTTCAGCGAAAGGATCTTGGGAGAAGTGGTTACCTTTAGCTGAATTTGCATATAATAATGGATATCAAGAAAGCATACAGATGGCACCTTTTGAAGCTCTTTATGGTAGAAGGTGCAGGACACCAGTGAACTGGGTTGAACCGGGAGAACGCCGATACTATGGAATTGAATTTGTTAACGAAGCAGAAGAACAAGTTAGAATAATTTAGCAACACATGGCAGCTGCGCAGTCTCGACAAAAGAGCTATGCCGACAAGAGGAGGAAACCGCTTGAATTCAATATAGGCGACTATGTGTATCTGAAAGTATCACCCATGAAAGGTGTTAGACGTTTTGGCGTGAAAAGGAAGCTAGCGCCAAGATTTATGGGACCTTACAGGATCGTGGAAAAGAAGGGAGAAGTAGCTTATCAGCTATAGCTACCTGAACATTTGAAAGCTATATTCCCTGTATTCCATGTGTCACAATTAAAGAAATGTCTTCGAGTACCAGAAGAAGAGGTACAACCGGCCAATATCAAGTTACAATCCGATCTCACCTACTCAGTGATGCCTTATCGGGTACTTGATGAAAAGGAAAGAATAACTCGCGGAAGAATAGTGAAGCAATATAAAGTGTCTTAGAGTGAGCAAGACGACCGAGATGCCACTTGGGAAACAGAAGACTATTTGAAAGAGGTGTATCCACAGTTTTATAAGAACTGGTTAGTAACTTAAATCTCGGGACGAGATTCTTTTAAGGACGGGAGGGCTGTAACACCCCTGGTGTTAAGCAACCCTAAATGCATAACTTGACATCTCATGAGCATAAGCATCATCAACATCCCATGTTGCATTTTGTTTGTTAAGTGTCATTTCACGTGTTCACTTGTAATGTTATGCTTGAAGTGATGCTTGTTTGACTTGTTTTTGGAGTGTTGGAGTCTCCTTAGTAGTTGAACCTTGATGAGGAGTCAAAATGAAGCTAGGTTTGTGTTGGTCATCTTGGCTAACCAAGTCTCTAACCCTAGTTGCCTTAATAGGGCCCTAGGAGTCCTTTTGTTTGACTAACTAAGACCTCCTTGATAGAAGCTTTGAATGGTTATGCGCCCTTAACCAAAAGTGTGTAGAATTTAGAGTAGAACAAAAAGTGTTTAAGGGCCAACTCATGAAAATGAGCTTAACAAGGTGTTTTAGGACCCACAAGGCAGAAATGGGGGAGATTAGACTTAGAAAATTCTTCTAAGTCTTAACTGTCAAAACAGTTTTGCTTAGTCATCTTTGGAGCTTTTTCTAGAGCAATCTAGGTCGAACCAAAGCTTGATCTTGTAACCAAAGTTGTAGTCGGCGTGTAGCTCTACTCAATGGAACAAGTGGCTTAGCGTTTCATCGAGTGGATTAGGAGTTAATCACGTCCAAAGTTCGGCCGTCAGTCGGCCATTAGCGACTGAATCAACCGATTCAGTTTGAATCGGCGCCGGTCGTGGCCGACCGCGCGCAGAACTCGTTCGCCGCGTGGCGCAAGCTGGCTGGGGAGGCGACGCCCGCGCGCGGCGTGGCGAGCATAAGCTACCCGCTCGCCCAGCTGCCCGAGCCGCGCCGCTCCTCCCTCCATTCTGTCCCCTCTCTCGCTCTCGCTCTCCTTCGCCGGCGTCCGAGCGGAAAAGGGGAAAACAGCGAGCGCCGCCGCCGTTCACCGCCGTCCCGCCACCGCACCATCAATCCAACCACCCAGCCACCCTCGCCTTCACCTCCCGCATCGCCTGCTCTAGCCAGCGCTCGCCGAAACCGCCTAGGTAGGTCACGGGGTGAGTTCCCGCCATGGCCGCCATGACCGCCGAGCTCGGTCCGCCGTGGTCGGCCCTCCCTCCGTGCAAATCTCTCCGCTCTAGCTCGTGTTTAGGGGTCAGTGAGGCTCGAGGATGAGATAGGGGGTGATGGTTTAGTCGATTAGGCTTTGGTGCCTGCGGTTCGCCGCCATCCGCCGTGTCCGCCATGGCCGGCAGCTCGGTCCGCTGTGGCCAACCCTTCTTCCCGTGCTCGTCCGTTCGCCCTAGCTGGTGTTCAGAAGTCGCCTTGGCCCGTCGGAGACAATGGTGGAGTTGGTTTGGCCGTTAAGGGTTAGGTCGTGGCCGTACATCGCCGTCCGCCGTCGGCTCTGCTCGCCATGGACGATGAGCCGCGGTCTCGGCCGTTTCTTATGGCAACCCTAGCTTCTTTGCTTCGATTAGGGTCCGCTAGGGTTTGGGGAGTGTGAGATGGCCGTTGGTTCGCTTCGGGAAGGCCGGAGTCGGCCGGCGTAGCCAGGGCCGCGCCGCTGTGCCGCCATCGTCGACGGTGAGCTTGATCCGTGCGTGCGCCGGGCTAGATAGTGGTACCGCCGGGTGCGAAAGAAGGAGGGGAGCAGAGTGGTGGTGTCCGTTTCGCCGGCGAGCTTCGCCGCGGTCAACCTCTCCCCAGCTCTAGAGGGGATGACCGGTGGGGTCATGTTGACCCGGGGCCCCGCGGGTCAGTGGCTTGGGTCCCGGTTGTCAGTAGCCTGGGTGCAAGTAGTTGGGTACGCGTAGCAGTTTAGGTTAAGGAGTTTTTCAGGGTTTTTGTTAAATAGTTTTCAGAAATGTTTAAATTGCTTGTTTAATTCATATCTTGCATTCTGTAAATGCTAAAAAGGTGAAACAAGTTTTGTTAAGTTTGTTGTGCTGAGTTCTATGCATGAAAAATGTAATATGTCCAGTTTGTGATAAATTTCTATGTAGTTATATTTAATTCATGTTTAGGCTGAAATCTTGTTAAATACTTAGTAAACTGTGTTTTGTTCAGAAAAATGTGATTTTTGTTTTGTTAGGTTTGTGTTGATGAATAGTTTCAGGGAAAAATAATATATGGTGTTGTTCTGTGGAATATTTTGCCAGTAGTAATTAAAGTGGTTAAATGCTGTTTTCTTGTTTATTTTGTAGTAATTAAAATATGATGAATATGAACATGTACGCTGCTCTTGTGCTAAGAAGTTCAGTGAAAAAATGAGAAATCTGTTGTTTGACACTTTTGCTAGGGTGTGTAGTTCAAAGCACCTTTTCATGGTAGAATTTGTCTTTTTCATAGAGGATAGAGCTTAAGTCCAAATGGGTTGAAATTTGGACAGAGGACTAGATTACGTGTTGTTTACTTCCAGTAATTTTTGTAGATTTTTCTGAAGCAATCTAGGATGGGTTGCTGTTATAAGCTTGATTAATTTGGATTTATTTCAGCAAGTAATTAAAGGGAAGTAAATTAATAAAGTGAGTGCTTGCTGTGGTAATTAGAATCCTAAACAGTGAGTTAGGAGAGCTAGTTGGTTGATTGATTAGTTAAGGTCTTTTGTGATCACCGGGTGATGTTGACTACCTTGTTGATGAGAACGCAGTAGATGACATGTGCTTATCTCCTGAGTTATCTTAGTAGATGACATGTGCTTATCTCCTGAGTTGTCTTGTTCTATGTTGCATCACCAGTGCTTTCCATGTGCATTCATGTTATTTATACGTGTCACGCATCATGCAGGATCGGTAGCCGAGGTCCAGGAACCACCGCCAGAGGAGCCGTGTCCGGAGGAGACACCGGACGAGAGGACCCCGGAAGGCGACGTCGAGGACCTGTCGGAGTGCCGCGATCATCGACCCTCCGACTTTGAACGAGGCAAGCCCCGGAGCATCCCACTCCTACGGTTTGCAAATGCAATTACAAATTAACCTGATATGTTTGTGCATTAGGTTATAGGAGTTGAGTGATACCGTTGATGCATTACTACTTATCCTTGTCCACCTGCAATTATATCTTGTTATCCCTGTTAAGTCTACGCTCGTTTATGCTTAGCCCTGCTTAGACCGGTAAAAGTCGGGTGATTTCCTGTCTCCCATATATAGGTGGGTACTGATCATGACTAGCCTGGTGCTATCATGGAAATAACCATGTGATAGTTAATCTGAGACCGGGCAGGATGTAGGAGCAGCAGGACATGGGATCTGTGTGCTAGTAGTCTCCCGTCTGTGTCGATTAGGAACCATCGAAGGCACACCTCAGTCATTTTCAACGCGTCAATCACTTAATGGAGCAGGTGTGGGTACCTCCCGTGAAGCCGAGGAAGGTTTTTCGAGCCGGTGATGGAGATGTTGACGCCTAACACCCAGGGCCTTATATGTACTGTGGGCAACTATTCTAAGCAACCTGGCTTGGTCCGTGGACGGGCAGGGCCTGATTGACCTGGCATGACCGTGGGCAGTTATAGCTTGAGTGACCTGGCATTGAGATAACCCCCGGTGTAGAAGGGCCCATGACCGTCCCGCTTGTTGTGTTCTCGAACCTCCTGAATTGGTCGCCGACGGCCGCCTGGCAAGGTGTGATCGAGCGAGTGTGCGACATTTTTATCCCGAGCTGGTAGGAATCGATTATAATCGCCATCGCTCCTGGTTAGTGAGTAACTTGACTGGGCATGTGTTACCGTAGTAACGTATGGAACTAAAGATGGTTATGATGTTGAATCTGTAAGGCTATTGATGAAATGGTCGCTCTTGCTTGATTAAGTAGTCAAGTGCTTGCTCTAGATCAGGTGCAAATCTAGTTAATCAGGTTGATTACATAAAATTGACTGCTAATACTCTAATGATGATTATGTATTAATAAAATGCTTCTATGCAAAAAGGTAAGTACAACCAACCCCAGATACAGCCTTGCATACTCCTTGGTGTCACTTTATTCATGGTTTATGATGGGTAAGTCTAGCTGAGTACCTTCTCGTACTCAGGGTTCTTTCCCCTTGTTGTTGCAAATGGGCAATGCTTCTACGGCTATTGCGAGAACTGTCTGTACCCCGGCGAGGGTGGTGACTAGACCATGAGCATGGTCAACTCTTATCCTTCCCTGATGCTTTTGTGGACTGATCAGGCATTGGCACCGTATTGTGAACTGAGAACTTATGTTTAAAACTATGTTGCTTCCGCTTTCGAAATTCGAACTATGGTTTGTAATAACTGTGGAACTTCGATGTATTTGAATTATGTGCGAACTGAATGTACCTCGTGGACATGTATGCTAATCTATTACGATCTTGGTTAAAGTTGAATGACTTGAAATCCTTCGAGATTTTCGGACTACCGGGTTTGTACAAGCTTAAGTACTTGCAAATCTCTGTGAAAGCAGGGATTCGGTGCTTAATCTGGTATAAATTGGTCGGTTCTGTCACAACAACCCAAGGTGAGTTATTTTAGAGTTTTTGGTTGCCACTGTTTTATACTTAAGAAAGGCAACCTGGACAAATTTGAGTCTCGTTCTTCTGATGGTGTATTTTTGGGTTATGGCACTCACACTCGAGCTTATCATGTACTTAACCTTGATACTAACCGAGTCATGGAGACATCCGATGTCACCTTCGACGAGACCATGGTTTGTCCTTCTTCTCGTTTTGAGCGTGCAGGTGATCATGAGGTTGGTGAGCCTCTTTTCGATGATGAGGACGAGGATGCTGAAGGCATGGGTGACCCAGCATCACCTCCACCTGCTGTGCCGCAAAGAGCGGCTTCTACTACGACTCACATCCCCGATCCCTCTTCTTCGACTTGGGGGCCGTGGGATCCGCCACACCGAGCGGTACCTTTTGTACCCGGGGAGGCACCAGCTGCTGTTGAGGGGGAGGTATCTTCAGCTCGCGAGGCACCACGACACATTCAGCGCCAACACCCGCCTCAACAGATGATCGGTAGCATTGATGAACATGTCACTCAGTCCACATCACAACAAATCTCTCACTTTGCTCATTCTGCATTTGTTGCTGATTTTGAACCCCGAGATGTTGGACACGCTTTGACGGATCCAGATTGGGTCAATGCCATGCATGAGGAGTTAGAGAACTTTGAGCAAAATCGGGTTTGGGTTTTAGTTCCACCTCCTCCAGACTGTAATCCTATTGGGTCAAAATGGCTTTTCAAAAACAAACATGGAGAGGATGGCCACATTGTGAGGAACAAGGCCGGACTTGTAGCTAAGGATTATAGTCAGAAGGAGGGGATAGACTATGAGGAGACTTTTGCTCCTGTAGCTCATTTGGAGGCTATTAGGATACTCTTGGCTTTTGCTGCATCCAAAGGGTTTAAACTTTTTCAAATGGATGTCAAGAGTGCCTTCTTAAATGGCTACATAGAAGAAGAGGTGTATGTTGAACAACCCCCCGGTTTTGAAAATCCCAAGTTTCCAAACCATGTTTTTAAACTTCACAAAGCTTTATATGGTTTGAAACAAGCCCCTAGAGCCAGGTATGATAGGTTGAAAACCTTTTTGATTGCTAAGGGTTTTAAAATGGGATGTGTGGATAAAACACTCTTCCTCCTCAAGCAAGGCAATGATACTACCTTGGTCCAGATTTATGTGGATGATATCATTTTCAGGGGTTCTTCTCACGCTTTGGTTGCCAAGTTTGCAGATCTTATGAGCAAAGAGTTCGAGATGAGTATGATTGGCGAGCTGACTTTCTTTCTCCGATTGCAAATTAAGCAATCCCGAGAAGGGACGTTTGTGCACCAGGGCAAGTACACCAAGGACTTGCTGAAGAAATTCGATATGAGTGAGGCCAAGCCTCTTCCAACACCCATGTCGACCACGACGGCCCTGGATGCGGACAAGGAGGGAGAAGCTGTGGACCAGAACGAGTACCGGAGTATGATCGGGTCGCTACTCTACCTAACGGCGACACGCCCGGACATCCAGTTCGCGGTGTGTCTGTGTGCGCACTTTCAGGCGTCGCCGCGCACTTCTCACCGTCAGGCGGTCAAGCGCATTATGAGGTACCTTTGTTTCACACCTAAGTTCAGGATTTGGTATTCAGCTTCCTCCACCCTCTCCCTTTGCAGTTTTTCCGATGCCGATTTTGCTGGTTGCCGTTTGGAGCGCAAGTCCACTTCTGGGACTTCTCAGTTTTTAGGTTCTTCTCTTGTATCTTGGTCCTCTCGCAAGCAGTCTAGTGTCACTCAGTCTACCACAGAGGCTGAATATGTTGCTGCGGCTAGCTGCTGTTCTCAGTTGCTCTGGATGATGGCCACTTTACGTGATTTTGGTCTGAGCTTTTCTCATGTGCCTTTGCTTTATGACAGCACGAGTGCAATTAGCGTTGCTAAGAACCCCGTGCTGCATTCTAAGATCAAACACATTGATGTGCGCTTTCATTTTTTGCGAGACCATTATGAGAAGGGTGATATCGACCTTCGCCATGTCGATACTCATCATCAGTTGGCTGATATTTTTACCAAGCCTCTGGACCAATCAACCTTTAATCGGTTGAGAGGTGAGCTTGGTGTGTGTTTCCCCTTTTAGATGGGGGAAACACTTTGGTTCTTGTATGATAAACTGACTCTTTTTCGTTCGTCTTGTTCTCTTTTAGTCATTGCATTTCAGCATGCATCTTTACTTTTTGAGCTTCATGTATATAATCTTTAGAATGTGATTATGCTCTATCTAGTATGCTCCGATGCTTTATGATGATGTTTGTAGCTTATGCTCTTTCTGATCGCTAATACATGTTGTGAGCTGGGCTATTTTTGAATGGTGAACCTGCTTAATGAACTTAAAATCAGAAAATGTTCACCATTGAGATATGCATCTAGCATGTGTTGAATTCACTCGTGCTTTTCATATATGCTAGGTTGCTATGTCTCTAGTTCTGAGTCATTCACTTGCTTGGTATGTTCATATTATGTCAATAGACTATTTCTCATTGCACATTGAGTTAAACTTGAGCCGTGTAGTGTATGACCGAAACCGACGCTTTAAGCTTCTGATTGCATATGCATAGGCTTAGCTCGGTTGAAAAGTTAGGCAATGACAAGCTTTCAACCTCTCGCAAACACATGCTTAATTATAAACTTGTGAAATTTCACCGCTGCAACTCCGATTAAAATTTGAAATCACAAGTATATGCTTCATTCTGCAGCATGATGATTGAACTTTGCTAGGGGTAGTTCACCTTGCATGCATGCTTAGCACTTGTTCGACTTCCAGTTTATACATGTCTAGTGCTATTTTGATGGTGAAGGTCCTTTTGGCTAAAAACTGCTCATATGTTCATATTTAGTATTTAGTGATCAGTTTGAGCCTTTGCTCGCATTTTGTGGATGTTATTGAGTCATTGGAGATATAATATGTGGAGCATCTTCTCTTTCTATCGACAATATTCCTGAAGCTGCTAACTTGCATTTTGACTCATATGCACTTTAGAAGGAGGAGATATTCTGACAAGGGGGAGAAACTTGCTTGTTGGCGCATTTTTGCTTGATGGTGCATTTTCAACTAATGGGGACAAAATATTGACAAATCATGAGTGCCTTCTGTGTTCAACTAAGGGGGAGAAAATATTGATAAATCATGTTCTTTGCGAGTTGAACTAAGGGGGAGATTTCTGCTAGCGGTGTTGAGCCCGTTCTTCCTCTTCTTGAGGGCTAGCTCTAGTTTGCTTGGTTTTTAGTGAGACTTTCAGTTGGTATCGAGCTTTCTTGCTAGCGGTGTTGAGCCTGTTCTACCTCTTCTTGAGGGCTAGCTTTGCTTTGCTTGGTTGCGTCGAGCCATTGCCCATGTCTTTGGGGACCAAGTTGTCTTGCTCTTTCCACTTGACCTTCTTCGGCTTTACTATGCTTCTAGGTCATTTGGTCGAGTTCTCTCTTCTCCTTCTTCCTTCTTCTATTTCATTATGATTTGTGTGTGTAGTTGACAATGCACTCATCAAGGGGGAGATTGCGAATACATGGGTGTATGCCGAGTCTCGAGTGATGAGTGATTGTCAATGGGTTTGATCGCATGTTCTTTGGCTTGTGTTGTGCAGGTGTCGAGCACGGAGACAGTGATCGAGGGCAAGGTGAAGGTCAAGTAGGGACGTGCTGTGCCGATGGACCGGGAGCGGTGAAGGGCGGACGTGAGGCTTGGACTGAGGGACCGGTGGCCTGAGGATTAGCTGTGGTGGTTGACAGCCTGGGACAGCGACGAGCAGAGACTTGCGGGGCATGGTGTTGCCCAGGTCGAGGACCTAGGGACACGTGTCGGTGGATGGGGTGCACGGGCGGTGCATCCCCTCTACAGCTTCGGTTTGGTGGTAGAGCCAGAGAAAAACCATCGGGTGGACGGTTTCCAAGTTTGGGCCACAAAACCTGGGTGCTGCGGGTTTGCCGAGTTTGGGCCACAAAACTCGAGCTGGGGACGGTTTCCAGGTTTGGGCCTCAAAACCTGGGCGCTAGCGGGTTTCTGAGTTTGGGCCACAAAATTCGGGGGAAGGACTTGGAGGCTGGTTTCCCGGTTTGGGCCTCAAAACCGAGGGTTGGTCATGAAGGCTTGGTTTCCCGGTTTCAGCCACAAAACCGGGGGACAGAGTCCGGGAAAAGGACAAGCGAAGCGGTGGCAGCACATGGCGGCAATCGGTGAGGTTGCGTCGAGGCAACGCTACCAGTTGTGCGGGCATGGCCGTTGGATCAGCATCATCTTCGGGTTGGTCCAGGATAGCCTTAGGGTTTGGCTGGGTCGCTCTATAAATAACTAGGGGTAGAGTGGGAAATAGAATTAGGATAAGTAGGGCGAAACACCCACCTCCCAAACTATCTCAGTCATTTGCTCTTTTGCTTCTAGGGTTTCCTGCTCTCCCATTCCCTGCTGTAGTTACTGAGATCCGCAGAGAACCATACCTCTGTGTAGTGGAGTTTTTGAGGAAGTGAGACCGTAATCTCACTATTGTAGCGTGTGGTAGCCACACGATTGCAAATTCGTGGTTGTGATTCGCGTTTTGTTCGTGTTCTTCGCGGGTTGCCTTTCTCCACGATTTTCCTGTTGATCGATCTTTTTACTTGGTGCATCTTTTGCAAATTCGTTTGAACCAAGATGTTCTAGATCATGAGGCACTTCTTTCTGCGGATACATGGGTGTATGCCGAGTCTCTGAGTGATGAGTGATTGTCAACTGGGATGATGTGCATGTTCTTTGGCTTGTGTTGTGCAGGTGCCGAGCACGGATGCAGTGATCAAAGGCAAGGTGAAGATCAAGTAGAGACGTGCCGTGCCGAGGGACCGAGAGTGGCGAAGGGCGGACGTGAGGCTTGGACTGAGGGACCAGTGGCCCGAGGATCAGCTGTGGTGGCTGACAGCCAGGGACAGCAACGAGCGAAGACTTGCGGTCATGTGTTGCTCGGGTCGAGGACCTGGGGACACGTGTCGGTGGACGGGGTGCACGGGCGGTGCATCCCCTCTACGGCTCGGTTTGGTGGTAGAGCCAGAGAAAAACCATCGAGTGGACGATTTCCAGGTTTGGGCCTCAAAACCTGGGCGCTGATGGTTTCTGAGTTTGGGCCACAAAACACGGGCTGAGGACGGTTTCCAGGTTTGGGCCTCAAAACCTGGGTGCTGCGGGTTTGCTGAGTTTGGGCCTCAAAACTCAGTCCTTGGATGGCTGGTTTCCCGGTTTGGGCCTCAAAACCGGGGGTTGGCTGTGAAGGCTGGTTTTCCGGTTTGGGTCACAAAACCGGGGGTGCGACGTCCGGGAAAAGGACAAGCAGAGCGGTGGCGGCACGTGGCGGCGATCGGTGAGGTTGCGTCGAGGCAACGCTACCAGTTGTGCGGGCGTGGCCGTCGGATCACCACCTACCATGAGTTGGTCCAGAATAACCCTAGGGTTTAGCTGGTTCGCTCTGTAATTAGTTGAGGGGTAGAGTAGGAATTAGAATTAGGATAAGTAGAGGGAGACACCCTCCTCCCTTCCCATCTCAGTCATTTTGCTCTTTGCTTCTAGGGTTTCCTGCTCTCCCAATCCCCTGCTGTAGCTAGCTGAGATCCGCAGAGAATCATACCTCTGTGTATTGGAGATTTTGAGGAAGTGAGGCCGTAATCTCACTGTTGTAGCGTGTGGTAGCCACACGGTTGCAGATCGATGACTTGATTCGCGTTTTGGTTCGTGTTCTTCGCGTTCTTCGTTTCTTCGCGATTTTCCCATCACTCGATCTCCCTCTCTACCGCGTCTTTGCGAAATCCGTTTGATTCAACTTGTTCTTTATAGTGAGGAGATCATTTCCACCGAAGGAATTCATCTAACTCTTCACGAACAAGTAGATCGGGTTGATTTCGTTTTCATGGCGCTTTTTCGTTCATACTCCTCCCCTTTCGATTTCCCAGTGTTTGAGTTGATTTGAGCGGATGATTTCTTGGGGATAGTCTCCTAACTACCTCGTGATCATCTTCTCCAAGTTTGGGAATGTGGGATTGAGTTTTGTTTCGGATTTGGGAAGATTCGTGAGAGGGGCGACCAAATTCGCCCTCTCTGTTCATCCGCGGACAGTCCGCCGTTTGGGTCGCGGACAGTCCGCGCGTCGGGGTCGATCAGACCAGTGGCCTGACTCCGCGCTGTTGAGCAAGCGTTTTTTGATCCGCGGACAGTCCGCCGTTGTTCTTGGCGGACAGTCCGGGAACGTCCAGGGAGGTTCCAGCAGAGTTGCTGTTTCTGGTATTTGGCTGGCGGACAGTCCGCCAACCCCTCGCGGACAGTCCGCAGTAGGGGCGGACAGTCCGGGACCCCAGGGCCGGACAGTCCGGGATTTGGCTGAAGCCTCCGGTTTAGTGTGTTTGCTCTCCCGGCTTCATAGTTTGGTTTCTGGACTTCTCGTTCGGCCTTAGAGTTGACCAAGGGACCTCTCAAGGTATCTTTGCTACTTGTTAGCAATTTTTGAGCTCCCATTCACCCCCCCTCTGGTCGCCTTGCTATTGCATTCCCGGTCCTTCAATTGGTATCAGAGCGAGTTAAGGATCTTCCACCAGAGCCGGTTCCAGATCCAACGAAGGCGACATGGATCGCGGCGTGGGCAAACCGCCGTTTTTCGATGGGACAATCTATGCGTATTGGAAGATACGCATGTCGGCCTTTCTGCAGAGTATGGGTGCTTCCATTTGGCATATTTGCAACTCTGCCGATTACATGGTCTTGGCTGCTCGTGTGACTCAGCATCAGATCGATGATCACGATGCCAATAGCCAAGCCCGTAATGCTCTTTTCTCATGCTTGAGCATGACGGAGTTTGATCGCGTTTCTCACCTCGCTACGGCTTAGGAGATTTGGGCATCCCTCATGCGTTTCCATGAGGGAACCTCTCAAGTCAAAACCCGTCTCTACGAGTCGCACAAGCGAGAGTACGAGAACTTTCGACATATGCCTGGCGAGAGCATAGAGAGTTTATTCGCTCGCTTTCAGGTAATTGTCAACAGGATGAGGGCTAACAAGGAGCTGTTGCCTTTCGATGATCATGAGAGAGCTTTGAAGCTTTTGCATACTCTCGATCGGTCGGTGTGGGATTCCAAGGTTCAGGCGATCATCGAATCGCCTAACTATGAGACCCTCACGTGCGACGAGCTCTTTAGTAAGCTCAAGTCCAGTGAGATCGATGCCATGGCGACGGCTTCTTATGAAAATCCTTCTGACCCGTCGATGGCTTTGCTTTCTGGCTCTTCTGCTAACTCCTCTGGAGGCTTTGCTTTGTCTTCACTTCTTTCTGTCACAGAGGAGCAGCTGGAGTACATGGGGGATGACGAGCTGGCGTTGCTTGCCAACTGGTTCTCGCGGTTCCACAACAACCGCATGAACCATCGCTGCGGAGGGGGACGCTCGGGATGCTTCGAGTGCGGCGACCCCAACCACTTCATCGCCAATTTCCCGAAGAAGAACAAGCACACCTTCGGCAAGGCGGACCATGGGCACAAGTACGACTCCGGCAAGCGCAAGGAGAAGTACGTCCCCGCGAAGCACAAGCGGAAGGGCGGCTTCGACAAGGAGTACATCAAGACGAAGTACTTGGAGAAAGCCCAGGCTGAGTAGCGTGCGTTCTTCGCCACGCTCAGCAACGTCGACGACTCGGATGACGACTCCGCTGCCTCCAGCGACGATGAGTCCGAGAAGAAGAAGAGGATCGAGGACAAGCTGAACGGCCTCTGCTTCTTCGCCGATGACGATGGCTTCTGCACCATGGCCCTCGGCAAGGAGGTCGACGGCGAGCTGGAGGAGACACCTCGGAACGACGACGACGACACCTCCCAGGTATCTCAGACCCCCGACGAGCTTTCTGCTGAGGTCGAGAAACTTACTGCCGCGCTCCTTAGTCAGGATAAGTTGCTTAGGCATGCTGCTAGAGAACGCAAGGAGTTTAGGCAGAAGTGGGAGGATACGGTGAAGGAACTTGAATCTGTCAAGTCCACCGTAGTAGTCACAGATGAGGAGGAGTGCGAGATGTGCACCACGCACATGACTGACCTTCTCACTTTGAGAGGTAAGTATGTTGCGTTGGTAGGAGAGGTGGATGAGCTGAAGGCTAGATCCTCGCTGTTGGGTGCGTGCAAGTCCTGTGCGGGCTTGCAATCTGAGTTGGCAGAGAAGAATTCCAAGATTGTGTCTCTTGAAGAGGGCAACTCAGGTAGCACATGTGTGGCTAGGTGTGTTCTTTGTGAGGGTTTGGAGATGGAGATAGCTAATGTGAAGCATGACAAGATGCGAACCGAGGAGGAAAACACATAGCTTCGGACCATCTTGTCATGGGTGTCTGGTGGTGAGCCACAGCTCGGGATGATGATCTCCCAATTCAAGCGAGCTGCTGGAGGTCCTGGTGTAGGCTTTGCTCCGGGTATTGATGTTTCATCCTTTGGGAAGATTGGAGAGTCGAGTGGTCTTGACCCATGTGAGAAGCCCAACTCCACCACTACTCCCAAGCTTACCAAGATTCCACCCAAAGAGCCTCTCAAGCCTAACACCAAGGATGGGGTCTTTGTTGAACCTCCGAGAGCTCCACCAAAGAAACAATCTTGGGCTCCCAAACCAAACCACCTCAAGAACAAGCTGGATACAATGCCACCCATCCAGGAGGAGCTTATGCCACAGAAGGGCAAAGTGATCCACACCCACTACCGTGAATACCAACAACCCCCTATGAGAGCGGTGAGGTACCATTGTGAGCATTGTGGGAGAGATGGACACTTGAGTGAGTTTTGCTTTCGGCGCAAGAGAGAGGCGCGCCGTGCAAAGGAGATGAACAACCCGGACATGTACCATCCTTTCCATGATGTACATGTGCCAAACGTTCAGAGGCGTGCTGCTAGGCCTAGAGGTCCAAAACCTCAAGTTCCTAGGCCTAGGCCGCGTGGAGGTCGTGCCCGGCGGGAGCCTGCAGTTGTGGGCTATGGACCCCGTGGCGATGGCTTTGTAGTTGAGCATTTTCCCCCACCGCGTTTTGAGTATCGCGATGGACGCTCCTCCCTTAGCGGACCACGTTTTCCTCAACGTGGTGATCGCTCTTCTCGTAGGCGTGCTAGGAATGGTTTTTCCGCTAACCGTTCTTTTGAGCAGCCGGCCCAACATTGGTATTCTTCCTACTTCACTAACCCCAGTGTTGGACCGTATGCTCACCCTATGTCTTTTTATTGATGTAGGTAAAACGATTGGAGAACGTTTGGTTGGTGGATTCCGGGTGTTCAAGACACATGACCGGAAACGCCAAGTGGTTCTCCAGTCTTAGTCCGGTCGCCGGAAAGGAGTTTATCACCTTCGGTGACAATAGCAAAGGTAAGGTATTGTCTCGTGGGTCAGTGTGAGTTAATGAGCACTTTGTGTTGCGCGATGTTGCTCTTGTTTCTAACTTGCATTTTAACCTTCTTTCTATTTTGCAACTTTTCGATGATGACTATGAGATTCGTTTTAAACCGAATCTCAGTCGCATTTTGGATCCTCAGGGCAATCTTGTTTGTGGGATTTTGCCCTTTGGGAAAGTCTTTCGTGCGGATTTCTCGGAGTCTTTTGGCATTTCTCGTTGTCTTGTGGCTGGATCTTCCTCCTCTGGTCTTTGGAAGTGGCATAGGAGACTAGGACATTTGAGCTTTGACTTGCTTGCAAGACTTAGTTCACTTGGCCTAATCCGAGGATTGCCCAAGTTATCCATGGAGAAGGATCTTGTTTGCCATTCTTGTAGACATGGGAAGATGGTTGCCGCTCCCCACCATCCAGTGACTCAGGTCATGACCAAGCGCCCTGGTGAGCTTTTGCACATGGACCTTGTTGGTCCGGCTCGGGTAAGCTCGGTTGGGGGGAAGTGGAATGTGCTTGTTGTTGTTGATGACTTTTCGAGATATTCATGGGTTTTCTTTTTAGCTGAGAAAACTGAGACTTTCTCCTTTGCTCGCAATCTAATTTTGCGTCTTCAGAACGAGTTCCTTTTGAACTCGATGCGAGCTATTAGGAGTGATAATGGTTCCGAATTCAAGAATTCGGATTTTGAGAAGTTTTGTAACTCCTTGGGTTTAGAGCATCAATTTTCTTCTCCCTACACACCGCCCCAAAATGGTGTTGTAGAGAGGAAGAATCGGACCCTTGTAGAGATGGCCAGGACGATGCTCGATGAGCATAGGACTCCTAGGCGATATTGGGCCGAAGCTATGAGCACTGCATGCTATATTTCCAATCGCATTTTTCTTCGAGCTTTCTTGAAAAAGACTTCGTATGAGTTGCAGTTTGGAAAACTCCCCAAGGTGAGTTACTTTCGAGTTTTTGGTTGCCACTGTTTTATACTCAAAAAGGGCAACTTGGACAAGTTTGAGTCTCGTTCTTCTGACGGTGTGTTTTTGGGTTATGGCACTCACACTCGTGCTTATCGTGTACTTAACCTTGACACTAACCGAGTCATGGAGACATCAGATGTCACCTTCGACGAGACCATGGTTTGTCCTTCTTCTCGTTTTGAGCGTGCAGGTGATCATGAGGTTGGAGAACCTCTTTTTGATGACGAGGACGAGGGTGCTGAAGGGATGGATGATCCAGCACCCCCTCCACCTGTTGTGCCGGAAGTAGCGGCTTCTACTACTACTCACGGCCCAGTCCCTTCTTCCTCGACGACTTGAGGGCCGTGGGATCCGCCACCTCGAGCGGTACCTTTTGTACCTGTAACACCTCTGGTGATTAATTTGTAATTAACCTGACATGTCATCATCTTAAGTCATAATCAGTCTTGTCATGCATTAATGTTTGTCTAATGATTGCCTGCCTTTACCCTTCCTAAAGGTATTTTGTGTGTAGTGTTTTCTTTTTCTAAAACCCTAAAAGCCCAAATCTTCCTATAAGGGCAAAATGGTAATTTCACCTCTGTGCCTGGCTTTGTGTGAATCTTGTTCAGTTGAGTGTCTTGATGTTTTGTTGTGTTGATCAAAGTTCAAAATCAGAAATAGAATTTAAATCCCTTTTGAAAAACCCTAAATTTCCAAACTCTAGTTTTACCCCTCTATTTCTATTTCAAAAACTATTCAAAATTTGAAGTTTGCCCAATAAGAAAAGTTGTAGGTCTTGCAATAAGGAACAACTTTGGTGTTTGCAGATTTTCAAGTTTCAATACAAAATCGGAAGTAATTTCAAATTCTTTCAAACTTCAATTTTGTCCCCTTTTCAGTTTTCAAAATTATCTCAAAAACTATTGAGTTTCAGAAAAAGTTTATTTTGGCAAAGTTGTAGATCTCAAAATTTTAAGCAACTTTGGTATTTTGAGTTTTCTTTGTGTAGTTCAAATTTTGGGAGTAATTTCAAAATCCAGTTAAAGGGGAGGATGTTGTCACTGCGCACGAACTTTAAAGCAGGGGGGCCCCGGCCGCCGGCGGCGCAGCGCCGCCCACGCCAAGCCCGGCCGACCCGCGCCCGTGCCGCGCGCAGCCAGCGTTGGCGCTCGTCCTCCCGGCCCCTACCTCCGACCCGCCCGCTGCCTACCCCTCCTCCCTCTTTCCCCTTCGGCCGCGGACAGCGGGCAGCTGCCGGCCGCCGGCAAGCCGCCGCGCCGCGCGCGAGCTCCCCGCCCACACCGAGCCGCCCTACCTTGCTCCCTACCTCCGTTAGTGCCGCACGAGCGCTCCTCACCCCTCGCCCGGACCCCTAGCGCCGCCCCGCGGCTATAAAAGCCGCCGAGCTCCCGCCGTTGCCGCCACCGGCGCAACCCCGTCAACCCGAGCCACCAGATCGCCACGGAGCCCGCTGAGCACACCATCGCCTTCGCCTTGAGCTTCTCCACCTTCCCGAGCAACTAATTTCACCCCTCCGCCCCTCCTTCCGCCGGCGCGAGCGATTCTTCTCCAACTCCGGCGAACGGCCGCGCGTCGGTTAAGCGAGAAATTCGCCGCCGTGAGTGCTCCTCTCTCCCCTCCGACCCCCGTCCTCTTTTCCCCACCTCGGTGCGCTCCTAAACGCTCATCGGTGATCGCTTTTGGTGGACAGAGCCGCCGGAACGCTTGCTCGCCGCCGAGAAGCTCCGCCGAGGCGCCGCCGCCGTCGAACTCCCTCCTCCGGCCCTTGCACCGCCTCGCCGTTCCTCGTTTCTGAACCCCGGTGAGCCCGCGAAACTTCCCCCACCCTCTTCTTTCCTAGCGCGAAGCCCGAGTGGCCGGACCGCCGCACGCTCTCGCCGGCGAGCGCCCTGACCCGCGGGGAAGAAGCATAGTGCTCTTTTCTTTTTTTTTTGAGAAATGTGAATAGTGTTCTGTTTTCTCTTTTTTGTGAGATTTAATCTGTTGCTGCTTAAATCATGAAAAAAAGTGGTATGCTCCTCGCACTATGTAGTATTTTAGAAAAATAAGAAACCCTACCTTTCTACAAAAATTAGAAAATGAAAAATCCTCCTTTTAATTAAGAAATGGATGGTTTTAGATTTTTAGAAAATCATGTGTAGCTCCAAAAATCATGAGATAAATTTTTATGTGCTAGTTATGTCATGCTTAGTCTCTGGTACAATTTTGAGGCCTTTTGGAACAAGTTGATTTTTTTGGGCTTTTATTTTAAATGTTGAATAGTGCCTTTTGTTAATTAAATGTTTGATTTTTGTTAGGCACCTAAATGACCTCCAAAAATTATGAAATTTGTTTTGCCATCTATTTATACCATCATGAACTTATGAGATTAATTGGGTAAATTTTGGAGCAACTGCATAAAATGACCTTTTTAAATAATTAGGAAAAGTAGAAAAGCAATTAGGGTTCATGTTGTATGCCCTGTGATGTGACTTTTGGGATTGTTTGCTGTTCATAGACCCCCCACCCAGCTGGTCTATGGTGTTTGTGATGCCATGCATGACTTACGCTTAGGTTTACTAGATGATGCTTAATAGGTTTGATTAATCTTGCTTAGGGGATGAGATAAGCAACTTTGTGTCTCTTCTAGGAGTTACTTTCGTGATGGAAAGTTGTACTCAAGAATGAGTGGAATTGTCCTGCGCTTTAGCAAGTCTCTTGTTGTTGTCAGCATCCTCATAAGCATACATCATTGCATCCGTGTACTGTCTGAAGGAGAGGGCATCAAAGTCGAGGCAGCCGCTGACGAGCCTACCCCCGAGGCGACCCCGAGCTCCAACACCTGTACTGCCGACCCCGAGCCTGTCCTCTTTGGTCTTCAAGGCAAGCCCCGGTGCATTTTAACCCTACCTTGCTTTTACAAGAGTTTTCTTAAAATGCTTTTGAGTAAACTACTGCATTAGGTTATAGGAGTTGTGTGATGACCTATTACCTGCATTGTTTACCCCCACCAGAATATCCACCTGCTCTGTTTTAAAAACTATTTGCAAAATGCTTAGTGGTGCTATATAATAGATTTGCAATAAAAATACCAATTTCAAAAGTGTGATCACTTAAAGAGTTTTTATGGGAATTTGGCTTTACTCCCCGACTGTTGGCTAAGTATCTGATCCGTACCTAGTCAACAGTGAGGAGAGGTTGTCCGAGCGTACGGTGCCGTCATGTTGTAGTCCGGGACTCAACAGTTGACACCGACCGGGACAGGGTTGAAAAACTGATAGGACTATTAGGCTTGGGTGAGATAAAACCAAGGTATGGTTCTGGCAGAAAAATTAGGGACCATCCGTATGGGGGCCTGCTGACCAAGACTTGCAATTATTCACATACTTCGGAAAGCTCTGGCTCTGAGGAATCCTTTATTGGACCGACAACCGCGCACTGGGAGTGGAGAGATGGCGGAAGTAGCATGTACCCACGTGGTCATCGTACCTGGATAGGAGTGGTGTACTGTACTTCCGGGTGGCGTAGGACCAGGCCCAATCTTGGAGGAATCGTGGTAGACGAGTTGGCATATGCAAGCTTGGGTGCTACATATGCAGTGTGGATAGGGATCCTCAGCTGAGTAATATTTATCCGGATTAACGTTGCTCTTCGGTTATGGAGACTTGGTCCCTGACTGTCAACGGAGAGTGGTTCTCAACTAGGAATGTTTTGAAAGGTAAAATGAATCATGAGCAATGAGGAATTGAGAAATACTTGAACCTTTTCAAGAATAGAACAAGGTTTACAAAATGCTTTTTCTGCAAAATACTTGATCTTGCTTAAGCCTTACCTTGACTTCCTAAGCCTCTCATCCCTGAGTCTTCTTCCTTTTCTTTAGTCGGGTAAGTCTTGTTGAGTACCCCAGTACTCAGGGTTTGTTACCCATGCTGCAGGTATGACTGAGCCCCTGATGTGTCTTGCGCCCTGCTGCATGACCATCGTCCAGGAAGAGGCCGAAGAGGTCGAAGAATAGTTGTGCACCCTCGGGCTGGGTGATTACAAGTATCTTTATTTTGTTGTACTCCGGTATGTTGCCTATTTTCGATTATCCGAACATGGTTTGTAATAACTGCACCTCTCATCTTATTTGGAACCTCGGTTTGTAAAACTAATGTTATTTAAGTCTTCCGCTCTGTATTCCGATGTTATTTGTAAAAGTATCCAATGCTGTAACCGAAAGGTGAGATGATCCTGCGGACAATGGGTACTGATGCAGCCCGGTGACGAACTGCCTTGGTCACGTGGAACATAGGTTCGGCTGTCAGAGGATGACAGGGACCCGTGGGCCATAGGATTAAGACCGTTCCATCACAGTACCCGAGGAGGCACCAGCTGCTGTTGAGGGGGAGGCCACTTCGGCAAGGGAGGCGCCACGACACATTGAGCGCCAACACCCGCCTTAGCAGATGATCGGCAGCATCGGCGAACGTGTCACTCGGTCAAGGTCACAACAAATCTCTCACTTTGCTCATTCTGCATTTGTTGCTGATTTTGAACCCCGAGATGTTGGACACGCTTTGACGGATCCGGATTGGGTCAATGCCATGCATGAGGAGTTAGAAAATTTTAAGAGAAATCGGGTTTGGGTTCTTGTTCCCCTTCCTCCTGAGTGTCATCCTATTGTGACAAAATGGGTTTTCAAAAACAAACAGGGAGAAGATGGCCATGTTGTGAGAAACAAGGCCAGACTTGTAGCTCAGGGGTACAGTCAGAAGGAGGGGATAGACTATGAGGAGACTTTTGCTCATGTAGCTCGTTTGGAGGCTATTAGGATACTCTTGGCTTTTGCTGCATCCAAAGGGTTTAAAATTTTTCAAATGGATGTCAAGAGTGCCTTCTTAAACGGCTACATAGAAGAGGAGGTGTATGTTAGGCAACCCCCCGGTTTCAAAAATCCCAAGATTCCAAACCATGTTTTTAAACTTCACAAAGCTTTGTATGGTTTGAAACAAGCTCCTAGAGCCTGGTATGATAGGTTAAAAACCTTTTTGCTTGCTAAGGGTTTTAAAATGGGATGTGTAGATAAAACGCTCTTTCTCCTCAAGCAAGGCAGTGACATACTCTTGGTCCAGATTTACGTGGATGATATCATTTTCGGTGGTTCTTCTCACGCTTTGGTTGCCAAGTTTGCAGATACTATGAGCAGGGAATTTGAGATGAGCATGATGGGCGAGTTGACATTTTTCCTCGGGTTGCAAATCAAGCAATCCCGGGAAGGGACGTTCATGCACCAGGGTAAGTATACCAAGGACATATTGAAGAAGTTCGATATGGGCGAGGCCAAGCCTCTTCCAACACCCATGTCGACCATGACGGCCCTGGATGCGGACAAGGATGGAGAAGCTGTGGACCAGAAGGAGTACTGGAGTATGATCGGGTCGCTGCTGTACCTGACGGCGACACGCCCGGACATTCAGTTCGCGGTGTGTCTTTGCGCGCGATTTCAGTCGTCGCCGCGCACCTCTCACCATCAGGCGGTCAAGCGCATTATGAGGTACTTATCCTTCACTCCTGAATTTGGGATTTGGTATTCTGCTTCCTCCACCCTTTCCCTTTGTGGTTATTCTGATGCCGATTTTGCTGGTTGTCGCATTGAGCGCAAGTCCACTTCTGGGACTTGCCAATTTATTGGTTCTTCTCTTGTTTCGTGGTCCTCTCGCAAGCAGTCTAGTGTCGCCCAGTCTACCATGGAGGCTGAGTATGTTGCTACGGCTAGCTAATGTTCCCAGTTACTCTGGATGATGGCCACTTTGCGTGATTTTGGTCTGAGCTTTTCTCATGTTCCTTTGCTTTGTGATAGCACGAGTGCGATTAGCGTTGCTAAGAACCCCGTGCTGCACTCGAAGACCAAACACATTGATGTGCGCTCTCATTTTCTGCGAGACCACTATGAGAAGGGTGATATCGACCTTCGCCATGTCGATACTCATCATCAGTTGGCTGATATTTTCACCAAGCCTTTGGACCAATCAACTTTTAATAGGTTGAGAGGCGAGCTTGGTGTGTGTTTCCCCTTTTAGATGGGGGAAACATTTTGGCTCTTGTATGATACACTGACTTTGTGTTTTTCAGTTGGTATCTTCTCTTTTCTTTGATTTCATCATGCATCTTTGCATTTCATCTTGCATATTTACATTCAGAGCTTCATGTGTATAATCTTTGGAATGTAACTATGCTCTGTGTAGTCTTTGCTCTGATGCTTTATGATGATGCTGTAGCTTATGCTCTTTCTGATCACTGATACATGTTGTGAGCGGAGCTATTTTATGAATGGTGAATTTCCTTCAATGAACTTAAAACTTGAAAATGTTCACCATTGAGATATGCAACTAGCATGTGTAGAATGTGTTGAAGTCACTAGTGCTTTTCATATATGCTAGGTTGCTATGTATCTAGTTCTGAGTCATTCACTTGCTTGGTATGTTCATATGTTGTTTTAATCTTGAACCAAGTTAAGTGAATTGGAAAGATCGAGATGGGATTGCTTATCAGCACATCACAGTTTCGAGACTGTTTCTCATTGCACTTTGAGTTAAACTTGAGCTGTGTAGTGTATGACCGAAACTGTTGCTTTAAGCTTCTGATTGCTTCTGCATAGGCTTCGCACAGTTGAAAAGTTAGGCAATGACAAGCTCTCAACCTCTCACAATCACATGCTGAAATTTGAACTTATGTAATTTAACCGTTGCAACTCCGATAAAAACTGAATACACAAGTCTATGTTTCATTCTCTAGCATGATGATTGAACTTTGCTAGGGGTAGTTCACCTTGCATACATGTTTAGCACTTGTTTGACTTCCTGCCTATACATGTTCTGTGCTATTTTGATGGTGAATACCTTTTCGGCTGAAAACTGCTCATTTTGTTCTCATGTTCATATTTCGTACTTAGTGATCAGTTTGAGCCTTTGCTAGCTTCTTTTGGCTGTTTTTCAGTCATCGGATCAGAACTGTGTAGAGCATCTTTGCACTCTCTTGATTATACTCCTGAAGCTGCTAACTTGCATTTTAACTCATATGCATTTTTGGAGGGAGATTTTCTGTCAAGGGGGAGAAATTTCAGTGCTTGTGCACATTTGCTTGCTGGTGCATTTTCAACTAAGGGGGAGAAAATACTGACAAATCATGTGTTCCCTGAGTTGTGTGCACTAGTCGAGGGGGAGTTTGCTAGTTGTGTTGAGCCTTTGCCTCTTTCTTGAGGGACTAGCAAACATTTTCAGCTCATTTTCAGCTCTTCAATTGGTATCACACTCTTTTGGTTTTGAGTTGGTAACAGTTGGTATCGAGCTGTTTCTCTAGCGGTGTTGAGCCTGTTCTGCCTCTTCTTGAGGGCTAGCTCTGGTTTGCTTGAATTTCAGTTGATTTTTCAATTAGTATCAAGTTTTCTCGCTAGTGGTGTTGAGCCTGTTCTACCTCTTCTTGAGGGCTAGCTTTGCTTTGCTTGGTCGTGTCGAGCCGTTGTCCATGTCTTTGGGGACCAAGTTGTCTTCCTCTTTCCACTTGACCTTCTTCAGCTTTGCTATGCTTTTGGGTCATTTGGTTGAGTTCTCTCTCCTTCCTTCTTTCTTCTTTTCTGTATGATTTGTGTTGGTAGTTGACAATGCACTCATCAAGGGGGAGATTGCGGATACATGGGTGTATGCCGAGTCTCTGAGTGATGAGTGATTGTCAACTGGGATGATGCACATGTTCTTTGGCTTGTGTTATGCAGGTGTCGAGCACGGATGTAGTGATCAAAGGCAAGGTGAAGGTCAAGTATTGACGTGCCATGCCGAGGGACCGAGAGTGGCGAAGGGCGGACGTGAGGCTTGGACTGAGGGACCGGTGGCCCGAGGATCAGCTGTGGTGGCTGACAGCCTGGGACAGCAACGAACGAAGACTTGCGGTCATGTGTTGCTTGGGTCGAGGACCTGGGGACACGTGTCGGTGGACGGGGTGCACGGGCGGTGCATCCCCTCTACGGCTCGGTTTGGTGGTAGAGCCAGAGAAAAACCATCGAGTGGACGGTTTCCAAGTTTGGGCCTCAAAACCTGGGCACTGATGGTTTCCGAGTTTGGGCCACAAAACACGGGCTGAGGACGGTTTCCAGGTTTGGGCCTCAAAACCTGGGTGCTGCGGGTTTGCTGAGTTTGGGCCTCAAAACTCAGGCCTTGGATGGCTGGTTTCCCGGTTTGGGCCTCAAAACCAGGGGTTGGCCGTGAAGGATGGTTTCCCGGTTTGGGCCACAAAACCGGGGGTGCGACGTCTGAGAAAAGGACAAGCAGAGCGGTGGCGGCACGTGGCGGTGATCGGTGAGGTTGCGTCGAGGCAACGCTACCAGTTGTGCGGGCGTGGCCATCGGATCACCACCTACCATGAGTTGGTCCAGAATAACCCTAGGGTTTAGCTGGTTCTCTCTGTAATTAGTTGAGGAGTAGAGTAGGAATTAGAATTAGGATAAGTAGAGGGAGACACCCTCCTCCCTTCCCATCTCAGTCATTTTGCTCTTTGCTTCTAGGGTTTCCTGCTCTCCCAATCCCCTACTGTAGCTAGCTGAGATCCGTAGAGAACCATACCTCTGTGTACTGGAGATTTTGAGGAAGTGAGGCCGTAACCTCACTGTTGTAGCGTGTGGTAGCCACACGGTTGCAGATCGATGACTTGATTCACGTTTTGGTTCGTGTTCTTCGCGTTCTTCATTTCTTCGCGATTTTACCGTCACTCGATCTCCCTCTCTACCGCGTCTTTGCGAAATCCGTTTGAATCAACTTGTTCTTTATAGTGAGGAGATCATTTCCACCGAAGGAATTCATCTAACTCCTCACGAACAAGTAGATCGGGTTGTATTCGTTTTCGTGGCGCTTTTTCGTTCATACTCCTCCCCTTTCGATTTCCCGGTGTTTGAGTTGATTTGAGCGGATGATTTCTTGGGGATAGTCTCCTAACTACCTCGTGATCATCTTCTCCAAGTTTGGGAACGTGGGATTGAGTTTTGTTTCGGATTTGGGAAGATTCGTGAGAGGGGCGACCAAATTCGCCGTCTCTGTTCATCCGCGGACAGTCCGCCGTTTGAGTCGCGGACAGTCCGCGCGTCGGGGTCGATCAGACGAGTGGCCTGACTCCGCGCTATTGAGCAAGCGTTTTTTGAACCGCGGACAGTCTGCCGTTGTTCTTGGCGGAAAGTCTGGGAACGTCCAGGGAGGTTCCAGGAGAGTTGCTGTTTCTGGTATTTGGCCGGCGGACAGTCCGCCAACCCCTCGCGGACAGTCCGCAGTAGGGGCGGACAGTCCGGGACCCCAGGGCCGGACAGTCCGGGATTTGGCTGAAGCCTCCGGTTTAGTGTGTTTGCTCTCCCGGCTTCATCGTTTGGTTTCCGGACTTCTCGTTTGGCCTTAGAGTTGACCAAGGGACCTCTCAAGGTATCTTTGCTACTTGTTAGCATAGGTATTTGGAGATTTCTCGATGTAGCCGTCTATCTACGTTCTGGACTTGGTTTTTGGGGGTCGAACTTGTTTCGGTGCTTTTGCCGTTTGGTTCGCTATCGCTTTGTGGTGCCTCGCTGTGATCCTAGGGATCATCCACCCTCTACCAAGGGTCGTGGGCATCACGGTTACGTTCGAAGCTCTTGGGGTTGATTTTGGGACAAAAGGCCAAAGTTTCGAGAGAAATTTTTGAGCTCCCATTCACCCCCCACTGGTCGCCTTGCTATTGCATTCTCGGTCCTTCACTTTCCACCGAAGGAATTCACCTCTAACCTCACGAGCTAGTAGATCGGTCGATTTTCTTTTTGGATCGGTTTGTCTCCCTTCCCTCGAATTTCTTCGATTCATCGATTTGGAGATAGGTTCGAGCCGTGATCTCATAGTAGTAGCTCACTATCCTTCTTGTGACTCATCTCTCCAAGTTTGAACCCTAGTGGTTTTGTTTTGGGAGAGATTGAGTTGAATCGGTGAACGAACGGAGCTGTTTCGGGGTGACCGGACGCATGCGTCGTGTTGATCGGACGCATGGTTGAGAGTCCGGTCGATGAATGTCTCACATAGTTCTTTCTGCGACTTGACCGGACCCTCCTTCAGTGACTGTCCGGACGCGCCGTTCTCACTGTTCCTCGTTTTGTCTAAACTGATCGGACGTTGGTGAAGTGACCGGACGCTTAGTGAGCGTGAGTCCGGTCACAAACAGAGAGCTCCCAATTTGGGTTTTGCTCGACCGGACGCGTCCAGTGCCTACTGACCGGACGCACCAGTGAGTCCGGTCAGAGCTGTTATGCGTTGTTTCATTTGCGGTTCGCTCGTCCATTGTCGGTTTTGGTTTCCAGCTTTTGCGTTGGGTTTCTAGAGTTGCGTAGTGTCTCGCTATGCTTCTTGGAAGCATGCACCCTACCTCTAGGGTCGTGGACACTTGCAAGCTCTAGGGTTTGCTCTTGGGGTTGATTCTTGGGACAGTGGCAACAATTTTCCGGTAAGAAATTTGAAGCTCCCATTCACCCCCCCCCCCCTCTGGTCGCTTTCTGGTAGCACTTTTGGTCCTTCACTTTTCGCGTCATTCATCTAGTTCAGAGAGTTGCATTTTCCTCCTGACTCCTGCAGCTTCTAAGTTCATGTTCCACCTATTGATTGCCCAGTGAGCTTTGAATTCTAGTTCCACTGGTAAGTGACAAGTCTTCCCGTAGACGAGTTGATATGGAGACATTCCTAGTGGTGTTTTGTAGGCAGTACGATAAGCTCACAGTGCTTCGGGTAGTCTATCTTTCCATTGCGTTCCCATCTCGTCGACCGTTTTCTGCAGAATATTCTCGATTTGCTTGTTCGACGTTTCTGCTTGGCCACTTGTCTGAGGGTGATAGGGAGTGGCAACATTGTGATGGATCCCATGATTTATCAGATATTAATGAAAGCCTTTGTCAATAAAGTGTGTTCCCCCATCACTAATTACCATCCTTGGCACTCCAAATCTTGGAAATATCACCTCCTCGAACATCCTCTTAGAGTATCGTGCATTAGCAGATTTGCATGGCACCGCTTCGACCCATTTTGAGACATAGTCAACAGCAACCATGATGTACTCATGGTTCCTTGATTTAGGGAATGGTCCCATGTAATCAATTCCCCAGACATCAAAGAGCTCAATCTGAAGGTTGTTGGTGAGTGGCATGGCATCTCTGGTGTTGATGCTACCGTGCCTCTGACATGGTCCACACCTCCGGACAAAGTCTTTTGTGTCTTGGTACATGGTTGGCCAGAAAAATCCACTTTGCCAGATCTTCGCATGTGTTCGGAATGCCCCATAATGTCCTCCATATGGTGAAGAGTGACAGCGTTCAATGATCTTGATTCCTTCTTCAGCTGGCACACATCTTCTGAGTAATCCATCAGAGCTTACTCTGAATAGATATGGATCATCCCATATGTGGATCCTACTCTCATAGATCAGCTTCTTCTTATTTGCTCCTAGTGGTACATACCCTGCAACTATAAAATTGACAATATCTGCATACCAGGGGTCAGATCTAGAGACTTGAAAAAGCATGTCATCCCTGAGTGAGTCATTTATAGGCAATTCCTGAGGATTGTCAAAATGCATTCTAGACAAGTGATCAACTACAGAGTTTTCTACTCCTTTCTTATCTTTTATTTCTAAGTCAAATTCTTGGAGTAGCAAAACCCATCTTATCAAGCATGGCTTAGCATCTTTCTTAGTGAGCAGGTACTTTAGTGCAGCATGATCAGTAAAAACAATCAACTTTGATCCCACTAAATAAGATCTAAACTTGTCTATAGCAAAAACAACAGCCAAAAGTTCTTTTTCAGTAGTAGCATAATTAAGTTGAGGTCCTGTTAAGGTTTTACTGGCATAGGCGACTGCATGATGCTTTTTATCTTTATATTGTCCTAGCACAGCTCCTATAGCAAAATCACTTGCATCACACATGATGTCAAAAGGTAGAGACCAATCAGGGGGTTGGATGATAGGTGCAGAAGTGAGTGCTTTCTTAAGAGTGTTAAAAGATTCCAAGCATGCATCATCAAATTCAAAAGAAACATCCTTGGCCAAAAGATTTGTAAGCGGTCTAGCAATGTGAGAAAAATCTTTTATAAACCTACGGTAAAAACCAGCATGGCCAAGAAAACTTCAAATTCCTTTGACATTAATCGGTGGAGGCAAACGTTCAATTACTTCAATTTTAGCTTTGTCTACCTCAATTCCACGTTCAGACACTAAGTGACCTAGAACTATACCCTCTTTAACCATAAAGTGGCATTTTTTCCCAATTGAAAACTAAGTGCTTTTCTTCACATCTTTGCAAAACCTTGTCTAAATTTTCAAGACAATCATCAAAAGTTTTTCCATCAACAGAAAAGTCATCCATGAAAACTTCCATGATTTCTTCAATCATATCAGAAAATATAGACATCATACATCTTTGAAAACAAGCAGGTGCATTACATAATCCAAAAGATATTCGGCAATAAGCATAAGTTCCATATGGACATGTAAAAGTGGTTTTGCTTTGATCATCTGGGTGGATTGGGATTTGGTGATATCTAGAGTATCCTTCAAGAAAACAAAAGAAAGAGTGATTGGCTAACCGTTCTAACATTTCGTCTGTGAAAGGTAGCGGGAAGTGATCTTTCTTAGTTGCCTTGATTAATTTTCTATAATCAATACACATTCTCCAACCAGTAACAGTGCTTTGTTGAATTAATTCGTTCTTCTCATTCTTTACCACAGTCATGCCTCCCTTCTTAGGCACAACTTGGACAGGGCTCACCCACTCACTGTGTGGCACAAGATAAATGATCCCGACGTGTAAGAGTTTCAAAACCTCCTTCTTTACTACCTCTCTCATTGCATTGTTAAGCCTGCGTTGTGGCTCTCTAGATGGTGATATGTTAGGATCAGTAGGAATGCGATGGGTGCAGAAAGCGGGGTTGATTCCCTTTAGGTCGTGGAGTGAATAGCCAAAAGCTAATTTATGCTTTTCTAAGACAGTGATAAACCTAGAAGTCTGTTCCTGAGTAAAATTATTATTTATGATCACAGGAAACTCAGGATCATTATTCAACAAAGCATATCGAAGCCCAGAAGGTAAGGGTTTTAACTCTGGGAGGTTTAGGAGGTTCTTCTAAGGAATCTAGAGGATCTGGATCTGGTGTGTTGTTCTCTTCCTTAGTGAAAAACTGTGCATCTTCCTCATATTCAGGTTCATTTATTATTTCAAGAGATGCTTCCTTAATTTCTTCCATAGGATCTGGCTCGGGACATGACTCATTTTCAGCATTTAGAGAGTGAGTGATAGGTATGGTTCCTTTAAGATTTTTCCCAAGATAGAAGTTTGAGATCCACCCAAGGTAACAAGGAATACAGGATAACAAAGTTCTAGGTAGAATCTATAGGGTTCAACATATTAGACACATGCATATGAAAAGGTGATTAAAGGTTGCTGGGAAACAAAGGAACTCATGTTACACTTGCCTTCCAAAAACTCGTGTTGATGATTCCACTCCTTCGAAGATCTGCCTCGCGACCACCTTGAACTGCTCGAACTCTAAACGGGATCAAAGGCACCACACAAGCATCCATTCTCAATCATTACATGCAAACAAATAATATTTCTATTAGAACAGTACACCAAACAGTACTAAAACAAAATAAAAAGGTTATAAAACTATTCTACGCGTCGATACGATCACACGAATGTAAAGATCACACTAATCGGATTTAAAACGAGAAAGTTATGGCTAAAACCAGGTTCAATGGTATTTTTGTAAATAAACCAAACTCATTTTCGAATTAAAACAAAAGAAATTCGCATTTTTCACGCCTACTGGACTGCGGCCACTAATTTTGGAAAACACAGGGGTTAAAATGAAATAAAACAACACGTTTTAACACAGGGATGGACTGCGGGTTTAGTTCAGTAAAGTCCGAGGGTTTTTCTGCAAAAAGGCGCGGGCGCGGCTGCTGAGAGTCGGCTGGCTGACGTGGCGGCCACACGGCAAAGTGCGACTGGCCGGTCCACCATGTGGTCGTGGACAGGCTACGGTGGCGGTGTTGACCAGGTCCATGGGTGCACCGTGCGCCGGTTATGAACACTGAACCGGTATCTTCTAATCGCAGCCGCACGCGATCGATCCAACGGCTAGGAAAGTTCAGGGAAACGGCCGGCGGCCGGGGCGGCGCGTCTGCGGCAGCGGCCATAGGCGAGCGGTGCAGGTCGGCGGCGGACTCGTCGGGATGGCGCTCCAAGCCACCCTAAGCTACTCCGAGACCACCGGAGTGATCCCCGGATCTTTGCGAACTCGAGGGAGGGGTTTAGCGAGGATGGAGACCACCGGGATGGCACCTCCTTGCGGCGGCGCCATGGATGGCCATTCGGAGCTCGCGGGCAAAGCGATACAAGGGTTTAAACTCGAAGAAAAGGCATGGGAAGAGAGCGGGCCTTACCACTAACTCATTGGGGGGCTCATGACGCCGGGGAAGGCTCTGCCGGGCCGAAGCCGAGCGGAGGTGAGGGAGGAGGCACTCGGTGCTCGGGTAAAGGAGAAAGGGGGGCTCGGTAGGGGTTTTATAGGGCGCTGGGGTGCGGTGAAGCGGCGCTGGTGCTCCACCGAAGCCACATGATGGCCGAGTGGCCATTATAGCCACCCACCGACGGCGGTTACGGGGAGGAGAAGAGGCGGCGGCGATGCTGTGCTTGCGGGAGGTAGGGGAAAGGGTGTCGAGTCGCTGATGAGCGGGCCCGGTTGGCAGACAGAGCGGGGAGCGGCTGACTAGTTGGGCTAGCAGGTCAGCGAAAGCGGCGGGACGCGGACGCTGTGCGAGCGGGCCGCGAGCGAGTGCGGGCGCGATAGCACTGAGCTGGGCCACGGGGTGCGCGAGACGGGCCGCTGGGCTGGCTTGTGCGCGCGCGGGTGAGAGGGAAAGGAGGCGGGCTGCCGACGCCGGGATGGGCCAAGCCCGAAGCGGGGGAGGGAGGGGGATGGGGTTGGCCATCTGGGCCTCGGCTGGGCTGGCTTACGGCTTGGGCCAGCGCGGGAGGGGGAAAGGGTGGGCGCGGCTGAGCAGGCCGCTTGGGCCGACAGGCTCGGGGAGAGAGGAGGAGGAAGGTGGGCCGCGGGCTGGGCCACTTCTCCTGCTGGGCCAAAAGGGGTGGGAGAAAAGAGAGGAGAAAAGAAAGACTTTTCTTTTTATTTAAAAAGCAAAACTTGCTCAAAAACAAACTAGGTTTGAATTCAAACCGCCCAACACTATTCCTACACTCAAACAAAATATTATGCACCGGCATGAATGCAACAAAAAAGTTTCTAAGACCTGGGGCTCATTTGAATTATTAGAAAATTATTATTTGACCTAGGTTTAATGTTTAGAAAATTAAATAAAAGCTCAAATTCATTACTAAATTAGGAAAATGAAATTTAGGGTGTCACACTACCACACGCTACAATGGTGAGATTACGGTCTCACTTCCTCAAAATCTCATGGACACAGAGGTATGGTTCTCTGCGAATCTCAGAAGCTACAGCAGGGGATTAGGAGAGCAGGAAAACCCTAAGTGGAGAATAGCAAATGACTGAGATCGTTTGGGAGGTGGGTGTCTCCCCCTACTTATCCTAATTCTAATTCACACTCTACCCCTAATTATTTACAGAGCGAACCAGCTAAACCCTAAGGTTATTCTGGACCAACTCGGAGTAGATGCTGATCCGACGGCCACGCCCGCACAACTGGTAGCGTTGCCTCGATGCAACCTCACCGATTGCCGCCACGTGCCGCCACCGCTCTGCTTGTCCTTTTCACGGACCTCGCCCCCCCCGGTTTTGTGGTCGAAATAGGGAAACCTGTCTTCACGACCATCCCCCGGTTTTGAGGCCCAAACCGGGAAACCTGACGTCCATCGCCTGAGTTTTGTGGCCTAAACTCAGAAACCCGCCAGCGCCCAGGTTTTCAGGCCCAAACCTGGAAACCATCCTCAGCCCGAGTTTTGTGGCCGAAACTCGGCAAACCTGAAGCACCCAGGTTTTGTGGCCCAAACCTGGAAACCGTCCACCCGATGGTTTTTCTGTGGCTCAACCATCAAATCGACGCTGAAGAGGGGATGCACCGCCCGTGCACCCCGTCCACCTACATGTGTCCCCAGGTCCTCGACCCAAGCCACACCATGCCCCGCAAGTCTCCGCTCGTCACTGTCCCAGGCTGTCAGCCACCACAGCTGATCCTCAGGCAACTGGTCCCTCAGTCCAAGCCTCACGTCCGCCCTTCACCACTCCCGGTCCATTGGCACGGCACGTCTCTACTTGACCTTCACCTTGCCTTTGATCACTGTCTCCGTGCTCGACACCTGCACAACACAAGCCAAAGAACATGCGCATCAAACCCGTTGACAATTACTTATCACTCGAGACTCGGCATACACCCATGTATCCGCATCGACCCCTCCCCCCGCATGAAGGGAATTCGGGCACCTCGATGACCCCCTCGAAGGCCACTCCGCCAGGCTTGATCAACACTCCAACGATGCTCGTCGCGACGTCAAGCTGCATGCATGCGCATTGGCACCGTCCTTCACCAGCAACTCCCGCCACGTCGCTACAGGGTCCAGCACGTCTCTACAGCGGCGCTGACATGACCGGTGACGTCATTGCCGATGACATCCCAACGTCACCCTTTGCGACCGCCCTAGAATGCATGTAAACTTGTGCCTCCTCTTCGTCTATAAAAGAGGACGCCAGGGCTAGGCCGGGGAAGACAAGTGACACTCGCGTACAAACCATCTCAAGCTTTTCCAACACTCGACGATAGTCTAGCAAACCAGAGCTCAGGGCTCTGGTTCCAGCTCCGTTCCTCACACCCCCCTGTTCTGTCTCACGCTTGTATTCGCCCCTGTACAAGCACTTCGGTGCAAGATAATACAAACTCTCTCCATCCACTGGACATAGGGCCTTCCCTTGCCCGAACTAGGATAAACCGTTGTATTCTTCTTGCATCACCATCCGGATTGAGAGCACACACTTATAGATTTACTCGTTCGTGTTGACCCCCGGGTCCCGAACACCGACAAAAATGCTAAAAAGCTAGCGTGTGGCTGCTTCTACCTCGAGCTCGTAATTCTATGCTTCGTCCACCCCCGGTTCGTACGTCAGATCATTGTCCAGCTCTGTACGCTGCTTCTTCGGTGGTAGGGTCACAGACGCCCCGCTCATCAAGCTGGTTGACGAGGAGCTATGGGTAGGGTCCCTCCATTTGTTTGTGTTGTCTTCCACCATTTCAATTCTACATATACACAAAGGTATATAATATGATCAGGTCAAAGCTTTTGAATAAAAAATGACACGTATAAGTTCTTGACTCAGATTTGCCCCTAGGTCAACACGTCACTGCTAAACTGGTTACATGTAAAATACAAGTCATCCTAGTCTAGCAGCTGACTCAACATAGAAGTAGAGGGGAAATTGATCATCATCGCCGCTGCCTCAACATAGAAGGGGTCACATCATCGCATTTGCCACTACCTTAGCTTACAAGTTCGAAAAAAATCATCAATGCAAATGCCATAGTACAGAGGAGTAGTACAGTAGTAGAAGAGAGGAGTAGTATAGGAAGAGAGGAGTAGTACAGGGAGAGAGGAGTAGGGAGAGGAGTATAGGGAGAGCAAAAACAAAAAAAAACAATTAAAGAGTGTAGAGAGGAGTAGGGAGAGGAGTAGTATAGAGAGGAGTGGTACATGGACAGAGTAGTAGGGAGAGTAGTATAGAGAGTAGTATAGAGAGGAGTAGAGAGAGTAGTAGTATATAGAGGAGTGGTATAGAGAGGAGTAGTATAGAGAGGACGAGTACAAAGAGTAGGTAGAGAGTACTACTGTAGAGAGTAGTAGCACAGAGTACTAGTAGTAGTTTAGAAGATGAGTAGAGACTAGGCATTTGCATAGACTATAGTAGCATCACAAGGCATCATAGGCAGCAAATACAGTAGCATCACTAGGCATCATAGGTAGTGGCAAATGCATATAGTGTAAAGAGGCATCATAGGCAGCAAATAAAGAAGCATCAGATGGCATCATAGGTAGTGGCATTTGCATAGGGTAAAAAGGCATCAATGCATCATAGGCAACAAATAAACCCTGAATTAAAGCATCACGAGACATAAGATAGGTTCCATATGAAATCATGAGACATAAGATAGATTACATTATGAATCAAAGTAACATTATGCATAAGAGTAGGTGGCAGAGTATATATCAGTGACTAGCAAAACACATGCTAGATGATATAGCAGAGTATATATCAATGACTAGTAGAGTATATATCAGTAACTAGCAGAGTAGGTAGCAGAGTATATATCAGTAACATTATGCATAATAGTAGGTAGCAGAGTATATATCAGTGACTAGCAGAGTAACATTAGTCAAGACACATGCATGCAAACTGGTACAACCAATACAGGAGGTGTTTCTCAGCTAAATGATATAGCTAGATGATATAGGTACAAAATAAGAACAAGAGCTAAATATGACAAGTAATCTCATTCTCATCCATGGCAAAAAAAACTATAGAGTGATCAATGAAGTGTCATCTCCTTTGTGATCAGAGTATATATATTCGCTAATCTTTGGGTCCAAAATGGTTGGTTTTTATATGCTTTTCTTTGATTTTCTTTTGCCTGCTGTGATGCACATCGAATACAGTTTAACCATATGCTTTTGTTATGTAGGTTGAGCCTTAGTCATGGCGTAAGAGTACACATCTATGTTGAAGGTTCCCTCAAACTGATGCTAGCTACAATGATAGTATTGCCTAGCTTTTTTATCTTCATGAGAGGAAGTGTCCTTAATGGTCATGCATGTACACAGTCACAAGATATATGATTAGCAATGCATATTAGTATCAGTGTAACTGTTATCAAGCAAGAATGGATGGATATTTCGTGCAGTAACCTTGGGAATACTAAGATGGGGCTAAATGCTTCAAAGCCCATAGCATCCAGAGCATGACAGTAACAACACATTTTCTGTCAAATGCTTAGAATATTGTGGGTGATGTTATACAAAAGTATGTGGCTGATGAGCCCGACATGCATCGGTCGATGATAGAGCTGCCACAAGGCATGATGTCAAGATGGCATCATATGCCATTCCAAACATGATTAGCAACATACTGACCATGCGGAGCTTGATAAGCAACATACTGGATCATGCCTCAAATGAACCCTAGCAAATCGAGAAGCTTATATGGGAAGGGGATGTGGATGGAGGTGGACTTTCCTATGACGATGTAGATGACCACGACGGGGAAGAGCCTCGTCCTCGCGGTCAGAGGCTGCTGCGGCGGTGGGGAACGGCCTCCGCCTCGCGGTCGGAGGCTACGGTTGTGGCGAGGAAGGGCCTTGGCCTCGCGGTCGGAGGCAGCGATGGGGATGTGGCCTCGTGGTAGCTGGCCACGGCAGCGGTGGGGAAGGGCTCCGGCTCCGGCTCCGACGGCTAGGTCACGGGCACGCAGGAGGATGGGCGCAGAGAGTGGAGGATGACAGGCGAAGAGCAGAGGAGGACGGGCGCAAAGCAGAGGAGGATGGCGGTGGTGGCAATGGCGATGGCGGTGTTGACGAAAGTTATAGCATGTTTTACATTATCAAAATACCGTCAACAGGCCTCAGTTTCAAGGAAGAATAGCATGTCATGAGCATATTTATCACTAATAAGTTCCACTTGTACTCTTAGCTTGTGAACTTGTAGGAGATGGCAAAATGAACAAAATGAGGCCAGGTGGGCCCACCAAGGGGGTCGGCCGACCCCAACTTGGGGCCACCTCGGCCATGGTGACATGGCATGATCCAAGAGAAGCATGTTCAAGTCAATATCAACCATTGGATCAAACATGTGCTTTTGCTCAATGGTGCAAGATGAGAAGCACATGGATTCATGGGTCCACACCAAAAACCAAATGCAACCAACTTCACAAGACTTGCTCCATGACATGTGGGGTCACCAAGGGAGAGAAGGTGGTGGGCCAGCCCTGTCATAGGGGGGTCGGCCGACCCCCCTTGGTGGGGCCCATCTGCACTATTCAACAGGATGACATCATCACCTTCTAGAAGATGTACCCCGGACCCACATGTCAAAGAGGGGGGGTCGGCCGACCCCATGGTGAACTTCATCCAAGTCGGTGGCAAAGCACATGTTTCACATGTGAACAATATCCAAGCCATTCATCAAGGTCGGTTGCTATGGCGGTGGATCCAAGGGTGAAGAGAGGATGAGCACATGGATCGCTGACGTGGCGCCGGAGTAGCCCCTACTCCACCTCCACTATAAATAGAGGCCTTCACCCTCTCATTCTTCAGATCTCAGATAGTTTAGATATCTCACAACACACATCTCCACTCTCATGTGAGATCAAGCAAGAGTAGTATTAGTTAGTCTAGAGTGGGAGTTAGAGTTGAGTAGGGCGAAGCTCGGGTCTCCGGAGTCGTCTTCTGGGAGTCTGGTATAGCCCTTGTATCTTTCTTCTTTTGTAAGACTTTATTTATTTAATATATTATTCTTTCTTTACTTTACTTTGCATTTACTTAAGTATTTACTTTCCAAGTATTTATTTAAGTATTTACTTTGTGCAAGTCTATATTTATATAGTCTTGTTGTGTGCTTATCTTAGTTCTATAGTTGTCTTAGGTAGATTGATTTCCTTTAAATAGCTTCTTGTGTGTGTGTCATCGTCCTATCTTAGGATAGGGGCTTTAGCTATTTTGATCGATAGCTAAAGGTGTAGATAAGTGTGAGCGTGGTGCTCATACTTCATCTTATCTTTGACTACCACTAGCTTGCACAGATAGTAGGGGCGCATGGGCAAAAGGTGACAGATTTTGCCTGGCTACCTAGATCCCCTCACATGAACTCAGGCTAGTTTTTAAAAGGTAAGGCGTCCATAAGCCAAATATCCGCTTGAGTACTGGGTTAGGTGAACAACCTTCTATCGCTTTACTCTCTCATTTATTCCTCTCACACAAGTAGCAAGGCGTCAATCTAGTTAAGTCATCTATTTAATTAGGATTAGTTCATAGGAGTAAAGGTAGAAACATAGGAGTACTTTATACTCACTCGTTGTCCTCCCACCTAGCTAACTATACTAAAGTTATCTTTCATATCATATACTCTTTGCTTAACTTATTTATCTTATCTATCTATCCTCCCCTATATCCACTTATCCCCTTTTGCTTCTCTAATTGATAATAGAGTATAGTAAGACCAAAAGGATCTATCTTTCCTCTCTCTACATCTTTCCTAGCTTGCTTTCCTTTGGGATAAAATAAATAACGATACCTTGGAATACTCCTGGGTGAAGCGCTACATCGGTATATTCTATGCGCTTGCGGAATTATCCAATAGTCAATAGTTTTACTACCAAGACACTTCTAGCGTCGTTGCTGGGGTTAGGCTCCATAGTCTAGTTCTAGTGGTTGCGTTAAGAAGTGTCAACAAGCATTTCTGGCGCCGTTTCCGGGGAAAGCAACAGCCTAGGAGTTTAGAGAGAGTGAGTCCGGAGTCTGCTATATATTAGTTATCAATTAGTATAGGGGCTAAACCCTCACCTGTCTAGTTTCTTTTCGTTACCATGAAACTAGTAGGTGTATGAGCGGTTTCCAACTGCCGTCAAACTTCGTTGAAAATCCTGAGCAGTTGTTGAGGGATCTTTGCCAAATTGCGGGTAGGCATTGTTGAAATCTTTCCACTGCTGGGCATCGGAGGGGTGCCGCAGCATGCCATCATCTTTCAAGCGGTCAGCTGATGCATGCCAGGACATGAGCTTCATGTCCTTTGGGTTCCCAAATAGCGCACGCAGGCGGTTGATCACTGGCATGTACCACACCAACAATGCCGGACTTCTCCTCAGCGTGTAACGCTCTTCTTCCTCGTCCTGGTGATAAGCCGAGATGTGATTAGCTGCAGCACAGATCTTCTTGGCATATCCTTCTTCTTCTTCCTCTGACCACCTCGCAAGGCCTCATTGTCGTCTGCATCCATGCGACAGCCACCATTTCTCTTGTAGTGACTGGCGCCACAGTGCGGACAGCTTGTCAAATTCTCATACTCTGTGCCCCGATAGAGGATGCAGTGTTTAGAGCAGGCACCAAACTTTCTAAGCTTCATCGCCACTGGCCAGATAAGCTTCTTCACTCGATACGTATTTGCTCGAATCTTGTTACTCGTCGGGAACATTTTAGCAAGGTAACCTAACAGCTCATCAAAGCTATTGTCTGACCACCTATGTCGAGCCTTCATCATCAACATGTGGAGGTTGAAATGGAGCACCGTGCACTCCTTTGGACATTCCCCGCTGTCCTTATATAAAAGACCAAGTGACGCCTGCTTCATCTCTCTGAAATTTTCCAGCCACTTCGGGGAGCCGTACACGATGTCGTCTTCGTCGATGTGGTTGAGTAAATCCTGAAACAGCTGCACATCCGCAGGGTCCTGCACCGTAGCGTCCTCAACATCTCCACCACCATCATCTGTCATATCCTGGAGTACATCCTCCACAGCGATGTAGTCACGATCACTACTGTTGCTCATGAGACGTGCGCTCCAGGATCTTGGTTCACCGTCATCGTCGACGCAGAGCTTACTCTAGATGCCGCCCTGACACTCGAATCGACTCTCTCGCTGTGATGAGTCCACACCATGTAATCCTCCTGTTGACATGAAAATTCGGGCGAGGTGCCAACACACTCGACCATGGTCCTCAGAGGCCGTGCAGAAGCAAAGTCATGACCTCCTGAACCTTCAAAGGATGGCGGTGCCTAATCTTGGTGAGAACGACCATAGACTTGCCAAATTTGACCTACAATTGACAAGGAGAAGAAAAAGATATCAAATCATGGAACCTGCCGGTTTGATGCTAGACAGTTCTAATTTATACGGCTCTGATATAGCTATTGTCATAGGATTTTGACTATAAAGTCAACTTCCAAGAAAAGATTAAACCATTGACAATATTTGAAACAAAAACGGCTATTGTATGTATAAATAAAGCATTTAGAACAAGAAATAGCCGATAAGCTTAACATATGAGAAAAATAAAGATCTATGTATGCGTTTAAACAACATAAAACCAATAGATTGGCTAATTGCATAGGCAATTCTATTTGTTAACAGTGCAATGTTTCCATGCAGCCATAATAACAAATAGATCAACAAAGTAACTTGAACATCAACAATGGGGTGTCTCCATACAACCATAATGATGACCAAGCTAAATTACGTCTGATGCAGCAAGCAGATCCATTAGTTTTAGACCACTTAAAAGTATGCATTATGAAGGAAGCGTAACTGGATCGGCTATTTTAGACGATACAGGGTCCATGAAGCATGAACAAGATCTATCCATTAAAACCACGATTTAGTCTAAGATCAAGCAAGTTTAACCTATCATGCATATCAGTGGGATTCGGAAATACAGCCATAATAAACATGCCAAATCAAATCTACTTGTTTCTTAGATCAAACCACGATTTCAACGGATATCTCGAATGCACAGCATGTAACAATCAAGATTGACAAAATAGTCGATGAGAAGCTTAGATCGGCTATTTTCCTTGGTGTAAGCATGTAAAGCCCTTGTATAGTCGAAACTAAATAGATTTTAAGCTTAAGCTAATTTGTCAATCTTAATTGGGCAAGATATCGTTGAAACCAAAAGAAAAACATTAAAAAGCACAAACGATATCGATAACTTAATGAATCTATTAGATTGCCAAAGCTAATAGAGCTGATAACTAGTTAAGATCGACTAAAGCAAGAGATTGATCAAGGTCAAGACAGTCTTACAAAAGATGAACTTAAACCGATAACTAACCCATGTCATAGCTAAACAAGAGTTTGGTCGATGCCAAATACAACCTTATTGAACAATAACACGAGCCATTGGTAAAACTTACAAGCAAACCGAAGGTCAGTCTTAGCTGATGCAGCTCTGCCTGGTTGAAGGTTCCGTCGTGTTCTACCTTACTCCAACTCCTAGGGTTTTGGCCGGTGGCCGATGTATTGATTGATTGGATGATATCTTACAAAAATTGGGTTTCTAGCCATTTATAACCCGGTAGACTCCTATTCTGTTACGACTAGGATACATATTAATAAAACAATGACCCAGACTTGAACTCCCTGGCCGAGCCCGGCACGTCTTCAAAGCCCATCATACCCGGTCCATATGAATTCTTCTGGTCGCGTCTGGACCCAAGCAGGCTTCTTTTATTTTCTGGCCGATTTTTTTCTCTAACAAATCAGCCGTTTGTGCTTACAAAATAACAATTCCTTTTGGTCCAACATCTGGTGTAAACACATATCCCCCAATTTTGGGATGAAATTTATTTTATTCCAAAATTGTCACTCCTTTCCTTTTACCCGATCAACTGAGTCTCCTTCTTAGCCGATCAGCCGAGTCTTCTTCCCCAACCGTTGTTTCTCTAAGATTGGCTTTCAAACCCTAGCTTTTGAATGAATCTGCCGCCATACAATCTGAGCAAAAACCTCCAAAAATCAAGTTGAGTGCTTTTGCAAATCAAATGGAGACTCAAGATTCTATTCCTGAGGTACGAAATTTTGTCTCAATATCCTCTCTTTCCAATGATCTTTCGCCTAGCATATTCTTCATATTTTCAATTTTTAGGCGCTCTATGACCAAATCCTCATTCCTATTCACGATAGCCCAAATGATTTCTTCCTTGGTCCGGTAGGCAACCTTGACCCCACCGAGGTCATTATCGCCCAAACCCAAAGGGTCCCCTTTAAGAATTCGGATTTGCAGTCAAAACATTGGGAAAAAAACTCCTTTCAGGAACTGGCCATCAATCATCTCAGGTTGGAGGGATTGGTTAATCAAAGTAGAAGCTAAGAAGAAACCAGATTGGATTGTACGCAATCTGGATCAGTGCATAACTTTGTCTTTAGCCGACATGAGAAGAAATAAGTCAAAGCTGAAGGCCGCCTGCTATTTTTGGTCTAGCACCTTCAACGCTTTCATGTTCAAGCAAGGGCCTATGACTCCAACTTTAGCCGATGTACACATGTTAACTGACTTGAATGTCACTAGATCCATCAATCCTTACAACCTCCAAATCAAGCCTTCTATTAAACTTGGAAATCTTAAATCTGGCGGTTGGCCTGGCTACATTGCTTCCTTTAATAGTCCTCAGAATAGTATTTCAGAAAGAGAGCATATAATCTTTTTGAATATGTGGCTGGAGAAATACCTATTCTGTGGGCAAAGTTGTGGCCCAACTTCCAACTTCTTAGCTTTAGCAGAGATATTGCCTGTGAACTCAAATATACCTCTTGGAAAATATCTTCTGGGTGCTCTGCACAGTATGTTAAACAAAGTATCTCAGAGTTTGATGGAAAATAAAGGTATTCCATCAATAACTGGACCTTTGGTGGATACTTCAGCTCTGGCTCAATCTTCATTTTCACAGATTAACAGTCCAGATTTGAGGACTCTATCCTTCCCTTCATCTTACCTAGAGGATCAAGAAAAACAATTATCTGACAAAGTTAAGATGAGAAGGTGTACTTCCTTTGGAGAAGCTGCTGCTATGATAATCATTGATGAATCAATCAGCTTCTTCTTCAAAACTTTCTACTGGGGTTTTTCAGCATCATTCTTCAATTGGTTTCAATACCTAGATATCGTAGAGCTTGAAAAGCTATACTCCTTCAGATTCTAGAAAGAGTGTGATGATGAAGGTTGGAAAATTCTGTGTCAATTAATGAAACCTTGTCTCCTGCCCACTGAAATTAGGCATGGCAGAGAAAACCCCCCAATGTCCTATGAATTCTATCACCCGGTCATAGCAGCCAGACAGATGGGCTTTGGCCAAGTCCCCCTGCTCTTTTCTTTGCTGACAAATTGAAACCAAGGGAAGCAGTAGAGACTACATTGGAATATAAAAGAATCCTTCAGCTGGAGCAATCTGTTTCTCTGGAGATGATTAAAGAGTGGAACTGCCGACCTTTTACTTCATCTTCTTTCAACGACTGGTGGCAGCAATGGAGCATCCATCTCTTTAATGAAGTTGTATCTATATACTGCTTAAAACTGGATCCAAATTTTCAAGCAATTGATGAAGTATGCTTCTGCTCTCCCTTTTTCCAGGTTTATATTTCTAGCATTTAACCATCTGATACTTCTGTGAACACTTGCAGGATCTGATTAGTTTAAATCCTCCCAAAGTAAACTACAATATATGGTGCCCACATCCAAGAATTGGCTATGATGCCCCTACCATAAAAACTTTGATGAAGAGGAAAGCTTCTGATATCCCTGATGACCAACCCCTCAGTACTTTCATAAAGGTGGTTGGTCCTTCCAAAGCCAAGAAACCAAAAACTGATAAGCAAACACCAAAATCACAACAAAGAAAAAGAAGTAGGACACTTCTGAAGGCAATTAGTCACTGATCAAAGATGTCACCATAAAAGTAAGAAAAATTGTCTTCTCTTCTCTCTTTTTCATTATCTAGCTTGTAATTTCTTAATTTATCTCTGGCTTCTTAATCTCTAGGAGCAAGTTGACACTCAAAATGTTGAATCTGAAATGCTCCCTCTTCCTGATACTGACCAAGAACCTCCTCAACCAGGTATAATTTTAGCCGATAGCTCCATATTTGCAATAAATGATTTTGAAATCTGACAAAAACTTATTCAGATGTACTCCCTGAGTCTTCATCGGCTGCCCTCGAACTTCAAATCATCACATTGTCGACGAAATATGGTCGATAGCCCACATAGGGGTATGCCCAAGGTGGTAGATTAGCGGGGAAGGCGCGTGGAATGACGATCCGGACGTGACACAGGAACGAAACTAGATGAACACCAAGGTTTATCCAGGTTCGGGCCGCCGAATTCAGCGTAATACCCTACGTCATGCGTTGAGTTGTCTATTCTGTATATTGATGAACGTGTTTTTTAGAGGGGGTCCCTGCTCGCCTTATATAACTGCGGGGAGAAGGGTTACAGATCCTAGAAGATCAGATCTCGGGATACAATAAGGAAACCTAGTCTGTTGCAATTCCATATCGTGAAGGACACGATATCTTTCCTAACCGACTACACTTCCTTGGTTTCCGGTTCTGAGAAGGCCTCCGTGCCATTATCCGATCAGCTGGGCCGCCTGTCCGACCTGCTAGATATTAACGCTACGGACCTTCATAGCGAGTTGGGTCGGCCTTCACGAAGCAGCCCAAATCCAGCCGTGAGGGTACCTGGGTTTATACCACCACAGCTAGTCCCCGAGCACATTGAATCTTGGGATGATGAAAAAAGTCTTGGCAGCATCTCTGAGCAGCTTCAACCACACTTCAAACCTAGTCTCCGACCAGGTTATACTTTATTGTCCGCCATATCATGAACTCACAAGATGCGATGTGCTCTTAAAAAAGAAAAAATGACTTCTGGGAGTCTAGTGAAGTGTGCCCACTTTATGGTCACATAACAGAAACAATGACCCATTCTTGATTTAGGCTATGCTGAAATTCACCTGCATACTCACTGACCAGGTGAAGTGTGAAGGACCGAGAGTGCTACCAGAAAGCGACCAGAGGGGGGGGGTGAATGGGAGCTTCAAATTTTCCTTTCGGAAACTTGTTGCTACTGTCCCGAGAATCAACCCCAAGAGCAAAACCTAGAGCTTGCAAGTGTCCACGACCCTAGATGTAGGGTGGATGCTTCCAAGAAGCACAGCGAGACACTATACAACTCTAGAAAACCAACGTAAAAGCCAGAAGACAAATCCGACAACGAACGAACGAACCTCGGACGAGATAGCACAAAAGAGCTCTGACCGGACTCTGCCTGTATCCGGTCTAGTACCACCGGACGCGTCCGGTCGAGCAGAAACCATTTTGGGACCTTACTGTTTGTGACCGGACTCACTAGACAGGAGCGTCCGGTCAATATGCCAAGCGTCCGGTCAACTGAAGAATGCACGATGAACAGTGTCAGAGGCGAGTCCGGTCAACCAAAAGAACAAGCGTCCGGTCAAGTCGCAGAGAAGTCAGAGAAGAACATTCAACGACCGGACTCTTGGTCTAGCGTCCGGTCATCATGACCTCAGCGTCCGGTCGTCCCGACAGCCCCCTGTTCGTCCACCGATTCGATTCAAACTCTCCCAAAACGAAACCTCTAGGGTTCAAACTTGGAGAGATGAGTCATAAAGAGGATAGTGAGCTATCACTAAGAGATCATGGCTCAAAACTATCTCCAAATAGATGAATCGAAGAATTTTGGGATGGGGAGACAAAAAACAACTTGAAACGGAAATCGATCGATCTACTAGCTCATGAAGTTAGAGGTGATTTCCTTTGGTGGAAAGAAGTGCCTCACGATCTAGAACAACTTGGTTCAAATGGATTTGCAAAAGACGCACCAAGTTGAGAGATCGATCAACGGGAAAAACGTGGAGAAAAACAACCCGTGAAGAACACGAACAAAACGTGAATCACAACCACAAAATTGCAACCGTGTGGCTACCACACACTACAATAGTGAGATTACGGTCTCACTTCCTCAAAATCTCACGGACACAGAGGTATTGTTCTCTTCTCTGTGGATCTCAGTTCGCTACAGCAGGAAGTGGGAGAGCAGGAAACCCTAGAAGCAAAAGAGCAAATGACTGAGATAGTTTGGGAGGTGGGTGTCTCCCCCTACTTATCCTAATTCTAATTCCCACTCTACCCCTAATTATTTACAGAGCGAACCAGCTAAACCCTAAGGTTATTCTGGACCAACTCGTGGTAGGTGGTGATCCGACGGCCACGCCCGCACAACTGGTAGTGTTGCCTCGACGCAACCTCACCGATTGCCGCCACGTGCCGCCACCGCTCTGCTTGTCCTTTTCCTGGACTCCGCCCCCCGGTTTTGTGGCCGAAACCAGGAAACCAGGCCTTCATGACCAACCCCCGGTTTTGAGGCCCAAACCGGGAAACCAGCCTCCAAGTCGATCGCCTGAGTTTTGTGGCCCAAACTCAGAAACCCGCCAGCGCCCAGGTTTTGAGGCCCAAACCTGGAAACCATCCTCAGCCCGAGTTTTGTGGCCCAAACTCGGCAAACCCGCAGCACCCAGGTTTTGTGGCCCAAACCTGGAAACCGTCCACCCGTTGGTTTTTCTCTGGCTCTACCACCAAACCGAAGCTGTAGAGGGGATGCACCGCCCGTGCACCCCGTCCACCAACACGTGTTCCCAGGTCCTCGACCCGAGCAACACCGTGCCCCGCAAGTCTCCGCTCATCGCTGTCCCAGGCTGTCAGCCACCACAGCTGATCCTCAGGCCACCGGTCCCTCAGTCCAAGCCTCACGTCCGCCCTTCACCGCTCCCGGTCCGTCGGCACGGCATGTCTCTACTTGACCTTCACCTTGCCTTTGATCACTATCTCCGTGCTCGACACCTGCACAACACAAGCCAAAGAACATGCGCATCAAACCCATTGACAATCACTCATCACTCGAGACTCGGCATACACCCATGTATCCGCAATCTCCCCCTTGATGAGTGCATTGTCAACTACACACACAAATCATAATGAAAAAGAAGAAGGAAGGAGGAGAGAGAACTCGACCAAATGACCCAAAAGCATAGCAAAGCCGAAGAAGGTCAAGTGGAAAGAGGAAGACAACTTGGTCCCCAAAGACATGGGCAACGGCTCGACGCAACCAAGCAAAGCAAAGCTAGCCCTCAAGAAGAGGTAGAACAGGCTCAACACCGCTAGCAAATACCAATTGAAACTCCGGAACAAAAAGAGCTCGACACCAAATGAAACACTGAAAGGCGTATGCTAGTCCCTCAAGAAAGAGGCAAAGGCTCAACACAACTAGCGAAAACGCTCCGAACCAACTGTTACTAGCGCAAAAACTTAGTAGCGAGCAAACTCCCCCTCAAATAGTGCACACAACCAAGTCTCCCCCTTAGTTCAACTACATGAATTGTCAATATTTTCTCCCCCTTAGTTAAACTTCGGGAAGCACAAAGCACATATGATTTGTCATATCTCTCCCCCTTAGTTGATAATGCACTATCAGGCAAATTTGCATAAATAAGCAAGTTTCTCCCCCTTGATAGAATATCTTCCCCTTTCAAAAATGCATATGAGTCAAAATGCAAGTTAGCAGCTTCAGGAATATAGTCCAGAGAATGCAAAGATACTCCACACAGTATAGCGCCAATGACTCAACAACATCCATAATATGCTAGCAGAGGCTCAAACTGATCACCAAGTACAAAATGTGAACATATAAGCAAAGTGAGCAGTTTTAGCCATTCAGAAAAAGGTTGTTCACCACAAAATAGCACTAACCATGTATAAACAGGAAGTCAAACAAGTGCTAAACATGTATACAAGGTGAACTACCCCTAGCAAAGTTCAATCATCACGCTATAGAATGACACATAGACTTGTGATTTCAAATTTTAATCAGAGTTGCAGCGGTGATGTTACACAAGTTCAAAAATTTAGCATGTGACTGCGAGAGGTTGAAAGCATGTCATTGCCTAACTTTTCAACCGAGCTAAGCCTATGCAAATGCAATCAGAAGCTTGAAGCGTCGGTTTCGGTCATACACTACATGACTCAAGTTTAACTCAAAGTGCAATGAGAAACAGTCTCGATACCGTGATGTGTTGACAAGCAGTCCCATCTCAATCTTTTCAATTCACTTAACACTTGGTTCAGATGTTAAACAGAATATGAACATACCAAGCAAGTGAATGACTCAGAACTAGAGACATAGCAACCCAGCATATATGAAAAGCATGAGTGAATTCAACACATCCTACACGTGCTAGTTGCATATCTCAATGGTGAACATTTTCAGATTTTAAGTTCATTAAGCAGGTTCACCATTCAAAAATAGCTCAGCTCACAATATGTATTAGTGATTAGAAAGAGCATAAGCCACAAGCATTATCATAAAGCATCAGAGCATACTAAACAGAGCATAATCACATTCTAAAGATTATATACATGAAGCTCAAGAAAGTAAGGATGCATGCTGAAATGCAAAAGACTAATCTATAAGAAACGAAAACAACGCAGAAGAAAAGAAGTCAGTCTATGATACAAGAACCAGAATGTTTCCCCCATCTAAAAGGGGAAACACACACCAAGCTCCCCTCTCAACCGATTAAAGGTTGATTGGTCCAAAGGCTTGGTGAAAATATCAGCCAACTGATGATGAGTATCGACATGGCGAAGGTCGATATCACCCTTCTCATAATGGTCTCGCAAAAAATGAAAGCGCACATCAATGTGTTTGGTTTTAGAGTGCCGCACGGGGTTCTTAGCAACGCTAATCGCACTCGTGCTGTCACAAAGCAAAGACACGCGAGAAAAGTGTCGGTGTTTGTTAACCGGCAACTCGTCTTGAGTAATCTCAGACGATTTGTTCGGTGGGGATCGGCGTTCGTAGGACTCGACGATTACACAGGGACAGCGATTTATACTGGTTCAGGCCGCTAAGTAGCGTAATACCTTACGTCCAGTGCGGCGTGTGCCTTGTGTATTGCTTATCACTACTACACAAAATCTTTTCCGTGACACTTGGAAAAGTGTCTCCGAGGCGGGCGCCCTGCTGCCTGCCTCCTTTAATGGGTGGCAGGGCAACCCACCGAGCAACCACCTCGGTTAATCGTTAACCGAGGCGGGCACTATAACACAACCGCCTCGGTTAATCCGTATTAACCGAGGCGGTCGGTTTACAACAACCGCCTCGGTTAATAGATTAACCGAGGCGGTTGCCTCTACTCAACCGCCACTGTTAACAACTGATTAACCGAGGCGGTTTCCACTGCAGTGCTCGCCTCGGTTAATCCCGCCAATATAAACAGCCCGTGCAGCCCCCTTCTTCCCCACGAATCTTCCTCCATTATTGTGGGTTTTGTGCTCCAAAACCCCAATAATCCACCATTAACTAGGGGAGGAGGTTTTGCCCTTGAATTTGTCGAAGGGGACATCGCTAGAGGTACATAATCACTCTCCCATCCTCAATCTCCTCTCTTTTTCAAGAATTTGGTGCTTTTTCTGTCCTCTTAGATCTAGTTTTTGATGGAGGAGAGAGAAAACAGATCTGCAGGTTCCTGACTATAATTTTGTAATTCTTGTCTGCTTGTGTTGGTGTTTGAGCTCTGGAGCTCTCGTTTACGCCTCGAATCTATTGTTTTTCCCAAGTTTTATAGATTGGAGATAGATACAGCTGTTGTTTTTCTAAAGATCTTCTTTTTAATACTGCAATATGCTATTTTGTCTTGTGTACAAGGTTTGGCAGGTATGGATAGAGATGAATGGATGTACCGGTCATCAAGGATTGAGCCGACGTACCTGGATCAAGTGTGAAAGTTTATTGCGGCTGCAAAGAAGCACCGGCTCAGTCTGAAGCGGACAAAAATGATCTGTCCGTGTAATCGTTGCAAGAACCTGACTGTGCATGACGATGAGTTAGTGCAGTCTCATTTGGTGAGGTTTGGTTTCATCAAGGATTACACTGTGTGGGTTTTCCACGGTGAAGCAGATCCGAGCACCGGTGCAGCATCCGGAGGAAACGAGTCATCATCAACCGCGGTGTTGAACGAAGAACCATCATCGGCGGGTGGTGGACATGGGACAGCTGATGGCGGTGACCATGGAGATCGTGACTACATCATGATTCACGATCTCCTGCAAGACATTGCCGATGAGGGTGACGGTGGCGGGGATGACGGTGGCAGTGTTGATCCAGAAATTGTGACTGAGCAAGACGATGTCGAGCTCGTTGAGGAGATTGTTAATCGCTTGGACCACGATGACCTTTTATTTGGGAACCCGAAGTGGTTGGAGAATTTTAGAGAAATGAAGCAAGCGGCAATCGACCCCCTCTATATTCCGGAGCACTGCCCGAAGCAATGGACGACGCTGTGTTTCAACCTCCAGATGTTGATGTGCAAGGCTCGCCATGGCTGGTCTGACACTAGCTTCAACGACCTGTTACGTATCCTTACCTCTGCATTCCCAGAAGGTAACAAGGTACCTGCCAATACTTATCGGGCGAAGAAGCTGATCCGTCCTGTTGCAATGAAGCTAAAGAAGATCCACGCCTGCCCCAACCACTGCATCCTATATCGGGGCGAGTATGAGAAACTGGACAGCTGTCCGCATTGCGGCGCGAGTCGATACAAGAAGAATGCTGGTTGTCATGTGGATAGCGACCTGGGCGTCTGGAGTGCTCCACAGAAGAAGACGGCCAAGAAGAGTGCGAAGCAGAACCTGTCTCAGTTCAAGGACGAGGAAGAAGCGGGTTACACGCTAAGGAAGAGTCCTGCACTATCAATGTGGTACCTGCCCGTGATCGATCGCCTGCGTGCTTTATTTGGGAATCCCGAGGATGCCAAGCTAATGTCCTGGCATGCATCTAATGAACGCCTAAAGGGAGATGGAAAGCTAAGACACCCCGCTGATGGCAAGCAGTGGAAGCGTTTAGACGCTCAGTTTCCAAAGTTTGCCGAAGAGGTACGGAATGTCAGGTTCGCACTGAGTACCGACGGAATGAATCCGTTTGGGCAAATTAGCAGCTCTCACAGCACCTGGCCGGTCATACTCACCATATACAACCTGCCTCCTTGGCTATGTCAGAAGCGCAAGTATCTCATGCTGACCCTGCTTATTTCTGGACCGAAACAGCCTGGCAATGATATAGATGTGTTCCTGGTGCCGTTAATGGAGGAAATGAAGAAACTATGGGATGAAGGGGTCCTTATGATGGATGCATACTTAAAGAAGGAGTTTACTCTCAAAGCCACCATCTTTGTCACCATCACCGATTATCCTGGTCTATTTTCACTGTCGGACAGATCAAGGGCAAGACTGGGTGCGTAGTTTGCATCGACGGGACTTGCTACACTTACCTTAGTGCATCCAAGAAGATAGTGTACACTCGACATAGGAGATTCCTTGTCAAAAAGCACAGGTACCAAACAGTCACGATGAATAAGTACTTCGACAACATGAGCGAGCCGCAGACTGACGAGCCAGAAAGGACAAGATACAGGCAAAAGGTGTTTGAAATGGTCAAGGGAATAGATGTCGAGTTTGGAAAGATGAAGAAAGAAAAGGATGGGACCAAGACAAGGAAGAGGAAGCAGCGGGACAAGACAGACGCAGAACCACCTGTCCCTGTAGTCCCTTTCAAGAAGCAGTCCGTTTTCTTCAAGTATCTGCCTTACTGGAAGGAGCTAGATACACCCCATGCGATTGACTGCATGCATTTAGAGAAGAATGTCTTTGACAGCATGATGGGTATACTGCTAGACATGAAGAACAAAACAAAAGACGGCTTGAAGTCACGCTTGGATCTCATGAACCAGGGCATCAGGCCTGAAATACATCCGATGGCAACACATAACGGGAAAGTCGACCTACCGGGTGCAAGTTACAACCGGACCAAAGATGAGAAGAGAGCAATGTGCCAATGGCTTAGGGGTGTCAAGGTCCCAACCGGTTTCTCTTCCAACATCAAGAGTCTAGTCTCGATGAAGGACCTCACCCTGATGAACTATAACTCACACGACTGCCATGTCATGCTTACTGTATTCCTTCCAATTGTCATCAGGGCTATCGGACCAGAGTACGTGAAGATGGTCATGACGCGTATGTCCTACTTCTTTAACACCATCACACAGAAGGTTATTGATGAAGCTGAGCTCCCTAGCCTAAAACAGTTCATCGCAGAGACTATGTGCCAACTTGAGATGTGCTTCCCGCCTTCTTACTTCGATATCATGCCACACTTGATGGTTCACATGGTTGACCAGATACAGGAATTAGGTCCAGTCTACCTACACCAGATGTGGACGTACGAGCGGTTCATGTCCACCCTTAATAGATATGTCCTTAATCGTGCTTATCCTGAGGGTTCTATGATCGAGGCATATACGACCGAGGAGGCCGTTAACTGCTGCACCAAATACATCAAGGATGGAAATGCAATAGGGTTGCCCGTTCCTCAGCATGAAGGCAGAACAATGGGATTGGGATGCACAGGAAGGAAAGTACGCACTGATGTTGAGAATGCAATGGTGCAACAAGCTCATGATAGTGTACTGCATCAGCTTGTAGTTATGGATGAATATGTCAAGAAGCAACTGGAAGAGCTGCGCACGAATAATGATGGAAAGCGCACGGAAGCATGGGTCCAGAAATTTCACAAGCTGAATTTCACAACGTGGATGCAAAAACAGAACATACTCGACAGAGAATCCATTGAAGCGAGGCTTGCAGAAGGGCCGTCGACCCAAATCACCACGTGGCAAGGGTATGACATAAATGGGTACAGGTTCCACACAAAGGAGAAATATAAAAAGAGCGCGGCACAAAACAGTGGCGTACGATGCGAGGGCATCGATGAGGAGACGGGGGAGACCAGGACATATTTTGGGCAGGTAGAAGAGATATGGGAATTGGACTATCGTGGTGACCTACAAATTCCAATCTTCAGGTGCCAATGGGTGAAGCCGAAAGCAGTTGTCGTGGACGACTTTGGTCTTACCACAGTGGAGCTCCAGAGTATCGGTTATAAAGATGACCAGTGGGTACTCACAAGTCGCGTCGTGCAAGTAGCCTACTTTGCAATACCCAAAGCCCCGAAGAAGTACATGGTCGTGTCAGGAAAGCAGCGGATTGTAGGAGCTGATGGAGTGCAGAGTCCCGAAGAACACAACAACTATGAAGAACACAAGCGGATTGTTTTGATCAGTTTGTACTGTGTCCTACTACTTCCAACCACTCCTACTACTTTGCTCCTAAATGTTCTATGATGAATTTTTATAAGTCCTCTTATCTCTATCTACTAGCTACTTCCTACTACTTTGCTCCTACTCTTTGACATTGCAACGATAAATTTTTTAAAATTGGCTGAGGCGATGGCATATGCAATGATGTGAATCTCTTATGCTGAGGCAGCGGCTATGATGATCAAATGCCCTCCCTTGTAAGCTGCTAAACTAGGATGGCTCATCGGGCAACCAGTTTAGTAGCATTGTGATGACAAGGGCAAAATCTGAGCCAAATATGTAAATTATTTTTTTCTTCTCAAATTATGTAATTTTCTTATAGTTTTTGTATTCTTTTGACATTTTTGTACTCTAAATATTGTATATGCACAAACTATGTAATGCAATTTGAACTATGAATATAATGATCTCAATTTTATACTCTAATCCTACTTATTTACTCAAAATATTGCATATTACAAGATATTGTGTATGAAATGTCCATTTAACTTCATGTATCTATACATATAGCTGAAGAATGGATTCACTGGACGAGGCTCGTAAAAATTGGCGCCAGCCTAGCCCGGTTAATACCGATGATGAAGGTTCCTCATCTAGCACATCGGGCTCATCGGGCTCAGCGAGCAGTGGTGATTACGTGAGTGAGGATCTGACACCAAGACCAGAAAAGAGAAAGCGGGGAGAAGAAGATGACGATCCTAATTACGAACCGACGCCACCACCACAAAAGACACGGTCTTCTCGTGCAGAGTCACGAGTTCATCCGGAGGATGATACCGAAACCCAGAGACATGAGGTTCGTTCCGAGCGTTGTAGGGTTAACAGATTCACGAGCATTGTAGGGGTAAACACAACCATCTGACTTAATTATATACGTTCTCATACAGATACCGCTCATTCCGATCCGTTTGGAATTTCAAGAACAAGCCGTAGAGTCACCGGAAACGAGCGGTTCTACAAAGGCAACCGAAGGCGATAAGCCACAGAGGAAAAGAGGACAGCATGGGAGGCATCAATAAGAAAGAAAGGGCAAGAAGTGATCTCAAAGCTTGGGCCGCAGGGAGAGCCATTGCTGCTAATTAAAGTGATTGGGAAATACAGCAATCAATGCTCATGTGTAGTCAGAGAGCATGTGCCCATCACCTGTGAGAACTGGAAGAAAGTACCTAAACACCTGAAAGTGGCGGTGTGGGGAGAGGTCAAGTCGAAGTTCATCTTTCCCGAGGAGGAGTACGATGAAGACAAGTGCAAGGCGCATTGTCTGTACATTACCGGTAAGGCGCTTTGCAACTTCAGATCTAGGCTGAACACAGAGTTCCAGCTGAAAGGCAAGACGCCATTTGAGAAATATCGGTTCATCACGGTGGCTGTATGGGAAGAATTCAAACAGCAGAAAGAAACAGAGGAAGCAAATGCCAAGAGCAAGAAGTTCAATGAATATACCCTCCCCCATCACCAAGGCATGACAGGGTATGCCGCTAAGGAGAAACAATGGCGGGATGAAGAAAGGGCACGAGCTGAGTCCGGGGATCCACAACTGTACCCTGGCCTCAATGAGAGGTCATGAAACTACATATATGCCCGCAGGCCGAAGAGGTTGAAGGAGGGCAAGACAAAGTTCAACGATCCACAGGCAGAGGAGGCAGAGAAGAAGCTCATTGCGGTCGCCACGGCCGAGCAGAGCGGCTCCTTCAACCCACGGAGAGAGAGACACTAGCTGACCGAGGCGCTGGGGAACCCGGAGCACCGCGGCCGCGTCCGTGGCGTAGGGTCGAGGAAAAGCTGGAGGACCGTAGAGTCCTGGCAATCCGACGCGGCCTCATACCACACGAGGCAGGCGTACAAAGAAGGGCTCATCCAGTGAGGCCGCGATGAGGCAACGAAGGACATGATCATGGGGTCATTACAAGAATTGGCCACCAGCAAAGACCCTAAGATGGTGGAGCTGAGGACCCAAATGCTTCGTCAGGCTGGATCGGAGCTATCCCAGGGTGAAGCCGCCACACAAGCGCAGACGAAGCACCCCAGAGGTATCCGGTCGATGATATCGTGCAAGATATCATATGCACCCTCATGATCCCCTATGGCAGAAGCATGACGAAGAAGAAGGCAGTGGCCAAAGGGATTGTCTTGGCGCCCAACACGCCTGGGGTGTTCGAGGGTCCGGTCCCGCCCAACTGTGCCAGGGTGGACATTGCGTGGGTGAACCCTCAGCATGAGGATGATGAGATAGACATTCCTCAGCCTGTAGGGATTAGGTTGCTCAGGCAGGCTCTGGCCTTTCAAATATTTTGGCTGAAAGAAGATATTGTACTGGATGAGCCGACGCAGAAGACGACGACGATCCCTGGGTCACCGGATGACGGCGGGGATGACGACGACAACGGCGATGATGATGGTGGCCCAAATCCGAGGAGTCCACCCCCACGTAGTCCTCCACCTCCACGGAGTCCTCCACCTCCACCGCGTGAAAGTACACCACCTTCCAGTGCTCCGAAGGAGGGCACAAGTCAGCAGCCTCCTCCCCCGTTGAAGCAGAAAGGTCAACAGGAGGAGGAAATACCGTGGAACCACACGAAGACTAGCTGGGCAGGCTGGCAACTAGCCAACAAGTATGATTACTCCACTGCAAACGAGAGGTATGCCACTGGCAAACATAGTCAAACTATAATATCTAGAGAGATGCTCGCAGAATTTTTTACTCCGATGAGTGTCAAGTATAGGCCACGAACACCTCAAGGAAGTATTTGGGGACTAACTCCAGATTGCCCGGACCAGTACGAGAATGGTAAGTTCATGCTGCCCCGAGGCCAACTCGTGCAGGAGGAGCCATGGGAGGTACGGAGGTTCCATCTCTGGTACATGGAGGCAGCTAAAAAAGGGATGAGATCTTTCATTGTCAAGGTCCCAGCAAAGTACTTCCACTTAGAGGAGGATGTTGAAATGGTCATTGATTTCCATGATATGCACAGACTGCTGCGACGTAAGGACCTAGACGTCACAATGGTTACACTGTTTGCCATGTAAGTCAACGACAACTCTGTACAGCTTATAGTTTCGTTCTGTGTGCTTTACGATGAAACTAATACCACCATGATGTCTTGTCCTTGTAGGATGCAAGCTTATGTATGCGACGAGCTCAACACTGGTGTCGTTTACGTATCTCTGATGCATCTTACTGAGAGGGTCATCATAGGATACAACGTACCTGACACGCACCATCTGCTGGTGAACTTGACGCCCGAGGAGAGGAAAGAAGCCTGGGAATGTATGCTCATCGATCTGAGGTGGAAAGCGGGTAAGTACTTGTACCAGGCAATGAAGAAGGTCAAGGAATTCGGGTGTCTTCTTGTCACCCACGAGTTTGGGTAAGTCGATAGTATTCTTTGTATCTGTTGGAATCCTAGTTTTCATATTTGAAATCCTAATTTGATTTGATCGGTGCAGCTTGGGCGCAATGGGTCACTTCATTGTATTCATAGTCTATCCTCAGGACGGAAGGGCTTGTGTATTCGACTCGTTAAGGGAGACGAATAAAAAATCATACAAGGAATTCGAAGACGCCCTGAGATAGTAAGTGACGGTTTCTATTATTTCGTATACATGTCATACGTGTCGAATATGTCGATCACATTAGTCGTGTTCATGCAGTGCTTACAGGAAGTACTTGGAAGATGAAGACTCGTTCGATCGCAGATCTGAGAAGAAGAAGAAGCAGTACGGGAAGAGGCTGAAAATCAGGCGTTTGTTCCCGGTACGTATGAAACGTCGTATGTGCTACTACATCGTGCATCTTATGGATAGGTTCTTATTGTCTTGTGTTTTCTATCGTGTAGTGCACCAAACACCCCCCCGGCACCGTACTATGTGGCTACTTCGCTTGCGAGTACCTCAGAGCTTGCAGCAAGTTCAACCTAAGCTGGCGGCAGCTCAAGAAGGGAAGGAAGTGGTGGCAGAAATAAAAGTTCGACGACAAGAACATCACCCAAACGATCACCGATATCTGCAAGTTCATCATGGACTCGTGCGTGCTAGCTGGGGGGACTTTCTTCAACGAGGACAGCGATCTCGTGATCAATGAGAAATTCGAGAAGCTCAGGAACTGGAGAACCCAGCTAGACCTCAAGGACTACACATTACCAGAGATTGAGTGAACGTTATTGTATCGATATTGTGATATGTGTTTGAACTTGTGGGAAATTCGATGAACTTTTGAGTTACGTACAATTCTGAACTGAACACTACTAATTCAGTGAATGTGATATATGTTTGTGTTATGTATGTGCCTAATATCTGGTTTGAATTAAGGAAATTCAAATCCAATTTCAAATTCAAAATTTTATTTTTTTTTATTCTGGAAAAAAAACCCGAGGCGGGCAAGTAACATCAACCGTCACGGTTAATCCATTAACCGTGGCAGTCATTTTAAAGAGACCGCCTCAGTTAATGGATTAACCGTGGCGGTTGATGTTACTTGCCCGCCTCGGTTAATCGATTAACCGTGGCGAGCGTGCAACCGCCTCGGTTAAGCCACGATTAACCGTGACTTATGGCCCAAGGCGGTTGCAATGCCCACCTCGGTTAACCAAAATAGACCGCCGCGGTTAAGATTCCTGTAGTAGTGTATGATTCAATGTTCGATGATCTAGAGCCTGCGCCCGGTTCCCCTTATATGTCCGGGTGAACCTTAGCGCAGACCGAGTCCTAGCCGGTTACAATATTGGAGTCCTATTCTAATTACAGGACTTCCTTTACAACTCAGCTAAGTTACAAACTAGAGTCCTAATCCAAGTACACTTCGTTACAAGTCTTGGATCTCTAAAGCCATCCTGGATTAGTCGGAGTAATCATCAATAGATGATATCTCTGACATCCTGGTCCGTCAAGCCCCGAGCTCTTCTTCATCATTTCTCACGACGTTATCTTCTAGTTTCTTCTTGAGAATCTCCGAAGTGATGTAATGGCTGCTTGGAAATCTTGAAGTGCTCGAGTGTTAAAGAATTCCATGGTGTGCGCTTTTTACAAAAAGTGCCCCATAGGGTGTCGCCCCCCGAGCCTCTTGTGTTATTTATAATAACTTTGAGGTATCTTTGGAGCCTTTTCTGAGTAAATCTTGAATAAGAAAAAACATTTCCTTTATAGATTATACCCTGCAGCCCCCGAGCCTGAGTTCCGAGTACCATAGTAGCCGGTTCTCGGGATCTTCTAAATGAAGCCATTAGGTAATCTATTAAGGTCTTGAGTAGTCGGACCATGACACCAACTTGTTGCTTAAACCGTCCAAATAATAATTACTCAGCTTCAGGTGGGCAATGTTTTCAACAAACATCCCATATCACCCCACTGAATAAAAATTACCTTGAGTCCAGCAATAATTGACTGGTGACTGTTCCAACTGTGCGTAATAATGATGTTTGTCGTTTCTGCAACTGCAAACTTTGTCGTCTTGTCTTGAAGTGCGTGTGTGTGAGAATCAGCTTTGACCCATGCCAGCTTCACATGCACCACAGTACATTGGTTGAATTATTGGTCCAGCGATCACTCTTGTTGATGAACCTGTTCTATAGACCTAGAAGAAAACGCCTATAAATACCCTGCTGGGAAGCAAAGAGCTCATATCTTTCGAGAGTGTAGAACTTCTTATTAGTTCCATAGGGTTTGTAATAGCAGTAGCTGAGATGATCGAGCCCCCGGGTGTCTTCCTTCTGTAGAATAGATGAAGTGCCCAGAAGAACTCTTGTGAAGGACCATCCGTTAGGGTGGTTTCCAAGTGGTCGCGAGCAGAGGGACACAGAGGTGCGCCTAGAAGAACTCTTGTGACTACCACTCGTAGATAACCTCGTAGTCACAGGTTGTCAAAAGGGCGGCGAGGGTGATGGTCTTCCCCGAGTTCCTTGAGTACTGGGGTGGTACCAAAGACCCACCTTGGGATGCACTGAAAAGATAGTGTCTACCCAAGGTTCTGTGTCTACTTTACTGCGTCTCACTGAACCCGGTCCTTGGTGTAATAGGCATCAAGGCTATGTACCTTGAATTCACTAGAGTAGCGTTTTACACCTTGATTGTACTTCTGATGAAAGTTGCTGTATCTCAAGATGTTTCCATGTATCTCTGTTGTAATTCCAAGTAATAATAACAAAGATCCGGGTACTTGGAATATTTTCCGAGTCCTCTGTTTGGTTTCGTGAGTACTAAATGTATCTTGCGGAAGGAAAACTTTGTCTGTTTACTGTTCCTGTTCTCTATCTCTGACGCCGTCTGACACGTGTTCCCAGCCGTTAGGGTTACAGACGTTGCCATGATGCCGTTTAGGAAAGCCGAACGGTTATCAAAACAGATCTATAATAAGCCGCCACCGGGCTTGTGCTTTCCTCACGCTTTCATCAAGCCATTGCCTTCAGAGCTAGGGATCCCTTAGCCAACTCTAAGTGGATGCGTAGAAAATCTCTCATCACCAACATGGGTCCCAAGAAATAGTCTGCAGCAGAGAAGAAGAAACCTAGGATCACCACCACCGGGAGACCAAAGCATCCAAACCCGCCAACAGATGTCTTGGCATGGAAGAAACCGGACACCACCCTGGCGGAACTGGCGTTCCTGGCGCAGCAAGGATTGCTACGGGCGCAACCACTTGATGGATGGAGGGTACCCACTGATCATCGCGCTCCTGCCCCCAACACCACGGAGATCGTGATGTTCAAGTCCTTCATGGAGCGGGGATTGGGGCTTCCTGCTTCTGATTTCTTCCGTGGATTGCTGCATTACTATGGTTTGACTCTGAACCATATCACTCCCAATGCGGTTCTTCATATTTCAATCTTCACTCATCTTTGTGAAGCTTTTCTGGGGATATGCCCTCTATTACTCTTTTCCGCTATTTCTTCTGGTTTAAATGTCAACCCAGTGATATTAGCGTCGAAGTAGTCGGAGGGGCTAGCCTCCAAGTTAGATTGGAAGTAGCTAGTGAATATATCACTGTCGAGTTGTCAGACTCGGTAAGAGACTGGGCTGCTGGGTGGTTCTATATGGGTAACCCACCCCTAGCTCTTCGTCGTCATGATGGATGGCCTCCACAGAAGTGCCGTGAATGGAAGGAGAAGCTCACAAGTGAAGAAGTAGGGGCTATCCAACCCCTCCTCATTATGATAGATGCTTTGATAATCAATGGGCTGACCGGATACACTGTCGTTCAAGACTTTGTTGCCCGGCGCATCCACCCGCTTCAGCAGCGAGCCAACTTTGGGTTCGAATACCTGGGTAAGAACGACCCGGGTCGTCACGCCGTCGAGCAATTGGCAGACTGCAAAGTCCTCTGGAGAGTGAACCGGCTGCTTAAGAGTCGTGGACATCTTGCTCCAGTGATGACATCCTTCTCCGCCATTAATCCTCCTCCTCAGGTAAGTACTTAATTTGTCGTGTCGTCAAGGTTCGGAATAGATATCCTTCTGACCTGACTAGATATCCTTCTATTTTATAGGGCCAGGGGAGAGATAACAATGATTGCCCTCCACTGCCTCCGACGACTGAAGAAGGCAGAGGCATCATTTTTTAAGGTCCCGTCAGAAGTGAGGATCTTCCTAACAAACCAAGTTCGCCTGAAGATCTTGACTGGCTTGACACAGAATCAACTGACTCTGATGTCCTGCTTATAGACCCAGAGGCTGAGGGTAGCCGGAAGAGGTCGCCGACTCCTCAACTAGAAGCCGGAGGACCCGTCCTTAAGAAGGCTCGCACTGGTAATCGCCGTGCTTGTCGAAAAGTTCTTTTATCTCAAGAATTGTCAGATAAGCACTATAAGCTGGGTGCTCCTGGTAAGGGAAAACCCGAGTACTTTGTAGTCCTTTTGAGTGTTGATGGTCTCTTGTCTTATATATGTCGCTGTATTAGATGCTGGGACGGCGCAAGGGACTTCAAGCAGCGTGGTGTCTGAGAAGCCTCCGACTTCAGACCCGCTTCTGATACAGCCGCTCTTGAAGCTACCAAAGCCTTTGAAGCTCGTGAAGTAAGTTTTCAGCTTTGTAGAGTGTACACCGAGTTCTGATACTGACATGTATACTTGTCTGCTTGCAGGAAGGCAAAACCAGGTGCAACAGCCTCGAGCAGCATTCCTGATCCAGGCGGGGTAGAGGAGTCGGAGCCGCTGGCCAAGGATGATTCCAGCGTGCCGCCAACATTCAGTCAGGTAGATGCGCTGCCTGGCTCTTCTCCGTCCAAGTCTCGGGCCAATGCTGCTCCTGACGCGGATATTCTTCCATTGCCTCAGGTTGGTTGGCCGTACTCCATCTTTTGTTCTCCCGCTCAATTGGAGTTTGACCGGGTTTGGAATGACTGGTTTTTTCGTACACGACAGCCGGACGAACCTACCCTGGACATGGTCTTGACAGAGATACATGCTGAGGCTTCAGCTTGTCAGCAGGGAGAATCTTTAGATGCACCCGAGTCCTCGCGCCAAGGAGCTACTCTTGACATAGCCGGGTACGACCAGGACCTTACTCGGCTGAAGGAACTGAGGGACCAGGTGAGGGCTCCCTTTGAAGCTCTTCACCAATTTGTTGAGGTAAGAGTCTCAATCTCTGCTTGTTATACTGTAAACTCATCCGAGTACTCACGATATTATTGTATTGTAGTCCTTTGACTTCAAGGTTAGAGATCAAGTCACCCAGATCCGCTAGGAGCTGTCTCGTGAAAACCAAGAGCTCCGGGACTATATTGTCGAGGACCAAATTAGTCAGAAGGTAGCCACCCAGGTTTGCATAATCAGATTAATGAACTCCAAGGCAACCTCAAGGAAGTTATAGCGGAGCGTGACACTGCTAACGACCGAGAGGTTGGGCTGATATCCAAGTCCGCTGCTATGGAACAGAAGTTGAAGGAGCTCAAGAAGAGTTCTAAAAAGCAGCTTGGAGGTATACTTGGAGTTTCTGTGTCGTTCTGCTCCATAATATTAGTCGGATGACATGATAACTGACTGTTGTGTATGCAGATGCAAATAAACTGGCTTCTGGGTGGCAGAACGCCTTCAACTGGAAGCAAGCAGAGCTTGAAGAGGTATTTGCTAATGCGCAGAGTACTCTTCAAGAAGCCAAATTGATGCGTGAGGGTGCTGACCGGGACCTTCTGCAGGCTTTGAAGTCTACAAAGGAGTCGGTGGAATCCTTGAAGGCCTTGGAGCATGCTGTCGAGCCCCTGCTCAACATGATTCCGGCGCCAGCAGGAGTCGAAGAGACTTTGATTGAGTGGGCCAAGGCTGCATCTGGACGACTGGCGCAATACATCAAAGATATGTCGATTTCGTGGTGCAAGGCCTGATGGCGATGCTGCGGCTTCATCTGCCGTCCTTCGACTTGTCTGCTTTGATGACTCTTCCTGAGGCAAAGACGACGAGGACCTTGCGGTAATGCAAGAGGAGGTGAAGGCCGCTGCGGAGGAGTACTCACAGATATTAGATCTTGTAGAGTAGTCTAGACTCCTCAGTCTCTGCAGCTTGTATCTCCTGAAAACAATTATTATAAGATATCAAAAATATTGGTTACTTTTGAATCTTGTGAATTGCATATATGTCCAACTCCATATTGCGGCAAATTTCTTTGGCAATGGGTTGAGTTTATTTGTTGTGGATGTATGACCAGACGTCTAATTAGACGAGTCTATCCGAGTGCTCGCTAGCACTTTAGATTGGGTCGTGTGACTTCGTTTCTCTAACCATTGTGTAGAGAACTTAGTCTTGCCCGAGTACTACTCTTAGTACCCTTGTTCAAGGGATAACAATGATCAAGCACCTCTTGAAGGACCGTAGCATTGGTTCCTTCTGGGTGAATCATATCCTCTTGACGATCGCAGCTTGAGTGCGAAGTTGGGTGGACCTCTGTCCAAGAAATGTGTAACAGGGTGAGTACTAATCCACCTTGTTATGCCTTATAGGAACTGTTGTCCCACTATAGTGGATTTCATTCGCTATAGGCTGATAACGGGGTGTTAAGCCATACTACCTTGTGAGTTGTATTGAGCTCAAGCTCGTAACTCAAGTATGGTTTCCACTGAACCAATCTATCCGAGTAATTATATATTAGTCGGAGGTAAGCCTGCTATTGCAGAGACTGTTATGCGACTGAATAGTCATGATGAGGTGTAGAAAAAAGCCTGGATAAAGTTCTTATGTCGTATGAACTTCAAACTTTATTAATATCCGACTAATAAATACAATTGCCCTGAATCAGAATTGTAGCGTAGTCCTTAAGTATGGAATTCTTCAAGTCTCTATATTCCATGAATTTGGCAGTGGAGATCCATCTTCAGTGACTAGCTCAAATGACCGGGGTCTTGTTACTTTAGATACAATATAAGGACCTTCCCATGGACTCATGAGCTTGTGACGTCCAACGGTGTTCTGAATTTTCTTCAACACCATGTCGCCTACTTGGAAGGTGCGGTGATGGACGTTCTTATCATAATAGCGCCTCATCCCTTGAAGGTATCTTGCTGACTGAAAAAGTGCAGTTAGTCGGGCTTCTTCAAGGCTGTCGACTTCTAACCGCCTGGTATCATCAGCTTCGCCCTTGTTGTACTGCTCCGTTCGGGGAGAGTCCAGATTAAGTCAGCCGGTAAGATTGCTTCAGTGCCATATACCAGAAAGAAAGGTGTTTGGCCTGTTGCCCGACTTCGTGTGTGTTCGTAGCCCCAGACTACCTTAGGCAATTCTTCAACCCACTTTCCGCCGTGATCTTTTAGGAGGTCAAATAGCCTTGGTTTTAATCCGGCAAGAATCAGGGCGTTTGCTCTTTCAACTTGGCCATTGGACTGAGGGTGAGCCACTGATGCGTAGTCTATCTTGATTCCACAGTCGCTGGCCCATGACTTGAATTCGATAGCCGTAAAGGGGGACCCAAGATGAGTGATGATTCTATGTGGCATTCCAAGCGAAGCGATGAAAGATGCTCTGCATGAAGTGGACTGACTTGGAAGCATTGAATTTGACCAAGGGCATGTACTCGATCCATTTTGTGAATTTGTCGATTGCAACGTAGATGTACTCGAATCCGCCTGGGGCGCGCTTGAGAGGACCACCATATCGAGTCCCCAGCATGAGAAGGGCCATGATGGAGGGATGCATATCAGTTCATGTGCGGGTACATACAGCTGCTGCTTGGCAAAGAACTGGCATGATTGACAGCGGCGGACTAAGTCTTCCGCGTCTTTTAAAGCTGAGGGCCAGTAGTATCCTGACCTGAAGATTTTTCCGACTAGTGTCCTTGAAGCTGCGTGATTACCGCAGCACCCAGAGTGGACTTCATTCAGGATTCTCCTGCCTTCTTCTGGTGTAATACATTTGAGGAGGACCCCTGATGAAGCTCCGCGTCGATACAGCTTATCCCCGACTAGAACATAGTTTTTGCTACGCCTAGTGACTTGCTCTGCTGTAGTTTTGTCGCTTGGTAGTTTATGTTCTTGAAGTAATCAATGAAAACTCGTGTCCAGTCGGGTGCTAGAGATAGGACCTGGGTTGCGGGTTCTCTAGCTCGAACTCTCCTTCTCTTGGATTGAAGGCTTGGATAACTCATGTACAAAGGTACCGCTGGGAACTTGTGCTCTGTCAGAACCCAATTTCGCGAGTATATCTGCTGCCACGTTGAGATCCGGGTAACATGAATGAGTTCCAGTCCTTAAATGTTTTTCCAGCTTGCGTACTTCAGCACAATAGGCGTTCATTGTTCCTTGGTATAGTCCCAGTCTTTATTAACTTGGTGAATGACCACGGAAGAATCGCCATAGACTAATAGCCGCTTAATGCCCAAAGTGACTGCTAGTTTAAGTCATGGAGCAGTGCCTCTATTCTGCTTCATTGTTGGTGGCTGGCCACAATATTTGCAGAACGTATTTGAGCTGTTCGCCAGTGGGTGATACAAGAAGGACTCCGGCTCCTGCTCCTCCGAGTTTTAGGGACCCATCGAAGTACATCTTCCAATGATCGGGAGTAGCGTTGTCTCTAGTCTGCTGTATTTCAGTCCATTCGGCGACAAAATCAGCTAGGGCCTGAGACTTGATAGCTTCCTCGGAGTGAACTTGATGTTTGAGTGCCCCTAATTCAACTACCCACTTGGAAATCCTCCAGTAGCATCACGGTTGTGAAGGATTTCTCCTAAAGGAAAATCCGTGACTACCATGATCTCATGAGCTTCGAAGTAGTAGTGCCGCAGCTTTCTTGAGGATATGAGTAAAGCATAGAGCAGTTTTGTACTTGCGGGTACCTGACCTTCTGAGTCAGATAGTACCTCACTGATGTAATAAACTGGTCGTTGGGTGTTGTAGATGTGCTTGTCGTGTTTGCGCTCCACCACGATTGCTGTGCTGACAACGTGTGTGGTAGCTGTGATATATAGCATCATCGGTTCCCTGGGCTTACGGCTGTGTGTCAGTACGTGTGAATTGATAAGGTAGCTTTTGAGTTGTTCAAAAGCTCTGTCCGCTTCATCCATCCACTAAATTTGTCACCAGCTTTAGCAATTTGAAGAAAGGCAATCCCTTTTCTCCGAGCCGTGAGAAAAATCGATTTAACGCAGCCATGCACCCGGTGAGTTTCTGAACGTCTCGGACAGAGGTAGGCGGCTTCATGTTGATGATAGCTGTGATCTGCTTTTGACTAGCCTCGATGCCTCGATGACTAACGAGGGAATCCGAGTAGCTGTCCTGAGGGTACCCCGAAGACGCATTTGGTTGGATTGAGTCTCCATTGATACGCACGTAATCGGTTGTTGAAGGTTTCTCTAGGTCTGATATCAGGGTAGTCGGATCCTTTGTTTTTTATGACTACATCATCAACATAGCTTCTGCAATTGCGGCCAATCTGATCACCCAGGCAATCTTGGATGGCGCGTTGATAATTAAGGAGCCCCCGCGTTCTTTTGGTCCCAAAGGGACATAGTTTTGTAATAGTATGCAATCCAAAGGAGTAATAATGAACGATGTCTTGGGTTGGTCTTCTTCTTTGAGGGCAATCTGATGGTACCCGGAGTAGCAATCCAGAAAAGAGAGTAAGGCGGAGCCTGCGGTGGCATCAACTATTTGGTCTATCCTTGGTAATCCGAAGGGATCCTTTGGACAATGCCTGTTGAGGTCTGTGTAGTCGACACACATGCGCCACTCAGCAGAGTTCTTCTTCTTGACTAGCACTGGGTTAGCTAACCACTCGGGGTGGAGGATTTCTCTGATGAATCCGGCCGCGAGTAGCTTGGCTATTTCCTTCTTGATTGCCTCTTTCTTCTCTGGTGAAAATCGTCGTAATCTTTGCTTGATAGGTCTAGAGCCTTCCTTTAACTCTAATCTGTGCTCAGCCAAGTTCCTTGGGACCCCAGGCATGTCTGCTGGTTTCCAAGCAAATATGTCTTTGTTTGCTCTAAGGAACTTGGTGAGCGCGAGTTCCTATTCTTCAGATAGGTGAGCACTGATAACCGCTGTCTTGGAAGGATCACCGGTTTCCAGGTCAATGGCTTTTGTGGAGACTTCTGCTGATGATGGTTGAATAGTACCCGCCTTCTTTGTTGGGATTTCTGAATCTCCAGGCTTGGTATTAAGCACCATCTGAGCGAGTTCTTGTACTTCCAGGGTGAGTTGAGCTTTTTCAGCGATTTGGACAGCCTCTGTGTCGCAATCAAATGACCGCTTCAAGTCGCCTCTGAAGGTTAAGATTCCTTTGGGACCCGGCATCTTCAATAAGAGGTACGGGTAGTGGGGTACTGCCATAAACTTGGCAATAGCGGGTCGCCCGAATATGGCGTGATACGATGATTCGAAGTCGGCTACCTCAAAACTGATGTACTCCGTTCTGTAATTGATCGGAGTTCCAAAAGTGACGGGTAGTATAGTATAATCCTTCCGAGTGGTACAACCGCTTTTCCGGGTACTATGCCGTAGAAAGGAGCGGTTGATGGTGTGAGCTGGGTTGCGAGATCTAGATTCATCTTTCGTAGGGTGCTTGCAAAGATAACATTGAGTCCTGCTCCGCCATCGATGAGTACCCTACCAAGTGTATATCCAGCGACCGTGGGGTCCAAAACTAGCGGGTAATGGCCTGCATTGGAAACACTGGTCCATTGATCTGCTCTGGAGAAATTAATCGGATGTTCGGACCAGTCGAGGTATTTGGGTGTCGCTGGTTCGGTGGACATGATCTCTCGCAGGGAAAGCTTCTGAAGCCTCTTGTTGTCACTGGTAGTTACTCCCCCAAAGATGACATTAATAGTTCCTTTGGGGTGCTGAAAGCCACCGGCGTCCTGTTGAGGATCCTCAGCTGTCTTCTTGCCTTTGTCTTTCTTGTTCTTGTTGAAGTCGGAGTTCAAGCCTCGCTCCTTGAGCTGTCGGCAGTGCCTTGCTTGATGTCCACCTTTCGGATGGAAAGGGCAGGGTCCGTCGAGTAAGTCATCAAAGGTGAATGGCTTGTTTCCCTTCTTCTGAGGCTCCATGGCAGCAACAGTATTATCCTGCCCTTTTCCGGGTATTTTGCTGTGGTGCCTGGTTGCCTCTCAGGTTGTTTCCTCGATCACCTTGCGTGTTTCTATCGGGGAAGCGTTCCTGTGTGCGTTCCTCTGTCGCCATCATGGAGTTTACAGCCCGATGGAACTCGTCAGCGGTGGTCGGGTCCTTTGATGAAATCTTTGTAATTGTACCTTTCGCAAATACCGTTGCCAAAAAGGTCAATTACTTCTCTGTCTGTAATGTCGGATACTGTAGAGCGGATTTCTGAGAATCGCCTATAGTACTCCCGCATTGATTCGTTTTCTGTTGCTTGCAGGTTCTGAGCTTAGTCCGGGGATCTGATCTCTCTGGGACACCAGCAAAGTTTTCAACGAAGATACGATGTAGTTGTTCCCAGGAGTCGATGGACTCGGGTTTAAGCCTGTCAAACCAAGCAAGCGGCATTGTCTCTAGAGCCATTGGGAGGTAGAGTGCTTTGACGTCGTTGCTTCCACCCGCTAGCTCGACTGCTTGAGCATACAGCCTGAGCCACCGTTTAGGTTCTGTCTTCCCGTCGTACTTTGAGTAATTCCCGGGTTTGAATTTTCGCGGGAACGAAACCGCTCGAAGCCTTTGGGAAAAGCAGGGGAAGCGATCAACTGCATCGGATGCTGCAACTGCGACTCCTCTGTATGAAGATTCGGCTCCTCCCTCAGCTTGGTCGGGTACTCGGTGGCCCAGACGGCTCCTTGCTGGGATACGACCGAGTCGTTCTTGAACCGGCCGCCTCTGGCTTGGGTGAGATGAGCTTGCTCGTCAGCTAGGGATTCAAGATTCCGCCCTCGTAGTTGGAGTGCGGTAGTCTGAAGCATGACCAGTCGTCGCTCTTCATCAGGGGTGCGGTTGGTCTTGGCTCCCATCTCCGTAGCTAGAGCTAGTATGTTTTGATAGGGAGTCTGGAAGACTTTATGGCCGGCGACCCTCATGAACTCGGGTTCAAGGTTGCGAGAACAATCAGGGCGCCGTCTGTTAAGATCATCCTGGGAGTGATTTTCTTCAGTGCGAGCTTGACGCTCTGCCTCTGCTTCCAGACGCCTCCGGGTGTTGTATTCTTCTAGTCATGCATTGTAGCGATCTACAGCTTCGTTGCGGTGAGTTGCTCGCCTTCTGCGGGCTTCCTTAGCTTGATTCCTTCGGATTCTTTTAGCCTTCAAGGACTCGGTTTCCCCGGGTCCTTCCGATCATTGTCTGAAATCATACTCAGAGTTTCATCGTCTTGAAAGACATCTGGTGGGGTTGGTGGTCCTTGAGATGACTGATGCCCACCATGAAGACTTCACGAGTGTAGCACTAGTTTGATGATCCTGGTGTTACTGATTCCAAAGTAGAAGTGCTGGAGATTAGTTCCGTTGTGGAGTCATGTTCCTCAAAAGGGAGCTGATGTCCATGCTGGTATGGAAGTTGCTGGTCAATTGTGCCAACTAGTCTAGCCGGGGCAGGCTGAATTGGCCAATGGACAATGTTACCCTCCTTGGTAGAGCTGAAAACGAGTCCCTATTGAGCTCCCGGCAAAGGTATCTGTTGATACTCTTTGAATTTTGCACCAATCAGGTTATGGAAGTTTTCAGCAGAGTTCCGCAGCCCGAAGGTGAAGCCATAGCAGGTGTCCGGGTGCTTTTTCTTAGGATTGAGTTGGAGTAGGAGTCGGATGCCTTTGTATGGTCCCCAGGATCTTGAGGGTCTTGGATTGTCAGATTTGCTAGGTTCTGAGAGAGGTGTTCCATCTTTGGCATGGCTTGTGGTTCTGATTCCACGGCGAGCTGTCTGTGCAGCTTTCCTTGATCATCCACAATGCAAGTCCATGAGCCAAAACCAAAAATTGATCCCACCGAGAACATGTTGTCATGGTTCGCCAGCTTTTGGTCGTCGAATCACCGAAAGCCCCTACCTGCCGCGCCAGCTGTCGGTGTTTGTTAACCGGCAACTCGTCTTGAGTAATCTCAGACGATTTGTTCGGTGGGGATCGGCGTTCGTAGGACTCGACGATTACATAGGGACAGCGATTTATACTGGTTCAGGCCGCTAAGTAGCGTAATACCTTACGTCCAGTGCGGCGTGTGCCTTATGTATTGCTTATGATTCAATGTTCGATGATCTAGAGCCTGCGCCCGTTCCCCTTATATGTCCGGGTGATCCTTAGCGCAGACCGAGTCCTAGCCGGTTACAATATTGGAGTCCTATTCTAATTACAGGACTTCCTTTTACAACTTGGCTAAGTTACAAAGTAGAGTCCTAATCCAAGTACACTTCGTCACAAGTCTTCGGATCTCTAAAGCCATCCTGGATTAGTTGGAGTAATCATCGATAGATGATATCTCTGACATCCTGGTCCGTCAAAAAGCTCAGACCAAATCATGTAAAGTGGCCATCATCCAAAGCAACTGAGAATAGCAGCTAGCCGCAGCAACATATTCAGCCGCTGTGGTAGACTGAGCGACACTAGACTGCTTGCAAGAAGACCAAGATACAAGAGAAGAACCTAAAAAACTGACAAGTCCAGAAGTGGACTTGCGCTCCAAACGGCAACCAGCAAAATCGGCATCCAAAAAACCGCAAAGGGAGAGGGTGGAGGAAGCTGAATACCCAATCCCAAACTCAGGTGTGAAACGAAGGTACCTCATGATGCGCTTGACCGCCTGACGGTGAGAGGTGCGCGGCGACGCCTGAAAGCGTGCGCACAGACACACCGCGAACTGGATGTCTGGGCGTGTCGCAGTCAGGTAGAGCAGCGACCCGATCATACTCCAGTACTCCTTCTGGTCCACAGCTTCTCCATCCACGTCCGCATCCAGAGCCGTCGTGGTCGACATAGGTGTTGGAAGAGGCTTGGCCTCACCATATCGAACCTCTTCAGCAAGTCTTTGGTGTACTTGCCCTGTTGCACAAACGTCCCTTCTCGGGATTGCTTAATTTGCAATCCGAGAAAGAAAGTCAGCTCGCCCATCATACTCATCTCGAACTCCATGCTCATTAAATCTGCAAACTTGGCAACCAAAGCATGAGAAGAACCACCGAAAATGATATCATCCACGTAAATCTTGACCAAGAGAGTATCGTTGCCTTGCTTGTGGAGAAAAAGCATTTTATCCACACATCCCATTTTAAAACCCTTAGCTGGCAAAAAGGTTTTCAATCTATCATACAAGGCTCTAGGGGCTTGTTTCAAACCATATAAAGCTTTGTGGAGTTTAAAAACATGGTTTGGAAACTTGGGATTTTCGAAACCGGGGGGTTGTTCGACATACACCTCTTCTTCTATGTAGTCGTTAAGAAGGCTCTCTTGACATCAATTTGAAAAAGTTTAAACCCTTTGGATGCAGCAAAAGCCAAGAGTATCCTAATAGCCTCCAAACGAGCTACGGGAGCAAAAGTCTCCTCATAGTCTATCCCCTCCTTCTGACTATAACCCTTGGCTACAATCTGGCCTTGTTCCTTACAATGTGGCCATCCTCCCCTTGTTTGTTTTTGAAAACCCATTTTGTCCTAATAGGATTATAGTCTGGAGGAGGTGGAACCAAAAACCCACAAACCCGATTACTCAAATTCTCCTCCTGCATGGCATTGACCCAATCCGGATCCGTCAAAGCGTGTCCAACATCTCGGGGTTCAAAATCAGCAACAAATGCAGAATGAGCAAAGTGAGAGATTTGTTGTGACCTGGACCAAGTGACACGTTCGTCAATGCTACCGATCATCTGTTGAGGTGGGTGTTGGTGCTGAATGTGTCGTGGCGCCTCCCGAGCTGAAGTGATCTCCCCCTCAACAGCAGCTGGTGCCTCCCTGGGTACAAAAGGTACCGCTCGGGGTGGCGGATCCAGGGGCCCCCAAGTTAGAAGAAGGATCAGGGCCGGGAGTCATAATAGAAGCCGCTCTTTGCGGTACAACAGGTGGAGGTGATTTTGGGTCACCCATGCCTTCAGCATCCTCGTCCTCATCATCAAAAAGAGGTTCACCAACCTCATGATCACCTGCACGATCAAAACGAGAAGGAGGACAAACCATGGTCTCGTCGAAGGTGACATCGGATGTCTCCATGACTCGGTTAGTATCAAGGTTAAGTACACGGTAAGCTCGAGTGTGAGTGCCATAACCCAAAAATACACCGTCAGAAGAACAAGACTCAAATTTGTCCAAGTTGCCTTTCTTAAGTATAAAACAGTGGCAACCAAAAACTCTAAAATAACTCACTTGGGGCTATCTTCCAAAACACAACTCATAAGAAGTCGTTTTCAAGAAAGCTCGGAGAAAAATGCGATTGGAAATATAGCATGCAGTGTTCATAGCCTCGGCCTAATATCGCCTAGGAGTCCTATGCTCATCGAGCATCGTCCTGGACATCTCTACAGGGTCCGATTCTTCCTCTCTACAACACCATTCTGCGGTGGTGTGTAGAGGGAAGAAACTGATGCTCCAAACCCAAGGAGTTACAAAACTTCTCAAAATCCAAATTTTTGAATTTGGAACCATTATCACTATGAATAGATCGCATCGAGTTCATAGGGAACTCGTTCTGAAGACGCAAAATCAGATTGCGAGCAAAAGAGAAAGTCTCAGTCTTCTCAGTCAAAAAGAAGACCCACGAATATCTCAAAAAATCGTCAACAACAACCAAAACATACCACTCCCCCCCAACCGAGCTCACCCGAGCCGGACCAACAAGGTCCATGTGTAAAAGTTCTCCAGGGCGCTGTGTCATGATCTGAGTCACTGGATGGTGGGGAGCGGCAACCATCTTTCCATGTCTACAAGAATGGCAAACAAGGTCCTTCTCCATCGTCAACTTGGGCAATCCTTGGATTAAGCCAAGTGAGCTAAGCCTTGCAAGCAAGTCGAAGCTCAGGTGACCTAGTCTCCTATGCCACTTCCAAAGATCAGAGGAGGACTGGCCAAAAGACTGCGGGAAATACCAAACAACTCCGAGAAATTTGCACGAAAGACCTTCCCAAAGGGCGAAATCAAACATACAAGATTGCCCTGAGGATCTAAAATACGACTGAGATTCGGTTTAAAACAAATCTCATAGTCATTGTCAAAAAGTTGCGAAACAGAGAGAAGGTTAAAATGCAAGTTAGAAACAAGCAACATCACGCAACACAAAGTGCTCATTAACTCGCACGGACCCACGAGACAACACCTTACCTTTACTATTGTCGCCGAAGGTGATAAACTCCTTTTCGGCAACAGGACTAAGACTGGAGAACCACTTGGCGTTTTCGGTCTGTGGATACATGGGTGTATGCCGAGTCATGAGTCATGAGTGATTATCAATAGGTTTGATCACATGTTCTTTGTCTTGTGTTGTGCAGGTGTCGAGCATGGAGACAGTGATCGAGGGCAAGGTGAAGGTCAAGTAGAGACGTGCCGTGTCGACGGATCGAAAGCGGTGAAGGGCGGACGTGAGGCTTGGACTGAGGGACCGGTGGCCTGAGGATCAGCTGTGGTGGCTGGCAGCCTGGGACAGCGACGAGCGAAGACTTGTGGGCATGGTGTTGCTCGGGTCAAGGACCTGGGGACACGTGACAGTGGACGGGGTGCACGGGCGGTGCATCCCCTCTACAGCTTCGGTTTGGTGGTTGAGCCACAGAAAAACCACCGGGTGGACGGTTTTCAGGTTTGAGCCACAAAACCTGGGTGCTTCGGGTTTGCCGAGTTTGGGCCACAAAACTCGGGCTAAGGACGGTTTCCAGGTTTGGGCCTCAAAACCTGGGCGCTGCGGGTTTCTGAGTTTGGGCCACAAAACTCAGGCGATGGACATGGAGGCTGGTTTCCCGGTTTGGGCCTCAAAACCGGGGGTTGGACGTGAAGGCCTGGTTTCCCGGTTTGGGCACAAAACCGGGGGCAGAGTCCGTGAAAAGGACGAGCAAAGCGGTGGCGGTACGTGGCGGCAATCAGTGAGGTTGCGTCGAGGCAACGCTACCTGTTGTGCGGGCGTGGCCGTCGGATCAGAACTATCTTCGAGTTGGTCCAGAATAACCCTAGGGTTTAGCTGGTTCACTCTGTAATTAGTTAAGGGTAGAGTGGGAATTAGAATTAGGTTAAGAAGAGGGAGACACCCACCTCCCATCTTATTTCAGTCATTTGCTATTCTCCACTTAGGGTTTCTGCTCTCCCTATTCCCTGCTATAGCGAACTGAGATCCACAGAGAAGAGAACAATACCTCTATGTCCGTGAGATTTTTGAGGAAGTGAGACCATAATCTCACCGTTGTAGCGTGTGGTAGCCACACGGTTGCAAATTCGTGGTTGTGATTCGCTTTTTATTCGTGTTCTTCGTGGGTTGCTTTTTCTCCACGTTTCCCCGTTGATCGATCTCTCTACTCGGTGCATCTCTTGCAATTCCGTTCGAATAGAGTTGTTCTAGATCGTGAGGCACTTCTTTTCACCGAAGGAATTTACCTCTAACCTCACGAGCTAGTAGATCGATCAATTTGGTTTCGGGTCATGTTTTTCTCCCTTCCCCCGAATTTCTTCGATTCATCAATTTAGAGATAGGTTCGAGCCATGATCTCTTAGAGATAGCTCACTATCCTCCTTGTGACTCCTCTCACCAAGTTTGATCCCTAGAGGATTCATTTTGAGTGAGATTGAGTCGAATCGGTGGACGAACTGCTCAGTCACGGGGTGACCGGACGCACGTATCATGCTGACCGACGCAACCGGTGGTTGAATTTCACGCGCAGTTTCTCTGCAGAAGACCGGACGCTCCTCTTGATCAGTGACTGGACTCGCTCGTGACACTGTTCATCATGTGTTCTTTTCTCGACCGGACGCTGGGCACTTCGATCGGACGCTCCCTCTTTGAGAGTCCGGTCACATCCAGTAAGCTCCCAAATCGGATTTTGCACGACCGGACGCGTCCGGTGCTCACTGACCAGACGCAGGCCAGAGTCCGGTCAAGTGCAGTTTTGTGCTGGTTCGTTCGCAGTTTGTTCATCCGTTGTCGGTTTTGATTTCCGGCTTTTGCGTTGGGTTTCTAGAGTCGTGAAGTGTCTCGCTGTGTTTCTTGGAAGCATCCACCCTATCTCTAGGGTCGTGGACACTTACGAGCTCTAGGGTTTGCTTTCGGAGTTGATTTTTGGGACAGTGGCAACAAGTTTCCGGTAGGAAATTTTGAAGCTCCCATTCACCCCCCCTCTAGTCGCTTTCTGGTAGAACTCTCGGTCCTTCAATTGGTATCAAAGCGGGTTAAGGATCTTCCACCTTAGCCGGTTCCAGATCCACCAAAGGCGACATGGATCGCGGCGTGGGCAAACCGCCATTCTTTGATGGGACGAACTATGCGTATTGGAAGATACGCATGTCGCCATTCAACCGGTTCTCGCGGTTTCACAATGACCGCATGAACCGTCGCCGCGGAGGAGGACGCTCAGGATGTTTTGAGTGTGGCGACCCCGACCACTTCATCGCCAACTGTCCCAAGAAGAAGCACACATCTGGGAAGGGCGATCATGGGCACAAGTACGACTCCGGCAAGCGCAAGGAGAAGTACGTCCCCGCAAGGCACAAGCGGAGGGGCGGCTTCGACAAGGAGTACATCAAGAAGAAGTACTTGGAGAAGGCCCAGGATGAGCAGCGTGCGTTCTTCGCCACGCTCAGCGACGTCGACGGCTCGGATGACGACTCCGCTTGCTCAAGCGACGACGAGTCCGAGAAGAAGAAGAGGATTGAGGACAAGCTAAATGGGCTCTGCTTCTTCGCCGACGACGAGGGCTTCTGCACCATGGCCCTTGGTGATGAGGTCGACGGCAAGCTGGAGGGCACTCCTTGGAACGACGACGACGACACCTCCCAGGTATCTCAGACCCCCGATGAGCTTTCTGCTGAGGTCGAGAAACTCACTGCCACGCTTCTTAGTCAAGACAAGCTGCTTAGGCGTGCTGCTAGAGAGCGCAAGGAGTTTAGGCAGAAGTGGGAGGACACGGTGAAGGAGCTTGAGTTTGCTAGATCCACCGTGGTCGTATCTGAGGAGGCTGAGTGCGAGATGTGCACCAAGCACATGACTCACCTTCTCACTCTGAGAGGTAAGTATGCTGCTTTGGTTGGAGAGGTGGATGAGCTCCGGGCTAGACCCGTGCTGTTGGGTGCGTGCAAGTCTTGTGCAGGCTTGCAATCCGAGTTAGCAGAGAAGAATGCCAAGATTGTGTCTCTTGAGAAGGCCAGCTCGGGTAGCACTTCTGTGTCTAGGTGTGCTTTGTGCGAGGGTTTGGAGATGGAGATTGCGAACGTGAAGCATGGCAAAATGCAAACCGAGGAGGAACACACATACCTTCGGACCATCTTTTCATGGGTGTCATTTAATGAGCCGCAGCTTGGGATGATGATCGCTTAGTTTAAGCGAGCTGCTGGAGGTCCAGGTGTAGGTTTTGCTCTGGGTGTTGATGTTTCGTCTTTTGGGAAGATTGGAGAGTTGAGTGGTCTGAACCCGAGTGAGAAGCCCAACTCCACCACTACTCCCAAACTTACCAAGCTTCCACCCAAAGCCTCTCAAGCCTAACACCAAGGATGGGGTGTTTGAAGAACCTCCACGAGCTCCACCCAAGAACCAGCAACGGGCTCCCAAACCCAACCAACCACCTGAAAAACAAGCTGACACAATGCCACCTATTCAGGAGGAGCTTATGCCACAGAAGGGCAAAGTGATCACACCCACCCACTACTGTGAGTACCAACAACCCCCTATGAGAGCGGTGAGGTACCATTGTGAGCACTGTGGGAGAGATGGACACTTGAGTGAGTTTTGCTTTCGGCGCAAGAGAGAGGAGCACCGCGCTAGGGAGATGAACAATGCGGACATGTACCATCCTTTCCATGATGTACATGTGCTGAATGTTCAGAGGAGAGCTGCTAGGCCTAGAGGTGCAGTGCCTCAAGGTCCTAGGTGTCAGGGAGGTGTTGCCCGACAGGGTCCTGACTTTGCAGGATACGGACCCCGTGGCGGAGGCTTTGTTGAGCGTTTCCCTCCACCGCGTTTTGAGTATCGTGATGGTCGCTCTTCTCTTAGCGGACCTCGTTTTCCTGTGCGTGGTGATCGCTTTCCCCGTAGGCCTACTAGGAATGGTTTTTCTACTAACCGTTCTTTTGAGCAGCCGGCCCAACACTGGTATTCTTCCTATTTTACTCACCCCAGTGTTGGACCGTATGCTCACCCTATGTCTTTTTATTGATGTAGGTAAAACGATTGGAGGACATTTGGTTGGTGGATTCTGGTTGCTCGAGGCACATGACCGGAAACGCCAAGTGGTTGTCCAGTCTTAGTCCTGTTGCCGGAAAGGAGTTTATCACCTTCGGCGACAATAGCAAAGGTAAGGTGTTGTCTCGTGGGTCGGTGCGAGTTAATGAGCACTTTGTGTTGCGTGATGTAGCTCTTGTTTCTAACTTGCATTTTAACCTTCTTTCTGTTTCGCAACTTTTTGATGATGACTATGAGATTCGTTTTAAACCGAATCTCAGTCGCATTTTAGATCCTCAGGGCAATCTTGTTTGTTTGATTTCGCCCTTTGGAAGGTCTTTCGTGCGAATTTCTCGGAGTCGTTTGGTATTTCCCGCTGTCTTTTGGCTAGTCCTTCCTCCTCTGATCTTTGGAAGTGGCATAGGAGACTAGGTCACCTGAGCTTCAACTTGCTTGCAAGGCTTAGCTCACTTGGCTTAATCCGAGGATTGCCCAAGTTGACGATGGAGAAGGACCTTGTTTGCCATTCTTGTAGACATGGAATGATGGTTGCCGCTCCCCACCATCTAGTGACTCAGATCATGACACAGCGCCCTAGAGAGCTTTTACACATGGATCTTGTTGGTCCGGCTCGGGTGAGCTCGGTGGGGGGAAGTGGTATGTCCTTGTCGTTGTTGACGATTTTTCGAGATATTCGTGGGTCTTCTTTTTGTGAAAAGAAGACTGAGACTTTCTCTTTTGCTCGCAATCTAATTTTGCGTCTTCAGAACGAGTTCCCTCTGAACTCGATGCGAACTATTCGTAGTGATAATGGTTCCGAATTCAACAATTCGGATTTTGAGAAGTTTTGTAACTCTTTGGGTTGGAGCATCAGTTTTCTTCCCCCTACACACCGCCGCAAAATGGTGTTGTAGAGAGGAAGAATTGGACCCTTGTAGAGATGTCTAGGACGATGCTCGATGAGCATAGGACTCCTAGGCGATATTGGGCCGAAGCTATGAACATTGCATGCTATATTTCCAATCGCATTTTTCTCCGAGCTTTCTCGAAAAAGACTTCTTATGAGTTGCGTTTTGGAAGACAACCCAAGGTGAGTTACTTTAGAGTTTTTGGTTGCCACTGTTTATATTGAAGAAAGGCAACCTGGACAAATTTGAGTCTCGTTCTTCTAACGGTGTATTTTTGGGTTATGGCACTCACACTCGAGCTTATCATGTACTTAACCTTGAAACTAACCGAGTCATGGAGACATCTGATGTCACCTTCGATGAGACCATGATTTGTCCTTCTTCTCGTTTTGATCGTGCAGGTGATCATGAGGTTGGTGAGCCTCTTTTTGATGACGAGGACGACGGTGCGGAAGGTATGGATGATCCAGCACCCCCTCCACCTGCTGTGCCGCAAGGAGCGGCTTCTACTATGACTCACGGCCCCGACCCTTCTTCCTCTACTACTTGGGGGCCGTGGGATTCGCCACCCCGAGCGGTACCTTTTGTACCCGGGGAGGCACCAGCTGCTGTTAAGGGGGAGATCACTTCTGCGCTCGGGAGGCGCCATGACACATCCAGCGCCAACACCCACCTCAACAGATGATCGGCAGCATTGACGAACGTGTCACTCGGTCCAGGTCACAACAAATCTCTCACTTTGCTCATTCTGCATTTGTTGCTGATTTTGAACCCCGAGATGTTGGACACGCTTTGACGGATCCAACGCTTGACCGGATTCCGGATTGGGTCAATGCCATGCATGAGGAGTTAGAAAATTTTGAAAGAAATCAGGTTTGGGTTTTGGTTCCACCTCCTCCAGACTGTAATCCTATGGGACAAAATGGGTTTTCAAAAACAAACAAGGAGAGGATGGCCACATTGTGAGGAACTAGGCCAGACTTGTAGCCAAGGGTTATACTCAGAAGGAGGGGATAGACTATGAGGAGACTTTTGCTCTTGTAGCTCGTTTGGAGGCTATTAGGATACTCTTGGCTTTTGCTGCATCCAAAGGGTTTAAACTTTTTCAAATGGATGTCAAGAGTGCCTTCTTAAACGGCTACATAGAAGAAGAGGTGTATGTTGAACAACCCCGCGGTTTTGAAAATCCCAAGTTTCCAAACCATGTTTTTAAACTCCACAAAGCTTTATATGGTTTGAAACAAGCCCCTAGAGCCTGGTATGATAGATTGAAAACCTTCTTGCTAGCTAAGGATTTTAAAATGGGATGTGTGGATAAAACACTCTTTCTCCTCAAGAAAGGCAACGACACTCTCTTGGTCCAGTCCAGATTTACGTGGATGATATCATTTTCGGTGGTTCTTCTCACGCTTTGGTTTGCGAAGTTTGCAGATACTATGAGCAGGGAGTTCGTGATGAGTACGATGGGCGAGTTGACATTCTTTCTCGGATGGCAAATTAAGCAATCCCGAGAAGGGACGTTTGTGCACCAAGGCAAGTACACCAAAGACTTGTTGAAGAGGTTTGATATAGGTGAGGCCAAGCCTCTTCCAACACCCATGTCGACCACGACAGCCCTGGATGCGGATGTGGATGGAGAAGCTGTGGACCAGAAGGAGTACCGGAGTATGATCGAGTCGCTGCTCTACCTGACGGCGACACGTCCGGACATTCAGTTCGCGGTGTGTCTGTGCGCGCGCTTTCTGGCGTCGCGCGCATTTCGCACCGTCAGGCGGTGAAGCGCATTATGAGGTACCTTCATTTCACACTGAATTCGGGATTTGGTATTCAGCTTCCTCCACCCTCTCCCTTGCGGTTTTCTGATGCTGATTTGCTGGTTCCCGAGTTGAGCGCAAGTCCACTTCTGGGACTTGCCAGTTTTTGGTTCTTCTCTTGTATCGTGGTCTTCTCGCAAGTAGTCTAGTGTCGCTCAGTCTACCACAGAGGCTGAATATGTTGCTGCGGTAGCTGCTGTTCTTAGTTGCTTTGGATGGTGGCCACTTTGCGTGATTTTGGTCTGAGCTTTCTCGTGTTCCTTTGCTTTGTGACAGCACGAGTGCTATTAGCGTTGCTAAGAACCCCGTGCTGCACTCGAAGACCAAACACATTGATGTGCGCTTTCATTTTTTGCGAGACCACTATGAGAAGGGTGATATCGACCTTCGCCATGTCGATACTCATCATCAGTTGGCTGATATTTTTACAAGCCTTTGGACCAATCAACCTTTAATCAGTTGAGAGGTGAGCTTGGTTTGTGTTTCCCCTTTTAGATGAGGGAAACATTTTGGCTCTTATGTCATAGACTGACTATTTTCTCGTTTGTTTTGTGTCTTTTCAGTTTAGTCTTTTGCATTTCAGCATACACTTTACATTCTGAGCTTCATGTATATAATATTAGAATGTGACTATGCTCTGTTTAGTATGCTCCGATGCTATATGATGATACTGTAGGCTTATGCTCTTTCTGATCACTGGTACATGTTGTGAGCTGAGCTATTTTTGAATGGTGAACCTGCTTAATGAACTTAAAACTGAACATGTTCACCATTGAGATATGCAACTAGCATGTGTAGGATGTGTTGAGTTCACTCGTGCTTTTCATATATGGTAGGTTGCTATGTCTCTAGTTTTAAGTCATTCACTTGCTTGGTTGTTCATTTTCTATCAATAAAATTGAACCAAGTTTTTAGTGAATGAAAAGATCGAGATGGGATTGCTTGTCAACACAATCACGGTATCGAGACTGTTTCTCATTGCACATTTGAGTTAAACTTGAGCCGTGTAGTGTATGACCGAAACCGACGCTTTAAGCTTCTGATTGCTTTTGCATAGGCTTCGCTCGGTTGAAAAGTTAGGCAATGACAAGCTTTCAACCTCTCGCAATCACATGCTGAATTTAAAATTGTGAAATTTCACCGCTGCATCTCCGATTAAGTTTTGAAATCACAAGTGTATGTTTCATTCTACAGCATGATGATTGAATGTTGCTAGGGGTAGTTCACCTGTATACATGCTTAGCACTGGTTGAAATCATGTCTATACATGTGTAGTGCTATTTTGATGGTAAATATCTTTTTGGCTAAAACTGCTCACTTTGCTCATATGTTCATATTTGTATTTAGTGATCAGTTTGAGCCTTTGCTAGCATATTCTGGATGTTCTTAAGTCATTGGAGGTATACTATGTGGAGCATCTTCTCTTTCTATCGACTATATTCCTGAAGCTGCTAACTTGCATTTTGACTCATATGCATTTTGAAGGGGAAGAAATTTGCCTGTTGGCACTTTTGGTGGTGCATTTTCTAGGGGGAGAACTTTTACTTGATACTGCATTTTCAACTAAGGGGAGAAATTGCAAATCATATGCCTCCTAGTTCAACTTAGGGGAAGAAAATTTTCAAATCATGTGCTTTCCGAGTTGAACTGAGGGGATTTCCTGGTTGAGCACCATTGGAGGGGGAGTTTGCTCTTTCCTAAGTTTTTCGAGCTTGATCTTCAGCTGGTTCGGAGCATTTTGCGTGCCTCTTCTTGAGGGACTAGCATTATGCTTTGAGTTTTCAATTGGTATCGAACCTTTCTTGCTAGCAGTGTTGAGCCTGTTCTACCTCTTCTTGAGGGCTAGCTTTTCTTTGCTTGGTTGCGTCGAGCCGTTGCCCATGTCTTGGGGACCAAGTTGTCTTGCTCTTTCCACTTGACCTTCTTCGGCTTTGCTATGCTTTTGGGTCATTTGGTCAAGGTCTCTCTTCTTTTTTATTCCTTCTTCTATTTCATTATGATTTGTGTGTGTAGTTGACAATGCACTCATCAACGGGAGATTGCGGATACATGGGTGTATGCCGAGTCTCGAGTGATCAGTGATTGTCAACAGGTTTGATCGCATGTTCTTTGGCTTGTGTTGTGCAGGTGTCGAGCACGGAGACAGTGATCGAGGGCAAGGTGAAGGTCAAGTAGAGACGTGCCATGCCGACGGATCGGGAGCGGTGAAGGGCGGACGTGAGGCTTGGACTGAGGGACCGGTGGCCTGAGGATCAGCTGTGGTGGCTGGCAGCCAGGGACAGCGACGAGCGAAGACTTGCGGGCATGGTGTTGCTCGGGTCAAGGACCTAGGGACACGTGTCGATGGACGGTGTGCACGGGCGGTGCATCCCCTCTACAGCTCCGGTTTGGTGGTGAGCAACAAAAAAACCACCGGGTGGACGGTTTCTAGGTTTGAGCCACAAAACCTGGGTGCTTCGGGTGCTAAGTTTGGGCCACAAAACTCGGGCTAAGGACGGTTTCCAGGTTGGGCCTCAAACCTGGGCGCTGCGGGTTCTGAGTTTGTGCCACAAAACTCAGTCGATGGACTTAGAGGCTGGTTTCCCGGTTTGGGCCTCAAAACCGGTGGTTGGACGTGAAGGCCTGGTTTCCCGGTTTTGGCCACAAACCAGGGGCAGAGTCCGTGAAAAGGACGAGCAGAGCGGTGGCGGCACGTGGCGGCAATCAGTGAGGTTGCGTCGAGGCAACGCTACCTGTTGTGCGGGCGTGGCCGTCGGATCAGCACTATCTTAGAGTTTGTCCAGAATAACCCTAGGGTTTAGCTAGTTCGCTCTGTAATTAGTTAGAGGTAGAGTGGGAATTAGAATTAGGTTGAGTAGAGGGAGACCCACCACCTCCCATCTTATCTCAGTCATTTGCTATTCTCCACTTAGGGTTTCCTGCTCTCCCTATTCCCTGCTGTAGCGAACTGAGATCCACAGAGAAGAGAACAATACCTCTGTGTCCGTGAGATTTTTGAGGAAGTGAGACCATAATCTCATCGTTGTAGCGTGTGGTAGCCACACGGTTGCAAATTCGTGGTTGCGATTTGCTTTTTATTCGTGTTCTTCGCGGGTTGCTTTTCTCCACGTTTCCCCGTTGAACGATCTCTCTACTCGGTGCATCTCTTGCAATTCCGTTCGAATGGAGTTGTTCTAGATCGTGAGGCACTTCTTTTCACCGAAGGAATTTACCTCTAACCTCATGAGCTAGTAGATCAATCGATTTTGGTTTCGGGTCATGTTTTTCTCCCTTCCCCCGAATTTCTTCGATTCATCAATTTGGAGATAGGTTCGAGCCATGATCTCTTAGAGATAGCTCACTATCCTCCTTGTGACTCCTCTCACCAAGTTTGATCCCTAGAGGATTCGTTTTGAGTGAGATTGAGTCGAATCGATGGACGAACTGCTCAGTCACGGGGTGACCGGACGCACGTATCATGCTGACCGACGCGGCGTCCGGTGGTTGAATGTCACGCGCAGTTTCTCTGCAGAAGACCGGACGCTCCTCTTGATCAGTGACTGGACTCGCTCGTGACACTGTTCATCGTGTGTTCTTTTCTCGATCGGACGCTCCCTCTCTGAGAGTCCGGTCACATCCAGTAAGTCCCCAATCAGATTTTGCACGACCGGACGCGTCCGGTGCTCACTGACCGGACGCAGTCCAAAGTCCGGTCAAGTGCAGTTTTGCGCTGGTTCGTTCACAGTTTGTTCGTCCATTGTCGGTTTTGATTTCTGGCTTTTGCGTTGGGTTCTAGAGTCGTGAAGTGTCTCGCTGTGTTTCATGGAAGCATCCACCCTATCTCTAGGGTCGTGGACACTTACGAGCTCTAGGGTTTGCTTCCAGGGTTGATTTTCGGGACAGTGGCAACAAGTTTCCGGTAGGAAATTTTGAAGCTCCCATTCACCCCCCTCTGGTCGCTTTCTGGTAGAACTCTCGGTCCTTCACGGTCATGTGCCTTGAGCAACCAGAATCCACCAACCAAATGTCCTCCAATCGTTTCACCTACATCAGTAAAAAGACATAGGGTGAGCATACGGTCCAACACTGGGGTTAGTGAAGTAGGAAGAGTACCAGTGTTGGGCTGGCTGCTCAAAAAAACGGTCAGTATAAAAAACCCTTCCTAGCATGCCTACGGGGAAAGCGATCACCACGCACAGGAAAACGTGGTCCGCTAAGGAAAGAGTGTCCATCGCGATACTCAAAACGCGGTGGAGGGAAACACTCAACAAAGCCACTGCCACGGGGTCCGTATCCTGCAAAGTCAGGACCCCGTCGGACAACACCTTCTTGACGCCTAGGACCTTGAGGCACCGCACCTCTAGGCCTAGCAGCTCTCCTCGGAGCTCTCCTCTGAACATTCGGCACATGTACATCATGGAAAGGATGGTACATGTCCGCATTGTTCATCTCCCTAGCACGGCGCTCCTCTCTCTTGCGCCTAAAGCAAAACTCACTCAAGTGTCCATCTCTCCTACAGTGCTCACAATGGTACCTCACCGCTCTCATAGGGGTTGTTGGTACTCACGGTAGTGGGTGTGTGTTGACACTGGTTATCTATTAAAATTAAAGGATAAATAATATGAAAAGGGCATGAATTCAATCACCAACAAAGGTTTAGGGTTTTAATTGACAATATTCACGAGTTTTGGTGAATTGTGATTCTGCAGGGACTAAACCAGGAAACCAACGCTGATTGCTTCCCCTAGAAGGAAGCCGATGGGAGATAACGCAACCGCCACGCCAGGAAATTTCTAGAAGACTCCAAAGGACACCAGAAGACACCAGGTGGTCGACCACCATGAGAGGATGACAGGTGGGACCGACCGGTCCCACCATGAGACCAGCGGTCTCCCCCGGGCCCGCTGGCTTCCGTCTTCTGCAAGCTTCCCCACCGACCTCTAGGACTCATCTCGGCCGTACCTTAAGTCGGTTTGATCTAACGGCTCTGGTTGATCCCTCAGGGCTATATAAGCAGCCCCAGACCCCCCTCTCCAAGCATCTCCATCTTCATTATTCATCTCCACATCAGAAACTAGGGATTCAATTAGAAGTAGAGGTCCCTCTAGATGAATCTCTTCTAGTTCATCTAGAATTAGATTTAGTTCATCTAGTTGTAATCAAGAGCCAGCTATCAAGTAGAAGACTAGTTACCCCTTTAGTTTAGGTTTAGAACCAAGTCTTATATTAGAACTAGAAGAGAGAGAGAGAGGAAGAGATCAAGAAGGAGCTCCGGCCTGTCGGATCAACTTCTTCATCTTGTACCTGCGGATTCAAGTTCATCTTCAACTTGCTTCAGCGATTGTTTCGATAATCAACGTCTAGATTTAAGTTTGAGCTATTGTTCTTATTATTCTTAAGGTTTGTGACTCTCTTTTGAGTACTTTAATTCTAGTCATTCTAGAGTTAGACTTGTTGGATAGTGTAAGCGTGGTGCTTAGACTTGATAGCTCATAAATGCCTCCTATAACGCCGGTAGTAGTGGTTGTTCGCAAGGGTGACTCTTATAGCCTTGTTGATTCTTCTATAGTCCACTTACCCGTGTGTAGGCTCGGTAGGATTATACATTTGCATAAAAGACTCATACTCTGTTTGTGACCTTTTTTGGCAACTTCCCCACTAAGAATAATATAAATATATCACTCTTAAATTGGAATTAGACAACCTTAGTGGTCCCCTCTATGCTTCTAGATTCTCCGTCCTTGTAAGCTACTCAGGGGTTAGACTTGAGACTTAACACTATCCGTTCCTTTGGGTTCGATATTAAAACTGGGTTACTCTGGTGATGTGCTACATCGGTAGATGTTATCTGTGCGCTTGCGGATAAAGTAGAGTGTGCATTAATTTATACCAACAAGCATTTCTGGCGCCGTTGCCAGGGAACAGTAGATCATCTTAAGTCTTAGTCTAACCTTGTAATCATACTTTTATCTTTTTCCTTTTTGTCCCAGTCTTTTCATTATTTTTGTTTTCATTCTTATGAATGTTGATTTTGAATTCCACTCTTATCTATCACTACCCCATGAGCAAGCTATAACTAGTAGAATCCTTACACCCCATCATAATACCTGGTTATGAGCTATGCCTACCTTTCTGCTGCACTGTCCTTGTAATGAGCATAGAAATATAATTATGAAATATTCCTTCGGGTATTTTGTCACTAACCTTTCTAGGTCTGGAGCAGAAAAGAACGAAGGAACAACAAACACAAGGTATGTCCAACCAATCATCATGCAACATTGAATTAATTCATCCAATCTTGATTTGTGCAAAATCCAAGCTTGGGTATGTTGGTTGTCCCTACCTTTAAGATATGCTCATCATGCTCTTTCATCTGAGTAAATCTCTATAATGCCTTCATGTTACCTTTATTTGCTATAGTATATGTTTAGGTTTGAAGTACTTTCATACATCTCTTAAATGAAGCATGGTGCGTAGTTTAGGAGTGGGTGATCTTGCTTTCAAAGGCCTTTTAATTTAAGCATGCTTATGTTAGAATGCCCTCTTAAATCAAATTAGACGTGGTGTCTAGGTTGGTTTCTGAGCCAACAGTATGCTATAGTGGATGTTGGATATTTTGTTGGACTAAACCCTGCAGGGAAACTTTCAATATCAATTTGGGAAAGTCCGGAGATGAACTCACACTGGAGATGAAGAGACACGAACTTCAACAACTCTTGCACAATGAAGACTCAGCTCATTCATCATGGATGAAAGAACTGTGAGTATCAAAGTTTATTTATTTTGTCTTCTACTGCAAGTTATCTTTCGTCTTGAATCATGTTAAAGTGCAGCCAACACATAATAGTCTATGCTAAAACAATCCTCAAAACATATTTTTATTAGCATAGATGCAAAATACATAAGTTATGGATAACAACCCATGCTTAAAATTCTTGCAATCCTTCGGGTATATGTCCACTAACATTATGCAGGAGAAAAAGTTTGCTCATCCATGGTTTGGTGTGAACATTGAAGATCCAAAACTCAAACCATAGACACACAAACCTACTCTCAGATACAAAAAAGTGCTAGCCTAGCTTTGAGTCTTGCTTGGGCGCTGATGACAAACAGGATGCAACTTACATCGTATGAGACAACCTATGCCTGCAACCATCATTGCCCAAGACATCAAGACAAGAAGTGGGAAGTTATCCTCTTTTCTAATCAAGAGCTAGCTTGGGAGACAAGATGGTACCACTACAACAATAGCAAGATCTACAAGTCAAACACATGAACATGCTGTTGGGAGTCCATCTACATCACAAGCCAGCATGGGAGAGACAATTCCGTTGTCTAGATGTGTTTGACAATCAAAGGGAGGAAGGAGAAACTAGCTTCAAGACATATTGATCTCATACCTATCACTTTGATCAGTACAAACCACTAGATGCTATCCAGTCGAGAAAAAGAATATGATCCACCACTCATTCTTAGAAGATTGTTCTTAAACACCATCAATGTTATCATCTTTATCGGACCTAGAGAAGTCAACTTTTGGATCTTTCGCTACACCTTCAACATCTACATCACTTATGAGCAGCCAAAGAGAACCAAGAGAAGACGTCGAAGGGAGAACCAACTGCCAAGAATTGAGGAGGGCATTAGGAAGGATGAAGCCACTTCACCACATGAGTTAGAAGATGGAGAGATAATACCTGAGCCAGTAAATCAAGAAGAACAGCCGATAAGATCTCCATCATCTAGACACTGTTGACAGGACAAGTCTCAGTGGTGACATTACAAGACAAAAGACTCTCATGGAGGCACTCGAGTAGCAGCTCTAAATTCAAGTCTCTTGCCAACCCAATGATAAGGAAACAAGAAAGGTTAAGAGACAAGAATACAAGAGAAGAACGAAATGTCCCTACATCCTCATAGTACAAGAAAGAGAGAGGATCCTAGTTAGCATACTCGAGGAACAATGCGCCTTCACTGATAAGTCGACACAAGAGAAGGAAGGTCGATACCTCTAAAGATGATTCCACTGTGATCTTCCTCCTATCAAGCATACTATGAGACAAACAAGAGAAGACAAGCCAGCTAGACAAGAGAAGCTTCCACAAGGTGGTTCGACACATCACTCTTCAATGACAAAGTAACATTTCAAGGTAAGTAACCATCACTTTAAAAGCTTCTTCTTGATTCTAGTATGAACATAGATAAAGAACAAAACATGTTTAAGTTGCACCTCACTTGATCCAACCTAATCAACTCAACATGTTTAGTCCTTTGATCTTTGTTCCTAGCTTTACTCTCTTGAATCTCACTGTCTTAACTACATGAGCTAAAATGTTGTGCATCTAACCTTTGGAGGATGATATATCTTAATCATGAAAAGATCGACACTTTATGCATAGATTATCCTTCCTTGGGTTAAGTAGTTTGATCTGTTAAATATTTTAAGATTCTACTTTCATGCTCATCCTCTGATCCTACCACTCATGTTAAAATTGAATAGAACACATAAACAACAAGTTTGTCTTGTGCAATGTGCCTAAGGTTAGAGAGGAATAAACAAAACTTTTGGTTCTATTGGTGTTTTTCCACCAACAGAGCCCATGCACTTGATCTCTACCATGTCTTTATGAGCAGGACACACTCTTGAGCAAACATGGAGAAGTTTATCACTTCCAAATTCTACAGAGTGAAGGTCCTAGATCTACAAGAACATGCACACTGAGCAAGATGCTGCCAGCTTCCACAATTAACGCTTCACTTCAAACTGCTGGACGAACGAACATGAGTGACACCATATCAAGAGGCATAAACAAGAAGGAATGATGGAATACGTCGTAGTCAGAATTAGAGGTCATGAAGTCCCCACAGACTTCTTGATCCTTGACATGGAGAAGACGATGATGTCCACCTCATCCTAGGAAGACCATTCCTCTACGCTACAAGTACAATCATTTACAAGAGGAAATCCATTTTCACTTTCCTGGAGAAAAAGCACGATGCAACTTCATCAACTAAATGCCCAATGAAGCACCCATGAAGAATAGAAGTGAAAGACGCCGCTCTCAAAGCCAAAGAAGACAAAGCTATCGAGAATAGAGAGGTCAATCACGAAGAAGAAGCTATCGACACTGTCCCGAAAAAGAAAGGAAGAAATCTCAAGACAGTGAACCACAGGAAGTGAAGACTCAGACCAAGAAAGTATGAAAGAAAAAGTCTGCACCTAAGAGGTACAATCAATAACAACTTTCCAAATGTGTGGCATACCTTGGGAGGCCTAAACCAAGGGAAGGTCCAGTTCGTCGGACCTAAATATCCGAACCTTCGCCAAAAGGTAAAAATCGGTAGTTATCATATATATTTTTCCTACATATTTCTCATATTTAATTCTTAGTTATTCATTGCATCATTATATTTAATTCACAAATATTTTAATTTCTATATTGCATTAGAAAAGAAAATAAAAATATTGCAATTGTCACACTATATAATAAACCATAAAGCTCCACGTGAATAATTCTATGGTGTGTAAAAACTCACAAGGATATTCACCGTGGTGGCATAAAAATAATCAAAATAAATATGCATGCATTCATCTTGTGCATTTTCTCTTGCATCATAAAAATATTAAAAACAAAAATATTGAGAAAGAGATCTTACTGAAATTCTAGACAACTAAGGCTTGAGTGGCCAACCATTAATGCTTAATCTATTCCACAAGTTTTGTTGTCTATTTGACTTTCACAGGATTTGAAAGGCCAAGAAAAGCTGACTAGCAAGTGAATGCTCCATCCACTGTTGGTGCACTGTCTCAACAAACATCAACATCAACCAAAGCTCTAATAGAGGAAGGACATATCCACTACCAGTCTGCTACATTGCAAGATCGAACGACTACGTCAACATTCAGCTTGGGGGAAGGCACCCCCATGTATCCACGCAAGTATCTTTATCCTCTTAAGTTTTTCATTCTATAAACAAAATGAAAACATCAAAAATATGTGAGCACATGAAGGTTCACTATTAAAAAAAAAAACACAAAAAATATGTGAGCACATGAAGGATCACCATTAATTAAAAAAAAGAGAGACAAAAATATATGGGCACATGAAGGCACAACGCTATTAAGGGAACCAGTTTGGGGGAGACGCACCCCTGTTATCTTCGTGATCCAGGTATGTCTTATTCATTATCTTAGTTATTTATAATAAAGTGTGTTAGGTTAAATAAATACTATGTAAGTTTGTTAGATTGTTTTAAGAAGTTAATAATAAAAGAAGAACCCTCTCTCTCTAATCTTTTGCATGGAAATAATGAATAGTTGCTCTATCTAATTTCTTTGAAGTACCTAGCCTTCAAAGCATGAGTTCTCCTAATAATAATGAGCCTTAAAATAAAATTAAATACATGGATGGCAAATACTTAATCTAAGGTCTAGGTAATTGGGATATGACATGTGATGATCTGAGCTGCTATTATCTTGTTCTAAACAACACTAAAGTTCCGGAGATTTCTAAATATGAATATGACTAATGATTGCATTGAGTTAAATTAAGCTTTGTGACCCTGTGAGATGTTATCTTGCCATTGAATTGAGATCACTTACACATTCCATCCATCTTTCGCATAAATGCTCATAATTATCTGTTGCTACCCTCTAAGTTTGTTGGAAGCATGTGGCTATTAAAAAAAAGAAAGAAAAAAAAGAGAAAAGAAAAAAAAGGAAAGATCCGAGGAAATAAAAAGGGACAAGTGTCCGAAACCTCAAAAATATAGATCTCAAGGAAATAAAAAGGGACAAGTGTCCGGAACCTCGAAAAAAAATGTCAAAAAAAAATGGGCACGTGCCCGACAGTAGAATTAGCCTAATAGCCACATATCTCTGATAAAACAGAAGAGAGTGAATACATCAAAAGAGCATCCGACTCTATTTTTCCATACACATGCACTTCTTGATTCAATGGTTGGTTGACTTCTCTTTGGATCCATTGTTTAATTTGACAACATATGTTTTAATGCTTTTGAAAATTAATTAAAACTCCGGGATAAAGTGAAGTGAAAGAACTAGAGACATAGTGCTTGATTTGATCGTTCAATCTCTCAATTATTTAAGATCTAAGGTAAAAGTAATAAGCCCCATGAAGAATAACATGATATGTTTCGGAGAACTTTTGTTTAACAGCAGGTATACTTGTTAGAAGTGAAGATATTGTAGCAACTCCTGATCCATTGTTAATTATTGGTTTTTGAAGGACCGAGAAGCTACCCGAAAGCGACCAGAGGGGGGGTGAATGGGAGCTTCAATAATTTCCTTTCGGAAACTAGATGCCACTGTCCCAAGATCAACCTCAAAAGCGAAACCTAGAGCTTGCTAATGTCCACGACCCTAGATGTAGGGTGGATGCTTCCTAGAAGCACAGCGGGACACTAGACAACCCTAGAAAGCCAACCCAAAAGACGGAACTCAAATCCGATCAAGAACGAAACGCGACGAAAAACGCGCGAAACTGCAGGACCGGATCTGGCTGCGCCGGTCAGCAGGGACCGGACGCGTCCGGTCGTCAGAAAACAGCTCTGGGGCTCTCGTTCGCGACCGGACGCACGGAGCTCAAGCGTCACCGCACGCGTCGGTATCGTACTGAGATCTCGTTACATCGCGTCAGATGAGTAGAAAAACTATCAAGTCGACTGAGCGTCGGGTCAGATGAGACAATGACACGGGAACAGTGCAAAAGGTAGAGTCCGGTCGAATCGAAATGCAAAAGTTCCAGACGAACGGGGAGAGAAGCGTCCGGTCAGTACGCAGAAAAGCTTGGCGCCGTGCTCACGAACCGGACTCTGAAAGCGTGCGTCCGGTCAGCACGACAGACGTCCGGGTCACCCCGCGACTGCACTGAAACTCCGGCGATTCAACCCGATCTTCTCCGAATCAGTGCTCTAGGCTGGGGGATTCGATCTGCGGAGTCACAAGGAGGTTCAGGGAGCCATCTCTAAGAGATCATGGCTCGAACCTAACTCCAAATCGGTGAATCGAAGGAATTCGGGAAAGAAAAGAAGAGAAAGAGACCCGAAACTAAAACTGATCGATCTCCTAGAACGTGAGGTTAGAGATGATTTCTTTCGTGGAAAGAAGGCTCACGATCTAGAGAAACTCAGTTCAACGGAATCGTGAAAGATGGACGAAGCACAAAGATCAAGCGACGGGAAACACTCAAAGCACAAGCAATCGCGAAGAACATGATGAACATGAAATCAAAACGCGAAATTGACACCAAGAGATGGGATCCAAGGTGAGGAACGGCCTCACTTCCTCGAATCAACAGTACACAGAGTGGAGTGAGTCTCTCTGCGGATCTCAACTAGGCGACAAGACAGGGGGTCGAGCCGCGAGCCCGTCCCGTGCCCCCGTCCCCACACGACTCTGAAACTGGCCCCGGAGACCGAATTGACCACTAAAGACTAACCCAAAGACCCGATAATCCTAGTGATGATGATCCAGAAGAGATGTAAAGCTTCCAAGAGATCAGGGATCCAAACTCTGAAGAAACCCTAGAAAACCTACCTAACATACTCTCCAAATATCCTAGAACCTGGTGAACCGAAATCATCTGAATCCGGACGGCACCAGCTACGCGATCGGATCAAATCAACACAAAATCATTACGCAATAGCGAGACCCAGAGATCGATCTAAGGTAAACAACCCCCTTCCCGATCCAAGCGACAGTGGGTTCTGGTAAACAGAGTGGAACTGAGGATAAACTAACCCCAGTACTGAGAGAAGCTGAACACCCGAGTGACTACCCCACGGACTTCCCTTAGCGACCCTAGCCTCCTTATCCCCCCGTACCAGCTTAGAGGCCCACCCGCGTGGTAGGTAGATCCGACGGCCACGCCCGCACGGTCTTCCGCGTCGCCTCCACGCAACCTTCAGATCGCCGCCACGTGCCGCCACCACTCTGCACCCCGGTTTTGCGGCCCAAACCGGGAAACCAGCCTTTTCCATCAGCCCCCGGTTTTGAGGCCCAAACCGGGAAACCAGCCTCCAGCCCGAGTTTTGTGGCCAAACTCGGAAACCGTCCGCGCCCGAGTTTTGAGGCCCAAACTCGGAAACCGGCCACGCCCAGGTTTTGAGGCTCAACCTGGAAACCGTCGCGCCCAGGTTTTGTGGCTCAACCTGGAAACCCAGCACCCAGGTTTTGAGGCCCAAACCTGGAAACCGTCCACCGTTGGTTTTTCCCGGGCTCTACCAACAAACCGGCGTCGTAGAGGGGATGCACCGCCTGTGCACCCCTTCCACCGACATGATCGCACTTCTCCGCCTGTCGCTGTCGCAGGCTGCCAGCCACCACAGCTGATCCTCCGGCCTCCAGTCCATCAGTCCAAGTCCACGTCCGCCCTTCACCGTCCGATACATCGGCATGGCACGTCCGCCGCACGGCACGCCCATCCTTCATCGCGCCCGGTCCGTCGGCACGGCACGTCGCAACTTGACCTTCACCCGCCATCGATCACTGTCTCCGTGCTCGACACCTGCACAACACAAGCCAAAGAACATGCGCATCATCTCCATTGACAATCACTCATCACACAGAGACTCGGCATACACCCATGTATCCGCAATCTCCCCCTTGATGAGTGCATTGTCAACTCCACAACAAATCATGAATAAGAAGAAGGAGGTAGGAAGGAGTGGGAAGAGAAACCCAACCAAATGACCCAGAAGCCTAACAAAAGCCGAAGAAGGTCAAGTGGATGAAGCAAAAACTTGGTCCCCAAGACATGGGCAACGGCTTGACGCAACCAAGCAAAGCAAAGCTAGCCCTCAAGAAGAGGTAGAACAGGCTCAACACCGCTAGCAGATAGCAATTGAAGATCGGAGGACAACAGAAGCAAAATGCTAGTCCCTCAAGATAGAGGCACAGAGGCTCAACACAACTAGCAAGAAAATCACTCCGAACCAATTGAAAATCAACCCAAACCAAATGGGAAAGCACACCAGACGATACCAATTGAAAGCCAAATGAAAAAGCTTATGAAAGCTCATGAGAAGCTAGGAACGTTTGCTAGTCCCTCAAGACAGAGGCAACGGCTCAACACAACTAGCAAACTCCCCCTCGACAAATGCAAGCAACTAGGACAAAAGATTTTCAGGGCATATGATTTGCGTAAATTTCTCCCCCTAGTTGAAAATGCACTTATCAAGGCCAAAAGGTATCGGAGAAGCAACTCTCTTCACATAAACTCCCTCTGAACACAAGATCTCCTTCCACAATGCATATGAAGTCAAAATGCAAGTTAGGAGCTTCAAGTATATAGTCAAAAGAGTGCAAAGATGCTCTAATCAGTATAGCTCCAACATCTCAATTAAGCACTCAAATAGCAAAGGCTCAAACTGATCACTTATACGAAATATGAAGCATATGAGCATGTGAGCAGTTTTAAGCCAAAAGGATAGTCACCATCAACATAGCACTAGACATGTATAGAAGGAATCCAAACAAGTGCTAAGCATATATACAAGGTGAACTACCCCTAGCAAAGTTCAATCATCATGCATAGGAATGAAGCATATACTTGTGATTTCAAATTCATATCGGAGTTGCAGCGGTAAAAGAATTCACAAGTTCATTTTAGCATGTGATTGCGAGAGGTTGAAAGCTTGTCATCGCCTAACTTTTCAACCGTGCGAAGCCTATGCCGAAGCAATCAGAAGCTTAAAGCAACGGTTTCGGTCATACACTACATGGCTCAAGTTTAACTCAAAGTGCAATGAGAAACAGTCTCAATACCATGAGGTGTTGACAAGCAATCCCATCTCGATCTTTTCAATTCAACAATACTTGGTTCAGATTTTAAGCAAGTTATGAACAACCAAGCAAGTGAATGACTCAGAACTAGAGACATAGCAACCTAGCATATATGAAAAGCAGGAATGGACTCAACACACCCTACACATGCTAGTTGCATATCTCAATGGTGAACATTTTCAGATTTATATACATTAGGCATAATTCACCATTCCAAAAAATAGCTCGCTCATAACATGTAACAGTGATCAGAAAGAGCATAAGCTACAAGCATCATCATAAGTATCGGAGCAATACTAACAAGAGCATAATTACATTCTAGTGAATATAGACATGAAGCTCAGAATGTAAATGCGTATGCCCGACACAAAACTGAAAGAAAGAAGATACCAAAAGGAGAGACTCAAGAAACTCAAAAGAAAAGAGCCTCACAATAAAAGAGTCAGTCTAACATCTCAAAATGCTTCCCCCATCTAAAAGGGGAAACACACACCAAGCTCACCCCTCAACCTATTAAAGGTTGATTCGTCTAAAGGCTTGGTGAAAATATCAGCCAATTGGTGATGAGTATCGACATGGCGAAGGTCGATATCACCCTTCTCCTGGTGGTCTCGCAAGAAATGAAAGCGCACATCAATGTGTTTGGTTTTCGAGTGAAGCACAGGGTTCTTAGCAACGCTAATGGCACTCGTGCTGTCACAAAGCAAAGGAACTCGAGTAAAGCTCAAACCAAAATCACGCAAAGTGGCCATCATCCAGAGTAACTGGGAACAGCAGCTAGCCGCAGCAACATATTCAGCCTCCGTGGTAGACTGAGCGACACTAGACTGCTTGCGAGAAGACCACGACACAGAGAAGATCCAATAAACTGGCAAGTCCCAGAAGTGGACTTGCGCTCAATGCGACAACCAGCAAAATCAGCATCAGAAAACCACAAAGCGAGAGGGTGGAGAAGCAGAATACCAAATCCCGAGCTCAGGCGTGAAACGAAGGTACCTGAAGATGCGCTTCACCGCCTGACGGTGAGAAAGTGCGGCGAAGCCTGAAAGCGCGCGCACAAGCACACGGCGAACTGAATGTCCGGCCGTGTCGCCGTCAGGTAGAGCAGCGATCCAATCATGCTGCGGTACTCCTTCTGGTCCACTGCTTCTCCATCCGTGTCGGCATCCAGGGCAGTCGTCGTCGACATGGGCGTCGGAAGAGGCTTAGCCTCACCCATGTCGAACCGCTTCAGCAAGTCCCTTGTGTACTTGCCCTGGTGCACAAACGTCCCCTCTCGGGATTGCTTAATTTGCAACCCGAGAAAGAAAGTCAGCTCGCCCATCATGCTCATCTCGAACTCCCTGCTCATAGTATCTGCAAACTTGGCAACCAAAACGTGAGAAGAACCACCGAAAATGATATCATCCACGTAAATTTGGACCAAGAGAGTATCTTTGCCTTGCTTGAGGAGAAAGAGCGTTTTATCTACACATCCCATTTTAAAACCCTTAGCTAGCAAAAAGGTTTTTAATCTCTCATACCAGGCTCTAGGGGCTTGTTTCAAACCATACAAAGCTTTGTGGAGTTTAAAGACATGGTTTGGAAACTTGGGATTTTCAAAACCGGGGGGTTGCTGGACATAGACCTCCTCCTCAATATAGCCGTTTAAGAAGGCACTCTTGACATCCATTTGAAAAAGTTTGAAACCCATGGATGCAGCATAAGCCAAGAGTATCCTAATAGCCTCCAAACGAGCTACAGGAGCGAAGGTCTCCTCATAATCTATCCCCTCCTTCTGACTATAACCCTTCGCTACAAGCCGGGCCTTGTTTCTCACAATGTGGCCCTCCTCTCCTTGCTTGTTTTTAAATACCCATTTTGTCCACAATAGGTTTACAGTCAGGAGGTTGTGGCACTAGAACCCAAACCCGATTTCGCTCAAAGTTCTCTAGCTCCTCATGCATGGCATTGACCCAATCCGGATCCGTCAATGCGTGTCCAACATCTCGGGGCTCAAGAACGCAACAAAGCAGAATGAGCAAAGTGCGAGATGGTGCTGTGACCTGGAGCGAGTAACTCGCTCGTCGATGTCGCCGATCATCTGTTCAGGGGGTGCTGGCGCTGGATGTGTCGTGGCGCCTCCCGGGAAGAAGTACCTCCCCCTCAACAGTAGCTGGTTCCACCCCGGGTACAAAGTGTACCAGCGCGAGGTGGATCCACGGCCCCCAGGAAGAAGACGTCTCGGGGCCCACGGGTCGTCGTCGAAGCCGCTCCCGGCGGCGCGGCAGGCGGAGGGGTTGCTGGATCATCTATACCTTCAGCACCCTCTTCCTCGTCATCGAAAAGAGGCTCTCCAACCTCGTGATCACCTGCACGCTCAAACGAGAAGAAGGAGAAACAAGAGTCTCGTCGAAGGTGACATCTGATGTCTCCATGACTCGGTTAGTGTCAAGGTTAAGTACACACGATAAGCTCGAGTGTGAGTGCCATAACCCAAAACAAAACACACCGTCAGAAGAACGAGACTCAAACTTGTCTAGGTTGCCTTTTTTCAATATAAAACAGTGCAACCAAAGACTCTAAAAACTCACCTTGGGCTGGCGACCAAAACGCAACTCATAAGAGGTCTTCTTCAAAACACTCTCAGAAAAATGCGATTCGAAATATAGCATGCAGTGTTCATAGCTTCGGCCCAATAGCGCCTAGGAGTCCTATGCTCATCAAGCATCGTCCTGGCCATCATCTCAACAAGGGTCCGATTCTTCCTCTCTACAACACCATTTTGGGGTGGTGTATAGGAGAAGAAAACTGATGCTCCAAACCAAGGCATTTACAAAACTTCTCAAAATCCGAATTTTTAAACTCGGAACCATTATCACTTCTAATCGCTCGCATCGAGTTCAAAGGGAACTCGTTCTGAAGACGCAAAATCAGATCGCGAGCGAAGGAGAATGTCTCGGACTTCTCAACTAAAAAGAAGACCCACGAATACCTCGAAAAGTCGTCAACAATAACAAGCACATACCACTTCCCACCAACCGAGCTCACCCGAGCCGGACCAACAAGGTCCATATGCAAAAGCTCTCCGGGGTGCGAGGTCATAACCTTGGTCAAAGGATGGTGGGGAGCAGCAACCATCTTTCCATGCCGGCAAGCATGGCAACTAGATCCTTCTCCAACGAAAGCTTGGGCAATCCTCGGATTAAGCCAAGTGAGCTAAGTCTTGCAAGCAAGTCAAAACTCAGTGACCGAGCCTCCTATGCCACTTCCAAAGATCAGAAAAGAAGGACTAGCCAAAAGACAGCGAGAAGATCCAAACGACTTTGAGAAATTCGCGCGAAAGACATTCCCAAAGGGTGAAATCAGACATACAAGATCACCCTGAGGATCTAAGATCCGGCTAAGGTTCGGTTTGAAACGAATCTCATAGCCTTCACGAAAAGTTGCGAAACAGAAAGCAAGTTAAAATGCAGGTTAGAAACAAGAGCAACCTCGCGCAACACAAAGTGCTCATTAACCCGCACTGCACCAACGGACAATACCTTGCCCTTACCTTTGTCGCCGAAGGTTTATGTACTCTTTCCGGCGACCGGACTAGGCTGGAGAACCATTTGGCATTTCCGGTCATGTGCCTCGAGCAACCGGAATCCACAAGCCAAATGTCCTCCAACCGCTCCTCCTACATCAATAAAAAGACATAGGGTGAACATACGGTCCAACACTGGGGTTAGTAAGATAAGAAGGAAACCAGTGTTGGGCCGGCTGCTCAAAAGAACGGTCAGTGTAAAAACCATCCTGTCTAGGGGGATAGCGATCACCACGCACAGGAAAACGTGGTCCGCTGGGGAAGAAGCGCTCACCGCGAAACTCTACCTGCGGTGGGACAAGGCGCTCAACAAGCCTCCGCCACGGGGTCCGTTACCTGCAAAAGCAGGACCCCGTCGGGCACGCTCTCTACGAGATCTACGCCTAGGAGCCTGCTGCTCAACTCTAGCGTCTCTCCTCGGAGCTCTCTCCTGCCTAGGCCTCACAAACTGAGGTGCTCTACCTCTAGGCCTAGTCTCCCTCCTAGGGGCTCTCTCCTGCTGCCTAGGCTGGGTATGCTTCCCTCCAGACCTAGCAGCTCTCCCCTGAGGCTTCGGAGCATGTCCACCACGAGCTGGGTGAAACATGTCCGGGTTCTGCATCTCCCTAGCACGGCGCGCCTCTCTCCTGCGCCTAAAGCAGAACTCACTCAGTGACCATCCCGCCCACAAAAGTCACACTGAAACCTCACCGCGCGCAAAGGGGGTTGTTGGTTTGCAGGGATGTGGGTATGGTTCACCTTGCCCTTGCCCTTCTGTGGCAACTCCTCTCGGATGGGTGGCATTGTGTCAAGCTTGTTCTTTAGGTGATTGGGCTTGGGTTGCCATTGTGGATTCTTGGGTGGAGCCTTGGGGGGTTCAACTACAACTCCATCCTTGGTGACAGGCTGGCAGGCTCTTTGGGTGGAAGCTTGGTTAGTTTGGGAGTAGTGGTGGAGTTGGGCTTCTCACAGGGGTTCAGACCACTAGACTCTCCAATCTTACCAAAAGCTGAAAGATCAACACTCTGGCCAAGACCTACACCAGGAGCCCCAGCAGCTCGCTTGAATTGGGAGATCATCATCCCGAGCTGAGGCTCACCACAAGACACCCATGACAAGACGGTCCGAAGGTATGTGTTTTCCTCCTCGGTACGCACCTTGTCATGCCTCACATTGGCCATCTCCTGCTCCAGGCCCTCACACAAAGCACACCTCTTGACACAAGTGCTATCCGAGCCGGCCTTCTCAAAAGACTCAAGCTTGGCATTCTTCTCTGCCAACTCGGATTGCAAGACAGGACAAGTCTTGCACGCACCCAACAGCTGCGGTCTAGCTCGGAGCTCATCCACCTCATCTACCAGCGCAGCATGCTTACTCCTCAGAGTGAGAAGATCTGTCATGTGCGCGGCGCAACTCTCGCACTCCAACTCCTCCGACACAACCACGGTGGACCGAGCGAACTCAAGCTCCTTCACCGTGTCCTCCCACTTCTGCCTAAACTCCTTGCGCTCTCTAGCGGCACGCCTAAGCAACTTATCTTGGCTAAGGAGGGCAGCAGTCAACTTCTCAACCTCGGAGGAAAGCTCGTCGTAGGTGAGAGATACCTGGGAGGTGTCGTCGTCGTCGTCGTTCCGAGGTGTGTGCTCCGGCTCGCCGTCGACCTCATCTCCGAGCGCCATGGTACACAGGCCTTCGTCGCCGGCGAAGAAGCACAAGCCGTTGAACGTGTCCTCCAGCTTCTTCTTCTCGGACTCGTCATCACTCGATCGAGCGGAGTCGTCATCCGAGCCGTCGACGTCGCTGAGCGTGGCGAAGAACGCTCGCTGCTCAGCCTGCTGCTTCTCCAAGTACTTCTTCTTGATGTACTCTTGTTGAAGCCGCCCCGCTTCTTGTGCCTTGGGGGAACGTGCTTCTCCTTGTACTTGGAGTCGCGCCTGTGGCCGTGATCGCCCTTCCCAAGATGCTTGTTCTTCTTCTTGGGGCAGTCGGCGATGAAGTGGTCGGGGTCGCCGCACTCGTAGCATCCGTGCGTCCTCCTCCGCGACGACGGTTCATGCGGTTGTTGTGGAACCGCGAGAACCGGTTGGCAAGCAAAGCCAACTCGTCGTCTCCCAAAGACTCCAGCTGGTCCTCTGTCACAGAAAAGAGAGAAGAAAGCGCAAAGCCAGCTGAGGGGTTAGAGGAAGAGCCGGAAACCAAAGCCATGGACGGGCGAGAAGGATTTTCAAAAGAAGCCCTCGCCATAGCATCAATCTCACTGGACTTGAGCTTACTGAAGAGCTCGTCGCAGGTGAGGGTCTCATAGTTCGGCGATTCGATGATTGCCTGAACCTTGGAGTCCCACACCGAACGGTCAAGAGTGTGCAAAAGCTTCAAAGCACGCTCATGATCGTCAAATGGCAACTGCTCTCTGTTAGCCCTCATCCTGTTGACAATCACCTGAAAGCGAGCGAATAAACTTTCTATGCTCTCGCCAGGTTGATGTCTAAAGTTCTCATACTCTCGCTTGAACGACTCGTAGAGTCGGGTTTTGACTTGAGAGGTGCCCTCATGAAAACGCATGAGAGTGTCCCAGATCTCCCGAGCCGTAGCGAGGTGAGAAACGCGATCAAACTCACCCCATACTCAAACAAGAGAAAAGCATTACGGGCTCGGCTATTGGCATCGTGCTCATCGATCTGCTGTTGATTCACACGAGCAGCCAAGACCACGTAATCAGGGGAGTTGCAAATATCCCAGATCGAAGCGCCCAAGCTCTGCAAATAGGCCGACATACGTATCTTCCAATACGCATAGTTCGTCCCATCGAAAAACGGCGGTTTGCCCACGCCGCGATCCATGTCGCCTTCGGTGGATCTGGAACCGGCTAAGGTGGAAGATCCTTAACCCGCTCCGATACCAATTGAAGGACCGAGAAGCTACCCGAAAGCGACCAGAGGGGGGTGAATGGGAGCTTCAATAATTTCCTTTCGGAAACTAGATGCCACTGTCCCAAGATCAACCCCAAAAGCGAAACCTAGAGCTTGCTAATGTCCACGACCCTAGATGTAGGGTGGATGCTTCCTAGAAGCACAGCGGGACACTAGACAACCCTAGAAAGCCAACCCAAAAGACGGAACTCAAATCCGATCAAGAACGAACGAACCGCGAACGAAAACGCGCGAAACTGCAGCGACCGGACTCTGGCCTGCGTCCGGTCAGCAGGGACCGGACGCGTCCGGTCGTCAGAAAACAGCTCTGGGAGCTCTCTGTTCGCGACCGGACGCACGGAGCTCAAGCGTCCGTCGTTCACTGAGCGTCCGGTCAGATGAGACAATGACACGGGAACAGTGCAAGCGTAGCGTCCGGTCGAAATGCAAACAGAGCGTCCGGTCGAGAGCGTCCGGTCAGTACGCAGAAAAGCTTGGCGCCGTGCTCAACGCCGGACTCTGAAAGCGTGCGTCCGGTCAGCCCGACAGAGCGTCCGGTCACCCCGCGACTGCACTGAAACTCTCCGGCGATTCAACCCGATCTCCTCCGAATCAAGTGCTCTAGGCTTGGGATTCGATCTGAGGAGTCACAAGGAGGTTAGTGAGCTATCTCTAAGAGATCATGGCTCGAACCTAACTCCAAATCGGTGAATCGAAGGAATTCGGGGAAGAAGAGAAAGAGACCCGAAACTAAAACTTGATCGATCTCCTAGACCGTGAGGTTAGAGATGATTTCTTTCGGTGGAAAGAAGTGCCTCACGATCTAGAGCAACTCAGTTCAAACGGAATCGTGAAAGATGGACCGAGCACAAAGATCAAGCGACGGGAAAACTCAAGGCACAAAGCATCCGCGAAGAACATGATGAACATGAAATCAAAACGCGAATTGACACCAAGAGATGGGATCCAAGGTGAGGATACGGCCTCACTTCCTCGAATCAACAGTACACAGAGTGGAGTCTCTCTGCGGATCTCAACTAGCTAAAGCAGGGGTGTGGGAGAGTGGAAACCCTAGGAAATGAAAGCTCTAACTGAGATTGAGATAGGGAGGAGGGTGTCTCCCCTAGACTACTTATACTAACCTAGCCTAAGTCTATTTCCTACTCTACCCCTCTCTACTCTAATTTACAGAGCGGACCAGCCTAACCCTAAGGCTATTCTAGTCCACCCGCTGGTGGTAGGTAGATCCGACGGCCACGCCCGCACGGTCTTCCGCGTCGCCTCCACGCAACCTTCAGATCGCCGCCACGTGCCGCCACCACTCTGCACCCCCGGTTTTGCGGCCCAAACCGGGAAACCAGCCTTTTCCATCAGCCCCCGGTTTTGAGGCCCAAACCGGGAAACCAGCCTCCAGCCCGAGTTTTGTGGCCAAACTCGGAAACCGTCCGCGCCCGAGTTTTGAGGCCCAAACTCGGAAACCGGCCCACGCCCAGGTTTTGAGGCTCAACCTGGAAACCGTCGCGCCCAGGTTTTGTGGCTCAACCTGGAACCCAGCACCCAGGTTTTGAGGCCCAAACCTGGAAACCGTCCACCGTTGGTTTTTCCCGGGCTCTACCAACAAACCGGCGTCGTAGAGGGGATGCACCGCCTGTGCACCCCTTCCACCGACATGATCGCACTTCTCCGCCTGTCGCTGTCGCAGGCTGCCAGCCACCACAGCTGATCCTCCGGCCTCCAGTCCATCAGTCCAAGTCCACGTCCGCCCTTCACCCGTCCGATACATCGGCATGGCACGTCCGCCGCACGGCACGCCCATCCTTCATCGCGCCCGGTCCGTCGGCACGGCACGTCGCAACTTGACCTTCACCCGCCATCGATCACTGTCTCCGTGCTCGACACCTGCACAACACAAGCCAAAGAACATGCGCATCATCTCCATTGACAATCACTCATCACACAGAGACTCGGCATACACCCATGTATCCGCAGTTTTGCTAAGGGACTAGCAATGGGTAAGCTTGGGGAATTGTTGACACTGTTATCTATCAAAATTAAAGGATAAATAAATATGAAAAGGGCATGAATTCAATCACCAACAAAGGTTTAGGGTTTTAATTGACAATATTCCATGAGTTTTGGTGAATTGTGATTCTGCAGGGACTAAACCAGGAAACCAGCGCTGATTGCTTCCCCTAGAAGGAAACCGACGGGAGATAACGCAACCGCCACGTCAGGAAGTTTCTAGAAGACTCCAAAGGACACCAGAAGACACCAGGAGGTCGACCACCACGAGAGGATGACAGGTGGGACCGACCGGTCCCACCATAAGACCGGTCGGTCTCCCCCCGGGCCTGCTGGCTTCCGTCTTCTGCAAGCTTCCCCCACCGACCTCTAGGACTCATCTCGGTCGTACCTTAAGTCGGTTTGATCTAACGGCTGCGGTTGATCCCTCAGGGCTATATAAGCAGCCCCAGACCCCCCTCTCCAGGCATCTCCATCTTCATTATTCATCTCTGTTAACACTGGATTTTGGTCAACATTGAGAAGATGACAGGTGAACCCAACGGGCAGTGAAAGAGCATTCAGTAGACGGCCAAGCGGTCGGTTACTCCATTCAGGAAATAGATATGGCAAGAGAGGCCGGTCACGAGGGTAATTGACCATGACCACGATAGATTAAACGTGTATTCAAGAAGCAGAGGGTTCTGATCTCATTGGCCAGGAGTTGGATTTGGTGGCGTTGTGATGTGGCAAGCATGCAAAGAACGCAATATATATAAAGCATGCACATCTCGACGTCCACTTCTATATTTAGCATGAATGGCTTCACGATGAAGGAAAGGCTAGAAGACGGTCTGCATGTCCAGTGTGCTGAGATGGACGTATAAGGCATTCGGCAAGTATCCATGCGGTCGGCTAGTTTCCAAGGATTCGGCAACTGCTCATGCGGTCGGCTATTCTGAGAAAAGGGACTTTCCATTGAAATGATAGAAGCGACAGCCGATCGGGCAAGAAAATTGCGACAATCAAGGCAATGATGATTCCGAAAGGAGTTGAAGGCCAAGAATATTGTATTTTCCTTTAATATTTCATAGTCGTGTCCTCTTAGGACTTGTATTGCGTCCAGGGTATAAATATAAACCCTTGGCTATTGTAAAAAGGGTTCACTACCATATCAATACAACCGGCCCCGTGCCACCTTTCGAGTCCTAAGTCGTGTCGTCGAGTTCTTCGAGAGAATCATCGATCCGTCGACCTCCATAAGTACCGGCAACCTTGCTATCATGTCTAGTATCATGCGGTGGATGTAGATATGATGCAAGTAGTCTCGTATGTTAAGCTTAGTATCGTGCGGCGGATTTAAGCTTATGACGGGAAGTTTTTGCTTATGCCTTGTATCGTGCGGCGGATTAAGTCATGAGTAAAAATAGTTATCGGCTTTGTTCGATTTGGCAGATCTAATAGATTCATTAAGTTACCATGTGTTATATGTTTTATTTATTTAATTCCTATAACACTCTTTGCCCAATCTAGATTGATCTATGTTCGGCCTTGCTGCATGAGTTTATTTGTGCTTCGTTAATCATAAGATCATGATGGCCGAATTAACTTTCAATCCAGATTGTTACATGTTGTGGTTTATGCATGTTGACCATGTTTAGGCTTTGATAGAGCCAGGTACCGTGCGGCAGGTGTAGGTTTTAGATTAGTTTAATCATGCTTTGCTTGTATGTTCCTTCTTCATGGACCCCAGTTCGGCTAGTTTGCCGACTCTGGTTAAGCTTACATGAGTAATGAGTTTTTATAGATCTGTTCAGATATATGTATGCTTTTAGCTTCTTATAATTAGATCGTATCATGCGGTGGATTAATCTAATTATAAGGAGTGGTGTGGACTTATAGCAAGTGGTATCATGCGGTGGATTAGCTTTGCTTGAGTTTATACTTGACGGGTTCATGAAGGCTAAACGTGCGGCAGATTAGTTGGATTAGCCTATGCATATGTTATTTGAATAGATTTATATTTACAAATTACCCTTTTACCCTTCTGTTATTCATGTGTTCGGCATTCAACATGTTTATGAGCTCCATCTTTCTACTTGCCGAATGACATTATAAACCTGTTTCGACAAACGGCTTTTATAGCTGTGTGCCGTCATGATTGGCTTTCAAAGCCGTACATATGGAACTGCCTGGTTTCACCCAGCATGTTCCAAGGTATTCTCATATTTTTTATCCCTTGTTGGTTTTCAGGTCAAACCGACTGGCACGCTTCCGGATTCAGAATACTCTGGGCACCCGATTGAAGCCAGCCTCGTTCGGATTGCTGTGTGCCTGGCGCAGGGCGTCACGTTTTGCGTCAACACACTTTTTGGCACGCCCAGTGGGACAACAATTCCTGTTTGATTGTCAAAGCCGATTCAATGTGTACGCACGGTATAGCTGCTAATCAACTGAGTGTACATGGCATCTACGAAGACGCAGATAGCATGCATGGGTGGCTTTGCCCCGTGCAGGGACATAGAAACCAATTAAGGAAGCTAATGAACTTCTCCTAAAGATAGAATTGGCTGATATTTTTCTCCTAAAAATAAAATGGCTTCAAATACATCATGCATGAATGTATCGGTCTCCAAATATATCATGGCACGACATACACATGAAGAGATAAATAAAAGGAAGATTTCCAAGGAGATGTTCGAAGATAAAGTCCAAACTCAGATTTATTTGCATGCTGCTATAAATAGCCGATTGAGTATCAAGGTGTCATGCCGAGGGAAGTTGGTCGATAGCTAATTATCTGCATGTCATCTTTGGAATCGGATATTCAGGAAAGGAATCGGTGGATACAACAACACGAGAAAATATACTAATTGGTCGATATGCATACAGGAATCGGCTGGAGTTATCATCGTGCATGCATCTGCGCACCGCCGAACTCGTATTCGTCCTCTACGGCACAGTCAGCTTCATGAAAAATGACGTTCTTTGAAGCTACCATGAGTTACGTGACAGCATGCTCACCTAAAGCATTCCAGTTCCTCAACAAGAAGAAAGTCAAAGGCATACTAAGCAAAAGTCGATAAGACAGAACCTTCGACTCCTATTAATATAACTTTATCTTTCCCTAAGTAACGCAAAGCTCAATCTGGTGATAAGGTTACGAAAGGCTACATCAGAGGCACAAAGGACGTTAGCAACCGGACGGCCGATAGAAGACCATCGGCTAAAACGTTTTCATCACACTTCATATTGAAAGAGATACTTTGCTCATGGCCTTGAATAAGGTGGTGCCAACAAGACACATGCAATGGTGACAAGTTCACTTATAGTCAGAACAACTACAAGATCTGAAGCAGCCAGTCATTTGCAGAAGAAGGATTGACGTTTATGATTGGCTTCAAATATTTTCAAACCCGTATTCGGCGAAGACGTCTCGGATGAGAGAAAGGAGGACACCAGTGAATCATCGATTACACCGCTGTGACTACGTGTTGGGGGGCCTGAGATCAACATGCACACATCGTACAGCATTGAGCGATCCATCGTGAAGAAGGACAAAATGAATGGTCGCTTCATCTTCAACGGTGGTTTGTGTAATTTTACCCTCGCTTCTCTAATAGTTTCAGAGCTTAAAATTCAAATCATTAAAAGAGAAACCTCTCATGTTGCGTCTCTGCACTAAACAAAACCTTAAAAATTCCACTCTATGAATATGTGATATAAATATTTTGGGTTATCCATTGTTAAAATGATAATAGATGCTCTATTTTATGTTTCACCTGTGTCTGGTTTATAGCTTTGATTTCTTTTAGATTTGGGTCTAATGGTTATTATATTTATCTTGAAGTCTTTGAGATTTGTGGGTTGCATAGAATTTAAACTTTATGTGAAAGTTGTTGTGGGATATGAATAGAAGTAGAATTTGCTATGACATTATTCTGAGAGATACTTGAAATTCGGAGATTTAATGAAATAATAAAATTTACTTAATGTCATATTGAGCGCTGTCAAATCATTGTGACTACTAGTTGAGATTATAGTCATATTCTCAAGATCAGGATTCACGTACACGTTATAAACTAATAAGTGTTTTGCATGTGCATTCTCTCTTTGATTAAAATATGAGGCTATTCTATAAATCTCAGAAATAAAAATGACGGACACGTGTCCGCCAGAACTGAGAAAGAAAAAGGGCAAACCTCCCAAATAAAAATATGAAAAAGAAAAGGTCAAGTGACCGCCAAATAAAATAAAAGATGGCCGAAGGCCTAGTAGCCTCATAATTTTAAAAGGTAGGGAGAATGACATATGCAAAAGAAAAGTAATAAAAATATTCACTTGCACTTCTTGATCTAGGTTTATGGCTTGTATCTCCTTATGGTCGAGTCTTTGACTTTGCAATATTATGTGATACGATTTTATATAAAGATAATGATAAAAACTTCGGATGAAAAGTGATCAACGGGTAAAAGATAAGCATTTCTGTAGCAATTCTGTTTTGTAATCGCTTGGGACTCAGTGAGATCTAAAGCCCCATAATTAAAGAGACGGATGGATGAGTAAGGTACCATTTTATTCAAGTTCAAAATAAATCTTAGTTCTAAAATATGATACTTTTGAGATGTAGTCGGCATTGCAGCATCTTCTGATCAATAAAAATGGAAGAACTATAATATTTATACACATATGCATTTGTAACTAACTTGTTTCCACATGTATTGGAGAATTATTGTTTTACAGGCAAAATTGTGGAAACATGGTGAGAAAATGTTATTGCTATCAGTGGATTTCTTGGCTTTTTGAAGAAGACCAACAGAGATCAAATAGTTCGAAGCATGACAATTCATACTCCGAACTAGGGGGCCTGTGTTAACACTGGATTTTGGTCAACATTGAGAAGATGACAGGTGAACCCAAAGAGCAGTGAAAGAGCAATTAGTAGACGGCCAAGCGGTCGGTTACTCTCATTCAGGAAATAGATATGGCAAGAGAGGCCGATCACGAGGGTAATCGACCATGACCATGACAGATTAAACGAGTATTCAAGAAGCAGAGGGTTCTGATCTCATTGGCCAGGAGTTGGATTTGGTGGCGTTGTGATGTGACAAGCATGCAAAGAAGGCAATATATATAAAGCATGCACATCTCGACGTCCACTTCTATATTTAGCATGAATGGCTTCACGATGAAGGAAAGGCTAGAAGACGGCCTGCATGTCCAGTGTGCGGAGATGGACGTATAAGGCATTCGGCAAGTATCCATGTGGTCGGCTAGTTTCCAAGGATTCAGCAACTACTCATGCAGTCGGCTATTCTGAGAAAAGGGAGTTTCCATTGAAATGACGGAAGCGAGAGCCGATCGGGCAACAAAATTGCGACAATTAAGGCAATGATGATTCTGAAAGGAGTTGAAGGCCAAGAATATTGTATTTTCCTTTAATATTTCATAGTCATGTCCTCTTAGGACTTGTATTGCGTCCAGGGTATAAATATAAACCCTTGGCTATTGTAAAAAGGGTTCACAACCATATCAATACAACCGGCCCCGTGCCACCTTTCGAGTCCCTAAGTCGTGTCGTCGAGTTCTTCGAGAGGAATCATCGATCCGTCGACCTCCGTAAGTACCGGCAACCTTGCTATCATGTCTAGTATCATGCAGTGGATTTAGATATGATGCAAGTAGTCTCGTATGTTAAGCTTAGTATCGTGTGACGGATTTAAGCTTATGACGGGAAGTTTTTGCTTATGCCTTGTATCGTGCGGCGGATTAAGTCATGTGTAAAAATAGTTATCGGCTCTGTTAGATTTGGCAGATCTAATAGATTCATTAAGTTACCATGTGTTATATGTTTTATTTATTTAATTCCTATAACACTCTTTGCCCAATCTAAATTGATCTTTGTTCGGCCTTGCTGCATGTGTTTATTTGTGCTTCGTTAATCATAAGATCATGATGGCTGAATTAACTTTCAATCCAGATTGTTACATGTTGTGGGTTCATGCATGTTGACCATGTTTAGGCTTTGATAGAGCCAGGTACCGTGCAGCAGGTGCAAGTTTTAGATTAGTTTAATCATGCTTTGCTTGTATGTTCCTTCTTCATGGACCCCAGTTCGGCTAGTTTGCCGACTCTGGTTAAGCTTACATGAGTAATGAGTTTTTATAGATCTGTTCAGATATATGTATGCTTTTAGCTTCTTATAATTAGATCGTATCATGCGGTGGATTAATCTAATTATAAGGAGTGGTGTGGACTTATAGCAAGTGGTATCATGCGGTGGATTAGCTTTGCTTGAGTTTATACTTGACGGGTTCATGAAGGCTAAACGTGCGGCAGATTAGTTGGATTAGCCTATGCATATGTTATTTGAATAGATTTATATTTACAATTACCCTTTTACCCTGCTGTTATTCATGTGTTCGGCATTCAACATGTTTATGAGCTCCATCTTTATACTTGCCGAATGACATTATAAACCTGTTTTGACAAATAGCTTTTATAGCTGTGTGCCGTCATGATTGGATTTCAAAGCCGTACATATGGAACTGCCTGGTTTTCACCCAGCATGTTCCAAGGTATATTTCTCATATTTTTATCCCTTGTTGGTTTTTCAGGTCAACAACAGACTAGCACGCTTCGGATTCGGAATAACTCGGGGGCACCCGATTGAAGCCAGCCTCGTTCGGCTTGCTGTGTGGCTGGCGCAGGGCGTCACATTTTGCGTCAACAATCTCCACATCAGAAACTAGGGTTTCAATTAGAAGTAGAGGTCCCTCTAGATGAATCTCTTCTAGTTCATCTAGAATTAGATCTAGTTCATCTAGTTGTAATCAAGAGCCCGCTATCAAGTAGAAGACTAGTTACCCCTCTAGTTAGGTTTAGAACCTAGTCTTATATTAGAACTAGAGAGAGAGAGAGAGAGAAGAAGAGATCAAGGAGGCTCCGGCCTGTCGGATCAACTCTTCATCTTGTACCTACGGATTCAATTTCATCTTCAACTTGCTTCAGCGATTGTTTGGAAATCAACGTCTATATTAAGTTTGAGCTATTGTTCTTATTATTCTTAAGGTTGTGACTCTCTTTTGAGTACTTTAATTCTAGACATTCTAGAGTTAGAGTTGTTGGATAGTGTAAGCGTGGTGCTTAGACTTGATAGCTCATAAATGCCTCCTATAACGCGGTAGTAGTGGTTGTTCGCAAGGGTGACTCTTATAGCCTTGTTGATTCTTCTATAGTCCACTTACCCGTGTAGGCTCGGTAGGATTATACATTGCATAAAAGACTCATACTCTGTTTGTGACCTTTTATGGCAACTTCCCCACTAAGAATAATATAACATATCACTCTAAATTGGAATTAGACAACCTTAGTGGTCCCCTCTATGCTTCTAGATTCTCCGTCCTTGTTAGCTACTCAGGGGTTAGACTTGAGACTTAACACTATCTGTTCCTTTGGGTTCGATATTAAAACTGGGTTACTCTGGTGAAGTGCTACATCGGTAGATGTTATCTGTGCGCTGCGGATAAAGTAGAGTGTGCGTTAATTTATACCAACAGTGTGGATCAACTTCCCTTTCTATGGCATAAGCTCTCTTGGATAGGTGGCATTGTATCAAGCTTGTTCTTAAGGTGGTTTGGTTTGGGAGCCCATTGTTGTTTCTTGGGTGGAGCTCGTGGAGGTTCATCAAAACACCATCCTTTGTGTTAGGCTTGAGAGGCTCTTTGGGTGGAAGCTTGGTAAGCTTGGGAGTAGTGGTGGAGTTGGGCTTCTCACTCGGGTTAAGACCACTCGACTCTCCAATCTTGCCAAAAGAAGAAACATCGACACCCGGAGCCAAACCTACACTTGGACCTCCAGCAGCACGCTTAAAACTGAGCGATCATCATCCAAGCTGCGGCTCGTTACATGACACCCATGACAAGATGGTCCGAAGGTATGTGTTTTCTTCCTCGGTTTGCATCTTGCCATGCTTCACATTAGCAATCTCCATCTCCAAACCTTCGCACAAAGCACACCTAGCCACACAAGTGCTACCCGAACTGGCCTTCTTAAGAGACTCAATCTTGGCATTCTTCTCTGCCAACTCGGATTGCAAGCCAGCACAAGACTTGCATGCACCCAACATACGGGTCTAGCCCGGAGCTCATCCACCTCTCTAACCAAAGCAGCCATACTTACCTCTCAAAGTGAGAAGGTCAGTCATGTGCTTGGTGCACATCTCACACTCAGCCTCCTCAAAAACGACCATGGTGGATCTAGCAAACTCAAGCTCCTTCACCGTGTCCTCCCACTTCTGCCTAAACTCCTTGCGCTCTCTAGCAGCACGCCTAAGCAACTTATCTTGGCTAAGAAGCGCAGCAGTAAGTTTCTCGACCTCAGCAGAAAGCTAATCAGGGGTCTGAGATACCTGGGAGGAGTCGTCGTCGTCATCATGAGGGATGTCCTCTAGCTTGCCGTCGACCTCATCACCAAGGGCCATGGTGCAAAAGCCCTCGTCGTCGGCGAAGAAGCAGAGACCGTTCAGCTTATCCTCGATCCTCTTCTTCTTCTCGGACTCGTCGTCGCTTGAAACAGCGGAGTCGTCATCCGAGCCGTCGACGTCGCTGAGTGTGGCAAAGGATGCACGCTGCTCAGCCTGGGCCTTCTCCAAGTACTTCTTCTTGATGTACTCCTTATCGAAGCCGCCCCTTCGCTTGTGCTTCGCGGGGACGTACTTCTCCATGCGCTTGCTGGAGTCGTACTTGTGCCCATGATCGCCTTCCCAGATGTGTGCTTGTTCTTCTTGGGACAGTTGGCGATGAAGTGGTTGGGGTCGCCGCACTCAAAGCATCCTGAGCATCCTCCTCCGTGGCGACGGTTCATGCGGTTGTTGTGAAACCGCGAGAATCGGTTGGCGAGCAAAGCCAACTCATCATCCCCAAAAGACTCCAACTGCTCCTCTATGACAGAAAGAAGTGAAGAGAGTGCAAATCCTCCAGAGGGGTTAGTAGAAGAGCCAGAAACCAAAGCCATAGTCAGGCCAGAAGGATTCTCATTGGAAGCCCTCGACATGGCGTCAATCTCACTAGACTTGAGCTTACTAAAGAGCTCGTCGCATGTGAGGGTCTCATAGTTAGACGATTCGATGATCGCCTGGACCTTTGAGTCCCACACCGACCGATTAAGAGTATGCAAAAGCTTCAAAGCTCTCTCATGATCGTCGAAAGGCAACAGCTCCTTGTTTGCTCTCATCTTGTTGACAATGACCTGAAAGCGAGCGAATAAACTCTCTATGCTCTCGCCAGGCATGTGTCGAAAGTTCTCATACTCCCGCTTGTGCGACTCGTAGAGACAGGATTTGACTTGAGTGGTTCCCTCATGGAAGCACATGAGGGTCGCCCAAATCTCCTGAGCCATGGGGAGGTGAGATACATGATCAAACTCGGACATGCTCAAACAGGAGAAAAGAGCATTACGCGCTCGGCTATTGGCATCGTGTTCATCTATCTGAAGTTGAGTGACACGAGCAGCCAAGACACGTAATTGGCCTTGTTGCAAATCTCCCAAACAGAAGAGCCCATGCTCTGGAGATAGGCCGACATGCGTATCTTCCAATACGCATAGTTCGTCCCATCAAAGAACGGCGGTTTGCCCACGCCGTGAGCCATGCCGCCTTCTGTGGATCTCGAACCGGCTAAGGTGGAACATCCTTAACCTGCTCTGATACCAATTGAAGGACTGAGAGTGCTACCAGAAAGCGACCAGAGAGGGGGGGTGAATGGGAGCTTCAAATTTTCCTTTCGGAAACTTGTTGCTACTGTCCCGAGAATCAACCCCAAGAGCAAACCCTAGAGCTTGCAAGTGTCCACGACCCTAGATGTAGGGTGGATGCTTCCAAGAAGCACAGCGAGACACTATACAACTCTAGAAAACCAACGTAAAAGCTAGAAGTCAAATCGGACAACGAACGAACGAACCTCGGACGAGATAGCACAAAAACAGCTCTGACCGGACTCTGCCTGCATCCGGTCTAGTACCACCGGACGCGTCCGGTCGAGCAGAAACCGTTTGGGGACCTTACTGTTTGTGACCGGACTCACTAGACAGGAGCGTCCGGTCAATATGCCAAGCGTCCGGTCAACTGAAGAATGCACGATGAACAGTGTCAGAGGCGAGTCCGGTCAACCAAAAGAACAAGCATCTGGTCAAGTCGCAGAGAAGTCAGAGAAGAACATTCAACGACCAGACTCTTGGTCTAGCGTCCAGTCATCACGACATCAGCCTCCGGTCGTCCCGACAGCCCTTGTTCGTCCACCAATTCAATTCAAAATCTCCCAAAACGAAACCTCTAGGGTTCAAACTTGGAGAGATGAGTCATAAAGAGGATAGTGAGCTATCTCTAAGAGATCATGGCTCGAACCTATCTCCAAATCGATGAATCGAAGAATTTCGGGAGGAGACAAAAAACAACTTGAAACGGAAGTCGATTGACTACTAGCTCATGAGGTTAGAGGTGTTTTCCTTCGGTGGAAAGAAGTGCCTCACGATCTAGAACAACTTGGTTCAAACGGATTTGCAAAAGACGCACCAAGTTGAGAGATCGATCAACGGGAAAAACGTGGAGAAAAACAACCCGTGAAGAACACGAACAAAACGCGAATCACAACCACGAAATTGCAACCGTGTGGCTACCACATGCTACAATAGTGAGATTACAGTCTCACTTCCTCAAAATCTCACGGACACAGAGGTATTGTTCTCTTCTCTGTGGATCTCAGTTCGCTACAGTAGGAAGTGGGAGAGCAGGAAACCCTAGAAGCAAAAGAGCAAATGACTGAGATAGTTTGGGAGGTGGGTGTCTCCCCTACTTATCCTAATTCTAATTCCCACTCTACCCCTAATTATTTACAGAGCAAACCAGCTAAACCCTAAGGTTATTCTAGACCAACTCGTGGTAGGTGGTGATCCGACGGCCACGCACGCACAACTGGTAGCGTTGCCTCGACGCAACCTCACCGATTGCCACCACGTGCCGCCACCGCTCTGCTTGTCCTTTTCCCGGACTCCGCCCCCGGTTTTGTGGCCGAAACCGGGAAACCGGGCCTTCATGACCAATCCCTAGTTTTGAGGTCCAAACCGGGAAACCAGCCTCCAAGTCCATCGCCTGAGTTTTGGCCCAAACTCAGAAACCCGCCAGCGCCCTGGTTTTGAGGCCCAAACCTGGAAACCGTCCTCAGCTCGAGTTTTGTGGCCCAAACTCGGCAAACCCGCAGCACCCAGGTTTTGTGGCCCAATCCTGGAAAAACCGTCCACCCGATGGTTTTTCTCTGGCTCTACCACCAAACCGAAGCTATAGAGGGGATGCACCGCCCGTGCACCCCATCCACCAACACGTGTTCCCAGGTCCTCGACCCGAGCAACACCATGCCCCGCAAGTCTCCGCTCGTCGCTGTCCCAGGCTGTCAGCCACCACAGCTGATCCTCAGGCCACCGGTCCTCAGTCCAAGCCTCACGTCCGCCCTTCACCGCTCCTGGTCCGTCGGCACGACACGTCTCTACTTGACCTTCACCATGCCTTCGATCACTGTCTCCGTGCTCGACACCTGCACAACACAAGCAAAAACATGCGCATCAAACCCGTGGACAATCACTCATCACTCGAGACTCGGCATACACCCATGTATCCGCAAAGTGTGCCCACTTAGGCCCCGAGCTTGGCAACAGATGACTCGGTCATGTGATGCAAGGTCAAAAAATAAAGACAAAAAATATACATGCGCGACCAAGCGCCATGTATACATGGTAGTCCCCGAGCTTGGCAACAGATGACTCGATCATGTGATGCCAAGGTCGAAAAATAAAGACAAAAAATATACATGCGCGACCAAGCGCCATGTATACACGGTAGTCCCCGAGCTTTGCAACAGATGACTCGGTCATGTGATGCCAAGGTCGAAAAATAAAGAAAAAAATATACATGCGCGACCAAGCGCCATGTATACACGGTAGTCCCCGAGCTTAGCAACAGATGACTCGGCATGTGATGCCAAGGTCCAAAAATAAACTGTAGGCCTGTGAAAGAATAACGACACCATATGCCATCAGACGCAGACAAAAACATCAGCTTTTTGCTGTCACGTTTCCCTTTAAAGTGTACCCTTGCTGTCCTTTCTACAACTTTGACCGTATGCCGTCAGATAAAGTAACTTTTTCTGTTGAACCCGTGACATAGTATGATCTCCTTTTGTAGTGGACATGGTCTATGGACCAAAGCAATTCGGCTATAAATGTAACATCGCAGAACCCTTATTGTGCCCATCAGCCATGGAACCAAAGCCTCAAATATCCGATGGACCGATAATGAGTGTTGCCGAACTAGTTAATCCGCCTGGGTTAGATTTGAAAGCATAGTGTAAGTTCCTGGTAGGATTCTTGTGAGGGAATAGTTCGTTAGGGTTGTTCCCAATTGGTTGCAAATAGATAGGAATGACGGAGTTCCTGGGAGGATTCTTGTGACGCCGGCAATAACTCTAAGCCGTATTGTCACATATTGAGTCTTCCGAGGTCCTTCAAACTTGACCTTGTTAGCCGGGCAACCAACCCAGTTTCTAAGGAAACTCGAGGGTGGCAAGGTGATGGTCTTGCCGGTGACGGGCTGCGGGAGTGGCGCTGGGAACGCCTCCCGATATCCTTTATTGTGTATTATCGCTGGAGAAAAACTACAAATTGTTTCGAATCTGATTAACAGAGCTAATTCTGAAACCAACGCAGCTCTGCTACATATGTACCTGCAACTGGTCATCTGACCAGTCCCCAGCTTTGCTGAGAAGGCAGGCGGAGAAGCCGACCAGTCCCCAGTATAACTGGTGGAGCTGGTCTTGAAGCTAACGTAGCTCTGCCACGTGTGTGCCTGTAATTGGTCATCTCACCAGTCCCCAGCTTTGCTGGGAAGGCTGGCGGAGACGTTGAGCGAGGGGATGACGCCGGTGGTGAGATTTACCTTCATCACATGCTCTCGATTGCTTTCGTCTAGAGATATACGACGATCGAAGGAATATTTGATTGATGTGAAAGATAATACTTAGCTTGATTGTCGTCCGAACGGAGCAGAAGACGAGAGGCGTCGAGGATGACGATGAGTCAACAACGAGCGTTCGGCGAGGATGGTGGTGAGTCGATGATGATGACGTGATGGCTCGCTTCTGGCTCATAGATGATCAGAGTGAGCGTAGGGCACGGGTCATCGAGCAGCTTCTCGTAATCCTTGTCGTAGTTGATCAGCCGAGCCAACGATGTCTTCTTGTCCAACGATGATGAAGTTGCCTAGCCCTCGATCTTTCCTCCCGGTCGTGGTCGTCATAGCGCCGATTATTACGGCGATCATCAGTGTGACGCGGTTGGAGGTCGGAAGGAGAAGGTACGGGCGACGTTGTGCTCGGGAGATCGATCTATGATCAGATCTACGAGAGCGAGAGTGTCCGTGATGCCTGTCGTGACCCGATCGATGGATTCGATCAGATCGGTATTGTCGACACGCCGTCCCCGATAGCGGGGAAGCATGGTCGGAGCGCCGGGGAAGATGACCTCGAAGAGATGTCGAGGCTGGTCTCGCCGACGCTGAAGTGGTGAAAGCAGATCTGTTTGGCACAGGGGAAGCCTGCACCGCCTCCACGCCCCTGGCGGCGCCGTCGACGTCGGTGGTCGAGGAGAACGACCTGACAATGAACGTGAAGCCTCCGGAAGGGTCGTCGAAACGAGGAAGGAAACCATTTGAGTCGTCATGGCGTCCGTACGCACACGCCCCATGGTGGGCGCCGCTGTCGACGAAATATAGTCGATAGCCCACCTAGGGGTATGCCCAAGGTGGTAGATTAGAGGGGAAGGTGCGCAAGACGGTGACCCAGATGTTGACGCAAGGCAAAAGTAGATGAACACAAAGGTTTATCCAGGTTTGGGCCGCTAGGTTAGCGTAATACCCTACATCCTGCGTCGAGTTGTATTGATTGGATCTGGCTTGTGACCTATGACCTAGGATCTGTTGTCTATGATTTGCTGTCTCGTGTCCTCTCGGAGGACCTCGGCCCCTCCTTATATATTCCGAAGGGACAGTTACATGGTAAGTATCCGAGTTGGTACTATATCTAGATTACAACTGTCGTGCGGTGCATGCCGTGCGCCGCATGTCTTCGTCATGTGGGCCGGTCGACCCCTACTGGTGAGGCCCATGTACCATCGTGTGGTACCCTGGGTCTATATCCCCACACCCATCTGATCAGGTACCTTAAATAACATCCTCTTCCTTTAACAACTTCTTATTTATGGTCACTCATACACTTATTTGTATAGGAACAAGGACAGTCCTCTTCCCATGTCATCACTTTTGATTTGGAAAATTACATGGATGAAGAAGAGACTCCTGTATCAGAATCTCCCAGAAGACTTTTTGAAGAGACCAGGTTTGGCTCCAGCTGTTACTTCCTCTTTTGGAGGTCAATATAGCCGATCTGGTACAGGATGCAAAAGAATCAGAGACATCTTTGATCTGATCAAAGATGACATACCGGATGACCTCAACAAAGCTCTGGTTCCTGTTGCCCATAGAGAGTTTCTTCGGCCAGAATTCATAGAAGTCAAAGCTAAACTCATGGCATGTGAAGCCCAGGCTGAACTTCCAAATAAAGAGCAACAATGTATCTCTGACATGGTGTCTATCCAAGGATGAAATAGACTATTGACAATAACTCCCCTGTCCCTTATCAATGACCCTATCTGCCCTGGAGTCTAATAGGGACCAACTGACAGAAAGACTTCGTGTTGTTAACGACAGATCTCACTGAAGCAAGAAAATCTGGCCAAGATCCCAATTATGCTTCATGACAAAAAGAAAAAGATGACATCTCTTCGCAATGACCTTCAACATATCAAAACCAAAGAAAACCAATTCCAGGCTCGAGCGAAGAGGATCAAAAGAAGATAGCTGACATAGACAGCATCCGCTCAAATGCTCTGGATGTTTTGAAATCGCTGTTGAACATGTAACTTTACTTGATGATTAATGTCCTGTAACTTTGACTTTTGATCTATCTTTGTAAATGACACTTCTTTGTCGCTCATTCCTTTAACATTCAATGTTCATCAGCTATCTAGCCGATGCCATTCATATGCCTTAGTTGTTTTTAGCCTATCGGTACTCAAACGGCTTTTGCATCTGCTACTTAGTCGATTCACCGTAGAATTTAGATCTGAAGGCTCTCAAACCGACGCCTTTTCGCTTTCCCTATATTTGCTTATAAATACAAAAACGCCGGCTTCCCGATCACACCACGCATCCATCACCTCATTCTTCGGTCTTTGCTTTCCTCAACCGCCGACTGCTCCTCTTCTTCAGCCAGCAACAAAAAATCCAATGGCAGACGATCGCGACAAGCGCCCCGCCGAGGAGGAATCCGTTGATGCCCTTGGGCGATCTGTCGTTGCATGCTCGGGTAATGATCCTTTCATGATCATCCTTTTTGTGTCCCAAAATTTCTTCTTTACTCAAGAAAACCATAACTTCTTCCTTTCTTTGCAGTCCTTCTCCTCCGGCGGACACCAAGGTCCTAGCCGACTTCCTCGGGCTATGGACTGGCACTAGATGAGGATGCTTGGTCCTTCATCCGGGCTACTCCACCACTCGGCGTCTTCTGGAAGAGGAACGCCGCCGAGCCACTCGCGCCGAGGAGGAACTAGAAATCCTCCACGCCCGCCTCAGTAGTGCTTTGGAGCACTTAGAGGCCTCCGACGCCAGGGTCACCGGTATCACATTTTCAGATCTTTTGATTCATTATCTTCGATTTGAATCAGTTACTTTTGCATAGTCATTCTGATTGATCTTTAGTGACTGCTATTTCTAACTTTATTCCCTTCTTCATTTGAATGCAGAACTCCAGCACCAACTCGATTGGCTCCCAGGGCTGTCCACGGCAACCGCCGACTTCGTGAACGCCCGAGGGGAGATGTTGAAGGCGCGCCTTGAGGATGTCGGGGTGCGCACCAAGGAGCTGGTTCTCCACGCCGTCAGCCATGGTGCCACATTTACCCTGGCCGGAGCAGAGCTCAGCGGCGCTGAAATCTCTGGGGAAGTCCCCCCTCCCTTCGTCGGCACCAGAACAAGGGACGACTTCAGGGAGCTGGTGGAGGAGTTCGAGCCTCTAGGGCTCGCCGTGGCGGAGGTGACACACCTAGAGGACCTCCTGAACAAGCTCCACCTAGATTAGTTGTGCTCATGTTTTCTGTAAATTTAGTTTTATCTGTCTGAACAAGCTGAACATTGCAACCTGTCTCTGCATCGTCAAGCTTTCAAATAAACCTGTTATATATTCATGTTTGTCATCCTCTATGTTGTTGTTGAGTTTTTTGGAACCTTCCCTGATTTTATTCCTCCATTGAGTGTTCTAAAGGCGATACTTCCTTAGTATCGGCTATTATTTCTGACGCTGAAGGCGATACACTTTGTATCGGCTATTTTTATTCTAAAGGCGATACCTTAGTATCGGCTATCAACATCGTAACAGAAATAAATCTCTGTGCAAAATCAAATGCGACTACTAAAATACATCGGCCTTGATCTGTTATCGCTTTTTAATATCGACAACTATCAATTCCTTAGCCGATGCAAAATATTTATTCATCTGCCTTCGTCTTCATTGACTGGACAATCCATTAAATATATTTTTTAAAGCCGACTACTTGGATCGGCTATTGGTCATCATCAAACACCTTGATGAAACCTTCTTCATGTATCTTCCTAGAAAACATTCCACATTGTCGAAGATCCAATCTTTAGGGTCAGAGTATGCAATACTCACAGTTGAATCAGTTGGTACCACCTATATAGTGTCTCTGATCCATTGTATCACATTTTGATGCATGGTAGATGGAACGCAACAGTTAGCATGGATCCAATCTCTTCCCAGAAGCATGCTGTATGAACCCTTTGCATCGACTACGAAGAAAGTAGTAGGCAAACTTTTGCTACCAACTGTCAACTCGACACATATAACACCTTTAGTAGCCGATACATTCTCAGCAAAGTATGTTAATCTCATATCAGTTTGAGTCAGGTCTTCTACAGTCTTCCCAAGTTTTCTGAAGGTGGCATATGGCATTAAATTGACATCCGCACCTCCATCAACTAACATCCTGCTTAGAGGCCTTCCATCGACAAAACCCCTTTAATATAAAGCCTTTAGATGAGAATGTTTTTCAGGCTTTTGGAATGTAGCTCCCTCTGCTTCATAATCCACTGAGCAATTGTTTCTTCATCATCTGACTCATCTTGTTGATCAACAGATCTGAACTCAGTAGGTAACATGAATAAAGTAGATATATTAGCCGATGGTTCCCTCTTATCAGCTATCTGCTTCACCTGCCAGACTTTGGATCTCTTCTTATAATTTTCATCATTTCTTAACCTTTGAATGCGTCTCTTCTAGCTTCTAGTTCAACCACCTGGACACCACTGTCCTTTTTGCCAAGGATGATCCTGATCAGCTAGCCTTACTCCAAGCCAATCATGAACATTTTCATTTTTTATGCGCCGATCTGTTCTTTCAAACCTTAGTCTCTCATGCACAGATCGACGGTTGTCTCTCGACTGCCTATACTCCCAATATTGTTCACTGCATTCTGGGCAATTACGAAGAGTAGGAAGCTTTAAACCTTCATTCCAACAATGTCTGAAGAAAGGATAATCGCAATGACTCTTTTCTTCCTCTCTGATATGCCTTTCTTCTTCTCGAGATCTTCTATATTCCTCCTTTTCAATCCACTCTTGATATTCTTGCTCATCTCTCTGCCTGTGCATTTGATCTCTTTCCTTCTGACGTTGCCACTCGTTCAACAGAATTCTGACAGTTGGATGCCTCCTTGCTTCACTAGCTCTTGAAGTTTCAGATAAATCATATTGATTAGTGTTTTTAGTGTTTTCTTCCCTTTCATCTCCTGATATTCCTTAGCTGTTAGTTGCTTCTTTGGATCCACTGTCCCAGCTGCTTTGGCTTTATCAGAAGTTAGAACCTTAATCTCACTTTTAAGTGCAGGAGCTACCATGTTTGTTGGAAAGGGATAGCCATTGATGCCCATACACTTGGCTTTTTCTAAGCCAATTCTCCCTTTGGTAATGGCTTTCTGGATCATATCTCTAAAAACTCTACAATCATTAGTAGTCTGAGTACCAGAATTGTGGAATTTACAGTACCTCTTGTTTTTGAGCTCCTCAGCCGATGGAATGTTATGATTTCCATTTAGTTTAATTTGACCCTTCTCTAACAGGTAGTCAAATATTTTGTTGGCCTTAGTGATATCAAAACTGTATTTCACATCTTTCTCTGTATTTTTAGCCTTCGCCCAAGGCATATATTCACTATTCTTCCAAGCCCAGTCAACAGCAGCTATTTCATCTTCACTTTCATCGCTTGTTTCATCATATTCTTCTTGCAAAAGGAAGGAATTCTCTGTGTTGATGGCTTTCTTAGGCATGAAGACCTGATTGTATCTATCTGTGTATCGATACTTGCCACCTTCTTAGCCAAATCAGTCATACTGGTACAACCAAAACCAATCTTTTCCCTGATGGCTGGTATTAGCCCTCGAATTGCAATGCTAACTACCTCTGAGTCTGACAATGTTAAGGTGTAGCATTGATTCTTCATATCTCTAAACCTCTGAAGATATTGGCTTCCAGATTCATTTTCCCTGTCTTACATCGACTAAGTCCATAACTCCCTTTTCTAGGACTCCAGAGTCAAAGTATTGATGGAATTTGTTTTCCAAATCTTCCTAGCTTTGAATAGAGTTCGGTGGGAAGGAAAAACCATGAAATGGCTGAGCCAGACAAGGATAGAGGAAACATCCGGATTTTGAGTGCTAGCTCATTGCTAATCTCCCCAAGCTAAACCAGAAACTAAATTATGTGTTCCATGGTGTTACTGTACCCGTTCCTGTGAATTTGGTAAAATCAGGAACTCTGTATCTTGGAGGGAAGACAACTTGATCATACCATTCTAGATATAGCCAGTCAATGTATTCTTCGGTGTCAAACCGAATTGCTTCTGAACCATATCAGTGACTCGAGTCATCAACTAGTCCACTTGATTCACCGACCCCTGATAGCTGATGTTCTGCCCCCCAAAAGTATTGTTTTGATACCCTTGATTTTCATGAGCATCCAAAGTAAAAATCTGACACGTAGTGATATCCAGGAGGAACATCACCAGGTGCTACACTCCCTTGATAAGGTGGCGCATTGAAATCTTTGGTAATCCTTTGTAACACCTCTGGTGTTTAAACTATAATTAACCTGACATATCATCATCATTAGTCATAATCATCTTTGTCATGCATTATGTTTGCCTAAATGCTTGTTGCTTTTATTCCCTTTTTGTGTGTAGCAATCTCTTTTCAAAACCCTAAAAGCTCTAACCTTCCTATAAGGGCAAAATGGTAATTTCACCTCTGTGCCTAGCTTTGTGTAATTCTTGTTCAGTTGGATGTCTTGAAGTTTTGTTGTGTTGGCCAAAGTTCAAAAATCAAGATCAGATTTCAAATCCCTTTGCAAAAACCCTGATTCCAAACCCTGGATTTTATCCCTCTTTTTGTAATTCAAAAAAATTATTCAAAATTTGGGGTTGGTCCAAAAAGCAAAGTTGTAGATCTGGCCAAGAGAACAACTTTGGTATTTACAAATTTTCAAGTTTCTGTACAAAGTTTGAAGTAAATCCAAATTCATTCAAATTCTAGTTTTTGTCCCCTTTTCAGTTTTCAAAATTTATTCAAAAACTATTGAGTTTCAGAAAAAGTGTATATTGGCAAAGTTGTAGGTTTTGATAAAAGGAACAACTTTCATATTTGCGGATTTCCAACTTTCAATGTAGAATCAAAAGTAATTTTGAATTTATTCAAATCCCAAAAGTGTTCCCTTTTCTGATTTCAAATGTGGTTCAAAAACTATTTGGATTTTGAAAATGTTCATATCGACAAAGTTGTTTTGAGTTTTTCCCGTGCAATTCAAATTTGGAAGTATTTTGGGATTTATTCAAATCCCAAAAGTGTTTCCTTTTTCTGCACAACTTTGGTGTTTTGAGTTTTTCCCGTGCAATTCAAATTTTGGAAGTATTTTGCAAAATATAGAAAGTCAAACCCTAAGACCTAGCCCTGTTCATCTTCAACCTACAGCTAGGGGGCCCCGACCATGGCCGCGCGCCAGCGCCGTGCACGCCGCGTGCCTGGCAGCCGCACGCATGCCTCCAACCTGCCGCCGCTGTCTGCGCCATCATGCCGCATCTGCACGCGCGCGCCAGTTGACTTCTATCCCGTCCCCTACAGTGCCCAGGGCGTCGCCGCCGCGTGGCCGTCACCGGCGAGCCTTCGCCCAGGCCCTGGGTGCACGCCCGTCCTCCCGCCGGTTTGCAATCGAGTGCGCACGCCTCGGCCGAGCTCATCTACACCATCCCGTGCTCTCTACCGTCCCCGACCGTGCCTATAAAGGGGTCGCCGGAGTCCGAGCTCCTCACTCATCCCCGCCGCCGTCGCCAGCCCACTCCGAAGCTCCCGCCGCCCAACCAACTAGCCCAACAGCTCCGTCTTGAGCTCGTGAAGCTTCCCCACCCCTCAATTTTACCTCCGCCGCCTCCAATCGCCCGGCGTAACCCCATCTTCCCCAACTCCGGCGAACGACCTCGCCTCGGTAAGAAGTGAAATTCGTCGCCGTGGGTTTTCCTTCCGCCCATCTGATCCCTGCCCTCTCTTCCTCATCTTGGTGCGATCCTAACCGCTCCTCGGCCATCTCTTTTGGTGGATAGAGCCGCCGGCACGCCGTTCGCCGCCGGGAGAGCTCCGCCAAAACACCGCCCCGCCGAGCCCTGCCTCCGACCCGTGGTAAGCACTCGAAGCCCCCTCGGTCTCTGCGTTTAACGGCGCAAAGCTCGAGCCAGGCCTCGGGCACACGCGTTCACTGTTGGCTCGAGCCAGGCCTCGAGCACACGTTTCCCGTCTCGCCCGAGCCTCCCGCCTGGCCTCGGACGGACGCTTGTTTCCGTCTCGCCCGAGCCTCCCGGCCAGGCCTCGGACGGACGCTTGTTTCCGTCTCGCCCGAGCCTCCCGGCCAGGCCTCGGACGAACGCTTGTTTCCGTCTCGCCCGAGCCTACCAGCCAGGTCTCGGACGGCCGAGTGTTTCCGCCTCGCTCGAGCCCTGCTGTCCGCCTCGCCGCGATTCGCCCGAGCCCCTGCGAAGGAGCACAGTGCTCCTTTTCTTTTTAGAAAATGTGAATAGTTTTGCTTTTTCATCTTTTGTATGGTTTTCTGTATTGCACTAAAAATTCTGAAAATTTTACAATTTACTCTCTATACCATGTAGCGTTTTAGAAAAATATGAAACTTGACTTTTCTGCAAGATTTTAAAAATGTAAAATCCCTCTTTTATTTAATAAATGGATGGTTTGGATTTTTAGAAAATCATTTATAACTCCAAAAATCTTGGGATAAATTTGTGAGCTTCCTATGCCATGCTTAGTCTCTGGTGAAATTTTGAAGTCTTTTGGAGCAAGTTGATTTTTGAGCATTTATTTTAATTGTTAAATAGTGCCTTCTGTTAATTAATGTCTGATTTTATTTGAGCACCTTAATGACCTCCAAAAATTATGAAATTTGTTTTGCCATCTATCTACACCATAATGAACTTAGGTGATTAATTTGGTAATTTTTGGAGCAACTGCATAAAATGACCTTTATAAATAATTAAGAAAAATAGAAAAAAATGATTAGGGTTCATGTTGTATGCCCTGTGTTACATTGTTCATGCCGCTAGCATTACTCATGGCATTGCATCATTGTTATTCGTTATAGTCACCGAAGAAGGAGTCAAGATCGAGGCAAGCGCTGACGAACCTGTCCCGAGGCTACCCCGAGCTTCGACAACTGCCCCGCCGCCCTCGAGCCTGCCCTCTTTGCTCTTCAAGGCAAGCCCCCGTTGCATTTAGCCTTCCTTGCTTTTATAAAAGTCTTACTTAAATGCTTTTGAGTTAAAATTACTGCATTAGGTGATAGGAGTTAGGTGATGACCTATTACCTGCACTTTACCTCCACAAAGATCCCCTACCCTGTTTAAAAACTATTTGCAAAATGCTTAGCTTTGCGTATACAATAGTTTTGCGATAAAATGCCAATTTCAAAAGTGTGATTACTTAAAGAACTTTTATGGAATTTGGCTTTACTCCCTGGCCATTGACTTGGTATCTGATCCGTACCTTGTCAATTGCGAGGAGAGGTTGTCCGAGCGTACGGTGCCGTCATGTTGTAGTCCGGGACTCAACAGTTGACACCGACCGGGACAGGGTTGAAAAACTGACAGGACTATTACGCTTGGGTGAGATAAACCAAGGTATAGTTCTGGCTGGAAAATTAGGGACCATCCGTATGGGGCCTGCTGGTCAAGACTTGTAACTATTCACATACTTCGGAAAGCTCTGGCTCCGAGGAATCCTTTATTGGACCGACAACCGCGCACTGGGAGTGGAGGAGTGCGGAAGTAGCATGTACCCACGTGGTCGTCGTACCTGGATAAGAGTGGTGTACTATACTTCCGGGTGGCGTAGGACCGGGCCCAATCTTGGAGGAATCGTGGAAGACGAGTTGGCATATGCAAGCTTGGGTGCTACATATGCAGTGTGGATAGGGATCCTCAGCTGAGAGTATTATTTATCCGGATTAACGTTGCTCCTCGGTTATGGAGACTTGGTCACTGACTGTCAACGGAGAGTGGTTCTCAACTAGGTATGTTTTGAAATGTAAATGAATCATGAACGATGAAGAATTGAGGAATACTGAATCTTTCCAAAGTAAAATAAGATTTACAAAAAATGCTTTTCTACAAAATACTGATCTTGCTTAAGCCTTACCTTGACTACCCTAAGCCTCTCATTCCTGAGTCTTCTCCCTTTTTTCTTTAGTCGGGTAAGTCTTGTTGAGTTCCCCAGTACTCAGGGTTTGTTACCCATGCTGCAGGTATGGCAGAATCCCCGATGTGTCTTGCACCCTGCTGCGTGACCATCGTCCAGGAAGAGGCCGATGAGGCCGAAGAATAGTTGTACACCCTCGGGCTGGGTGATTATAAGTATCTTTGCTGTTCTCCACTATGTTGCCTATGTCTATTTCTATTATCGGAACTTGGTTTGTAATAACTGCACCTTAATTTCTATTTGGAACCCTGCTTTGTAAAACTATTGTTATTTAAGTCTTCCGCTCTTTATTCCGATGTTACTTGTAAAAGTATGCAATGCTGTAACCGAATTGTGAGATGATCCTGCGGACATTGGGCGCTGATGTAGCCCAGTGATGGACAGTCTTAATTAAGTGGAACATGGGATCGGCTGTCAGAGGTTGACAGGGACCTGTGGGCCATGAGATTAGGGTCGTTCCGTCACATCCTTCTTGAATGTGGAGCTATTTTTGTAGCCGACGAGTATATGTTGTTACTCATATTCGGCTATTGCATTTGTTGTTGCATCATGCCTCCATTGCCCCCAGGGTTAATTACCATCTGTTGATTTCCATTACCATTAGGACTGTTTGTCTGTTGAACCCCAGAAGTTCCAGCCCCTTGATTGTTTCCAACCGTATAAACTGGACCTCTTGTATCATTACTTAATTTGAAAGCTTCTTTGATGGCATTTGGGAGGCTGTTGAGGAATGTTTCATTGTGAGCCAATAGTGTAGCAGACATTTCTTTGCCAATCGTCTCTTGCATGGCATTGTGTTGTATTTGGATCATCGGGTCAACATGACCTTCTAGAATTACCCTCGGAAAATGAGACTTCTGGATGATTTTCTTATCCCTTGTCTTGCTGAAACTCAACAAACACATGCTCTGATATTGCTCAACGGTTTGATCTATCAAGCGTTGGACTTTCTCTTAGAGTTCATCCATTGTTGTAACACCTCTGGTGTTAAGCAACCCTAAAATGCATAACTTGACATCTCATGAGCATTCAACATTTTGCATGTGTCTTCCTTTTTCTTGTAAAGTGTTATTCATGTGATAGTTGCTACTAGTCAGGCAATGATGTGATGCTTGTTGGCTTGTTTGTGGAGTGGTTTGAGTTTCTTAGTAATCTAACCTTGTTGAGAAGTCAAAATGAAGCCATGTTTATGTGGACCATTTTGGTTAATCAAGTCTCTAACCCTAGTTGACCTAATAGAGCCCTAGGAGTCCTTTTGTTTGCCTAACAAAGACCTCCTTAATAGAAGCTTTGTATGGCTGAGTGCCCTAAACCAAAAGTGTGTAGAATTTAGAGTAGAACAAAAGTTGTTTTTGGGTCAACTCATGAAAATGGGTCTAACATGGTGTTTTGAGGCCCACAAGGCAGAAAGGGGAAAGTTCAGACTTGGAAAAATTTCCTAAGTCTTTAACGTTACAAAATAGTTTCATCTAGTGAACTTGGGAGCTTTTCTGAGAATAATCCAAGCCGAACCAAGGCTCGAACCTTTAACCAAAGTTGTAGTTTGCACATAGCACTACTCAATGGAATAAGTGGTTTAGCGTTTCATCGAGTGGATTAGGAGATAATCGCGCTCAAAAACCGGCAGTCAGTCGACCTGATGGCCACTGAACCCGGCCGTTTTAGCCGAACGTGCGCGGCGTCGTGGCCGACCGCGTCAGGCATCGCCCGCCGCGTGGCTCGCGACGGCCGGCCGAGGCTGCAACGCGCGTGCTGTGGCAAGCTTTAGCATCCGCGCACGCCTTCGCCCGCAGACGCCTCCATCCCCTTTGCCTTGCCTTCTCCTCGCTCTCGCCGGTGCTCAGGCGGAAAGGGGGAGAAACCGAGTGCTCGCCGGGCATTCGCCGCCGTTCTGCCGTGTCTTCACCCAACCAACTCGCCTCGACCTCCACGTCGTCTTCTCTAGCCAGCGCCTCCCAAAAAGCCCTAGGTGATCCACGGGATGAGCTCCCTCCATGGCCGCCATGGTCGACCTCCTTCCTGTGTGTTTTCACGTCATCCTAGCTCGTGTTCGTAGGTCGACGGAGTCCGTGGAAGAAGGGGGGGGGTGATGGTTTAGCCGATTAGGGTTTGGTGATGGTGGTACGACGTTGTCCGCCGTCCGGCATGGTCGCCGTGGAGGGCATGGCCGTGGTCTCGGGTGTTCGGGGGTGGGAACCCTAGCCTCCGAGCCTCGCGCTAGGTTCGTGAAGGTCGCCGGGGTAGGAATCACGGGTTAGTTTGCCTCGGCGTGGCCGGAATCGGCCGGCGTGGTGAGGTCCGCGCCGCCGTGGCCGCCATTCCCGCCGTCGAGCTCCGTCCGTTGCAATGCCGGGCCGGTGAGTAGCACCAATCGATGCGGGGAAGGTGAGAGGAGTCCGGTGGTGGTGTTGGTCTCGCCAGAGAGGCCACCGTCGGCGAGCTCGATGAGGTCAACGACCTCCCCTGCTCTGGGTGTATGGCAGGTGGGGTCGGTTTGACTCAGGGGCCCGCTGGTCAGTTGCTGGTGTGGATGAAGCCGTGTGTGTGTAGCAGTTTAATTAGTTTTGGTTTTTGTTAATGTTTTTCAGAAATGTGATAATGCTTGTTTAATTTGTATCTTGAGTTACAGTGATCCAAATGAGGTGAAATAAATTTTGTTCGGTTTGTCTTGATGAGATCTACCTACGAAAAATATGATATGTCCAGTTTGTAATAATTTATATGCAGTTGCAATTAATTTGTGTTTGGGAGGATATCTTGTTAATGCATAATAAATTATATATTACTCAGAAAAATGTGATTCTTGTTTTGTTAGGTTTGTGTTGACAAATAGTATGTGGTAAAAATATAATATGAGTTTGATCTGTGAAAAATGTTGGCAGTAGCATTTACAGTGATTAAATGTTGTTTTCTTGTATGATTTTTAGTAAATAGAATATAAGTGATATGAGCCTGGAAATTTTCACAGACTGCTCTTGTGCTAAGAAGTTCAACAGAAAATATGAAATTTGTTGTTTGACACTTCTTTTACTATGATGTGTGAAGTTGAAGCATCTTTTCACCATGTTGTTTGTCTTTTTCATAGAGAACAGTGCTTAAGTACAATGGCTTGAAATTTTGACAGTGAGCTAAATTGCATGCTATTATCTTACAGTATTTTTGTAGATTTCTGAAGTTGTTATCTAGGGGTGCTGTTGTAGGCTTGTTTGGATAAGTTATTTTGGTTGAGCCATTAGTTGTCGGTAAGGTTGAATAAGTTGAGTAAGGTTGTTATGTTAAAGTATCTAAAGGGGTTGTGTAGAAGAGTTAAATGAATTACTAGATGGTAAGTAGTAGCATAGCTATGGTCAACAAGATGATGTGACTACCTTGTTGAAGAAAATGAAGTAGCTGACATGTGCTTATCTCCTGAATTATCATACTCCATGTTGCATCGCAAATGGATCTCATGTGCATTCATCCTATTCATACATGTTTGGCATCATACAGGATCAGTAGAGGAGACTCAGAACCCGCAGCAGCAGGAGGAACAAGTCCGGAGGAGACCCGTCTGAGAAGACCGAGGGATTAGACGTCGAAGACTTGCCAGAGTGCCAAGACCACGCCCGTCTGACTTCGAGAGAGGCAAGCCCCGGAGTATCTAACTCCTTATGGTTTGCAAATTAATTACGAATAAACCTGATATGTTGTTGCATTAGTTTATAGGAGTTGGTTGATACGTGTTGCATTAATTACTTATCCTTGTTCACCGCAATTAATATCTTGATATCCTGTTTAAGTCTAGGGCGAATATGCTTAGCCTGCTTAGACCGGTAAAAGTCGGGTGATTTCCTGTCCCCCGCATATAGGTGGATACTGCTCATGACTAGCCTGGTGCTATCATGGAATAACCATGTGTTAATAAATTGGAGACCGGACGGGATGTAGGAGCAGCAGGACATGGGTTTGTGTGCTAGTAGTCTCCCGTCTGTGTCGCATAGGACCCATTTCGGGAATCGCCCCTTCAGTCAAATTGAATGCGTCAATCACTTAACAGACTAGGCTGGAGTACCTCCCGTGAAGCCGAGTAAGGTTATCGAGACGGTGATGGAGATGTTCATGCCTAACACCCAGGGCCTCAGATGTACCATGGGCAACTATTCTGAGCAACCTAGCATGGTCCGTGGACAGGCAGGGCCTAACTTACCTGGCATGACCGTGGGCAGTTATAGTTTAGCGACTTGGCATTGAGATAACCCCGGTGTAGAAGGGCCCATGGCCGTCCCATGCGTTGTGTTCTCGAATTTCCTGAGTGGCAGCTTACGACTGCCATGGCCGGATGTGTCGGGCGAGTGTGCGACATTTTATCCCCAGCTGGGTAGGAATCGATTATAATCGCCATCGCTCCTGGACGGTGAGTAATTGACTGTAGACCGCTACCCGTAGAACCTATGGAACTAAAGATGGTTATGTTTTGGAACCTGGAAGGCTATTGATGAAATAGTCACTCTTGCTTGAGTAAGTAGTCAAGTGCTTGCTATAGCTCAGGTACAAACCTAGTAAAGAAGAATTAATTATAAAAGTGACTGCCAACACCTAAATTTGTGTTTTACTTACAAAAGAGCTTTCATGCAAATGGTATGTGTAGCCAGCCCCCATATAGCCTACATGATCCTTGGAGTCTCATTATTTTAGTTTATGACGTGTAAGTAGCTGAGTACCTTCTTGTACTCAGGTTTTATCCTTGTTGTTTGCAGATGGACAGTGCTTCTATGGCTATTGTGAGAACTGCGTGTACCCTGTTACGGGTGATGACTAGACCATGGCGTGGTCCACTCTTATCCTTATCTGATGCTTTTGTTGGACGGATCAGGTTGATGGCACAGTATTATGAACCAATTGAACTTGTGTTTCAAAACTATGTTGCTTCCACTACTGTTTCAACTATGGTTGTAAAATTGTTCGAACTCCGATGTATTTGAACTATGTGCGAACTATAATGTATCTTGTGGACATGTACGCTAAATTATTACGATCTTGGCTGATGTTGAAATGTTTGAAATCCTTAGAGATTTTTGGACTACTAGGTTTGTACGAGCTTAAGTACATGATAATCTTTGTGAAAGCAGAGATTTCGGTGCTTAATCTGGTATAAATTGGTCAGTTCTGCTACAGCTGGCATCAGAGCATGTTTAGCGTTACTGTTCATAAGTATATTGAAAACCAGTATTTTCCAATGAGACTTGTATTTGCTCACTTATAGTTATAATAGGATTTGAAAATCTTATGGATAAAAATTAGGGTGTGCCATTGATCATGTCCTTATGCCCAGCTAGGAGTTTAGGTGGCTATTTAAGTACTGACTTGAAGGGACTATGCATGATATTTAAATTCTTGTGTTTGTTACTATCGTCCATACGGCAATGGGGAATTGTATGGGTGCTATTCTATGGATCATTCTGCCTCTACGCCAAGGTAATAAGTGTGTCATGAGTGCATGACCAAACAAACGTTGGTCTCGGGGACAGCTAGTTTGGTACTGGAACCTGTACACGTAAGCACACGGGTACAAGTGAAGGTATTTAATTACGTGTAGATTAAGGAATGGGTAGAGTAAAGTGAGTGAGAGCATGATCGGACAACCGCCGATCTAGGGGTGTGCTAGATTGGTACTGGAATGTATACATGTTGTACACAGTTATATGTGAAGGTATTTAATTGTGGGAGTCATATTATTCTGATGGGTGCATATACTACTTACGTGTATACGGGGTGTACACCTAAGTTAGTATCTAGATTTAAATTTCAGCAATGCATTGTATTCATACTGTGAGCAGAGGCTGAAATAATTTCCTGCAGGTACACTAACTTGCAAACGTATAGTTCGACTAGTTAACGCTATGAGTGAACGTTGTATGCCACCTTCTAGCCGTTAGATTGATAGACAGTAAGGGCGTATGTTACGTGCATGCATCATGGTCTTATAATCTTGCATTAATCTTACTTCCTTCCTTATGATATCCGTCCCGTTTTCTTAATAAAAGTTATTCTCAACTAATTAAAACCTATGTGGATAAACTTCTTCAGATGGCCCGTACCTAGCGTACCGCTCGTAGTCAGCTGGAGGCAAGAGACCTAACTACTTGTTGGGACCGTGGACCGCTGAGGATCGGAGGACTTCCTGGACGAGTTTGGCATGCCTACCATTCTTTGAGGTGCTGCACTTGGTTGGATACCAGGAGGGTCGGAGCCACAGTACGACTGGCATCGTGTGCAGTTCTCTGAGGACCGCCACAGTATACAGTAGAGGTGGATGTGCTACCGTGACGAGCAAGATCACGTATGGTGCCGCCGGTTGTTCGCACTGCAGGGTAGTGAAGGACCAGAAGCTACCCGAAAGCGACCAGAGGGGGGGGTGAATGGGAGCTTCAATATTTCCTTTCGGAAACTAGATCCGCTGTCCCACAATCAACCCCAAGAGTGAACCCTAGAGCTTGCTAATGTCCACGACCCTAGATGTAGGGTGGATGCTTCCTAGAAGCACAGCGGACACTAGACAACCCTAGAAGCCAACACAAAAACGCAACTCGAATCCGATCAAGAACAAGCGAACCGCGAGCGAAAACGCGCGAAACAGCAACGACCGGACTCTGCCTGCGTCCGGTCACCTGGGACCGACGCGTCCGGTTGTCAGAAATCGGCTCTGGGAGCTCTCTGTTCGCGACCGGACGCACGGTGCTCAGGCGTCCGGTCGTTCACTAAGCGTCCGGTCAGACAAGCAAACACGATGAACAGGAACCTAGGCGTGTCCGGTCGATTGATAAACACAGAGTCCGGTCACGAGCGTCCGATCAAACCAGAAACCCTGTACGCAGCGCTCAACGACCGGACGCACTGGTCAGCGTCCGATCACTACGCGACCAGCGTCCGGTCACCCCGCAGCCCCTCTGTTCTTCCACCGATCCGACTCAAACTCACCCAAAACGCATCCTCTACGGATCAAACTTGGTGAGTGAAGTCACAAGGAGGTTAGTGAGCTATCTCTAAGAGATCATGGCTCGAACCTAACTCCAAATCGGTGAATCGAAGAATTTCGGGGGAAGGACGAAAAGTGACCCAAAACGAAAAATCGATCGATCTCCTAGACCGTGAGGTAGAGAATGATTCCTTCGGTGGAAAGAAGTGCCTCACGATCTAGAACAACTTGGTTCAAATGGATTTGCAAAAGATGAACCGAGCAAAAAGATCAAGCGACGGGAAAATCGTGGAGAAAAGGATTCCGCGAAGAACACGAACAACGGAAATCACAGCCACGAGTTCGAATCAAGGACTCAAATCAGCCGACGATCTGTGCTCCAAGGTGAGGATACGACCTCACTTCCTCAACTCAACAGTACACAGAGTGGAGTCTCTCTGCGGATCTCAACTAGCTAAAGCAGGGATGGGAGAGTGGGAAACCCTAGCAAATGAAAGGCACTAACTGAGATAGCTAAAACTGAGATGGGGAGGAGGTGTCTCCCCTAGACTACTTATACTAACCTAGCCTAAGCCTATTTCCTACTCTACCCTCCCTACTGTATTTACAGAGCGGACCAGCCTAACCCTAAGCTATTCTAGTCCACCCGCTGGTGGTAGGTAGATCCGACGGCCACGCCCGCACGGTCTTCCGCGTCGCCTCCACGCAACCTTCAGATCGCCGCCACGTGCCGCCCTCACTCCGCACCCCCGGTTTGTGGCCCAAACCGGGAAACCACTTTTCCATCAGCCCCCGGTTTTGAGGCCCAAACCGGAAACCAGCCTCCAGCCCGAGTTTTTTGGCCCAAACTCGGAACCCCGCAGCGCCCGAGTTTTGAGGCCCAAACTCGGAAACCGGCCCACGCCCAGGTTTTGAGGCTCAACCTGAAACCGTCACGCCCAGGTTTTGTGGCTCAACCTGGAACCCAGCACCCAGGTTTTGAGGCCCAAACCTGGAAACCGTCCACCGTTGGTTTTCCCGGGCTCTACCAACAAACCGGCGTCGTAGAGGGGATGCACTGCCTGTGCACCCCTTCCACCGACATGATCGCACTTCTCCGCTTGTCGCTGTCGCAGGCTGCCAGCCACCACAGCTGATCCTCCAGCCTCCAGTCCATCAGTCCAAGTCCACGTCCGCCCTTCACCGTCCGATACATCGGCATGGCACGTCCGCCGCACGGCACGCCCATCCTTCATCGCGCCGGTCCGTCGGCACGGCACGTCGCAACTTGATCTTCACCTGCCATCGACCACTGTCTCCGTGCTCGACACCTGCACAACACAAGCCAAAGAACATGCGCATCATCTCCGTTGACATCACTCACACAGAGACTCGGCATACACCCATGTATCCGCAATCTCCCCTTGATGAGTGCATTGTCATCTCCACAACAAATCATGAATAAGAAGAAGGAGGTAGGAGGGAGTGGGGAAGAGAAAACCCAACCAATGACCCAAAAGCCTAACAAAAGCCAAAGAAGGTCAAGTGGATGAAGCGTAAACTTGGTCCCCAAAGACATGGGCAACGGCTCGACGCAACCAAGCAAAGCAAAGCTAGCCCTCAAGAAGAGGTAGAACAGGCTCAACACCGCTAGCAGATACCAATTGAAGATCGGAGGACAACAGAAGCAAATGCTAGTCCCTCAAGATAGAGGCACAGAGGCTCAACACAACTAGCAAGAAAATCACTCCGAACCAATTGGAACTCAACCCAAACCAAATGGGAAAGCACACCAGACGATACCAATTGAAAGCCAAATGAAAAAGCTTAGAAGCTCATGAAAAGCTAGGAACGTTTGCTAGTCCCTCAAGACAGAGGCAACGGCTCAACACAACTAGCAAACTTCCCCTCGACAAATGCAAGTAACTAGGACAAATGATTCTCCTCTTAGTTGATCACACAGGGGTATATGATTTGCATAAATTTCTCCCCCTAGTTGAAATGCACTTATCAAGGCCAAAAGGGTATCGGAGAAGCAACTCCCTTCACATAAACTCCCCCTGAACACAAGATCTCCTTCCAAAATGCATATGAAGTCAGAATGCAAGTTAGGAGCTTCAAGTATATAGTCAAAAGAGTGCAAAGATGCTCTAATCAGTATAGCTCCAACATCTCAATTAAGCACTCAAATAGCAAAGGCTCAAACTGATCACTTATACGAAATATGAAGCATATGAGCAGGTGAGCAGTTTTAAGCCAAAAAGATAGTCACCATCAAAATAGCACTAGACATGTATAGAAGGAATCCAGACAAGTGCTAAGCATATATACAAGGTGAACTACCCCTAGCAAAGTTCAATCATCATGCATGGAATGAAGCATATACTTGTGATTTCAAATTCATATCGGAGTTGCAGCGGTAAAAGAATTCACAGTTCATTTTTAGCATGTGATTGCGAGAGGTTGAAAGCTTGTCATCGCCTAACTTTTCAACCGTGCGAAGCCTATGCCGAAGCAATCAGAAGCTTAAAGCAACAGTTTCGGTCATACACTACATGGCTCAAGTTTAACTCAAAGTGCAATGAGAAACAGTCTCAATACCATGAGGTGTTGACAAGCAATCCCATCTCGATCTTTTCAATTCAACAATACTTGGTTCAGATTTTAAGCAAGTTATGAACAACCAAGCAAGTGAATGACTCAGAACTAGAGACATAGCAACCTAGCATATATGAAAAGCAGGAATGGACTCAACACACCCTACACATGCTAGTTGCATATCTCAATGGTGAACATTTTCAATTTATGTACATTGGCATAATTCACCATTCCAAAAATAGCTCGCTCATAACATGTAACAGTGATCAGAAAGAGCATAAGCTACAAGCATCATCATAAGTATCAGAGCAATACTAACAAGAGCATAATTACATTCTAGTGAATATAGACATGAAGCTCAGAATGTAAATGCGTATGCCCGACACAAAAACTGAAAGAAAGAAGATACCAATTGGAAAGACTCAAGACTCAAAAGAAAAGAACCTCAAAATAAAAGAGTCAGTCTGTACATCTCAAAATGCTTCCCCCATCTAAAAGGGGAAACACACACCAAGCTCACCCCTCAACCTATTAAAGGTTGATTCGTCTAAAGGCTTGGTGAAAATATCAGCCATTAGTGATGAGTATCGACATGGCAAAGGTCGATATCACCCTTCTCCTGGTGGTCTCGCAAGAAATGAAAGCGCACATCAATGTGTTTGGTTTTCGAGTGAAGCACGGGGTTCTTAGCAACGCTAATGGCACTCGTGCTGTCACAAAGCAAAGGAACTCGAGTAAAGCTCAAACCAAAATCACGCAAAGTGGCCATCATCCAGAGTAACTGGGAACAGCAGCTAGCCGCAGCAACATATTCAGCCTCCGTGGTAGACTGAGCGACACTAGACTGCTTGCGAGAAGACCACGACACCAGAGAAGATCCAATAAACTGGCAAGTCCCAGAAGTGGACTTGCGCTCGGTGCGACAACCAGCAAAATCAGCATCAGAAAAGCCACAAAGCGAGAGGGTGGAAGAAGCAGAATACCAAATCCCGAACTCAGGCGTGAAACGAAGGTACCTGAAGATGCGCTTCACCGCCTGACGGTGAGAAGTGCGTGGCGAAGCCTGAAAGCGCGCGCACAAGCACACGGCGAACTGAATGTCCGGCCGTGTCGCCGTCAGGTAGAGCAGCGATCCAATCATGCTGCGGTACTCCTTCTCGTCCACTGCTTCTCCATCCGTGTCGGCATCCAGGGCAGTCGTCGTCGACATGGGCGTCGGAAGAGGCTTGGCCTCACCCATGTCGAACCGCTTCAGCAAGTCCCTCGTGTACTTGCCCTGGTGCACAAACGTCCCCTCTCGGGATTGCTTAATTTGCAACCCGAGAAAGAAAGTCAGCTCGCCCATCATGCTCATCTCGAACTCCCTGCTCATAGTATCTGCAAACTTGGCAACCAAAGCGTGAGAAGAACCACCGAAAATGATATCATCCACGTAAATTTGGACCAAGAGAGTATCTTTGCCTTGCTTGAGGAGAAAGAGCGTTTTATCAACACATCCCATTTTAAAACCCTTAGCTAGCAAAAAGGTTTTTAATCTCTCATACCAGGCTCTAGGGGCTTGTTTCAAACCATACAAAGCTTTGTGGAGTTTAAGACATGGTTTGGAAACTTGGGATTTTCAAAACCGGGGGGTTGCTGGACATAGACCTCCTCCTCAATGTAGCCGTTTAAGAAGGCACTCTTGACATCCATTTGAAAAAGTTTGAAACCCATGGATGCAGCGTAAGCCAAGAGTATCCTAATAGCCTCCAAACGAGCTACAGGAGCGAAGGTCTCCTCATAATCTATCCCCTCCTTCTGACTATACCCTTCGCTACAAGCCGGGCCTTGTTTCTCACAATGTGGCCCTCCTCTCCTTGCTTGTTTTTAAATACCCATTTTGTCCCGATAGGTTTACAGTCAGGAGGTGGTGGCACTAGAACCCAAACCGATTTCGCTCAAAGTTCTCTAGCTCCTCATGCATGGCATTGACCCAATCCGGATCCGTCAATGCGTGTCCAACATCTCGGGGCTCAAAAGACACGACAAAAGCAGAATGAGCAAAGTGCGAGATGTGCTGTGACCTGGAGCGAGTAACTCGCCGTCGATGTCGCCGATCATCTGTTCAGGGGGGTGCTGGCGCTGGATATGTCGTGGCGCCTCCCGGGAAGAAGTGACCTCCCCCTCAACAGCAGCTGGTTCCCCCCCGGGTACAAAAGGTACCGCGCGAGGTGGAGGATCCCACGGCCCCCAGGAAGAAGAAGTGTCGGGGCCGTGAGTCGTCGTCGAGGCCGCTCTTTGCGGCACGGCAGGTGGAGGGGTGCTGGATCATCTATACTTTCAACACCCTCGTCCTCGTCATCGAAAAGAGGCTCTCCAACCTCATGATCACCTGCACGCTCAAAACGAGAAGAGGGACAAACAGGAGTCTCGTTGAAGGTGACATCTGATGTCTCCATGACTCGGTTAGTGTCAAGTTAAGTACAAGATATGCTCGAGTGTGAGTGCCATAACCCAAAAACACACCGTCAGAAGAACGAGGCTCAAACTTGTCCAGGTTGCCTTTTTTCAATATAAAACAGTGGCCACCAAAGACTCTAAAATAACTCACCTTGGGCTGGCGACCAAAACGCAACTCATAAGAGTCTTCTTCAAAAACGCTCTCAGAAAAATGCGATTCGAAATGTAGCATGCAGTGTTCATAGCTTCGGCCCAAAAGCGCCTAGGAGTCCTATGCTCATCAAGCATCGTCCTGGCCATCTCAACAAGGGTCCGATTCTTCCTCTCTACAACACCATTTTGGGGTGGTGTATAGGGGCAAGAAAACTGATGCTCCAAACCAAGGCGGTTACAAAACTTCTCAAAATCCGAATTTTTAAACTCGGAACCATTATCACTCCGAATAGCTCGCATCGAGTTCAAAGGGAACTCGTTCTGAAGACGCAAAATCAGATTGCGAGCAAATGAGAAAGTCTCGGTCTTCTCAGCTAAAAAGAAGACCCACGAATATCTCGAAAAGTCGTCAACAACAACCAAAACATACCACTTGCCACCAACCGAGCTCACCCGAGCCGGACCAACAAGGTCCATGTGTAAAAGCTCTCCGGGGTGCGAGGTCATGACCTTAGTCCCGGATGGTGGGGAGCAGCAACCATCTTCCCATGTCTGCAAGAATGGCAAACTAGATCCTTCTCCATCGAAAGCTTGGGCAATCCTCGGATTAGGCCAAGTGAGCTAAGTCTTGCAAGCAAGTCGAAGCTTAAGTGACCAAGCCTCCTATGCCACTTCAAAGATCGGAAGAAGAAGGACTAGCCAAAGACAGCGAGAAGAACCAAACGATTCCGAGAAATTCGCACAAAAGACTTTTCCAAAGGGCGAAATCAGACATACAAGATCGCCCTGAGGATCTAAGATGCGACTAAGGTTCGGTTTGAATCTCATAGTCATCATCAAAAAGTTGCGAAACAGAAAGCAAGTTAAAATGCAGGTTAGAAACAGAGCAACATCGCGCAACACAAAGTGCTCATTAACCCGCACAGTTCCACGAGACAATACCTTACCTTTACTATTATCGCCAAAGGTTATGTACTCCTTTCCGGCGACCGGGCTAAGGCTGGAGAACCACTTGGTGTTTCCGGTCATGTGCCTCGAACAACCGGAATCCACCAACCAACGTCCTCCAACCGTCTTACCTGGGAGGTGTCGTCGTCGTCGTCGTTCCGAGGGGTACGCTCCGGCTCGCCGTCGACCTCATCGCCCAGCGCCATGGTGCAGAAGCCGTCGTCGTCGGCGAAGAAGCAGAGGCCGTTCAGCTTGTCCTCAATCCTCTTTTTCTTCTCGGACTCGTCATCGCTCGAGCTGGCGGAGTCGTCATCCGAGCCGTCAACGTCGCTGAGCGCGGCAAAGAATGCCCGCTTCTCAGCCTGGGCCTTCTCCAAGTACTTCTTCTTGATGTATTCTTTGTTGAAGCCGCCTTTCTTCTTGTGCGCTGGAGGGACGTGCTTCTCCTTGTACTTGGAGTCGTACTTGCGCCCATGATCGCCCTTCCCCGGATGCTTGTTCTTCTTGGGGCAGTTGGCGTTGAAGTGGTCGGGGTTGCCGCACTCGTAGCAGCCCGTGCGTCCTCCTCCGCGACGGCGGTTCATGCGGTTGTTGTGGAACCGCGAGAACCGGTTGGCGAGCAAAGCCAACTCGTCATCTCCCAAAGACTCTAGCTGGTCCTCTGTAATAGAAAAGAGAGAAGAAGGTGCAAAACCAGCTAAGGGGTTAGAGGAAGAGCCGGAAACCAAAGCCATAGTCGGGCCAGAAGGATTCGCATAAGAAGCCCTCGACATGGCATCAATCTCACTGGACTTGAGCTTACTGAAGAGCTCGTCGCAGGTGAGGGTCTCATAGTTAGGCGATTCGATGATTGCCTGAACCTTGGAGTCCCACACCGAACGGTCAAGAGTGTGCAAAAGCTTCAAAGCACGCTCATGATCGTCAAATGGCAACTGCTCTCGGTTAGCTCTCATCCTGTTGACAATCACCTGAAAGCGAGCGAATAAACTTTCTATGCTCTCGCCAGGTTGACGTCTAAAGTTCTCATACTCTCGCTTGAACGACTCGTAGAGTCGGGTTTGACTTGAGAGGTGCCCTCATGAAAACGCATGAGAGTGTCCCAGATCTCCCGAGCCGTAGCGAGGTGAGAAACACGATCAAACTCACCCATGCTCAAACAAGAGAAAAGAGCATTACGGGCTCGGCTATTGGCATCGTGCTCATCGATCTGCTGTTGAGTCACACGAGCAGCCAAGACCATGTAATCAGGGGAGTTGCAAATATCCCAGATCGAAGCGCCCAAGCTCTGCAAATAGGCCGACATACGTATCTTCCAATACGCATAGTTCGTCCCATCGAAAAACGGCGGTTTGCCCACGCCGCGATCCATGTCGCCTTCGGTGGATCTGGAACCGGCTAAGGTGGAAGATCCTTAACCCGCTCCGATACCAATTGAAGGACCGAGAAGCTACCCGAAAGCGACCAGAGGGGGGGTGAATGGGAGCTTCAATATTTCCTTTCGGAAACTAGATGCCGCTGTCCCAAAATCACCCCAGAGTGAACCCTAGAGCTTGCTAATGTCCACGACCCTAGATGTAGGGTGGATGCTTCCTAGAAGCACAGCGGGACACTAGACAACCCTAGAAAGCCAAACACAAAGACGGAACTCGAATCCGATCAAGAACAAGCGAACCGCGAGCGAAAACGCGCGAAACAGCAACGACCGGACTCTGCCCGCGTCCGGTCACCTGGGACCGGACGCGTCCGGTCGTCAGAAATCGGCTCTGGGAGCTCTCTGTTCGCGACCGGACGCATGGTGCTCAGGCGTCCGTCGTTCACTAAGCGTCCGGTCAGAACAAGCAAACACGATGAACAGGAACCTAGGCGCGTCCGGTCGATTGATAAACACAGAGTCCGGTCACGAGCGTCCGATCAAACCGAAACCCTGTACGCAGCGCTCAACGACCGGACGCACTGGTCAGCGCCGATCAGGTCCGATCACTACGCGACCAGCGTCCGGTCACCCCGCAGCCCCTCTGTTCTTCCACCGATCCGACTCAAACTCACCCAAACGCATCCTCTAGGGATCAAACTTGGTGAGTGAAGTCACAAGGAGGTTAGTGAGCTATCTCTAAGAGATCATGGCTCGAACCTAACTCCAGATCGGTGAATCGAAGAATTTCGGGGAAGGGACGAAAGTGACCCAAAACGAAAATCGATCGATCTCCTAGACCGTGAGGTTAGAGAATGATTCCTTCGGTGGAAAGAAGTGCCTCACGATCTAGAACAACTTGGTTCAAATGGATTTGCAAAAGATGAAACGAGCAAAAAGATCAAGCGACGGGAAAATCGTGGAGAAAAGGATTCCGCGAAGAACACGAACACAACGGAAATCACAGCCACGAGTTCGAAATCAAGGACTCAAATCAAGCCGACGATCGTGTCTCCAAGGTGAGGATACGGCCTCACTTCCTCAACTCAACAGTACACAGAGTGGAGTCTCTCTGCGGATCTCAACTAGCTAAAGCAGGGATGGGAGTGGGAAACCCTAGCAATGAAAGGCACTAACTGAGATAGCTAAAACTGAGATGGGGAGGAGGGTGTCTCCCCTAGACTACTTATACTAACCTAGCCTAAGCCTATTTCCTCCTCTCTACACCTCCCTACTGTATTTACAGAGCGGACCACCCTAACCCTAAGGCTATTCTAGTCCACCCGCTGGTGGTAGGTAGATCTGACGGCCACGCCCGCACGTTCTTCCGCGTCGCCTCCACGCACCTTCAGATCGCCGCCACGTGCCGCCCTCACTCTCCGCACACCGGTTTTTGTGGCCCAAACCGGGAAACCAGCCTTTTCCATCAGCCCCCGGTTTTGAGGCCAAACCGGGAAACCAGCCTCCAGCCCGAGTTTTTGGCCCAAACTCGGAAACCGCAGCGCCCGAGTTTTGAGGCCCAAACTCGGAAACCGGCCCACGGGCCCAGCCCAGGTTTTGAGGCTCAACCTGAAACCGTCACGCCAGGTTTGTGGCTCAACCCTGAAACCCAGCACCAGGTTTTGAGGCCCAAACCTGGAAACCGTCCACCGTTGTTTTTTCCCCGGCTCTAACCACAAACCAGCGTCGTAGAGGGCATGCACTGCCTGTGCACCCCTTCCACCGACATGACGCACTTCTCCGCTTGTCGCTGTCGCAGGCTGCCAGCCACCACAGCTGATCCTCCGGCCTCCAGTCCATCAGTCCAAGTCCACGTCCGCCCTTCACCGTCCGATACATCGGCATGGCACGTCCGCCGCACGGCACGCCCATCCTTCATCGCCCCGGTCCGTCGGCACGGCACGTCGCAACTTGACCTTCACCTGCCATCGACCACTGTCTCCGTGCTCGACACCTGCACAAACAAGCCAAAGAACATGCGCATCATCTCCGTTGACAATCACCTCATCACACAGAGACTCGGCATACACCCATGTATCCGCAGTAGGACCCCGTGGGATGGAGCTAACAGGGTGCCTATACTATTCTTCGGGACATTATGGAGGATCACCCCCGGAGGTGGTTGCGCGGCCACTGCTAGCATCTTCCCGACGGCGGACCCTTTCCAGTCAGTGTGGCGTCAGCCTGGAGCCACCGTACCTGAGGCCAGTTCGCTTGAGAGGGAGCTTGCGCCGGACCAGCCGGGAGTGCTTGGCTGCACTCATGGCTACCTATGGGTGTCTGTCGCGTAGCTACAACCAGTTGGACCACATTCTCAGTGGAGGAGATGGCTGCCACAGCACCGGAGGCAGCATGAGCATACCACAGAGATAGACCGTCTCACCGCAGAGCTGCACGTAACTATGGAGAGGGACCAGGCACTTCAGAGAGAGCAGGAGACCGCCCACCAGCTTAGTGTGTAGCAGGGGTCAGCGACTTTCTTGGCCTTGATCATGAGGGAGACCGAGGAGGCTCTTCGTGGGTATGTGTGTTGAGGGCATACGTACTACCGAGGAGAACAGGCTTTGAGGCTTGAGTGGGAGATTTAGAGCTGCAGCTTCACCATCTCCAGGACTACACAATGACCGCTTGCACGAGGAGATCCATCGCCGGGAGAACGAGAGGAATCCTATCTTTCCTCAGGAGGACCTAGATCTGCGTGACTCTCTAGTGGTTCTTCGGACGTTTCTAGTGACGATGGTGACGATGACGACGTCGCTAGAGAGTAGACTAGACCGGTGTCTTAGTGCCTAGCACTCTTTTGTGTCTGTTGCCCGGACTCGATCTTTTGTTGTTGTCATGGGCTGGATGTAAGGTTGAATAGCGAACCTATGTGCGCGTGGTGCAAGACCTTTGGAAAGTCCCCATATGTAGTGGCATCTATGGATGTTTATGTGACCTTACATGTTATGTACTGAGCGATCTTATTATGTGATGCTGCGATGTGGATTGAAATTTATTATGCCTCTGTGATTGTTTGGCGAACTCTTTTCTGAATAAATTCAGTTTGGCATGGTTTATGGTTCTCTACATAATTGCAACATCACCTAATGATCACTTGCTATCGACATGTGCAGACGATGACAACTCGTAGTGGAGCTGGCGGTAGTGGTAGTAATGAGGACAACAGAGACAACCACAATCACCACCACCACCTCCTCCACCAGCCACTCCCGAGCACTCTTCGCCCAGTTTCTAGGGAGTCGCGTAACATCGAGGCCTTGCTCATGAGAATCTGGCGCACGGCAACCAGCGCGCCTGAGCCAAAACCAATATAGCTCTTTCAAGGATTTTCTGGATACCAGGCCACCCTTTTCAAGGAAGCTACCGAACCTTTAGAAGCAGAAGAATGGTTGCATACCATGGACAGAAGTTTCGGTTGCTCAGGATCACAGAGGAGCTTAAAGCCGAGTATGCCGCGCATCAACTGCAGGGACCAACCAGGATTTGGTGGGACAACCATCATACCACCTATCCTGCCCGCACGCCTGTCACATGGGAATTGTCTCGTAGGCCATTTGAGGGCATTACATTCCGCCAGGCTTGACTCAGATGATGGTGGCAGAGTTTATGAACCTAACACAGGGAACCTCGCTCAATTACCGAATATCACCGTATGTTCAACTCCTTATCTTGCTATGCTCTAGAGTTTGTGGACACTGAAGCTAAAATATAGCCAGTTTCAAAAGAGGATTGAATACCAAAATGGGAAAATCAGTAGGTACTCATCTCGCCCATTTTCAATGACTTTATTAGTGACTGTCTGATCCAAGAGAATCACAACACAAGCATGCAGCGAGCAAAGCTCGAAAGAGGACTTTCGATTCTAGACCTTCACAGCCTAGAGGACCACCAGCTCAGCATTCCCAGTATCGACAACCAGCGCCTGGAGCTCGTTTCAGGCCGCCCTAGAAGAAAGGTCAGCCACAAGTTCGGCGTAACCAACGGCCGTATAAGATAGCCGCCAATCAAGCTCGAGGGGGTCCAGGCAGTTCGATAGGAGGCAAGCCACTGGTTCGTGGACCATGCTTCAATTGCAATCAAGAGGGGCATTTCGCATGGTATTGCCCACACCTAAAGAAGCAGCAGGCCAACTACCTCGAACGTCTGCATAACATGACCGCTGAAGAGCTCGTGCAGAGAGCTCGTGACTGCTCGTATGTGTCTTTTAACCATCATCCTGCAGTTTTTTGTTTGATACCGGATCGTCGCATTCCTCATGAGCAAGCGTTTGCACAAAAACATAATCAAGAAATGTCTGAAATGGACTATGGGTTTCGTGTAAGCTCCGTGGGGAGTAGCGTGTTATCCAGACAGATGGTTTGTAATGCAACCATCGAGAATGGAGGGCACAAATTTGGAGCTAATCTCGTAGTTTTTACCGGGACTAAGCATGGATGTAGTCTTAGGTATGAGTTGGATGAGTATGTGGAACGCAGTGTTAGACACTGCCAATAGAACTCTTACCTTATCAGATGGACAAACCAATAACAAGCTTCGTATCTCTCTTCCCCGAGGTGCTGATTTCGTTGACTTATCTTGTACTCTGTCTATAGAGGACCTATCTAAGATTCCAGTTGTTCGAGAGTTTCCGGACGTCTTCCCGGATGAGTTACCGGGGTTACCGCCAAAAGGGCAGTGGAATTTGCAATCGAGTTGTTACCAGGAACCGCACCAATCTCTAGGAGACCATACCGTATGCCACCCAATGAGCTAGCTGAACTCAAAACCTAGATCAAGGAACTCTTAGGCAAGGGATTCATTCAACCTAGTGTATCAGAATGGGGTTGCCCAGCGTTGTTTTGTTAAAAAGAAGGATAAGTCATTACGGACGTGTGTGGATTATCGGCCACTCAATGTCGTGACTGTCAAAAACAGTATCCATTGCCGCGGATATACATTTTGTTTGATCAGTTATCCAGAGCCAAGGTATTTTCCAAGATCGATTTGAGATCAGGTTATCACCAGATCAGGATTCGACCACAAGATATCCCAAAAACCGTTCTCAACCAGATATGGGTTATATGAGTACCTTGTCATGTCTTTTTGATTGACAAATGCTCTAGCATACTTCATGAGTTTAATGAAGTCGATATCATGTCAGAATTGGACAAGTTCGTAGTGGTGTTCTTGATGATATTCTGGTATATTCTGAGACCCTGGACGACCATGCGGAACATTTGAGGATTGTTCTGACAAGCTTCGAGAGCATAAACTCTATGCTAAGTTTAGCAAATGTGAGTTTTGGTTGAGGAAGGTGCATTTCCTTGGTCATATTCTGTTCAGAAGAGGGAATCTCAACGGACCCCAGTAAGGTGCAGGAAGTAATGGACTGGAAAGCTCCTACCTCTGTTGGTGAAATTCGAAGTTTTCTTGGTTTAGCAGGATACTACTATCGCCATTTCATTCCCGACTTTTCCAAGATTGCAAAACCGATGACAAGCTTGCTGTAGAAGGATCAAAAGTTTGAGTGGACAGAGGAGTGTGAATAACTTTCCGTACCCTACGGAGACTATTGACCACTGCTCCTTTTTGGCTCAACCCAACATTGAAAAGCCCTTTGATGCCTTTTGTGATGCATCAAAAGTTGGTTTAGGTTTGTCCTTATGCAAGAAGGCAGAGTGATTGCTTATGCTTCTCGCTAGTTGAGGAAACATGAAGTAAATTATCCTACACTTGATTTGGAATTGGCTACAGTAGTGCACCCTCTTAAGATCTGGAGACATTATCTGCTTGGTAATGTCTGTAATATGTACACAGATCACAAAAGTCTCAAGTATATCTTCACTCAACCTGAATTGAATATGAGGCAGAGAATATGGCTTTAGTTAATCAAGGACTACATCTACAAATCCACTATCATCTCGGAAAGGCAAATGTGGTTGCCGATGCGTTAAGTCGGAAATCACATTGTAACTCTAAGGTTACTACCAGAAGATGAGTTCAGTCTTATGCATCCTGTAATTCTACACATATCGAGCTACAAGGCATGATAGTTGACCAAATTCTTGAAGGACAGAAAACAGATAAGGGAATTTATCATATCAAAGAGAAGCTAAAAGCCGCAACTGAACTAGTAAAACATTTTCGAGTGGATGACAATGGAGTCCTATGGTTTGACAAGTGCTTAGTAGTACCCAAGAATAGAGAGCTCAGAAATCGAATTATGGATGAAGCGCATTTGTCCAAGTTATCTATCCATCCTGGTAGTACCAAGATGTATCAAGATTTGCGTCCCAGATTTTGGTGGACTAAGATGAAGAAGGAAATTGCTGCTTATGTGGCTAGATGTGATACATGTTGTCGGGTGAAAGCTATTCACCTAAAACCGGCCGGAATGCTTCAACAATTATCCATACCCGAGTGGAAATGGGAAGAAGTGAGTATGGTTTTATCACTAGATTGCCCACTACTCAGAAGGGAAATGACTCGATTTGGGTAATTGTAGATCGTCTTACTAAGACAACACATTTCATTCTCGTCAAGACCAGCTATAAAGCACTAGACTATGCGGAGATCTACTTAAGTCAGATTGTTCGACTCCATGGTATACTAAGGACCATAGTTTCAGATCGAGGATCACAGTTTACTGCACCATTTGGGAAAAACTGCAAAAGGAGTTAAGTACAGAACTAGTCCGAAGTTCAGCCTATCATCCACAACGTCAGGGCAAACAGAAAGGGTGAACCAAGTGTTGGAAGATATGTTGAGCGCCTGTGTACTATCAGCAAAAGGCTCTTGGGAGAAATGGTTACCTTTAGCAGAATTCGCATACACATTAGTTACCAAGAGAGCATTCAGATGGCGCCTTTTGAATCCCTATATGGTAGAAGATGCAGGACACCGTAAATTGGGTTGAACCTAGAGAACGTCGGTATTATGGAATTGATTTCATTAAAGAAGCAGAAGAACAAGTTAGAACCATTCAACAGCATATAGCAGCTGCCCAGTCTCCACAGAAGAGTTATGCTGATCAGCATAGAAGACCGCTTGAGTTTAGTGCAGGTGATTATGTTTACCTGAAGGTTTCACCCATGAAAGGTGTCCGACGCTTTGGGTTTAAAAGAAAGTTAGTACCAAGGTTTGTGGGGCCGTACAGAATTGTGGAAAGGAGGGGAGAAGTAGCTTATCAATTACAATTGCCAGAACATTTGAAAGCTATATTCCCTGTATTCCATGTGTCACAACTGAAGAAATGTCTTCGAGTACCAGAAGAAGAAGTGCAACCAGCTAGTATCAAGTTGCAATCTGACCTTACTTACTCTGTACAGCCACACCGAGTACTTGATGAAAAAGAGAGAGTGACCCACGGGAGAGTGGTTAAAACAATACAAGGTGACGTGGAGTGAGCAGGACGATCGAGATGCCACTTGGGAAATGGAGACTATTTAGAGAAGTGTATCCACAATTTTAAACAAATTGGTTAGTAACTCAAATCTCGGGATGATATTCCTTTAAGGAGGGGAAGGCTGTAACACCTCTGGTGTTAAGCAACCCTAAAATGCATAACTTGACATCTCATGAGCATTTAGCATTTTGCATGTGTCTTCCTTTTTCTTGTAAAGTGTTATTTCATGTGATAGTTGCTACTAGTCAGGCAATGATGTGATGCTGGTTTGGCTTGTTGTGGAGTGGTTTGAGTTTTCTTAGTAATCTAACCTTGTTGAGAAGTCAAAATGAAGCCATGTTTATGTGGACCATTTTGGGTTAATCAAGTCTTTAACCCTTGTTGACCTAATAGAGCCCTAGGAGTCCTTTTGTTTGACTAACAAAGACCTCCTTGATAGAAGCTTTGTATGGCTGAGTGCCCTAAACCAAAAGTGTCTAGAATTTAGAGTAGAACAAAAGTTGTTTTTGGGTCAACTCATGAAAATGGGTCTAACATAGTGTTTTGAGGCCCACAAGGCAGAAAGGGGAAAGTTCAGACTTAGAAAAGTTTCCTAAGTCTTTAACGTGACAAATAGTTTCATCTAGTGAACTTGGGAGCTTTTCTGAGAAATATCCAAGCCGAACCAAGGCTCGAACCTTTAACCAAAGTTGTAGTTTGCACATAGCTCTACTCAATGGAATAAGTGGTTTAGCGTTTCATCAAGTGGATTAGGAGATAATCGCACTCAAAACGGCCTGTCAGTCGGCCTGATGGCCACTGAACCCGTCCGTTTCAGCCGAACACGCGCGGCGTCGTGGCCGACCGCGTCAGGCATCACCCGCCGCGTGGCTCGCGACGACCGGCCGAGGCTGCAAATGCGCGCGGAGTGGCAAGCTTTAGGCATCCGCGCACGCCTTTGCCCCGCAGATGCCTCCATCCCCTCCCCTCTCCTTCTCCTCGCTCTCTCCGCTCTCACCGGTGCTCGGGCAAAAAGGGGGAGAACCGAGTGCTCGCTGGGCGTTCGCCGCCGTTCCGCCGTGTCTTGGCCCAACCACCACCCAACCAACCTCGCCTCGACCTCCCGCGTCGTCGGCTCTAGCCAGCGCCTCCCGAAAAGCCCTAGGTGAGCCACGGGATGAGCTCCCGCCATGGCCACCATGACCGCCGAGCTCGGTCCGCCATGGTCGACCTCCTTCCCGTGTGTTTCACGTCGTCCTAGCTTGTGTTCGTAGGTCGATGGAGTCCATGGAAGAAGAGGGGGTGATGGTTTAGCCGATTAGGGTTTGGTGATGGCGGTACGCCGTTGTCCGCCATCCGCCATGGTCGCCGTGGAGGGCAAGGCCGTGGTCTCGGGTGTTCGGGGTGGGAACCCTAGCCTCCGAGCCTCGCGTTAGGTTCATGAAGGTCGTCGGGGTAGGAATCACGGGTTAGTTTGCCTCGACGTGGCCGGAATCGGTTGGCATGGTGAGGTCCACGCCGCCGCGGCCGCCATTCCCGCCGTCGAGCTCCGTCCGTTGCAGTGCCGGGCCGGTGAGTAGAACCAATCGATGCGGGAAGGTGAGAGGAGTCTGGTGGTGGTGTTGGTCTCGCCGGAGAGGCCGCCATCGGTGAGCTCCGACGAGGTCAACGACCTCCCCTGCTCTGGGTGTATGGCAGGTGGGGTCGGTTGACTCAGGGGCCCGCTGGACAGTTGCTGGTGTGGATGAAGCCGTGTGTGTGTAGCAGTTTAATTAGTTTTGGTTTTTGTTAATGTTTTTCAGAAATGTGATAATGCTTGTTTAATTTGTATCTAGAGTTACAGTGATCCAAATGAGGTGAAATAAATTTTGTGAGTTGTCTTGATGAGATCTACCTAGGAAAAATATGATATGTCCAGTTTGTGATAATTTTATATGCAGTTGCAATTAATTTGTGTTTGGGAGGATATCTTGTTAAATGCATAATAAATTATATATTACTCAAAAAATGTGATTCTTGTTTTGTTAGGTTTGTGTTGATAAATAGTATCTGGGTAATATAATATGAGTATGATCTGTGAAAAATATTGGCAGTAGCATTTACAGTGATTAAATGTTGTTTTTCTTGTGATTTTTAGTAAATAGAATATAGTGATATGAGCCTGGAAATTTCACAAACTGCTCTTGTGCTAAGAAGTTCAGCAAAAAAATATGAAATCTATTGTTTGAGACATTTTACTATGATGTGTAGTTTAAAGCATCTTTTCACCATATTGTTTGTCTTTTTCATAGAGGACAGTGCTTGAGTCCAAATGGCTTGAAATTTTGACAGTGAGCGAAATTACATGCTATTATCTTACACTAATTTGTGTAGATTTTTCTGACGTCGTTATCTAGGGGTTGCTATTGTAGGGTTGTTTGGATAAGTTATTTTGGTTGAGCCATTAGTTGTCGGGTAAGGTTGAATAAGTAGAGTAAGGTTGTTATGTTTAAAGTATCTTGAAGGGGCTATGTAGAAGAGTTAAATGAATTACTAGATGGTAAAGTAGTAGCAAGGTAGCTAATGGTCAACAGGATGATGTTGACTACCTTGTTGAAGAAAATGAAGTAGATGACATATGCTTATCTCCTGAATTATCTTACTCCATGTTGCATCGCAAATGCATCCCATGTGCATTCATCCTATTCATACACGTTTGTACATCATACAGGATCAGTAGAGGAGACTCAGAAACCGCAGCAGCAGCAGAGGAACCAAGTCCAGAGGAGACCCCGTTCGAGAAGACCGAGGGAGTAGACGTTGAAGACTTGCCAGAGTGCCAAGACCACTGCCCGTCTGACTTCGAGAGAGGCAAGCCCCGAGCATCTAACTCCTTATGGTTTGAAATTAATTACGAATAAACTGATATGTTGTTGCATTAGGTTTATAGGAGTTGGTTGATACCATTGTTGCATTAATTACTTATCCTTGTCCACCGCAATTAATATCTTGATATCCCTGTTTAAGTATAGGGCGAATATGCTTAGCCTACTTAGACCGGTAAAAGTCGGGTGATTTCCTGTCCCCCGCATATAGGTGGATACTGCTCATGACTAGCCTAGTGCTATCATGGAATAACCATGTGTTAATGAATTGGAGACCGGACGGGATGTAGGAGCAGCAGGACATGGGTTTTGTGTGCTAGTAGTCTCTCGTCTGTGTCGCATAGGACCCATTTCGGGAAGCGCCCCTTCAGTCAAATTGAACGCGTCAATCACTTAACGGAGTAGGCCGGAGTACCTCCCATGAAGCCGAGTAAGGTTATTCGAGCCGGTGATGGAGATGTTGACGCCTAACACCCTGGGCCTCAGATGTATCATGGGCAACTATTCTGAGCAACCTGGCATGGTCCGTGGACAGGCGGGGCCTGACTGACCTGGCATGACCGTGGGCAGTTTTAGCTTGAGAGACCTGGCATTGAGATAACCCTCGGTGTAGAAAGGCTCATGGCCGTCCCGTGCGTTGTGTTCTCGAATTTCCAGAGTGGCAGCTTACGACTACCATGGCCGGATTTGTCAGCCGAGTGTGCGACATTTTATCCCTGGCTAGGTAGGAATCGATTATAATCGCCATCGCTCCTGGACAGTGAGTAATTGACTATAGACCGCTACCCGTAGAACCTATGGAACTAAGATGGTTATGTTTTGGAACCTAAAAGGCTATTGATGAAATAGTCACTCTTGCTTGAGTAAGTAGTCAAGTGCTTGCTATAGCTCAGGTGCAAACCTAGTAAAGTAGAATTAATTATAAAAGTGACTGCCAACACCTAAATTTGTGTTTTACTTACAAAGAGCTTTCATGCAGCAAATGGTATGTGTAGCCAGCCCACATATAGCCTACATGATCCATGGAGTCTCATTATTTTTGGTTTATGACGGGTAAGTCTAGCTGAGTACCTTCTTGTACTCAGGGTTTTATCCCTTGTTGTTGCAGATGGACAGTGCTTCTATGGCTACTGTGAGAACTGCCTGTACCCTGTTACGGGTGATGACTAGACCATGGCGTGGTCCACTCTTATCCTTACCTGATGCTTTTGTTGGATGGATCAAGTTGATGGCAAGTATTATGAACCAATTGAACTTGTGTTTCAAGACTATGTTGCTTCTGCTACTATTTCAAACTATGGTTTGTAATATTGTTTTGAACTCCGATGTATTGGAACTATGTTTGAACTGTAATGTATCTTGTGGACATGTGCGCTAAAGTATTACGATCTTGGCTGATGTTGAAATATTGGAAATCCTTCGAGATTTCTGGACTACCGGGTTTGTACGAGCTTAAGTACATGATAATCTTTGTGAAAGCAGAGATTTCGGTGCTTAATCTGGTATAAATTGGTTGGTTCTGCTACAATTGTCACGTTCAACACTTCATCGTTGCTGATGGTCATGATCAGACGATTGTTGCCCCACCTAGCGTGCCAAGAAGTGTTGACACGAAAATTCGGGCGAGGTGCCAACACACTCGACCACTGTCCTCAGAGGCTGTGCAGAAGCAAAGTCGTGACCTCCTAAACCTTGAAAGGATGGCGGTGCCGAATCTTGGTGAGAACAACCGCAAACGTGCTAGTCAATTTGACCTATAATTGACAATGAGAAGAAAAAGATATCAAATCGTGGAACTGCCGGTTTGATGCCAGACAGTTCCAATTTATACGGCTCCGATATAGCCATTGTCACAGGATTTTGACTACAAAGTCAACTCCCAAGAAAACATTAAAGCATTGACAATATTTAAAACAAAAACAGCTATGGTATGTATAAAGAAAGCATTTAGAACAAGAAACCCGATAAGCTTAACATATGAGAAAATAAAGATCTATGTAGTATACGTTTAAATAGCATAAAACCAATAGATCGGCTAATTGCATAGGCAATTCTATTCGTTAACAGTGGAGTGTTTCCATGCAGCCATAATAATAAATAGATCGACAAAGTAACTTGAACATCAACAGTGGGGTGTCTCCATACAGCCATAATGATGACCAAACTAAATTACGTCCGATGCAGCAAGCAGATCCATTAGTTTTAGACCACTTAAAAGTATGCATTATGAAGGAAGCGTAACTGGATTGGCTATTTTAGCCAATACAGGGTCCATGAAGCACGAACAAGATCTATCCGTTAAAACCAAGGTTTAGTCTAAGATCAAGCAAGTTTAACCTATCATGCACATCAGTGGGGTTCGGAAATACAACCATAATAAACATGTCAGATCAAATCTACTTGTTTCTTAGATCAAACCACGATTTCAATTGATATCTCGAACGCACAGCATGTAACAATCAATTGACAAAATAGTCGATGAGAAGCTTAGATCGGCTATTTTCCTTGGTGTAAGCGTGTAAAAGCCCTTGGATAGCTGAAACTAAATAGCTTTTAAGCTTAAGCTAATTTGTCAATCTTAATTGGGCAAGATATCATTGAAACCAAAAGAAAAACATTAAAAAGCACAAACAATATCGATAACTTAATGAATCTATTAGATTGCCAAAGCTAATAGAGCCGATAACTAGTTAAGATCGACTAAAGCAAGAGATTGATTAGGGTCAAGACAGTCCTACAAAATACTAACTTAAGCCGATAACTAACCCATGTCATAGCTAAACAAGAGTTTGGTCGACGCTAAATACAGCCTTATTGAACAATAACACGAGCCATTGTGAAACTTACAAGCAAACTGGAGGTCGGTCTTAGCCGATGCAGTCCTGCCTGGTTGAAGGTTCCGTCGAGTTCTACCTTACTCCTACTCCTAGGGTTTTCGCCGGTGGTCGATGTATTGATTGATTGGATGATATCTTACAAAAATCGGGTTTCTAGCAATTTATAACCCGGTAGACTCCTATTCTATTACGACTGGGATACATATTAATAAAACAACGACCCAGACATGAACTCCCTGGCGAAGCCCGACACGTCTTCAAAGCCCATCATACCCGGTCCATATGAATTCTTTTGGTCATGTCTGGACCCAAGCAGGCTTCTTTTTTTTTCTGGCCGATTTTTTTCTCTAATAAATCAGTCATTTTGCTTACAAAATAAAAATTCTTTTGCTGCTCCAAATCTTGTGTAAACACCTCCATGAACCAAAATGAATCAAATGAGATTGCACCGTGCCTTCGTCTTTGAAGGTTGTCAGATTCTTGCAGCGATGACATTGCGAACACAAGGTTGATATGTGCCCTTATGGTCCCTTCCTGAGTGATGAGAGATCGGTCAACAGGCAACGTGTGTCTCTTGGTGTGTTGATGTGCACGTGTGGAGCTTGGAGAAAGTGGTCGATGGCGAGGTGAAGGTCAAGTAGAGACGTGCCGTGCCAACGGACCGGGAGCTGTGAAGGGCAGACATGAGGCTTGGACCGATGGACCGGGAGGCCGAGGACCAGCTGTGGTAGCTGGCATGTGGCATCGGTGAGCAAGAGCACATGGGGATGTGCGGTGCATCAGCCGAGTCGGGAGGAAGACGATGGCGTCGTGACACTTGGCGGGAGGCCGAGAAGGAAGACGAATGCGCTGCGTCTGGTGTGGAGGCTGGACATGCATCGGCATCGGTGCCGGTGGTTGGGGTGTGCGAATCAACATCCCGTCTATGGCGCGGGTTGGGTAGTTGAGCCTTTAAAAACTACCCTTGATGGTTTCCGAGTTGGGGCCTCAAAACTCAGGTGGCGGGTTTCCGAGTTTGGGCCTCAAAACTCGGCGTGGACGGTTTTCCAGGTTTGGGCCTCAAAACCTAGGTTGGCGGGTTTCTGAGTTTGGGCCACAAAACTCAGCCGGAAGACAGGTTTCCCGGTTTCGGCCTCAAAACCGGGGGAGGTCCAAAAAGGACGGTCGATGCGCGGCGGCGCTGAGAGGCTTGCGCTGCGGCGAAGCTATCGGCGAGGAAGCGTAGGTCGACAGGACGACACGTAGCGGCATCCTGAGGCTTGCGTTGAGGCGAAGCTAAGGACGAGGAAGGCATGTGGTCATCGGATCAAGCCTCCGCAGAGTTGGACCGGGATACCCCTAGGGTTGGTCGCTTCGCTCTTATATCTAGGGGTAGAAGAGGACTATTGTATTTAGGCTATAAATAAGAGAGGCAGCCCCTCCTCTCTCTCCATCTTTGCAGCTTTCATTACCTTAGAACCTGCTTAGGTTTTCAATCATACCTCACTGCTGTGATCCGCAGAGTGAGCAATACCTCTATGTATTGGAGATTTTGAGGAAGTGAGACCGTAATCTCACTATTGTCTCGTGGGTTCGAGACATGGCTGAAATCGAGTTCGATTCACGTTTTGCTCGTGTGTTCTTCGCGTTTTCATTTTTGCCCTCTTGTAGATTTGCCTAGTTCTTCCTCTCCGTGAGACGGTTTTCGATTCCGCTTGAACTCACTTGTGCTAGATCGTGAGGCGCTCCTTTCCACCGAAGGAATTCATCTCTAACCTCACGAGCTAGTAGATCGAATCGTTTTCATTTTGGATCGTGTTCTCTCCCTTTTCCCCCGAACTTCTTCGATTCATCGATTTGGAGATAGGTTCGAGCCATGGTCTCCTAGGAGTAGCTCACTATCCTCCTTGTGACTCCCCTCACCGAGTTTGAGCCCTAGTGGTTTTGAACACTAGGTTGATATGTTCCCTTGTGGTTCCCTTCCTGAGTGATGAGCGATCGGTCAACAGGCTCACCGGCAGGGGTGAGAGGCAATGTGTGTCTCTTGGCTGTGTTGATGTGCAGGTGTGGAGCTCGGAGACAGTGGTCGAAGGTGAGGTGAAGGTCAAGTAGAGACGTGTGTCGCCGACGGACCAAGAGCCGTGAAGGGCGGAAGTGAGGCTTGGACCGACGGACCGGGAGAGACCTGAGGACCAGCTGTGGTAGCTGGCACGTGGCATCGACGAGCGAGAGCACATTGGGATGTGCGGTGCATCGCCGAGTCGGGAGGAAGGCGATGGTGTCGTGACACTTGGCGGGAGGCCGAGAAGGAAGGCGAATGCGCTGTGCCCGGCATGGAGGCTAGACATGCATCGGCATCAGTGCCGGTGGTCGGGGTGTGGCGAACCACATCCCTTCTACGATGCGGGTTTGGTAGTTGAGCCTCGAAAAACTACCCTCGATGGTTTCCGAGTTTGGGCCACAAAACTCAGGGTGGCAGGTTTCCAAGTTTGGGCCTCAAAACTCGGCGTGGACGGTTTCCAGGTTTGGGCCTCAAAACTGGGCTCACGGGTTTCTGAGTTGGGGCCATAAAACTCAGCCGGAGGATAGGTTTCCCGGTTTCAGCCTCAAAACCGGGGGGAGGTCCAAAAAGGACGGTCGACATGTGGCAGCGTGCAGAGGCTTGCGCGGTGGCGAAGCAATCCACGAGGAAGGCGTGGCGGTCGATAAGACGGCACGTGGCAAAACTAAGGATGAGGAAGGTGCGTGGCCGTCGAATCGCGACTTCGCAGAGTTGGACTGGAATACCCCTAGGGTTAGCCTATCCGCTCTTGTATCTAGGAGTAGAATGGGACTATTGTTATTAGGCTATAAATAAGAGAGGCAGCCCCTCCTCTCTCTCTCTCTCTATCCTAGCAGCCCTTCATTCCTGAGCTCTCTCTCTTCCTTAGCCCCCACTTAGGTAAAAATCATACCTTGCTGCCTGTGATCCGCAGAGAGACTCCAATCATACCTCTGTGTACTGGGATTTTCAGGAAGTGAGACCATAATCTCACTATTGTCTCGTGTGGTAGACACAAGGTTGAAATCTTGATCGATACGCGTTTTGTTCTTGTGTTCTTCGCGTTTCGGTTTTTCCTATCCCAGAGATTTGCCTCGTTCTCCCTCTCCGTGAGATGATTTTCGATTCCACTTGAATCAGATTGTTCTATATCATGAGCTCCTTTCCCTCGAAGGTTTTCTCGTCTAACCTCATGATGACATAGATCGGACAGAAATCACGTTCGTTCTTCATTCTGCCCCCCTTTTCGGGTGTTCTTCATATTTCTCATAATTGACATGGTTTGGTGCGATGATTTCTTAGGATTAGCACTCCAATACGTAGAAGAACACTTGGGAGAAGTTTGGTTGAAGCCCCATTTGATTTGGTCAAGTTGCAATCGATTTTGGTTTTGGGTCGTGCTATTTTTGCCTTCTCTAGGTGATGGCGGACAGTCCGCCGTCAGACCCGCGGACAGTCCACACATCGGGTCTGGCTCAGGTCAGTCAGGCGCAGCCCCCTGACTGTTCACTGTCAAGTGAACAGCGGATTGTCCGCGGTACAAACCCGCAGATAGTCCGGGACCTGCCCAGCAGACTTGCAGAACTGTTGTGTTTCTGGAGTTTTGCTGGCGGATAGTCTGGCACTTAGGCGCGGACAGTCTGGGCTTTCTACTGCGGACTGCAGAGACTTTGCAGTTTTTGTTCTTGGCTTTGGCACTTGGTTTTGGGCATTCTCCGTAGTTCCGCTGTACCACTAGGACATCTCCTAGGGTATCCACCTATCCGTAGTTCGTGAACTCACCGATTGTTTTGAGTCTTTGCTTTTGGGGTGATTTTCTGGGACAAGGGACATCTATTTCACTAGTTGAAATTTGAGGCTCCCATTCACCCCCTCTGGTCGCCAATCTGGTCCTTCAATTGGTATCAGAGCCGGTTAAGGATCTTCTCTACCTTAGTCAGTTTCGGATCCTAAGGGAGACATGGATCGAGGGAATGACAAGGCTCCCTATTTCGATGGGACGAACTATCCCTATTGGAAGATTCGAATGCGTGCTTATCTCATCAGCATCAGATCTTCTATGTGGGAGATATGCGAGGATGCTGATTACGTGGTCCTTGCGGCTCGTGTGGGTCAGCACCAGATTCACCAGCATGAGGCCAACTCTAAGGCCCGTAACGCGCTTTTCACGAACATCTCCTTCCAGAGTTTGAGCGTGTTTCCGAGCTTCAGACTGCTCGAGAGATCTGGGTGAAGCTTCAAAGCTATCATGAGGGGACCGCTCAGGTCAAGACCAGACTCTTTGAGACATACAAGCGGGAATACGAGAACTTTATTCAGTTGGAGGGAGAGACGATTGACGCTATGTTTGCTCATTTCCAAACGATTGTGAACAAGAAGCATGCAATCGGGCCAACCTACCTTATGATGATCATGAGAGGGCACTCAAGTTATTGATATATGCCCTAGATCGGAGGTATGGGAGGTGAGGTGTCGACCATCATAGAGTCTCCTGCCTATGACAACCTCACCGTGAACGAGCTATTCAGAAAGCTCAAGTCCACCAAGATCGATCACTTGACTCAGGCAAGCTGAAGAACCCATCTTCACATTTCATGACTTTGGTCTCAGGCAAGGGTGGATCGACTCTTTCCGCTGACGCTTCGACACCCTCTCTTTTTCTTTGTCTTCTTTTCTTTCAGTGACAGAGGAGCAGGTGGAGGCGTTGGACGATGACGAGCTCGCCCTCATCATCACCCATTTTTTGCAGTTTCACAAAAAACCACTTGAACCGCCGGCGTGGTGGTGCACGTGAGGGCTGCTACGAGTGTGGAGATCCGGATCACTTCGTCGCTAGCTACCCCAAGCGCAACAAGAGCTTCCCCGGCAAGAACCGCAACTCCAGGCGCAAGGCCAAGCGGAGAACAAGACCGGGAAGAAGAAGAAGGGCGGCTATCGCTGGAGGATCTGGAGAGGGCTTTCGACACTAGCAGGCGTGCCTTCATCGCCTTCTTCAGCGACGGTGAGAAGAGGTCCGACGGCGACTCCAGCGATGATGGGTCCGAGCTCAAGACTGAAGAACGCTTCAATGGACTCTGCTTCTTTGCAACTCCTCCAAGGGCTTCTACACCATGGCCTTGGACGAGGATGATCGCAAGTGCCAGGTCAGTACGCCGACACCGACGACGACGACGACACTTCCAAGGTATCATCTTCTTCTATTGTCGATCGTCTTCCGGTGAGCGTGATTCTTTGGCTGAGATTGTCCTCGCTCAAGACAAGCAGCTTAAGCGTGCCATTAGAGAGTGCAATGAGTTAAGGGTAAACTAGGCGAGGCGCTTAAGGAGCTTGAGAGTGCTAGGTCCGAGTGAAGGTGACCGATGAGGAGGAGTGTGATGAGTGCACTATGCACATGACAAACTTTGCCACCATACAAACCAGTATGCCTCTTTGATTGAGGTGTATGACTAGCTGAAGAGTAGGCTAGACTTGGTTGGTGAGTGCAAAGAGTGTCCCCTCCTCAAGAAGGAGCTGGAGGAAGTGAAGGCGAGGCCTTCTTTGTTGGGTGCGTGCAAGTCCTGTCCAGGCTTGCGAACTGAGTTGGCAGAAGTTAGTGCCAAGCTTGCTGAATCCATGAAGGCCAACTCAGTTAGCACCTTGTCCGCTCCATGTGAGCGATGTGCGGCGATGGAGCTTGAGATTGCCAACTGTCGGCATGACTGGATGCAAACCGAGAGGAAAACACATACCTTCGATCCATTCTGAGTTGGGTGTCATGCAGTGAGCCGCAGTTGGGCATGATGATCAGTCAGTTCAAGAGGGGAACTGATTGTTCGGGAGTAGGCTTTGTTCAGGTGGGAGGGCGCTAACATGTATGGCAAGATAGGTGAGTTTAGTGGAGTGAACCCAAGTGAGAAACCATCTGCTATCCCTAAGCTTATGAAGATCACCCCACCTGAGCCTCCCAAGCCTATCACCAAGGATGGTATCCTTGATGAACCTCCCAAGGCTCCACCTCACAAGCAAGTGTAGGTTCCCAACCTAACCATCTTAGGAACACACTTGACACCCTTCCTAACGTCTCTAGTGATCCCCTTCCGAGAGGCAAGCAGCCAACCAGATTGAACAACCCTCGCAACCATAGGAACAAGAACCCAAGAGAGTGGTGAGGTTCGAGTGTGAGTACTGTCACCGTGAGAGTCACCTAGCTGAGTTTTTGCTTTCGGAGGTACAGAGAGGCTAGGAAGGAGTTTGCACATAACAACCAGGTCAGGCACCACCCTCACCATGGTGTGCAGGATCAGGTAGTTTCAGAGGCAAGGCGCTAGGCCGGAGGTGCACCCCCTCAGGCAGCTAGACCACGGGATGGTGGTCATGCCCGTCGCAGTTCCGGTCATCCTCAATACGACCGTGAGCCAGGTGTAAGAGGCTTTGTTGCACAGTCCCATAGCGGACCACCTTTTCAGCATGGTGTTGATCGCTTTGCTCAAATGGGACATGTGGGTGAGTTCGGAGGTTTTCCGTTCCATAGCGGACCACCCTTTCAGTTTGGTGCTGATCGCTATCCACCCATGGGATGAGGACAGTTTGGTGTTGCTTCTAACACTTTTTCTAGGCCTATGACACGGCACTGTTATCCTTCTCAGTATACTAACCCCAGTGTTGTGCCATATGCTCATTTCCTGCCTTTCTATTGATGCAGGAACTTCGGCTGGAGAACATGTGGCTCATGGATTCCGGGTGTTCGCGCCACATGACTGGAAAGAAGGAATGGTTCTCCAGCCTAGACCCCGTTGTGCATAAGGAGTACATCACTTTCGGGGATAGTGGAAGAGGTAAGGTTGTTTCTCATGGAGCTATCCGACTCAATCAGAACTTTGTCCTCAAGGATGTTGCCTTGGTTTCTAACTTGCATTTTAATTTGCTTTCTGTTTCACAACTCCTTGAAGACAATTTTGAAGTGCGCTTTAAAAAAGGCCTTAGTCGAGTTTTGGATTCTCAGGGACACTTGTTTGTTGGGTCGTCCCTTTTGGCCATGTCTTCAGAGCCGATTTTTCCCGCTCTTTTGGCTCTTCTAGATGTTTGATAGCTGGTCCTTCTTCTGATTTATGGAAGTGGCATAAGAGGCTTGGTCACTTAAGCTTTGACTTGCTTGCAAGACTTAGCTCACTTGGCTTAATCCAAGGATTGCCTAAGCTTAAGTATCAGAAGGACCTTGTTTGCCATCCTTGTCGTCACGGGAAGATGGTTGCTGCCTCTCGCCCACCTGTTAATCAGGTGATGACCAAGCAACCCGGCGAGCTTTTACACATGGACACTGTTGGTCCAGCATGGTTTGCTCAGCGGGTGGGAAGTGGTATGTTCTAGTGACCGTGGACGATTTTTCGAGGTACTCTTAGGTGTTCTTCATGGAGGCTAAGGATGAAGCTTTTTCTTTTGCTCGAGATCTTATTTTGAGGTTGAAAACTGAGTTTCCCTGATACTATTAGAGCTATTCGTAGCGATAATGGTAATGAGTTTGTTAACTCACAGTTTGCCTCTTTCTGTTATTCTCATGGAATTGAGCATTAGTTGTTTTCTCCCTATGTCCCCCAGCAGAACGGTGTTGTTGAACGCAAGAACCGGACCCTTGTTGAGATGGTCAGGACAATGCTCAATGAGCATAGGACTCCTAGGCATTTTTGGGATGAGGCGATCACACCGGTTGCCATGTTTCTGAGAACATATATGATGAATGATTGACTTTGATGAGGAAGGTTTGAGGCATTTCCTGGTTGAGTCATTATTCACTATGCGCTTAATGTTTATGGCTAACCGGTGGCGTTGAGTTGTGGTGTTTCTGTGTTGGTGTGTGTGTGCAACATGTGTCTCTTCGCTGTGTTGATGTGCAGGTGTTGAGCTCGGATACAGTGGTCAATGGCGAGGTGATGGTCAAGTAGAGACGTGTCGTGCCGACGGACCGGGAGCGGTGAAGGATGGGCATGCCGTGCGACGGACGTGCCATGCCGTTGTACCCAGAGCGGTGAAGGGCGGACGTGAGGCATGGACCAATGGACCAAGAGGCCAGAGGACCGGCTGTGGTAGCTGGCACGTGGCATCGGCGAGCGAGAGCACATGGGGATGTGCGGTGCATCGGCCGAGTCGGGACGAAGACGATGGCGTCGTGGCACTTGGTGGGAGGTCGGACACGGGCTTGCGAGCGGCGCAAGTGCCGTCGGCTGAGTCAAGAAGGAAGGCGAAGGCGTTGTGCCTGGCGTGGAGGCTGGACATGCATCGGCATCGGTACCTGGTCGGGGTGTGCGAACCACATCCCGTCTACGGTGCGGGTTCGGTAGCTGAGCCTCAAAAAGCTACCGTCGACGGTTTCCGAGTTTGGGCATCAAAACTCGGGTAGCCGGTTTCCGAGTTTGGGCCTCAAAACTCGGGATGGACGGTTTCTAGGTTTGGGCCTCAAAACCTGGGCTCGCGGGTTTCCGAGTTTGGGCCTCAAAACTCAGGGTGGACGGTTTCCAGGTTTGGGCCTCAAAACCTGGGCTGGCAGCTTTCCCGGTTTGGGCCTCAAACCGGGGGGAGGTCCAAAAGGACGGTCGACGCGTGGCGGCACCGAGAGGCTTGCGTTGCGGTGAAGCTATCGGTGAGAAGGCGCGACGGTCGATGGTGACAGCACGTGGCGGCATCCTGGAGCTTGCGTCGAGGCGAAGCGAAGGATGAGAAGGCGCGTGGCTGTTGGATGGAAACTGCCAGAGTTGGACGGTTTTACCCCTAGGGGGTATTTGGGTTAGTACATCATGTTAGGGCATTTGTGTCATTTGGACGTGCGCCTATATATAGATGAAGGGGCTGTGTTGACAGCCATCCTTGGAGGTGTCACTCTCATTTTGTTTAGGTGAGAGGAGGCTAGGGCTAGAGGAGAGACCGGCTCTTATTCTTGAGCTTTTTGCCATCCGCGTTTTGTACTGCGAGGAGTGGCTTGTAACTCGACACAGAGTGCTACACAATTCTTCATCTAGTAGCAATCCAAGGATCAATTTCGCCCCTCCTCTTTGTTGGCTGCAATTTGGATCGAATCGCGTTTTTGTTCTTCGCGTTTGGTTTTTCCCCTCTCGGAGATTTGCCTCGTTCTCCCTCTTCGAGCAACGATTTGTGATTCCGTTTGAATCAAATTGTTCTATGTCGTGAGCTCCTTCTTTCCACCGAAGGATTTCTTCTCTAACCTCACGAGCACATAGATCGGGTCGAAATCGCGTTCGTTCTTCGTTCTTTCCCCTTTTCTAGTGTTCTTCCCGATTTCTCTTGGATTATTTGGTTTGGAGCGATGATATCCTAGGATTAGCTTCCCAACGCGTAGAAGAACACTTGAGAGAAGTTTGGTTGCAGCCCCGTTCGATTTGGTGAAGATCCAATCGATTTTGGTTTTCTCCCGAGCTGTTTTGGGCTTTCTGGCGGACTGTCTGGGACTCATCCCCGGACTGTCCGGGGGTCGGGGCTTTCACGGGCAGCGAGGTCGCTGTTTTCATTTTTGAACGGCGGACTGTCCGGGACTCATTCCCGGACTGTCCGGGGTTCACTAGCGGACAGTCTGCGGTTCACTAGCGGACAGTCCGCGACTGCACAGTTTTGCTGATTTCGTCCGTATCTTTTGCATACAAGCTCCGATTTGTGATCCGTTTGTTGCGTTGGTTCCTAACTTCTTAAGGATCATTCCAATAATTTTTTGCCACCATTAGTCAAGGTATTTTGGTCGGACACTTCCTTCTTCTCCATAGAGTTAAGTGTTCGCTTTCAGAGTTTCGTTTGTTCTAGCGGCCGTATCTTTTGCGTTCGAGCTCCGATTGAGACCATTGTAACACCTCTGGTGTTAATCTGTAATTAACCTGACATGTCATCATCATTAGTCTTAATCATTCTCTTCATACTTGTGTGTCTCCCTTATGCATGTGCATTTGTCCCCTTTTGTGTGTAGTGTTTCCCTTTTCAAAAACCCTAAAAGCCCTCACCTTCCTTTAAGGGCAAAATGGTAATTTCACCTCTGTGTCTAGCTTGGTGTATTTCTTATTCCTTTGATGTCTTGTAGATATGTTGTGTTGACCAAAGATCAAAAATCAGAATTTGATTTCAAATCCCTTTGCAAAACCCTGATTTCCAAACCCTGGATTTTTATCCCTTTTTTTTGTAATCAAAAATTATTCAAAATTTGGGGTTGGTCCAAAAAGCAAAGTTGTAGGTCTGGCCAAGAGCAACAACTTTGGTATTTTCAAATTTTCAAGTTGCAGTGCAAAATGTTGAGTTATTTCAAACCCCAACTTTTGTCCCCTTTTCAGTTTTCAAAAATTTTGCTTTAACTATCGACTCTGTGCATGAGCATTAAAGCTCGGGGGCCCCGGCCTCCGGCAAGGCCGCCGCGCCGCGCGCGAGCCTCGCCGCCCATGCCGAGCCGCCGACCCGCGCCCGTGCCGCACGCGGCCAAGCGCTGGCGCTCGCTCTCTCTCTCCGGCCCTACCTACCGCCTGCCTTCGCCGTTCCCTAACCCCCCTCTTCCCCTCGGGCGCGGACAGCGCGCAGTTGTCGGCCGCCGGCAACCGCCCCGCCGCGCGCAGTCGCCCGACCGCACCGAGCCGCCCTACCGTGCTCCCTACCTTCTTCAATGCCGTCCGAACACTCGCACTCCTCGCCCCCCGGACCCCTCCCTCCCTGGCTCCACCCGACTATAAGAAGCCGCCGAGTCCGCCATTCCTCCGCCATCGGCGAGCTCCGTGAGCCCGAGTCTCCAGACCACCCCAGCACCAGCCGAGCCCCGCCGCTGCCATCGCCTGGAGCTGCTCCACCTTCCCGAGCAACCAATTTCACCCCTCTGCTCCTCCCCTCGCCGGCGCAGAAGCTTCTTCCTCGACTCCGGCATACGGCCGCGTTTCGGCCGCACGAGAAATTCGCCGCCGTGAGTTTCCCTCCCGTCCCTCCGACCCCTGCCCTTTGTTCCTCACCTCCGTGCGCTCCTAACCGCTCCTCGGTGATCCCTTTCGGTGGACAGAGCCGCCGGACGTCGTTCGCCGCCAGAGAGCTCCGCCGGAGCACCTCCACCCACCGTCGAACTCCCTCCCGTCTCCCCCGACCCCTCACCGCCTGACTACCATCCGACTCACGGTGAGCCCCCGAATCTTTTCCCGCCCTCGGTTTTCCCAGCGCAAGTCCCGAGCAGCCGGACCGCCGTCCGCCTCGCCTGCGATTCGCCCGAACCTCCCAGCTCGAGCACACGTTCACTGTTAACTCGAGCCACACCCTCGAGCACACGTTCACTGTTAACTCGAGCCACACCCTCGAGCACACGTTCACTGTTAACTCGAGCCACCCCTCGAGCAGACGCGCATCTCCGCTTCGTCGAGCCCAGCCTCGAGCAAACACACCCTCCGCTTCGCCGAGCCCAGCCTCGAGCGAACCTGCGTTTCCCGTTTCGCCCGAGCCTCCGGCCAGGCCTCGGACGGACGAGCGATAGTCTCCGTCTCGCCCGAGCCTTTCCGCCAGGCCTCGAGCGGACGATCGTTTCCGATTCGCCCGAGCCCGTTTCGCCCGAGCCCTTGCACAGTGCTCTTTTTTTTCTTTTGAAAAGTTGTGAACAGTGTTCTTATTTCATCTTTTTTGTATGATTTCTGTGTTGCTCTAAAAATTCTGAAAATTTTACAGTTGACTCTTTATACTGTGTAGTATTTTATAAAAATAAGAAACTTGACTTTTCTGCAACAATTAAAAAATGAAAAATCCTCCTTTTAATTAATAAATGGATAGTTTTAGATTTTTAACATGCTTAACTCCAAAAATTATGAAATTTGTTTTGACATCTAGTTACACCATGATGAACCTATGAGTTTAATTTGGTAATTTTGGAGCAACTGTACAACACAACCTTTTAAAATAAATTAGGAAAAATAGAAAAGTATTTAGGAATCGTGTTGTATGGTGTGACCTTTCGGATTGTTTGCTGTTCATAGACCCCCACCCGTCTGGTCTATGATGTTGTGATGCCATGCCTTGGTCTATGCTTAGGTTAAGTCAATGATGCTTAAAAGGTTTAACTAATCTTGCCTAAAAGTAAAGATAGGTAACTCTGTGTCTACTCTAGAATAAGTAGTTTTGTCTTGTGCTTTTGTTCATGTCAGCATCCTCATAAGCATACATCATTGCATCCGTGTAGTGACTGAAGGAGAAGGTGTCAAGGTCGAGGCAGCTGCTGACGGACTGACCCCCGAGACGACTCCGAGCTCCGACGACTGCCCCGTCGCCCTCGAGCCTGCCCTTTTTGCTCTTCAAGGCAAGCCCCGGTGCATTTAACCCTTCCTTGAATTTATAAAATGATTTCCTTAAATGCTTTTGAGTTAAATTATTGCATTAGGTTTATAGGAGTTGTGTGCTATCCTAATTGATGCACTATCCACCTTGACCACTGCTACACCCGATACCTACTTTTCAAAAGTATTTGAAAAATGCTTAGCAATGCTCATTGAATTAGACTTTGCAATAAAAATGCCAATTTCAAAAGTGTGATCACTGAGATGAATTATATCAAGGTTTTGGTTATACTTCCCGATCGATGACTGCTTGCCTAGCTAGCATGTGGTCATTGTCGAGAAGGGGTTGTCCGCGCGTACGGTGCCGTCATGTTGTAGTCCGGGACTCAACAGTTGACACCGACCGGGACAGGGTTTTAAAAACCAACAGGACCTGTACTCCCGGGTTAGAGTCCCGAGGTGCTTGTTGCTGGAGGAAAACCGACAGGACCTGTACTCCCGGGTTAGAGTCCCGAGGTGCTTGTCGCTGGCGGAAAAATGTAGGGACCATCCGTATGGGGGCCTGCTGGTCAAGACTTGTAACTATTCACATACTTCGGAAAGCTCTGGCTCCGAGAAATCCTTTATTGGACCGACAACCGCGCACTGGGAGTGGAGAGATGGCGGAAGTAGCATGTACCCACGTGGGTTAGAGTCCCGGATTGGAGTGGTGTACTGTACTTCCGGTGGCGTAGGACCGGGCCCAATCTTGGAGGAATCGTGGTAGACGAGTTGGCATATGCAAGCTTGGGTGCTACATATGCAGTGTGGATAGGGATCCTCAGCTGAGTATTATTTATCCGGATTAACGTTGCTCCTCGGTTATGGAGACTTGGTCCACTGACTGTCAACGGAGAGTGGTTCTCAACTAGGAATGTTTTGAAATGTAAAATGAATCATGAACGATGAAGAATTGAGGAATACTGAATCTTTCCAAAATAAAATAAGGTTTACAAAAATGCTTTTCTGCAAAATACTTGATCTTGCTTAAGCCTTACCTTGACTACCCTAAGCCTCTCATTCCTGAGTCTTCTCCCTTTTTCTTAGTCGGGTAAGTCTTGTTGAGTACCCCAGTACTCAGGGTTTGTTACCCATGTTGCAGGTGTGTCAGAACCCCGATGTGTCTTGCACCCTGCTGTGTGACCATCGTCCAGGAAGAGGCCGATGAGGCCGAAGAATAGTTGTACACCCTCGGGCTGGGTGATTATAAGTATCTTTGCTGTTCTCCACTATGTTGCCTATGTCTATTTCTATTGTCAGACTTGGTCTGTAATAACTGCACCTTAATTTCTATTTGGAACCCTGTGTTGTAAAACTAATGTTACTTAAGTCTTCCGCTCTTTATTCCGATGTTATTTGTAAAAGTATGCAATGCTGTAACCGAATTGTGAGATGATCCTGCGGACATTGGGCACTGATGTAGCCCGGTGGCGAACAGGTTTTAATCACATGGAACATGGGTTCGGCTGTCAGAGGTTGACAGGGACACGTGGGCCATGAGATTAGGGCCGTTCCGTCACAGAGTGGTATCGGAGCATCTCACTTTAACGTTGCAGTGTTTGTTTTTGCGAAAACTTCAAAAGACCTTTTGAGTCCAAACAAACTAAACTTGACTATCTTGAGTCCAAATTGCTTCTCTCATCTTGTCTCTCTTGTGGCAACACTAGCTAGTGGAACAACATGTTTTAAGCCCTATGTACCATATTTATTTATTGCATTGCCTTGTTCCGTAGGAACGATTCATGCATCATGTCATAATCACTTAAGTTAACTTCCTCTCTAAGTTCGTTGGGGTAGAATGCCTTTACCTTTTCTTGCTAGCCTTCCTCATCTATCCTCTTGTCCAGACATGGCTCGCATCAAGCAGAGCTGACCGCCCGCAAGTCGACTGGACCGAACGGTGTGCCACGCCACCAGCTGGCACCACGCCGGAGAAGAGACTGAGAATCTTCCAATGGTCGTCGTTTTCCCCCCCGCACCCCGTAAGAACCTGAAGGAGGAAATCAAGAATCTGAAGGCTGAGCTGGAGAACTTGGAGCACGACTTCTACCACTCACGCCTGGAGTTTTATGAGGCACGAGCTTCCCTGGAGCAGGCCAACCGGAACACGATCCGCGCTATCGAGCAGCGTAATGATACTTGGACCCGCGAGGATGTCACTAGAGCCGAGCTCCACGGACTGCAGCAGTACACCGCCCAGATTGAACAGTTCAATGATATGCTTCATGAGGAAGTACACCAGCTGCACAACCAGCTCCACCCCGTGATTCCACCAGTTGCTGGGACCCCGAAGACGGAGTCGTGGAGGAACCTGAAGTGGAACCTGCTGAAGATGTCCACGTTGAAGATGAAGATGAGGAGGAAGAGCCTGAGCTTATCATCGAGGATGATGATGATGACGAAGAGTTGATCTTCATCGATGACGACTAGACTCCTTGTGTCTGTACCATCTGCTTACCTAAAACTTAGACTAGGTTTGGGGCGTTAGTCTGTCTGTTGCCAAGTCTGGCATGTATCTTTTTCATATCTTTTCCCCTTATCAGTCTGTTGTCATCTTTATCAAGCCAGCTATCTTTGTATCAGTGAAGTTATCAATCAAGTCGTTATCAGAACCTTTGTCCATATATGCTGAGTTCCGAGTTCCTTATACGAGCCTGGTGACACCCGTACCGGAGCCGGAGGTGCTGGAGAAACCGTCTCCCAAACCCTCCCCACCTGTACCAGCTACCCTAGCAGATGCCATTCCGCCTTGGCCGCCGCTGCCAATCTGATGGCTGCAGAATCAAGGACAACAGAATGTTGGTCACCGTGGTCGTCACAACCAATGAGACCACCTATGTGGATTTCACCGAACCCGTCCACCGGTCTTTCCTAGGGCCGATGAACCCCTTGAAGCTGATGACTGGCTCCGCACCATGGAGCAGAAGTTCAGTCTTCCCCGCTGTGTACGACATCCAGAAGCCCCGGTTCGCTTCCCAGCAACTCGTGGTCCAGCAAGCGCTTGGTATGCCACCTGTTGGCTCCCAGCCAGAGGGTCATCAGATGACCTGGGAAGAGTTCCGCACGCTTTCCGTGCACATCCACATCCCTTCGGGATTAATGAAATGAAGCTTGATCAGTTTCTGGCACTGCAACAGAAGGACTCCACAGTGATGCATTATGTGGGTCAGTTCAACCCATCTTAGCCAGTATGCCTCAGAGTATGTCAACACAGATGAGAAGAAGAGGGATTGTTTCCTTAGAGGTCTGCATCCCAAGATTCGCAGAAGTATGTCCAATACCTGACCGGTTCGTATCATGATGCCGTGACCGGGCTGTGCTTTTAGGAGAGCAACCGTCAGTATCAAGAGGAAAAATAAGAAAAGAAAGCAGGATCCAGCGGTTTCTTGGCAGTCACAAGCGCCAGAAGATCATATACCCCCCCAGTCTCCACCAAAATCGCCTACCTTACCCCAACCCAGCAAGTGGTCGTCCGTACGCGGCCACCACCCATAATGCCAACCAGCAGAGTGCCACACAGCCGAACGCCCCAGGTGTTCGTATCACCAATCCACAAACAGCCTACAACCATCCCTGCTACAACTGCGGCCAACTTGGCCACTGGTCTCGTGAGTGCCCAAGCCCAAGAGGTATGCTCAGAATGCTCAGAAGGGTCCTGGAGGATCTCAGCAGCAGCAACCGTGCCCAGCAGCAGCATGTCCAGAAAGGCAAGATTGTTAGAAGCACGGGCAAGTCTACTACACCGCTGTTGGCGACATCCCAGAAGGAGAGCCCGTCATGATCGGTAGGTTTCCTGTTGCCAATCACCCTGCAGTTGTGTTGTTTGATTCTGGTGCATCGCATTCCTTCATCAGTCGTACTTTTGTCATCAAGCATGAGATATCAATTGAGGATTTAAAAGAAAATTTCTGCATATTTTCGCCTGGAGGGCGTATAAGTACTAAGGAAATGGTTCGCAGTATACCAGTAATGTTGGGGAAACATGTATTTCCCACCACCATGATAGTGCTTCGTGATCAGGAGATAGATGTCATCCTAGGCATGAATTGGATGTGTCAGTATAAGGCCATGATCGACATCTTGAATAGAGTTGTGAGAGTGGATATTCCTAACAGTACCTCCAACTCCTTCTCCAACTCCCGATGCCTCCAAAACCAGCAGCCACGCAGTTGAATGCCACCTATGTTCAAGAAACCAGAGACATCCCCGTGGTCTGCGAATTCCCTGATGTTTTTCCAGAGGATTTACCTGGTTTGCCTCCTGACCGTGATGTTGAGTTTGCCATAGAGCTAAAGCCGGGACTGCTCCTATATCCCGCAGAGCTTATCGAATGCCTCCCAGAGAGTTGGCAGAACTAAAAATCCAATTACAAGATTTGTTGGACAAGGGTTTCATTCGCCCAAGCTCGTCTCCTTGGGGCTGTCCTGCAATCTTTGTAAAGAAGAAAGACAAGACTCTCAGAATGTGCATTGATTATCGCCCACTCAATGAGGTCACCATCAAAAACAAATATCCCTTGCCTCGTATTGATCTTCTCTTTGACCAGTTAGCTGGAGCCAAAGTATTCTCCAAGATCGATCTCAGATCTGGCTACCACCAAATAAAGATTCGTCCTGAAGATATTCCTAAAACAGCTTTCACCACCACCATACGGCCTATATGAGTATTTGGTCATGTCCTTCGGTTTGACCAATGCCCTGCTCATTTCATGTACCTCATGAACTCTGTGTTCATGCCAGAGCTTGATAATTCGTGGTCGTGTTCATTGACGACATTCTTGTCTACTCAAAGACCCCCGAAGAGCATGCCAATCATCTTCGTATCGTTCTATCCCGTCTCAGAGAGCACCAGCTTTATGCCAAGTTCAGTAAATGTGAGTTCTGGTTAGATCAGATACAGTTCCTTGGTCATGTCCTATCCGCTGAAGGTGTGTCAGTTGACCTGGTAAAGTGGCAGACATTCTGGATTGGAAGCCACCTACCACTGTTCATCAAGTCCGCAGCTTCATGGGAATGGCTGGATATTATCGCCGTTTCATCCGATTTCTCCAGAATCGCCAAGCCTATCACCGAGTTAGTAAAGATTCTGTGAAGTTTGTCTGGTCACCAGCCTGTGAGCAAGCCTTTCAAACTCTGAAGAAATTGTTAACCACATCACCAGTGCTAGCCCAGCCGAACATCGAGAAACCCTTTGATGTCTACTGTGATGCATCTGGTACTGGTTGGGCTTGTTTTGATGCAAGAAGGTCGAGTGATCGCATATGCCTCCCGACAGCTTAAGCGACATGAAGAGAATTATCCAACTCATGATCTCGAGTTAGCAGCAGTAGTGCATGCCTTGAAGATCTGGCGTCATTATCTGTTGGGCAGTACCTGCAATGTGTACACAGATCACAAGAGCCTGAAGTATATCTTCACTCAAGAAGAATTGAACATGAGGCAGAGAAGATGGCTGGAATTGATTAAGGACTATGATATCGAAGTGCGTTACCATCCAGGTAAGCGAATGTGGTCGCCGATGCACTCAGTCGCAAGTCATACTGCAACTGCCTGGTTATGAAATCCTATGAATCTTCCCTATGCTATGAACTAGAGAAGCTGGGTATTGAAATGGTTCCACAAGGAAGTCTGGCAATGTCAGAGAGAAACCTCTATCAGAGAACAGATCATAGCTGCACAGAAAGATAACCCCGGATCAACAAGCACATCATCGAAAAGGTTCAGTTGGAAAGGCTGATTGTTTCAGGATTGATGATAAGGAGTGGTATGGTTCAAGAACCGTCTAGTAGTTCCTAAAGTGTCTGAGTTAAGAAGTTAATCCTTGATGAAGCACACTTGACTAGATTCTCCATCCACCCCGGCAGCAACAAAATGTACCAGGATTTGAAGCAGCAATTCTGGTGGACAAAATAAGATGAAATCGCTCGCACTGTGCTATCGCTCGCTGATACTTGTCAGAAAGTCAAAGCCGTGCACATGAAGCCTGGAGGAGAATTGCAACCTTTATCTGTACCTGCTTGGAATGGGACGATATCAGTATGGATTTTATCAATGGTCTACCCAAGACATCAAGAGGTTTTGATTCCATATGGGTGATCGTGGATCGTCTCACTAAGCAAGCTCACTTTCCGCCAGTGAAGACCAGTTACACCGTTCCCACATATGCCGCTTTATACAAGAACAACATAGTCAAACTTCACGGCATACCCAAGACCATTATCTCTGATCGTGGTACTCAGTTTGTCGCAAAGTTTTGGAAAGCGTTCCATACCTCACTTGGAACCAAGTTACTGCATAGTACAGCATATCATCCGCAAACAGATGGACAGACTGAACGAGTCAACCAAGTGTTGGAGGACATGTTGATGAGAGCTGCGTGCTAACCTTCGCAGATACTTGGGATAATTGTTTGCCCTTGGCGGAATTCTCATATAACAACAGTTACCAAGATAGCATCAAAATGGCACCCTTTGAAGCACTGTACGGCCGCCGTTGTCGTACACCTCTCAGTTGGTCTGAACCTGGAGAAAGAGAATTCTTTGGAGTCGACCTAGTGAAAGATATGGAAGAAAAAGTCAAGCAAATACAAGAGAATATGAAGATTGCACAGTCTCGACAGAAGAGCTATGCTGACAAAAACGTCGACCTCTGAAGTTTCAAATCGGAGATTATGTGTATCTGAAGGTCTCCCCCACCAAAGGAGTCACTCGTTTTGGAGTGAAAGGGAAGTTAGCACCTCGCTATATTGGTCCCTTTGAGATTCTGGATCGCTGTGGCAAGGTAGCTTACAAGCTGAGTTTGCCCGATCATCTTTCAGCAGTTCACAATGTTTTCACGTCTCCCAACTCAAGAAGTGTCTCCGAGTGCCCGAACATGTGGTTGAAGTTGAAGGCGTTGAGCTAGAACCAGATCTGTCATACTCTGAATATCCAGTTCGTGTATTGGATCACAAGGACCGTGTTACCCGGAGAACTACCACGAGATGGTACAAGATCCAATGGAACCAACACTCTGAAGAAGAAGCCACTTGGGAATCTGAAGACTTCTTAGCAAAGAACTATCCCGACTTTCTCGATACTCTGTAGATGTAAGGTTTTGCCTTTTTTTCCTTCTTAAGACGTGGAATCTCGGGGCGAGATTTCTTTTAGGGGGGAAGGTTGTAACACCTCTGGTGTTAATCTGTAATTAACCTGACATGTCATCATCATTAGTCTTAATCATTCTCTTCATACTTGTGTGTCTCCCTTATGCATGTGCATTTGTCCCCTTTTGTGTGTAGTGTTTCCCTTTTCAAAAACCCTAAAAGCCCTCACCTTTCCTTTAAGGGCAAAATGGTAATTTCACCTCTGTGTCTAGCTTGGTGTATTTCTTATTCCTTTTGATGTTGTAGATATGTTGTGTTGACCAAAGATCAAAAATCAGAATTGATTTCAAATCCTTTTGCAAAACCCTGATTTCCAAACCCTGGATTTTTATCCCTTTTTTTTTGTAATTCAAAATATTCAAAATTTGGGGTTGGTCCAAAAAGCAAAGTTGTAGGTCTGGCCAAGAGCAACAACTTTGGTATTTTCAAATTTTCAAGTTGCAGTGCAAAATGTTGAGTTATTTTCAAACCCAACTTTTGTCCCCTTTTCAGTTTTTCAAAAATTTTGCTTTAACTATCGACTCTGTGCATGAGCATTAAAGCTCGGGGCCCCGGCCTCCGGCAAGGCCGCCGCGCCGCGCGCGGCGAGCCTCGCCGCCCATGCCGAGCCGGCCGACCCGCGCCCGTGCCGCACGCGGCCAAGCGCTGGCGCTCGCTCTCTCTCTCCGGCCCCTACCTACCGCCTGCCTTCGCCGTTCCCTAACCCTCCCTCTTCCCCTCGGCCGCGGACAGCGCGCACAGTTGTCGGCCGCCGGCAACCGCCCCGCCGCGCGCAGTCGCCCGACCGCACCGAGCCGCCCTACCGTGCTCCCTACCTTCTTCAATGCCGTCCGAACACTCGCACTCCTCGCCCGGACCCCTCCCTGGCTCCACCCGCGACTATAAGAAGCCGCCGAGTCCGCCATTCCTCCGCCATCGGCGAGCTCCGTGAGCCCGAGTCTCCAGACCACCCCAGCACCAGCCGAGCCCGCCGCTGCCATCGCCTGGAGCTGCTCCACCTTCCCGAGCAACCAATTTCACCCCTCTGCTCCTCCCCTCGCCGGCGCAGAAGCTTCTTCCTCGACTCCGGCATACGGCCGCGTTTCGGCCGCACGAGAAATTCGCCGCCGTGAGTTTCCCTCCCGTCCCTCCGACCCCTGCCCTTTGTTCCTCACCTCCGTGCGCTCCTAACCGCTCCTCGGTGATCCCTTTCGGTGGACAGAGCCGCCGGACGTCGTTCGCCGCCAGAGAGCTCCGCCGGAGCACCTCCACCGTCGAACTCCCGTCTCCGACCCCGCACCGCCTCGCCGAGACTACCATCCGACTCACGGTGAGCCCCCGAATCTTTTCCCGCCCTCGGTTTTCCCAGCGCAAGTCCCGAGCAGCCGGACCGCCGTCCGCCTCGCCTGCGATTCGCCCGAACCTCCCAGCTCGAGCACACGTTCACTGTTAACTCGAGCCACACCCTCGAGCACACGTTCACTGTTAACTCGAGCCACACCCTCGAGCACACGTTCACTGTTAACTCGAGCCACACCCTCGAGCAGACGCGCATCTCCGCTTCGTCGAGCCCAGCCTCGAGCAAACACACCCTCCGCTTCGCCGAGCCCAGCCTCGAGCGAACCTCTGCGTTTCCCGTTTCGCCCGAGCCTCCCGGCCAGGCCTCGGACGGACGAGCGATAGTCTCCGTCTCGCCCGAGCCTTTCCGCCAGGCCTCGAGCGGACGATCGTTTCCGATTCGCCCGAGCCCGTTTCGCCCGAGCCCTTGCACAGTGCTCTTTTTTCTTTTTGAAAAGTTGTGAACAGTGTTCTTATTTCATCTTTTTGTATGATTTTCTGTGTTGCTCTAAAAATTCTGAAAATTTTACAGTTGACTCTTTATACTGTGTAGTATTTTATAAAAATAAGAAACTTGACTTTTCTGCAACAATTAAAAAATGAAAAATCCTCCTTTTAATTAATAAATGGATAGTTTTAGATTTTTAAAATCATGCTTAACTCCAAAAATTATGAAATTTGTTTTGACATCTAGTTACACCATGATGAACCTATGAGTTTAATTTGGTAAATTTTGGAGCAACTGTACAACACAACCTTTTAAAATAAATTAGGAAAAAAGAAAAGTATTTAGGAATCGTGTTGTATGGTGTGACCTTTCGGATTGTTTGCTGTTCATAGACCCCCACCCGTCTGGTCTATGATGTTGTGATGCCATGCCTTGGTCTATGCTTAGGTTAAGTCAATAATGCTTAAAAGGTTTAACTAATCTTGCCTAAAAGTAAAGATAGGTAACTCTGTGTCTACTCTAGAATAAGTAGTTTTGTCTTGTGCTTTTGTTCATGTCAGCATCCTCATAAGCATACATCATTGCATCCGTGTAGTGACTGAAGGAGAAGGTGTCAAGGTCGAGGCAGCTGCTGACGGACTGACCCCCGAGACGACTCCGAGCTCCGACGACTGCCCCGTCGCCCTCGAGCCTGCCCTTTTTGCTCTTCAAGGCAAGCCCCGGTGCATTTAACCCTTCCTTGAATTTATAAAATGATTTCCTTAAATGCTTTTGAGTTAAATTATTGCATTAGGTTTATAGGAGTTGTGTGCTATCCTAATTGATGCACTATCCACCTTGACCACTGCTACACACCGATACCTACTTTTCAAAAGTATTTGAAAAATGCTTAGCAATGCTCATTGAATTAGACTTTGCAATAAAAATGCCAATTTCAAAAGTGTGATCACTGAGATGAATTATATCAAGGGTTTTGGTTATACTTCCCGATCGATGACTGCTTGCCTAGCTAGCATGTGGTCATTGTCGAGAAGGGGTTGTCCGCGCGTACGGTGCCGTCATGTTGTAGTCCGGGACTCAACAGTTGACACCGACCGGGACAGGGTTTTAAAAACCAACAGGACCTGTACTCCCGGGTTAGAGTCCCGAGGTGCTTGTTGCTGGAGGAAAACCGACAGGACCTGTACTCCCGGGTTAGAGTCCCGAGGTGCTTGTCGCTGGCGGAAAAATGTAGGGACCATCCGTATGGGGGCCTGCTGGTCAAGACTTGTAACTATTCACATACTTCGGAAAGCTCTGGCTCCGAGAAATCCTTTATTGGACCGACAACCGCGCACTGGGAGTGGAGAGATGGCGGAAGTAGCATGTACCCACGTGGGTTAGAGTCCCGGATTGGAGTGGTGTACTGTACTTCCGGGTGGCGTAGGACCGGGCCCAATCTTGGAGGAATCGTGGTAGACGAGTTGGCATATGCAAGCTTGGGTGCTACATATGCAGTGTGGATAGGGATCCTCAGCTGAGTATTATATCCGGATTAACGTTGCTCCTCGGTTATGGAGACTTGGTCCACTGACTGTCAACGGAGAGTGGTTCTCAACTAGGAATGTTTTGAAATGTAAAATGAATCATGAACGATGAAGAATTGAGGAATACTGAATCTTTCCAAAATAAAATAAGGTTTACAAAAATGCTTTTCTGCAAAATACTTGATCTTGCTTAAGCCTTACCTTGACTACCCTAAGCCTCTCATTTCTGAGTCTTCTCCCTTTTTCTTAGTCGGGTAAGTCTTGTTGAGTACCCCAGTACTCAGGGTTTGTTACCCATGTTGCAGGTGTGTCAGAACCCCCGATGTGTCTTGCACCCTGCTGTGTGACCATCGTCCAGGAAGAGGCCGATGAGGCCGAAGAATAGTTGTACACCCTCGGGCTGGGTGATTATAAGTATCTTTGCTGTTCTCCACTATGTTGCCTATGTCTATTTCTATTGTCAGACTTGGTCTGTAATAACTGCACCTTAATTTCTATTGGAACCCTGTGTTGTAAACTAATGTTACTTAAGTCTTCCGCTCTTTATTCCGATGTTATTTGTAAAAGTATGCAATGCTGTAACCGAATTGTGAGATGATCCTGCGGACATTGGGCACTGATGAAGCCCGGTGGCGAACAGGTTTTAATCACATGGAACATGGGTTCGGCTGTCAGAGGTTGACAGGGACACGTGGGCCATGAGATTAGGGCTTTCCGTCACACCCGATCTGTGGTTAGCAACTTCATGTCTAAGGGGCAAGCAATGGGGTGTTGAACTTGAGTGGTGTGAGGAGGAGGTGTGTGGGAGTTGGGAACATTCGGACCTTGTGCTGTGTACATCACACATCTGTGCGTTTCGTCTATTTCTTTCACATGGAACTCACGCATGTCACCTGTAGGCTTGGAGCCTTACTTACTCAGTCTATTGTTGTTGTTCAAAGTACTGGGCTTTGCTAGTAACGTACTCCGGATGATCCTTGTCTATTCGTACATAAGCGGAGCTTAGTACTGAGGTGATCTTTTTAGTCTGTCTTATAGGTTGAAGTTTGGTTGTGTTGGAATTGCTTGCTTGTGGAGTTAGTTGCTATGCCTTGAAGATCGATTGGCTTTCGGTGCATCCTTCTGTGGTTGGTTGTGTACTCTTCACTGATAGATCTTTCTTCATAGTGTTGAGCCCACTGCTTGCCAAAGTAGTTTTGGTCGACACACTTTCCTCTTCTCCATAGAGTGGGGTGTTCTGTTATCGGAGTTTGATTGTTCTATGAGCTTGCTTGTGCAGTTTTGCCCCGTTGCTTTGGTGCTTCATTTTTTGGGGTCTCGGTATTGTTCCGCTGTACCTCTAGGACATCTCCTAGGGTATCCACCTATTCGTAGGTCGTGAACTCATCGGTTGTTTGAGTCTTCGCTTTTCGGGTGATTTTCTGGGACAAGTGCCATCATTTCTCGAGAAGAAATTTGAGGTTCCCATTCACCCCCCCCCCTCTGGTCGCCAATTTGGTCCTTCAATTGGTATTGGAGCCAGTTAAGGATCTCTCTACCTTAACCAGTTCCGGATCCGCGAAGGCGACCTTTTAGAGTGGTTTGGCTTCCGACGTGGTTTGTCGAGGTGTTGAGCTTTTGTTTGGCTAACACTAACGGTGCTTTTGGAAATGGCATCTAGTTCTTCTTCCAGTGTGTCTTTGTCCTCAGGATTGAATCATGGGCGTGCGATTGAGGATGCCATTTCTGGAAGGAGGAGTGCGGCTCTTGAGGCAGAACGTGAGGTGGATGCTTTGCTGGACTTCCAAGGAGATGATGAGCATTCAAACGGGGATCGTATTCGTGAACTTGGCAAGGCCAAGAAAGGTACACTTCTCGCTAGTCTTGGGATTTTGTCCCAACGATATGAAGCTTGCTGTGATGATAACGTTACATATGATGAGCTTTGTGATACCTTGCATAGGAAGATTGAGAAGTTGAATTGCTCCATCACTAGGTTAAAATGTGGCCTTTTTCATTGGAAGTCTAGTGCATCTTTACCTTGCACCTCTTGTAGTGACATGGTTAGGAAGAATGAGCTAGCTAGGCTTTTCTCTTGCTAGCTTAAAATCTGAGAATGAATTGTTGAAATCAAATGCTTCCAAACATGTCTAGTTTGCATTGACTTACGCAAGGATCTTGATTGTGCTAAAACTGAAATAGCCTTGCTTAAGTCAAATGCTTTGTTACCATGTGTTTCTTGTGAGTCTTTACATGCTGAGATTAATAAATTAAAATTGACTCACACCACATGTGTAGATGAACTTGAGCATGCTAGGGCTGAAATTGATGAGATAATGCTAGGCCTTGTAGCTCATGCTCTTTGAATAAAAATGCTTGCCATGCTTCTAGTGATACTCATGATTCTTTGCTTGATGTGAATGGAGATGTTTCTTCCACCGATTTCATGCACATCATGCATTGATTTGGAAAAATAAGTTTTGGCTTTGAAAGTTTTGCGCGATGATATGAGCGCCAAGTTGGTTGAGCACAATGATATGAGTGCCAACCTTGAAAAAGAAATGAACTCTTGCGTATCACATATGCCGAGTGCATTAGAGAGGAGATGGAAAATCTGAAAACACTCCTTGTGGTACTTGTGATCGCCTCATGTTTGAGAATGAGGTTTTTAGCCAAAAGATGCAAGAGTCTTTGTGCTAAGTCTTTTGAGTCACGCAATTCTTGCAACTCCGATGTTGATGCTTCTAAAATTGCTTCTTTGCAACTGGAGTTGAGTTCTTATGTTGCATGTGAGTCTTTTGACGATAGCACTTGTGTCAAGGTTTCGGATAGCTCTTTTATAGCTACTCCTAACCTTGTTGTTTGTTCGAGTGATGTCCAAGAGACTTCTCATGACAAGGGTGCTTCTCACATTTTTGGAAATCGTGCTCCCAATCAATATTCCATTGCACCTTTTGCAAGAAAGATGGACACTCATTCGATTTTTGCTTTCCGCCGTGTCAAACACGAGCGGCGTATTCGAGCTAAGGCTTTTAGGAAGCCACGTAGCCTTTCCCATGGCACGTGTGCTCCTAGTATTGGCACCAAGTTGGTTGTTGATGCTACTTGTTCTAAGTCCCAAGGGACTTCTCACTTGTCGGAGAATGGTGTGCCTTCCAATAGGCCTTTGTACCATTGATCTTTTTGTGAGAAAGATGGGCATCAAGAAAGCTTTTGCTATCGTCGTGCCAAACGGTTGCGCCAAGCTCGCTCTTCTAGGAAGATGGTGGTTCATAGCCCTTCTCATGGCATAAACGCCTGTGCTCCTAGTAAGAAGCTCCTCCTTGATGATGGGTTTTATGACTCCTTTTCTAGTGGGTTAGGTCATGGTCGTGGACATGCCTCTAGTGCTTCTTCTCTTGGTCCACGTCATGCTTTTCATGGTGCTTCTATTGGTTCTTCTACAAAACCTTGAAAGATGTTTGCCTCTTTTTCGTGGTACGACTCGTTCTTCTCCTCGAGTTGTCCTTTTAAGGAATGCTTCCAAGGGTGTTTCACAATTGCATTTGAACCAACATTTGCATCATGCTAATCCACAAGTTAAGATGAGTTTTTTGACCAAGTCTTGGGTTCCCAAGTATATGCTTGCTAACCCTTCGAGATCCAAGACTAGGGATACTTTGTCCTCTTGTGTGTAGATATGAGGACGCGGGGTGGAGAACATGCGCCTGATGGGACTTGGTATTTTAGACGTGACCAAGATTTGATGGTTCTCTATACCCCGCTTAGATTTGCCTCCAATGAGGCTTTTGCTACTCGGTGAGCATGCTTATACACTCATACCTTGTACATTCATGTTCTATTTTGTGTGGTATGAGATGGACTATCATGTGCTCACTTGTATAGTTCTTGCATGTACATTTTCTTTTGTATCATGTTTTGTTTTAGTCTAGCATGTGCTATCTTGTATATCATGTCATGCTAGCTTTCTGTATAGTTTCGGTGGCTATTCCACTTTTCATGCTAGTCTGTGATCTCTCATGAACATTATGCCATGCTTTACCTTATTCTCCATGAGCTTTATTTGTAGAGGTATGATGTTCATTAGGTATCACTTTTCAGGTGCTAGTTTTGGTAGCTACATGTACCCTATTGATATGATTAGTTTGAGCACTAGCCTTTCCACAATTTTATCATATTACATGCTTTTGGATCTATTCCTATCATTATCTTGCATTATAGCGTGTGTTTAGGTTTAGGCCGTGTTTGGATTGATCAATGTCTTTAGGCTGCTTTGCTATACGTGCTTTAATATCCTGTTGCATGGTAGTCTTGACTATTTGAGGCAGATCTCCTTGCGGTATCATTCATAGGTAGATCTCCTTTTGTTGAGAGTTCACCTTATGCTTATTATGTGACTAACCATTTTCGTGGAGACCTTGAGGTCACACTGGACGAGACAACGCCTTGTGTTTCTTCTGCCTTTGAGTGTGCTGGAGAACAGGAGCCTGGAGATAGCATTTCGGCTCACGGACCCGGTCCCACTTCTGCCACGACTTGGGGTTCCGTTCGAGCAGCTCTCCGGCGAGCATTAGCTGCACCTGTTGGAGCGACAACATCAGGCGAGGGGGAGACGACTTCGGCAAGGCAGGCGCCCCGGAGTTCAATAGATCCAGGCGTCCCCTCGGGTATCACATCAGCAGGTGGTCATGCGCTTCATGAGGTACCTCCGACACACTTCTGAGTTCGGGTTTTGGTACTCTCCTTCTTCAACCTCTTTCTGCTGTGTGGTCTTTCCGATGTGGATTTTGCTGGCTGTTCGCTTGAGCGTTACTTGGCTCTTTATTTGTGAGTTTGTGTGTTTCCCTTTTAGTTGGGGAAGCATTTTGCTTGTTGTATCTTAGTTGGACTTCTCTGATACCCTTTTGTTTTGGGTTTTCCTTTTTAGGCTAGTTTTTTGCTTTTTCTTTGATAGACTAGCTTTTGCATGCATTTCATCATGTATTCTAGTGCATTTTAGAGCTTCATGTTTAGAGCAATGAGAATGAGATTATACTCTTTTTGGTATGCCCTGTTTATTCATGATGATGCTTGTAGCCTAGGCTCTTTTTGATCACTTGATACATGTTATGAGCTAAGCTATTTTTGCAAATGGTGAACTTGATTAATCAACTATGAAACCTTTAATTTGTTCACCATTGAGATGGCAACTAGCATGGGTAGGATGTGTTGAGATCACTTGTGCTATCTTTTGTATGCTAGGTTGCTATGTCTCTTGCACTGAGTCATTCACTTGCTTGGATTGTTTTATATTTACCGTGCTTAAAATTTGATCCAAGTCTAGTGAAATGAAAGATCGAGATGGGATTGCATGTGTCAGCACATCACGGTATCGAGACTGTTTCTCATTGCACATTTGAGTTAAACTTGAGCCGTGTAGTGTAAGACCGAAACCGGTGCTTTAAGCTTCCGATTGCTTTTATTGCATAGGCTTAGCCCCGTTGAAAAGTTAGCCAATGACCATGCTTTCAACCTCTCGCAATCACATGCTTTTAATTTGAACTTGTGTTAATACCGCTGCAAATTCCGATAAAATTTGAAAATACACAGTCTATGCTTCATTCTATGGCATGATGATTGAACTTTGCTAGGGTAGTTCACCCTGTATACTTGAGTTAGCACTTGGTTTATTTCCTGTCTATTCATGCTAAGTGCTATTTTAGTGGTGAACTCCTTTTCAAATGGCTTAAAACTGCTCATATGCTTAATTTTTCATATTTCGTATTCATTTCATCAGTTTGAGCCTTTGCTAGCATTTGTATTGGTTGCTAAAGTTTCAGGGCAGCACCCTTTTGAGCATCTTTTCATTCTGATTGCTATACACTTGAAGCTGTTGCATTATGCATTTCATGCATGTTTAGCTTAGTGTACATACCCCCAGCTCTGATTCACTTTGTGGTCATTTTCGATGCTTTTCATCACCCCCATACGTTTTTTGTCGATGACTTGTCTTGTGTTTGTGTCAACTTTGTGGAGAAATGTCAAAACCCCTCAGCATGTTCTCTTTTATCAAGGGGAGAAGCTGTTTGCAAGGGGGAGCTTGAGTGTTGGCACAAAGGGGAGAGTCATGCATTTTGGGGAGAGCTTTGAGCAAGGGGGAGTTTAGCTCTTTTATGTTCTTCTTCAATTGGTATAGCTCTTTTATGTGTTTCAATTGGTATCCTTCATAGTGAGCGTTGGTGCATAGCCCTTGTGTGTAGGCTTGCTTTCACGGGAGTCGTTTTTGTCTTGCTGCTTCTGCGCGTGCTCCGAGTGTCTGTGCTCCATTTAGTGTTGAGCTTCTCTTTGTGTTTTTCTCAATCGGTATCGAGCCTGCTAGTCGTGTTGGGCCATTGTTGCCTCTCTCTTGAGAGACTAGCAGTTTTTGCTTGGTATTTTCGATTGATATGGAGCCTTCAGCTAGTTGTGTTAAGCCTTTTTGCCTCTGTCTTGAGGATGTAGCTGTTTTTCACCAATTCTTGGCTGTTTGTGATTGGTATCAAGTTTTCTGCTAGTTGTGTTGAGCCTTTGTGGCTCTATCTTGAGGGACTAGCAGCTTTGCATTCTAATGCGTTGTTTCAGCCTCAATTGGTATCGAGCCTTGAGCTAGTGGTGTTGAGCCATTTTATGCCTTTTCTTGAGGGCTATCTCATTTTTGACTTGGTTGCGTCGAGCCATTTCCCATGTCTTTGGGAACCAAGTCTTTCGCTCTGTGTGATCGAGTTTCGCTCGTTTATGAGTTGTTGCTCCGATCCTTTGCTTGGTTGCGTTGAGTCGTTGCCTATATCTTTGGGGACCAAGTTTTCTGTTTTAGTATCTCAAACCATCTCTTTGTGTTTAATCTTTGTCAATTCAATCATCAAGGAGGAGAAATTTCGAAACCCAAGTTGATAAGAACCTTGGTTTCTTTTTTTTGTGATGATTGTTTGACAATTTATTTGAGATTGGTTTTCGAGTACCTTTTGGGATTTCATGAAACTCTTGTTTCTCTTGACTCTTTGGTTGTGTGGAGACTTTGCCCGCTTTTCCCGTTTTTTTGGGACCGAGAGCTTTTATTTGGAGTTTTCATGATCCTTCCTCATATCAAGTGTCCTGGTGTTTGCTTTTGCTTGGCTTTTGGGCACTTGAATGAGGCTTGCCTTCAAACCCTTCCTTTGTGGTTTTATTTTTGGTCAATGCATTCATCAAGGGGGAGATTGAGAACATATATGATGAATGATTGACTTTGATGAGGAAGGTTTGAGGCTTTTCCCGTTTGAGTCATTATTCACTATGCGCTTAATGTTTATGACTAACCGGTGGCATTGAGTTGTGGTGTTTCTGTGTTGGTGTGTGTGTGCAACATGTGTCTCTTGGCTGTGTTGATGTGCAGGTGTTGAGCTCGGATACAGTGGTCGATGGCGAGGTGAAGGTCAAGTAGAGACGTGTCGTGCTGACGGACCGGGAGCGGTGAAGGATGGGCGTGCCGTGCGGCGGACGTGCCATGCCGATGTACCCGGAGCGGTGAAGGGCGGAAGTGAGGCTTGTACCGACGGACCAAGAGGCCAGAGGACCGGCTGTGGTAGCTGGCACGTGGCATCAGCGAGCGAGAGCACGTGGGGATGTGCGGTGCATCGGCCGAGTCGGGACGAAGACGATGCCGTCGTGGCACTTGGCGGGAGGTCGGACACGGGCTTGCGTGCGGCGCAAGTGCCGTTGGCCGAGTCAAGAAGGAAGGCGAAGGCGTTGTGCCTGGCGTGGAGGCTGGACATGCATGGGCATCGGTGCCGGTGGTCGGGGTGTGCGAACCACATCCCGTCTACGGTGCGGGTTCGGTAGCTGAGCCTCAAAAAGTTACCCTCGACGGTTTCCGAGTTTGGGCCTCAAAACTCGGGATGGACGGTTTCCAGGTTTGGGCCTCAAAACCTGGGCTCGCGTGTTTCCGAGTTTGGGCCTTAAAACTTGGGGTGGACGGTTTCTAGGATTGAGCCTCAAAACCTGGGCTGGCAGGTTTCCCGGTTTGGGCCTCAAAACTGGGGGGAGGTCCAAAATGACGGTCGACGCGTGGCGGCACCAAGAGGCTTGCGTTGCGGTGAAGCTATCGGTGAGAAGGCGCAGCGGTCGACGGTGACGGCACGTGGCGGCATCCTGGAGCTTGCGTCGAGGCGAAGCTAAGGATGAGAAGGCGCGTGGCTGTCGGATGGAAACTGCCAAAGTTGGACGGTTTTACCCCTAGGGGGTATTTGGGTTAGTACTTCATGTTAGGGCGTTTGTGCCATTTGGACGTGCGCCTATATATAGATGAAGGGGCGGTGTTGGACAACCATCCTTGGAGGTGTCACTCTCATTTTGTTTAGGTGAGAGGAGGCTAGGGCTAGAGGAGAGACCGGCTCTTGTTCTTGAGCTTTTTGCCTTCCGCGTTTTGTACTGCGACGAGTGCCTTGTAACCCGACACAGAGTGCTACACAATTCTTCATCTAGTAGCAATCCAAGGATCAATTTCGCCCCTCCTCTTTGTTGGCTGCAATTTGGATCGAATCATGTTTTTGTTCTTCGCGTTTTGGTCTTTCCCCTCTCGGAGATTTGCCTCGTTCTCCCTCTTTGAGCGACGATTTGCGATTCCGTTTGAATCAAATTGTTCTATGTCGTTCTTTCCACCGAAGGATTTCTTCTCTAACCTCACGAGCACATAGATCGGGTCGAAATCGCGTTCGTTCTTTGTTCTTTCCCCTTTTCTAGTGTTCTTCTGATTTCTCTTGGATTAGTTGGTTTGGAGCGATGATATCCTAGGATTAGCTTCCCAACACGTAGAAGAACACTTGGGAGAAATTTGGTTGCAGCCCCGTTCGATTTGGTGAAGATCCAATCGATTTTGGTTTTGTCCCGAGCTGTTTTTGGGCTTTCTAGACAGTGGCGGACTGCCCGGGACTCATCCTCGGACTGTCCGGGGGTCGGGTCTGTTCACGAACAGCGAGGTCGCTGTTTTCATTTTTGAACGGCAGACTGTCCGGGACTCATTCCCGGACTGTCCGGGGTTCACTAGCGGACAGTCCGCGACTGCAAAGTTTTGCTGATTTCGTCCGTATCTTTTGCATACGAGCTCCGATTTGTGATCCGTTTGTTGCGTTGGTTTCCTAACTTCTTAAGGATCATTCCAAAGTACTTTTTCCACCATTGGTCAAAGTATTTTTGGTCGGACACTTCCTTCTTCTCCATAGGACTTAAGTGTTCCGCTTTCGGAGTTTCGTTTGTTCTAGCAGCCGTATCTTTTGCGTTCGAGCTCCGATTTGAGATCCGTCTATTGCGTTAGTTTCCTAACTTCATAAGGATCTTTCCAAGGTGCTTTTGCCACTAGTTGGCCTAAGTAGTTTTTTTCGAACACTTTCCTCTTCTCCATAGGAGTGGGGTGTTCCGTTATCGGAAGTTCGATTGTTCTAGGAGCTTGCTTGTGCAGTTTTGCCCCGTTGCTTTGGTGCTTTGTTTTGGGGGTTCTTCGGTAGATCCGCTGTAGCTCTAGGAAATCTCCTAGGGTATCCACCTATTCGTAGGTCATGAACTCACCGGTTGTTTGAGTCTTCGTTTTTGGGGTGATTTTCTGGGACAAGGGCCATCATTTATCGAGAAGAAATTTGACGCTCCCATTCACCCCCCCTCTGGTCGCCAATTCGGTCCTTCAGTTTCAAATCGTATCTTTATTTGAGTTTTCATGAATAAGACTTCTTATGAGTTGTGTTTTGGACGGGTACCCAAGGTGTGTCATTTTAGAGTATTTGGGTGCAAGTGCTTTATCCTGAAGCAAGGCAATTTGGACAAATTTTAATCTCGCTCTTCTGATGGTGTGTTTCTTGGTTATTCTTTGCATTTGCGTGCTTATCGAGTTCTTAACCTTGAGACTAACCGGATAGTGGAGACCTGCGAGGTCACATTCGATGAGACTATGCCTTGTGTTTCTTCTTCTTTTGATGTTGCAGGAGATCAGGAGATTGGAGAGTCGATCTTTGTGGAGAAGGAGCAGGACGATGCTGATTGGGGTGATCCCGAGCCAACTCCACTGTTGGTAACACACTTGCCCTACCTCCGCACACGTGCAGGGGGGTGGCGAAAGTGGCCAATCGTCAGAACCGAGCGAAGATACAAAGGAAACAAGAACAGGGATACAGTGGCTCTATTCCCAAAAAACGTGCCCCATTACACTGTTCACCCCCTGGTACTTATAGGGGATACCAAGGGGCACCAACCAGATTACAAAATGGTACAAGAAAGATTCTTCTGCGCTGTACCACGGAAGGGCAGAATTGTACAAACAAAACTGGAGTCGAAACCCTAGCCTGCTTTCCTCCTGCCCGCCGCCATTAGGCCTTGCTCGCCTTCGCGGAAAAGGCGGGGTCAGACCCTCGGCTCCGCCAGCGGCGAGGTCGGACCCCCGCCGTGTTCATGATGCTCGAGGGTTGCCTCCCGTGTTCTTTGCGCGCCATTGCCTGCAAGACATGCAACGAACCCCGAGGGTCAAACTCATGTGCGACGGTTAGCAAACCTGCCCGAAGGGTCCAAAAGACGGAGATAAAAGAGTTGAGAGGGTTCGAGGGCGAGAGCGGGTCACGCAAAGGTCGTTCCTCGAACCAGCCTGAGCGGTGCCACTACCGAGGGTCCCTTCCCCCAATAGTAGCCCCTCGTTGCCTTGGTCCTAAAGAACAGTGTTTGGGCCCAAGCAGCGTTTTTTCTTGATGTAGCGATACTCTTGGCAGCGACGCCCGCGGCTGGCTTGGGCCGGGCGGTTAAGTTTTTATTTGTACTGTTGCGGTCCGCCTCGTTGTTTGCGTCGTGGATTTCGGTTGTCGTGCCGGTTTTGTCGGGCGGGGTGACTCGTCCCCCGGCCTATAAATAGATGGGGTTGGTGGGGGCTTGAAATTGTGCCCTCCTTTGCTACAGCCATCCTGCTGCTGCGCAATTCTCTTTGCGAAGGTTGCTTTTGTCTAGTTTCGAAGGTTTTGTTTACCGAGTTCTGCGAGGGCTCTAGTTTGAGAGATGGCTAGGTTCAAGCAAACCGCTCGTGCTGCTTCCCCTTCTGCTGCGGATGAAGGAGTGACCTTCGAGTTTGGTCTCAGCCGAGTTTGTGCCTCGGAGTTGACATCTTATGTCAAGCGGGGCTGGATCGAGGATGGGAAAGCGAGGACCAGCGCTGGGGAGACTGTGCCGAAGCCTGATGCTGATGAAGTTGTTGTTTTTGAGGAGTTCTTCGCGGCTGGTCTGCGATTTCCAGTTGATTCATTTGTGACTTCAGTTCTTCAAAGGTTTAATCTAAAGTTTCATCAACTCACCCCATCATGCTTTACGAAGCTTTCGGTTTACGTTTGGGCTTGCCGCTCACAAGGCATTGTCCTTCATGTCGAGGGTTTTGTTCGAACTCACCACGTGCATATGCAGCCTCGCAAGATCTCAGATCGTGAAGGTAACGCCAGTCTGGGTCAGTTCGCGGTGTACACCTTTTGTTATCGCGCCGAATCGGAGTTGCCGGTGCAGGCGCAAAAGAATAAATGGACCAGTGGTTGGCAGGAGTTCTGGTTCTACTACAAACTGGGCGGTAACGCCGAGCTCTGTGGTGAGCTCCCGCTGCTCGGTGACGTAAGCGCCAAAGCTAAGATGAGCGTCGAGGCGCATGCTGCTGTTGACTGTCTGAGAGTGGTAGCGCGCTCTCAGTGTGCTCGGGATTTGGTCGAGGAGTACTGCTGTGCCAAGGTTTGGCCCCTCAACCGGAGGCAGGTATGGTTTGCAGTCGAGGATGACCCCAAGTACGTGGATAAGGGTTTGAAGAAGCCGAAGGTTGATTTGAACAAGGTTTGGGACAAAGTTATCGCGAAGTTTCCACGGCGCGAGGATGGAATCGAAGCCGTTTACAAGCGCGTTCAGCAGAGGGCGGAGGAGCTTGTTGGGAAGTTGTCCACTTTGGAGGTTAAGGCTATCCACAGCTCGGTGGGTAGCGGAGGTCGAGTCAACAGACTGTTTCACATTCTTGGGATCCAGTATGCTGACTGGCCTGCTCCCTCGAGCGAGGATGCGCCAAAGAAAAGGAAGCGTGCTGCTGTGGAGGAGAAAGATATTGTTTTGTGGTCGAAAAGGGGTCGTGGTCGAGGCCACAGTGGCGCCGGTGGCCGAGGGAAAACTCTTGCGACAAAGGTCGCTGTTGTTTCGGGCGCTACCGGTACGTCGTCCTCTTCGGCCGTTGTTTCGCTGGGGAGTGGCCGAGGCTTTGCGAAGATTGGAGGGCAGGTGCCCCGAGTCGGGGGTATTGGCGCCTTGATCCAAGTTTCAGGCGAGGAAGATGTCTCCGATGATGTCGAGAAGGAGGGGGAGAAAGATGTTGAGAAAGAGTCGGACGCTGAAGATGACTCATCCGATGAGGTTAGCGACACCTCGAGTGGCGAAGGTGACTCTGATGAGGATGTGTCTATCGAAGATGATCGTGGGAAAGGGATTGCCTCGTCTAGTGCTGGTGCTACGGCTGCTCGAAGTATCGATGACATCATTCGGGACTTCGAGCCAGAGAGTCCTCCACGTGGGTCATTTCCCGAGTTTGCTGGCTCGCACATATGGGTCGATGGTTTCGAGTTTTCTGGAGATCTTGAATCTGAACAGACTCCCGGGAAGAGGCCGTATGGCGAGGCTAGCCGATCAAGCCTTCCTTATTTTGCCAAGAAGATTGGAGTCTGTGATCCGGCGACGGAGCTTTTTACGAGTCCGGACCTTCGAGAGTGTCATTTACAATGTGCTCCGGAGGAAAGGCGTTTTCTTGGTCGGGTGTTTAACCGTATTTGTGTGTCGGAAGTGGAGCTTCGATTGGCCAACGAGCCCTTGGACAACCTTCATGATGACATCGATGTCAAAGTGGCTGAGTTGACGCTCCTTAACCGTTCGGCGCGCCGGAGGGCGAGTTATAATCTTCACCATTTGAATGATCGGTTGATTGATGTTGAAAAAGATAATAAGGACCATCGCGAAAGACTGGAGAATAAGGAAATTGAGCTTAAGGCTGCCTTGGAAAAGGTTAGAAAGTCTCGAGAGGAGGCACAGGAGGCTGCAGATAATAACGCAGAACTTTTGGCGGCTTGCCGTCAGAAAGACAAAGATTTGTTAACAGCGAACACTCGCATAGGTGAGCTGTCGTCGGAGTTAACTTCACAGTCGGAGGCTTGGCAGAGAAGTATGGGGAAAATTAAGAGCAAGCTTGATACTTGCTTGACCGGAGCCGGAGGTTCTTTCGGTGAACCGCTGCCTGCTGCCAATGGGGAGGCCTTCGAAGGTTGGTTGTGTAATGAGCTTGATGTGTTTAGCTCACTGGTTGGAAACGCGGCCGACTTTGGTGGGTATGCCGGAGCATTGGCGATGGCCAGTACAGTTCGTCAAGCAGATTGCGAGCACCTTCGCTAGATCAGAAAACCCAACCATAATTTCCCGACAGTTGACGAAGCGCGCCAGATGAAGATTGATGACGCTGAGGTTCGGAACTGTGCGATGCGATTGCTTCGCAAGTTCTGGATTGCTGGTGGTGGCCGCACTCTTGCTTTCGAAGAAGCTGCCGAGGCTACTCGTCAGGTTTGTGGTATTGGAGAGTACTTGGTTTTGGGTTTGTTTCAATAATGAAGGAGTTATTAATAATTCTTGAGGGTTCGCCCTTATTATTTCTTGCAGGCTCGGAATGAAGCGATGCCTTCGCCGCTTGCGACTAACGATGCTGCCGGTGGTTCCGAAGCCGCTCCTGTGTCTGATTCTGCGGGGGTTCCACCCTTCGAGGTTGAGCGCTTGGCTGGGGACGCTCCAATCACTGGAGAAGCTAATGTTGAACAGGCGGCGATGGGAGGAGGCACCTGCTGAGGGCTTGGATGCTGCCGCTGGCGAGGGTTTGGAGGCTGCGACTGGCGAAGCTGGGGCGGATGAGCAGAGGGAAACCGAGAAGGTGTGAAAACTTAGGTTTGCTTGGACGAGGGGATTGTTTTGTAATATGTGTGGTAGTTGGAAAGACTTGATGACACTGAGATAATTTTTAATTCTGTGAAAATGCAGGTTCCTGATGGAACCATACTAGAAGTGTTTGATGTGACGCCGTTGACGCTAAATTATCAAGATACTTTTATAACTGGTGAATCGTGGGCTCGGGCCAGGCTTAAACACCCTTCGCTATCTTTTGAGCAATTTTGGTGGTCGAAGGTGCGGAGGTATGATTTGAAGAACAGCAGATCGAGCCGTTTTTGGCGCGAGGCAGATTATACTGATCGACAGGCCACACGGTATTTGTTTGGTTCATCTTCGTCCTCGCAAGCTGTTGTTGATGATGATATTGATGAGAAGACAGCTCTGGATTATTTGTTTGGGCGAAGCAAACTAGATTTAGGTTCGGATGGATCGCTTGTGGTTCCGAAAGAGGAACCTTCGGAAGTTAGTGAAGTAAATCGTAGATATATGTATAGGGCGAGGGTTTTGTCCGGGGAGCTGCCAATTTTGCTGCTGCAGCTCTTTGTTGTGGGGACCCATAGTTCCGGTGGATATAGGATTTGAGGAGGGTATCGAAGGTTTGGATGATTTGATGTTGATTGAGGGTGGTGATGGTTCCTTGTAATTTTATTCTTTTTATTGATTGTATATCACACTATGGTCAGAAGCGAACAATTTGTGATGTTGTTCTCTGGAGGCGCTATTCCTTTTTTGCAATTTGTGAAAATGATACTTGACTCTCGAGGCTTGCTTTTCATTTGGGAGAGGTGTTTTTTGAAATAGCGACGGCCCTTTATTTTTAGCGAGGCTCGCTTAACGTTTTTGTAAGCTGATAGAAAAAACAGCGACGCCCCCTTTTCTTTTAGCGAGGCTCACGTAACGCTTTTGTAAGCTGATTAGGAAAACATCGACGCCCCCTTTTCTTTTGGCGAGGCTCTCTTAACGCTTTTGTAAGCTGATTAGGAAAACAGCGACGCCCCCTTTTCTTTTAGCGAGGCTCGCGTAACGCTTTTGTAAGCTGATTAGGAAAACAGCGATGCCACCTTTTCTTTTAGCGAGGCTCGCTTAACGCTTTTGTAAGCTGATTAGGAAAACAGCGACGCCCCCTTTTCTTTTAGCGAGGCTCGCGTAATGCTTTGGTTTTGCGGGGGTACTCGACTTTTGGACTTCGCGCCTCCCCTTGTCTTAGGTGGAGGTGAAGTTTGCTTTGTGAGCCCCTAGCCTTTTTTGCGAGGGTGCTCGACTTTTTTGGACTTCGCGCCTCCCCTTGTCTTAGGTGTAGGTGAAGTTTGCTTTGCGAGCCCCTAGCGTTTTTTGCGAGGGTGCTCGACTTTTTTGGACTTCATGCCTCCCCTTGTCTTAGGTGGAGGTGAAGTTTGCTTTGCGAGCCCCTAGCATTTTTTGCGAGGGTGCTCGACTTTTTTGGACTTCGCGCCTCCCCTTGTCTTAGGTGGAGGTGAAGTTTGCTTTGCGAGCCCCTAGAGTTTTTTGCGAGGGTGCTCGACTTTTTTGGACTTCGCGCTTCCCCTGGTCTTAGGTGGAGGTGAAGTTTGCTTTTCCCAAGTTTGCTTCGAAAAAATTTGTGCTTCGAAGCAATCTTCGGTGTTTTTCATCGATTATAAGCGCTCTTGGATAAGGCTGCTTTTATCGATGTTTAGGGAAAACTGAAAGAAGGACTTTAGAGTTTTCTTTTCGGGGGTTGATGCCTTTATTAAGGACTTGGAAACTGCCTCGTTAAAAAAACCTTACGCCCCTTCGTAAGGAAAAAGAGTGCAGCGCCTTTGTTTTGGTTACAAGTATGATGCTGAGAAGAAAAGTTGACTGAAGGCATATTACAAGTTGTGAGAGCTCGCTAAGGCTCCCTATGGGTAGTATTTGCGAAGGTCGTCGACATTCCAGGTGTGAGGCAGGATGTTTCCCTCGCTGTTAGAGAGGTGAAAAGAGCCGGGACGATTGCATTCTACTATTAAGTATGGACCCGTCCACTTTGGCTGAAACTTTCCCGCCATGTTGGCGTTTTGCTTCCGAATGAGAACGAGATCACCCTTCTTTAGTTCTTTGATTCTCACCTTTTTGTCTCTCCATTTTTGTTTCTTCCTGATACTTGCGAAGGTTGTGCACTGCGTTGCATCTTGTTTCTTCAAGTAAATCTTTGTCTAGCAGTTGGTTTTGTTCATCTGATTCGAGGGTTGTTCTGATTGATCCGTGCTTCAACTCTTCTGGTAACATAGCTTCTTCCCCAAACAGGAGCCTGAAAGGGGTGAATTTTGTGGCTCTGCATTCTGAGGTGTTATGGGACCAGGTGACCGAGGTTAGTTCTTCTGCCCACTTTCCCTTGGGCTTGCCTTGCAATTTTTTGGATATGGCTTGGAAAATTGTTGCATTGGCTCTTTCAACTAAGCCATTGGATTGAGGGTGGCGGACTGAGGCGAAGCACAAAACTGTTCCAATTTGTGCGCAGAATTCTTTGAAGACCTCGCTATCAAACTGAGTGCCATTGTCGACAGTTAGGTATTTGGGGACCCCGAACCGACACATTAATTGCTGCCAGAAAAACTTCTTCACGGCCAGGGAGGTGATGGAAGCCAGCGGTCTAGTTTCAATCCACTTTGTGAAGTATTCCATAGCTACCACTGCGTAGCGGAGGTTTCCTGGAGCTGTTGGTAGTGGACCAACGAGATCCATTGCCCATCTTTGCAAAGGCCAAGTTGGACAAATCAGAGTTGTTGGAGCCCCTGGGGCGTTTTGTGTTTTTGCCGTTAGTTGGCAACCCTCGCATCGTTTGATGATGCCTTCTGCATCTTTTATTGCTGTTGGCCAGTAGAAACCTTGTCGGAAAGCTTTTCCAACTAATGCCCTTGGTCCGTTGTGTGAACCACAGATACCTTCGTGAATAAGCTTGAGAATGTCATTTCCTTCAGTTTGTGACACGCATTTTAGGCATGGCGAGGTTACCGAAGCTTTGAATAGGATGTTGTCCACAATTTTGTACCCTCATACTCTTTGTTTTAGTCTGTTTTCTTCCTCTTTGGACTCGGGTTCAAGTAACCCGTTGATATAGGCCATGATGGGTGCTCTCCAGTCTTCGTTCTGGATCACATTGATCAGTTTCGCATTCCTTTTGGAGGCTTCAAATGATGGTTGAGTTGTTGTCTCGTGAAACACGTCAGGGGGCAGAGGTAGTTGTTGTGCTGCTGCTTTGGCAAGGCTGTCCGCCTCGTTGTTTTCCGACCTCGGTATTGCTTTCACAGTTATGCCGAGGAAAAAGGATTCTAACCTTCGGACATATTGGAAGTATTTTTGTAGCTCTGGATCTTTTGCCTTGTAATTTTTCTCAATGTGCCTCGCGATGACTTGGGAGTCTGTTTTGATGACCGCCCTTCGGACTGATAAAGATCGAAGCTTAGAGAGTGCTAGTATTACAGCTTCGTATTCTGCCGAGTTGTTTGTGCACTTGAAGTCGAGTCTTTTTTCGTATCTTAACTTTGACCTAGATGGCGAAACTAGGATAGCCGAGGCTCCTGCTCCGGCAGCTCCCCAGGCTCCATCGACATACACTGTCCAAAACGGTTCCGGTTGGGCTTCATCACTGTGAGGGTCTGGGGTCCATTCAGCTATGAAATCTGCTAGTGCCTGTGATTTGATCGCTATTCTGCCCACGAAGGTTATGGTGTAGCTGTTGAGTTCAACTGCCCACTTTGCTATTCTTCCGACTCCCTCATTGTTTTTAAAAATGTTTTCGAGTGGGTATGCCCAAGGTACGTGGATCTCGTGAGACTGGAAGTAATGTTTTAGCTTTCTTGACGCCATGACCACGGCGTATGCTATTTTCTTGAGCTCTGAGTAGTTTCGTTTGGGACCCTCGAGGGTTTCTGATACATAGTAGATTGGTGCTTGATTGGTCCTGTTGTTCTTGTGTAACTCTTTGATTAGAACTGCGCTTGCTGCGTGAGGCGAGGCAGCGACATACAACAGTAGCAGGTCTCCCTTGTTTGGGCTGGTTAAGACAGTTAAGTTGGTGAGATACTTTTTCAAATCCTCGAAAGCTTTTTGCTGCCAAGGTCCCCAATTGAATGGAGCTGTGCTTCTCAATGTTTCGAAGAAAGGTAACCCTCGCTCAGCTGATCTGGAGATGAATCTGCTGAGTGCTGCCAACCGACCTGACAGACGCTGAGCTACTTTTTTGGTTGTCGGGGGTTCCATGTTGATGATTGCGTCAAATTTTTTGGGATTGGCTTCAATTCCCCTTGTTGAGACGATGCAGCCTAGTAATTTTCCTTCGCTTACCCCGAAAACACATTTTTCGGGATTTAGTTTCAATCCAGCGGACCGAAGGTTGTTGAACACTCTTGCCAAATCTGGGATGTGGTTTTCTTTTTCTTCGCTTTGGAAAATCAAGTCATCGACGTAGGCGGAGATGGCGTGTTCGTCTTTGAAGACTTCAGATGTCATGAGAGCGAAGGTTGATCCAGCATTTCTGAGGCCTTCTGCCATTCTTCGAAAGCAAAAGGTGCCCGAAGGTGTAATGAAGCTTGTTTTCCCACATCTTCTTCATTCATCCAGATCTGGTGGTACCCTGAAAAATAGTCGAGGAGAGAAAGCACTTGGCAACCAGCTGCTCTGTTGACCAAGGTACTTATGTTAGGCAGGGAAAGTGATCCTTCGGACAGGCTTTGTTCAGGCATGTGAAATCTACACACATTCTCCATTTCTTGTTCTTTTTCTGACTAGGACAACATTTGATAGCCATGTTGGGTATTTGACTGGGCGGATGACCCCTACGTCCAAGAGTCTTTTTACCTCTGCCCTTGCTGCCTCTTTCCTTTCTTCTGACATTTTGCGAAGCTTTTGCTTGACTGGGCGGTGTCCTGGCTTTATGTTTAGGCTATGCTCGATCAGAGTTCTGTTTACTCCCTTGAGGTCCTCTGCAGACCAAGCGAAGGTGTTGGAGTTTTCCTTGAGGAAGCGAACGAGGTTATTTTCTGACTGGGGGTCTAGGTTGGCTGAGATGAACACTTTCCTTTCTGAGTTGCCCTCGAAGAGTTGGACTTGTTTAGTCTCTTCTTTGGGTGATGCTTTTACTCTGTCGATGCATTCTTCACCTCGTCCTGCTGAGTTTGTGGTGTGGCTCGAGGCTTTGACAAATTGTGGACATTGCGTTGCCCCGGTGCTACTGTTCCTTCAGCTGCTCTTGCAATGTCTTGGTCTCCGTATACTGCAATGACCCCCTTCGGAGCAGGAAGCTTCATGCAAAGGTATGCAGGGTGGATTACAGCGTTGAATGCGTTGGTGACGCTTCGGCCGAAAATTGCATTGTAAGGATAGAACATGTCAACCACGTCGAAGGTTATGTGCTCAGTTCTGCAGTTCAGCTGATCTCCGAAGGTAACGGGCAGAGATATTTTTCCAACGGCTCTTACTTGTTGCCCGCCGAAACCGTATAGTGGGTTGTCGGAGGGTTGCAAGAGGTTTCTATCAAGCTTCATGTTGTCGAAGGTTGTGGCAAACAGGATGTCAGCGGAGCTTCCTGTATCGACGAGAATTTTGGTGACTATCCACCCTGCTAAGTTAGTCTCGATCACCATTGCATCAGTGTGAGGGTAATCCCTTAGTTTCATGTCACTGGAATCGAAGGTTATCGGGATGTGAGACCATCGGCCGAATTTGTGCGGTCCTTCGACGGCTACATGATGTACTCTTCGAGCATGTTCTTTCTTTTGCCTCTTGTTGCCATGATCTTCGTTGGAGCCTCCGGTGATAGCTAGTATCACACCGAAGGTTGATGTTGGGTTGTTATGGTTGTTTGGGTTTGGTCTTTGGATTTGACTGGTTGGGGGGCTGGCAGGGCCGGTATTGGTGGTGGTGGTGGTAGAGTGTTGCTCACTTGCTGGTTGGTTTGGGCTTGAGGGGTTGTTGGGAATGTGACAGTGTATGGCACATTTTGGCATTGAGGAAAAGAGGTTGGTTGAAATGAGGTGTGGTTGTAATGTGGGTGTTGAGAGGAGAAAGGTTGGTGCGAGGGTAGGCCATAGTTTATGGGGGTGTACTGGGAGGGAGGTTGGGTTGGGTTGAAGTTTGGCTTTCTGGTGTGATTGATGGTTCTGTTTTCTATTGAAGAGGCTCGTTTTTCGGAACTCCTGGTACTCTTTCCCTCTGGCGAAGACTCTCATTATTGCTTTGTTGTGTGGCCCCTTCCTTCCTTGGCCACAAAATGACAGTACATTTTGGCCGGGTCCTCTGTTGGTTCTTTGGTCAGGCGGGGGTTTAAATCCATGTGGGTTTTGGTTGCCCGAAGGCTGAGTGCTTCTTCTCTGGTCTTCGAATGGATTTGCCTTGTTGATCGCTCCAACGTTGCTCTGATCTTGGCGAGGGTTGTTCTCTCTCGCTTGGGGCCTCGGCTGTGGTTTCTGCTGCGACCTTCGAGCATCGAACTTTGCCCGGAAATCCATGTCCGCTCTACAGTACCTTTCCATTGTATCATGAAGCTCTTCAATTGTGTTTGCTGGTTTTCTGGCGAACTTTGAGGAACATGGGCCTGGGCGTAGGCCGCTGACTGCGGCGAGGATCATGGCCTCATCGGATATTCCCGGAGTTCTTGCTCTAATCTGGATGAACCTTCGCCAGTAGTCTTGCAACGGTTCGCGCTCTTCTTGTTTGCAGTTGAACAACACGATGGGGTTTGATGGGGCTGCTGTGATGCCCTTGAAGTTTGAGCAGAGTCTGTCTCTGAGGTTGGCCCAGGAATCCACCGTTCCGGGGCGAAGGTTGCTGTACCAAGTCTGCGCGATGTCACGAAGGATGATTATGAAAGACTTCGCCATTGTTGACTCATCCCCTCCTGCTGCGACGACTGCCGCTTCGTAGCTCATTATGAATTGGCGAGGGTCAGTGAGTCCATCGTAACGGGGGAGATTTTGTGGATTGTAGCATGGAGGCCAGGGTTGGGTTTGTAGTATTTGGGAGAGTGGTGATCTTGAGTCGTAGGGCATCTGGTGTTGTTGGGCCCTTCGCTGAATGTGAAGGTTTGGCTCTCGCTCTTCTTGGTAGAGCTGGCGAAAATTTGGTGGTGGTGGGGGTGGTGGAGGTTGACGGGCACCCAACTCCTCATTCCCCTCTTGATGAGGCGGCATTTCTCTATCATTCCAACCATCGGCTTCGGCTTCAGCTGCCGCGAGGGACTCTTCCATTCGGCGAAGCTGTTCCCTTGCTTCATCCGCCTTTTGCCTGATAGCGCGCAGCCGGTTCTGCCTTTCAAGCTGGTCTAGGCGCCTTTTCTTCTCCTGCAATTCAGCTTGGAGCCTGTCCAAAGCCTCGAGACCCAACTCCTCTTCATCTCCTCTTCCACCCCCTCCGGAGGTGTGTGGGTGCGGCTGTGATACTAGCCGAGTGTGAGGCCCTGGGACTTCTGTCCCTGGGGTGACTTCTTCTTCTTCCGAAGGTTCCACATTTTCTTCTACAGGTTGAACCGTCACCGCGGCCTCCCTGGTTGTGCGGTTGTCTTTGGTTGAGGATGCTCTTCTATTTCCTGCCATTACGAACTCCGATCCCCACGGACGGCGCCAAAGTGTTGGTAACACACTTGCCCTACCTCCGCACATGTGCAGGCGGTGGCGAATGTGGCCAATCGTCAGAACCGAGCAAAGGTACAAAGGAAACAAGAACAGGGATACAGTGGCTCTATTCCCAAAAAACGTGCCCCATTACACTGTTCACCCCCCGGTATTTATAGGGGATACCAAGGGGCACCAACTAGATTACAAAAGGGTACAAGAAAGATTCTTCTGCACTGTACCACAGAAGGGCAGAATTGTACAAACACAACTGGAGTCGAAACCCTAGCCTGCTTTCCTCCTGCCCGCCGCCATTAGGCCTTGCTCGCCTTCACGGAAAAGGCGGGGTCAGACCCTCGGCTCCGCCGGCGGCGAGGTCGGACCCCCGTCGTGTTCATGATGCTCGAGGGTTGCCTCCCGTGTTCTTTGCGTGCCATTGCCTGCAAGACATGCAACGAACCCCGAGGGTCGAACTAGTGTGCGAAGGTTAGCAAACCTGCCCGAAGGGTCCAAAAGACGGAGATAAAAGAGTTGAGAGGGTTCGAGGGCGAGAGCGGGTCGCGCGAAGGTCGTTCCTCGAACCAGCCTGAGCGGCGCCACTGCCGAGGGTCCCTTCCCCCAACATCTACTAGCTGCCCCTGTCGACCCTGCGACGACGACTTTAGCTCGAGGACCCGATCCCACTACTTCGACTACTTGGGGTCCTCTGGAGCCACCTCTCCAGCAAGCACCTGCTGCACTTGAGGGAGCGACAGCATCTGACGAGAGGGAGGCGACTTCGGCGAGGCAAGCACCCCGAAGCATTCAGCAGGCTCATCCCCCTCAGTAGATGATTGGCAACATCGACCAGCGAGTCACACGGTCGTGAGTGTTGGTAGTTCTTATCTTCACTAAAGATAGTGCTAGGCAACTATCCCCGGTAACTGCCCAGGAATGCTTGTTGGCACTTGCTAACGTTGTTACTAGGAGTAGACTATGGAGTCTATCCCCGGCAACGGCGTCAGAAATGCTTGAAGCAAGACCAGTCACTATACCTAAAGGAGTGGAGCTAAAGCAGCTATCTACTAATGCCAAGCGGGGTTGTCAATCCCGACACTAGTAGGAGCTAGCTAGAGAGAATGCAATCTACTAGGAGGAGATTCTGCAAGCGCATAGAACTATCGTAGTAGCACTTCGCCTGGGAGTACCAGGTGTCGATTTATTTGATCCCAAGGGAAGGCTAGGGTGGTGTATGAGTTGAGTCAAGGAGGGGATGAGAGTCGAAGAAAAGTGAAAAGGGAAAAGGGGAGGAGAGAGGAGATGAAAGGCTAGAAAGAATATATGGGTGGATAGGTAAGGATGAAGTTGATGGCTAAGGTAAGGTGGATGGATAGGTTGATAAATGGAATAGGATAACTAAGGATAACTAAGATAACTAACTACTAACTACTAACTACTCCTAGATAACTACAAAGCAAGATAACTACTAAGCGAGATAGTTAAGAAGCAAGGCAGGCAAAAGACAATAAAGTAACTAAGTTGAGTAAAGTTTTATTCCTATCTTGTCAAGTATCGAGGCGTACTAGCCTTTACCACTTACTTAGGTTGAACGCTAGCACAACGAGCCTTACTGTTAAACTGGGCCAACTACGTGGTGGAATTCAAGGCGCACAGGGCTGTCACCACCTGCTTGCTACCACAGCTATCCGGGGGTCCAGTCGTATCTGAAGGTAAGTCTATAACTAAGCACCATGCTTAACTATATTCTAACTATCTCTACCCTAGCTTTGAATAGAGACACCCTTGCGGACGTCAGAGCAAACACTTGACTTAATAAGATAAACACTAAACTAACTAAGCAACCTATTGGCTAAGATCAAACACTAAGCTCACTAGAGATTAACTACTATGGCTAAGTGAATTGATCTGTAGGATAGCTAGGCACTCAAGCAATCAATCAAGTATACCACTCAATACTGATAAGTAGAATAAAGTAATACTTGAAATGATGAACTAGAATATAGTAAATGCTTAAGTAACAAGAGCAAAACCTGAACTGAAGATGAAGGAAGACTCTTCCCAGCTCTAGAACCGATCACTCGCACGCCTCTACTCTTGAGCTAACCCTTGAGCAGCGCTACCGCGAGGGCGAAGATGCCTTGCTCTACTAGCTACCTACTTGCCTAAGCTCTCTAAGCTTCTAACCTAACTCTCACTTGCTTCTCTTGCTTTCCTTGGAATGGTACTTGGTGTGTTGGTACTCTTGGGTGTGTATGAAGAGGTGCCTCCAGGGGGGTATTTATAGCCCAAATGAGTGAGGGGGTCCTTATAGTGGGCAGCCAACCGACCTAGGGTTAGGTCAGGTGGCGGGCGCCACCCCCTACTGGCGGCCGCCAGCTCCCTGGCCATTGGATGAACCGCCTCTGCTTCAACGGCATCCAGGTGGTTGTCCAAGGCGGTTTGGAGGTCGGTTGCATGTCCTAGCAACCAACATTCAGCCTTGATCCACGCCACTCCTCCCTGAGCCGTCCGATGCCACTGACCTAGTGACCAAGGGGCAAGATTTGGCCCTGGGGAGGTCACACGGATCGGTGACGTGGCAGGGAGGACAACCCAAGTGGCAGGCGCCACCTAGGGGTGGCGGGCGCCACCCCCTTAGGCCCATTTGGGCCCTGCTGAGTGGGCTTGACCTCTGGTGGGTCCATATGTCCAAAATTTGGTTCAAATCCTGCATTCAAATAAAATTCTATGGACATGTGGAATTTGGTTAGTTTGAAACCTATTTGACTACATTTCATGCCTTTTTAGTGAACTTTAGGGTCAAATGTTGACGGTAAAACAAGTGTTTAAGGACCGTCAACAAGCTCCCCCAAGCTAACCTGTTGCTCGTCCTCGAGCAACAATGCGGTTTAAGCATTGAGCATGAAATGGATAGCAACTTAAGATGTCTGCAAGTGCATATTGTATAGTGAGAAATAACTTAGCATATATCATTAATCATAGCAATGTGGGGCTTATAGCTTTTCACTTCAAACATGCAAGAGTGGAGTAAAGTAGTAGATAGGAAACTTTTATCTTGCTTAGGTTTGACTAGGATTCTGTCTGGAGGTTTTTCAAGGTTTTCAAAAGATAACAACTTGCTTAAGTCCTCCAAGATTCACTCAATCACTTAATGGTGTTTAAATCCTCACTTAGGCCAAAATGTAGCCTCTCCTATTTCTAAAGAATGATATGTGGAGTTATAGGTAGGCTAAGAACCATGAGCAAATTGCCTGATGTTTATTGCTAAGCTAGACACTCAGATCATAAGGAGCAGCAAATCATAAAAATTGATCAAGAAGTGCATGTGTGGTTTATGTGGAAGTGTATAGAGAGGTATTTCATAATCCTTCCTAGTTAATTTCTGGGGTCTAGAGCTAATGATAATTCTCTCTCTTTTTTTTGATACATAGTGAGTAGACAAAAGATGTGTCCTCACATTTTCTTAGGACATAGTCCTCTGTTTAGCTACTTTGCTCACTTTTTTTTCACTGGACATTGTCCTTTCTTAAGCTACTTTGCTCATTTTTTCTCTCTCTCTTTTAGCTCTAGATTTCCGCAGACATCTATAGGAAAGGATTTTTGAAATGAGTAGGGAAAGGGAGAGAAATGCTTATTCCCAGTGTAGGAATACCATAAGGCTAGCAATGGGATGTTTGGCAGGGTATTGCATACTTCCGGTGTAGAGAATAAGCAATTTATTTGGTGGTTGCAAACTTCCAAAGTGGAAAGTAGGCAAATTATGGTGGGTGTGCGTGAATCTTGATTCAAAAGATATGATAAGCTTCTCTACTAAGATCTATGAGGTATAACAAAGCTCAACTCAAACAAAGCTCTTTGTGGTTTTGACTAATGACTAACAAATATTTGGCTGGTGGTGGGATGGGATAAAATCTAGGAGGAACTTTTAGCAAGGTTTTCATAATTTTTTTAAAAGAAATCCTCCAGATTAGGTCCTAATTTCACCTTAACAAGTTTAAAGATTTACTCCATTTCTTACTAACTTTACTCACTAAGCATGATTTCAGTTAAAGCATGTGCAACCCACAAAAGCTACAACTTAGATAAGACTAGTCATTCAAACCATAACAATAGCATTTGCATGACATACTTCAAATCTTATTCAGGTTTCAACTTGTTTAAGCAGATTTTGTCAGTTTTATTCATGGAGTGGTTATTTAGCCAAGCATGTGACATTCAAAAGATATAGAATTTAAGAACTAAATGTAAAGTGTAGGCTTGAGACATACCGTATCGGAGCGGGAGTCTCCCCCAAGCTGGCTTCTTGCTTGGTGAAAGATCTTCTTCGTCTCAGTCGGAGCTCTTGTTCTCATTTTATTAAAAGGGAAACTATCTAATGTTGTGAAAATGGGAAACTATCCTATTATGATATTTTATTGTTCTAACTAAGTTAACATATACCTATGCATAAAACTAATGATAACTGATTTTTTTTAGCTTCATGCATGACATATGTTATTTATTCGAAGAAGGGAAATTTGAAGGGAAATTAAAAGTAAAACCATACCTTAGGTCCATGGAGTTTCATCCTTATCGGGTGGATCTTCTTCCTAGTGCACTTCTTCTCTTAGTACTCCATCTGGTTCTTCTTCTTTTAGCACCTCTCCTTTGTTATGTGAATTACACAACTCAGGAGGAGGTGGTTCTTTCTTTCTGCTCCACCCTGTTCTTGGGCGCCTCTTCTTGGTACGAACGGGTTTTGCTTCCTGCATGTTAGCGGCATATGCGGGACCACGGGAAAAAGAGAATATTTCCTTTCTCCCTCCTAATGTCATTTGAATTTTACCACTTCCCACATATATGCAAGGATTAACAGTATTCAAGAAGGGTCTACCTAAGATTAGAGGCACATCCTTCCTATTTCCCATATCTAGTATTATGAAATCAGCAGGAACATAGGAGCCTCTAATATGAACAGGTAAATCACTAACTATTCCTTCTACATAGCAAGTGGATTGATCAGCTAGCACAACATAGGCAGATGTGGATGACATGGGTGGAAAGAACGAGTTTTCATAGAAATCTTTAGATAAAATGTTCACATTCGATCCTAAATCACACATGGCATTTTTAAAGACTTCACCAAAGATTGAGCATCTAATTATGGGACTACCAGGATCACCCTTTTTAACAGTCATGGTTTGATCTTCATAATAGTTAAAATATTTTATTTCAACCATATTAGCAGTTTCCATGTCAGGTTTAGTAGGAATTTTGCCGGATTCAAAAGATGGTATGATAGCAGCAATTTGAGCTAATTGGGTTTCTAACATCTTATTAAAGCTAAGTAGATTTTTCAGAGCAGATGAGAAATCTTCCAATTTAGCATTTATTTTCTCAAGGGTTTTATCATTCGCCATTAATTTCTTATTCAAAAATTTAGTAGTTCTACCTTGTGAGTAAACTAAATTCTTTAAGAACAAGAAATCATCAGAATTATGAAAATTAGAGCGAGGGAATGAATTGTTACCTTGAGAATTGGAGTGCTGATTCCATCCTTGATTCTGTTGACGGAAACCGTTACTGTTGTTGATGAAGTTCAAATCTTCATGTAGCTTGGGGCAGTGGCTCCCAGAATGTCTGGTTTCTCTACAGACTTCACAAGTCATGTAGGATTCCAGATATTGGACACTCTCCTGTTGGTTCATCTTCTCACAGCTATCCAGCTTCTTTGCCAGCAGGTCCATCTTGGCCACGATCATGTCGGCATCCTTAAGGGAATGCATACCTCGCTTACGGGGCTGCAGTCTCTCGTCATTCCATCCTTGGTTCGACACCATCTTCTCTATGAGAGCCTTAGCATCTGCGACATTCAGAGAAAAGAATGCACCGCCGGAGGCGGCATCCAAATGGCTTCTAGAGAGTGGGGTTAGGCCATGGTAGAAGTTCTGGATCAATAGCCAGTCCTCCATACCATGGTGCGGACAAGCAGCGACGTACTCTTGCAACCTCTCCCAAGCTTCGGGAATAGACTCCTCGGCTTGTTGCATAAAGCTAGAGATTTTGTTGCACATAGCATTCGTCTTGCCCATAGGAAAGAATTTGGCGAGAAAAGCATTGGAACACTTGTCCCAGGTGTCTACAGCGTTGCGATCGGTATAGAACCATTGCTTTGCTTTTCCTAGCAAAGAGAAAGGAAAGAGACGAAGGCGGATGGCTTCTTGGGTTATCCCCTTAATGTGAAGGTGCCGCAAATCTCCAAGAATTGTTGGAGGTGAGCATTGGCATCCTCATGAGCTTTGCCACAGAATGGGCTAGCTTGGACCATCGTGATCAGAGCCGGTTTCAACTCAAAATTGAGGTTGGCATCGATCACGTCTGGTCCTATCGCTATATTAGCGGCAGAAGGAGCAGAAAATTCACTAATGGCTTTGTTGGCCATCGTGAAGATAGAACGCGATAAGAAAGAAAGAAGTTGAAGAAGATGAAGGAAAAAGATAAGAAGAGTTAAGGAAAGAAAGAATGAGGTAAGATGGGATTCGCTAAGCGGGAGCCTAAGCGAAGATAAATTCGACACAGACTCAACCGATACACCGATTGCCTTCCCCGGCAACGGCGCCAGAAATGCTTGTTGGTAGTTCTTATCTTCACTAAAGATAGTGCTAGGCAACTATCCCCGGTAACGGCCCAGGAATGCTTGTTGGCACTTGCTAACGTTGTTACTAGGAGTAGACTATGGAGTCTATCCCCAGCAACGGCGTCAGAAATGCTTGAAGCAAGACCGGTCACTATACCTAAAGGAGTGGAGCTAAAGCAGCTATCTACTAATGCCAAGCGGGGTTGTCAATCCCAACACTAGTAGGAGCTAGCTAGAGAGAATGCAATCTACCAGGAGGAGATTCTGCAAGCGCACAGAACTATCGTAGTAGCACTTCACCTGGGAGTACCAGGTGTCGATTTATTTGATCCCAAGGGAAGGCTAGGGTGGTGTATGAGTTGAGTCAAGGAGGGGATGAGAGTCGAAGAAAAGAGAAAAGGGAAAAGGGGAGGAGAGAGGAGATGAAAGGCTAGAAAGAATATATGGGTGGATAGGTAAGGATGAAGTGGATGGCTACGGTAAGGTGGATGGATAGGTTGATAAATGGAATAGGATAACTAAGGATAACTAAGATAACTAACTACTAACTACTCCTAGATAACTACAAAGCAAGATAACTACGAAGTGAGATTGTTAAGAAGCAAGGCAGGCAAAAGACAATAAAGTAACTAAGTTGAGTAAAGTTTTATCCCTATCTTGTCAAGTATCGAGGCGTACTAGCCTTTACCACTTACTTAGGTTGAACGCTAGCACAACGAGCCTTACTGTTAAACTGGGCCAACTACGTGGTGGAATTCAAGGCGCACAGGGCTGTCACCACCTGCTTGCTACCACAGCTATCCGGGGGTCCAGCTGTATCTGAAGGTAAGTCTATAACTAAGCACCACGCTTAACTATATTCTAACTATCTCTACCCTAGCTTTGAACAGTGTTGGGGAAAGGGGCCCTCGGCAGAGGCACCACGCAGGCTGGCTAAACAAAGCGGCCCTCGCGCGTCCCGCGCACCTTCGCCGCCTACCCCCCTATTTCATCCTGTCAAGTCTCTTAGATAGCCAATCAAAACTCTGAACGCTGACCCAACCTTCGGAGGTGTTCATGTATTTTTTGCAGGAAAAGGGCATGAAGAGCGCTGGGAGTGACCCTCGCGCGACCCGCGTACCTTCGCCAAGAGGCCCAGACCCAACTGGTGGCGAGGGACTTCAGACTCTGTGACTGGGTGGATGCCTCCGGAAAACGAAGGTTAAGGGGTGACGGCAACGCGGCAGGCGACCTTCGCCGGCCTTCGAGGCCATTCCACTTGGAGCGATTGGTCTGGCAAGTGTCAGTGGAGCGCTGGCCCGAGGGCAAGCGAGGTCGAGGGTCTGGCACTCGTTCTCCTTTCTCGAAGGTGATGAGAATCAGGTGGCGGCGCCCGGGAGGAAGGCTAACTACGGTTTTCACCTTAGCCGTGTTTTTACGTTATTACCCCTCCTCCCTGCGTGGAGCCAGGGAATCTTTTCTGTACCCTTTTGTAATTGATCCCATGACCCTTGGTATTACCTATAAATACCAAGGGGTGAACAGTGTAAAAGGACGATTTTTCCTTTGGGGAACAGAGCCACAGCAACTTTGTCTTCGTTTCCTTAACCTTCGCTATCGCTTCCGACGCTTGGTCACCTTCGCCACTCCCCTGCACAAGTGCGGAGGTGGGGCAAGTGTGTTTCCAATAGTTTGGCGCCGACCGTGGGGATCGAAGTTCGAAATGGCAGGAAACAGGAGAGCGCCCACAGCTAGGGACCGACGCGTCGCCAGTGAGACGGCGACGGTGGTTCCGCCTGCTGAGGAGATTGTGCAACCCTCGGGAGTAGAGGATGTCACCCCAGAATCTGAAGTCCCGGGCCCCCAGGCCCGAGCGGTGACACAGCCGCACCCCCACACTTCTGGAGAAGGAGAGGGGAGAGATGAAGAAGAGTTGGGCCTCGAGGCCCTCGAAAGACTTCAAGCTGAGCTGCAAGAGAAGAAGAGGCGTCTGGATCAGCTTGAGAGGCACAACCGGTTGCGCTCGATCAGACAAAGGGCAGACGAGGCCAGGGAACAGCTTCACCAAATGGAGGAATCCCTCGCTGCGGCTGAAGCCAAAGCCGAGGGATGGAACGATGAGGAAATACCCCCGCTGCAAGAGGGGAATGAGGAGCGGGATCAAGACAACCTTCGTCGCCATCCACCACCCCCACCACCACCAATTCACCCAGAACCACATCCTATGAGGCCACCAAACTTTCGCCAACTCTACCCAGATGAGAGAGAGCCTAACCTTCACAACCAACGAAGACCTCAACAACAACAAATGCCCTATGACCCAAAGTCACCACTTTCCCAAATACTCCAAACCCAACCCTGGCCACCGTGCTACAATCCACAAAACCTACCCCGCTACGACGGGCTCTCCGACCCTCACCAATTCATAATGAGCTATGAAGCAGCAGTTGCCGCAGCAGGCGGAGATGAATCAACAATGGCAAATTCTTTTGTCATCATCCTGCGAGACATTGCACAAACCTAGTACAGCAACCTCCACCCCGGAATAGTGGATTCCTGGGCCAATCTCAGAGACAGGCTCTGTACAAACTTCAAAGGCATCACACCAGCCCCATCAAACCCCATAGAGTTGTTCAACTGCAAACAAGAAGAGCGCGAAACCACTTCAAGATTATTGGCGAAGGTTCATCCAAATCAGAGCAAGAACCCCAGGAATATCCGACGAGGCTGTCATCCTCGCTGCAGTCAGTGGCCTGCGCCCAGGCCCATGCTCTTCGAAATTTGCCAGCAAGCCGGCAAGCACAATCGAGGAATTACACGAGACAATGGAAAGATACTGTAGAGCAGACATGGACTTTAGAGCGAAGTCCGATGCTCGGAGGTCACAGCAGAAGCCGCAGCCGGGGCCTCAACCAAGAGTAAACAACCCTCGCCAAGATCAAAGCAACATCGGCGCCATCAACAAACCAACACGCTATGGACACCAAGAACGGGGCACTCAACCCCCGAACAACCAAAACCCCCAAGGTTTGCCACCCCCGCCAGATCAACGGAACCAGCAAAAAGACCCCGCGAAAATGTATTGTCATTTCTGTGGTCTTGGAAAGAGGCACACCACCAAACAATGCGAATGCTTCGCCAAGGGAAAATAATTCCAGGAGTCCAAAAGAGCCGCCTCGGCAGACAACCGAACCATCAACCACACCAGGAAACCAAACTTCCACCCACCAAATCCTCCATACCACTATACCCCCATAAACTACGGCCTACATTCGCAACAACCCATCTACGCGCACCACCCACTCTACAACCAAGCCTCTTATCAGCCAACCACCTGTGGCAGAACCTCCCGGTAATGTGGCCCACCCGCACACGTCACCGTCTCCCTCAGCTCTGATGACTGTGCACATGTACCACATCACAGGAAAGATCCGTCGGGTGTCCCCGAGAGGACCCCGAATTACTCACGAGCCACAGGACCATCATCATGAAGGTTGGAATAATTACAACATTACAACAGTTGATACAAAATACCATCGGAGTGCGGAAGCAAGATAGATAAACTTTACAAATTATGAAGATATTACTTTTTACATAAAAATAACTGGTATTGCGGAAGTAGAGTAGTATGACAGAACCACACTTAGGCGGAGTACCTAAGTTGGAGAAGAGGAACAACCAGATCACGTCAAGCCCACTGACATGATCATGATCAACACCACCTAATAGAAACCTGCAACAGGGGATTAACAAACCCTGAGTACTGGGGTACTCAACAAGACTTACCCGACTAAAGAAAAAGGGAGAAGACTCAGGAATGAAAGGCTTAGGGTAGTCAAGGTAAGGCTTAAGTATTTTGCAGAAAAAGCATTTTGTAAACCTTGTTTTATTTTGGAAAGATTCAAGCATTTCTCAATTCTTCATTGTCCATGATTCATTTTACATTTCAAAACATACCTAGTTGAGAACCACTCTCCGTTGACAGTCAGTGACCAAGTCTCCATAACCGAGGAGCAACGTTAATCCGGATAAATAATACTCAGCTGAGGATCCCTATCCACACTGCATATGTAGCACCCAAGCTTGCATATGCCAACTCGTCTACCACGATTCCTCCAAGATTGGGCCCGGTCCTACGCCACCCGGAAGTACAGTACACCACACCAATCCGGGACTTTAACCCACGTGGGTACATGCTACTTCCGCCATCTCTCCACTCCCAGTGCGCGGTTGTCGGTCCAATAAAGGATTTCTCGGAGCCAGAGCTTTCCGTAGTATGTGAATAGTTGCAAGTCTTGGCCAGCAGGCCCCCATACGGATGGTCCCTAATTTTTCAGCCAGAACTACACCTTGGTTATATCTCACCAAAGCGTAATAGTCCTGTCAGTTTTTCCGCCAGCGACAAGCACCTCGGGACTCTAACCCAAGAGTACAGGTCCTGTCGGTTTTTCAGCCCTGTCCCGGTCGGTGTCAACTGTTGAGTCCCGGACTACAACATGACGGCACCGTACGCGCGGACAACCTCTTCTCGACAATGACCACATGCTAGCTAGGCAAGCAGTCATCGAACGGGAGGTAAAGCCAAATTCCCATAAAGATTCTTTCAGTGATCACACTTTTGAAAATGGCATTTTATTGCAAATCTATAGTATAGCGTCACTAAGCATTTTGCAAATAGTTTTTAAAGCAGGGCTGGTGGATCTTCTGGTGGAGGTAAATAATGCAGGTAATAGGTCATCACACGATTCCTATAACCTAATGCAGTAATTTAACTCAGAAGCATTTAAGGAAAACATTTTATAAATTCAAGGAAGGGTTAAATGCACCGGGGCTTGCCTTAAAGAGAGCAGGCTCGAGGTCGGACTGCAGGAGTCGGAGCTTGGAGTTGCTTCGGGGTAAGTTCGTCAGTGGCTGCTTCGATTTTGACGCCTTCTCCTTCGGTCACTAGACGGATGCAATGATGTATGCTTATGAGGATGCTGACATGAACAATAGGACAATTCTACCGATTCTAGAGCACAACTTTCTATCGTGTAATTAACTTCTATAATAGACACAAAGTTACTTATTTTGATCTCTAAGCAAAATTAATCAACCTATTAAGCATCATTTATCCGACCTAAACACAAAACAAGCATGGCATCACAAACATCATAGACCAAAGGGGTGGGGGTCTATAAACAGCAAACAATCCCAAAAGTCACACGACAGGGCATACAACATAAACTCTACTTGATTTTCTATTTTTCCTAATTATTTAAAAAGGTCATTTTATGCAGTTGCTCCAAAATTTACCCAATTAATCTCATAGGTTCATTATGGTATAAATAGATGTCAAAACAAATTTCATAAATTTTGGAGGTCATTAAAGTGCTTAACAAAAATCAAACATTCAATTAACAAAAGGTACTATTTAACAATTTTAAAATAAATACCCAAAAATCAACTTGCTCAAAAAGGCTTCAAAATGTCACCAGAGATTAAACATGACATAACTAGCACATAAAAATTTATCTCATGATTTTTCGAGCTACACATGATTTTCTAAAAATCTAAAACCAATCATTTCTTAATTAAAAGGGAGATTTTTCATTTCCAAATTTTTGCACAAAGTCTAAGTTTCATATTTTTCTAAAATACTACACAGTATAAAGAGTCTACCATCAAATTTTCAGAATTTTTGGAGCCATACAGAAAATCACACAAAAAGATGAAAAGAGGAACACTATTCACATCTTGCCAAAAAGGAAAAGAGCACTGTGCTCTTTCCTCGCAAGGCTCGGGCGAGGCGGGAACGTTTGCTTCGTCCGAGGCCTGGCCCGGAGGCTCGGGCGAAGCGGAGAGCATGCGCTCGCCGAGACTTGGCTCGGGCGAAGCGGACTCGGGCGAGACGGAACGATCGCTTCGTCCGAGGCCTGGCCAGGAGGCTCGGGCGAGACGGAAGGCGCTCGTCCGTCCGAGGCCTGGCTCGAGCTTTGCGCTGCGAAAGCAGAGATCGGGGGAGGCTTCGAGTGCTTACCACGGGACTGGAGCGAGGGTCGGCGAGGCTGGACAGGGATCGAGGGAGGGAGCTCGACGGTGGCGAGGCCTTGGCGAGGCTCGGCTAACTTTTCGAGGGTATCCTCGGCGTGCTTGAGGCTCAGACCGAGGGTGGCTGCGATTCGCCCGAGGCTGAGGATGGTCTCGGCTGCTCGAGGAGTGCTCGTTCGGGATTGGCCTCGGCACGTTTGAGGGTGTGGGGTTTGAGGGTTGGGGTTCGAGGGTTGGGGCTCGGTCAGTTCGCCGGAGTTGGAGGGGAGTTGCTGTGCCGGCGATGGAAGGAACGGAGGGGTGAAAGCGGTGGTTCAGGGCGGTGGAGAAGCTCAAGGCGAAGACAGTGACGGCTCCGGCGGGTGCTGGGGCTGCCTGGTGGCTTGGGTTGGCGAGGAAGTGTTGGTGGTGGTAGTGGCGGATCTTGGCGGCTTTTATAGGCGCGGGGTGATGCCGGGGTCCGGGCGAGGGGTGAGGGACGTCTGTGCGGCATTAAAGGAGGTAGGGAACATGGTAGGTCGGCTCGGTGGGATCGGGGTATTTGCGTGCGGCGCGGCAGCTTGTCGGCGGCCGGCAGCTGCCCGCCGTCCGTGGCTGCAGGCGAGAAGGAGGGTTAGGGGAAAGGGTGAGGCTGAGACTAGGTAGGGGTCGGGGAGACCGAACGCGCTGGCTCTGGCCTCGGGCGACACGGAACGGGTCAGCCGGGCTCAGTGCTGCGCGGGGTCGGGGTCCGGAGAAGTCGAGCGCTTAGCGCTGGTTGTGCACGACACGGCGCGGGTTAGCCGAGTTTGGCGTGGCTGCGGCCGGGGCCCTCTAGCTGCACAGTGAAACCTATTCCCTTTCTTTTGAAATTTTTAGAAAAACTCCCAAAAGATGAACTGCACAAGGAAAACTCAAAACACCAAAGTTGCTTAAAATTTTGAGATCTACAACTTTGCCAAAATAAACTTTGGTTTTTCAAAAGGAAATTAAATTTTGTTTTTGATTTGATTTTTTTTTTTGAACTTTGATCAACACAACAAGGCATCAGGGCACACAACTGAGCAAGATTTACACAAAGCTAGACACAGAGATGAAATTACCATTTTGCCCTTAAAGGAAGATTTGGGCTTTAGGGTTTTTGAAAAGAGATTGCTACACAAGTACTAAGCAAACATAAATGCAAGGCAAGAATGATTAATGACTAAAGATGATGACATGTCAGGTTAATTACATTTTTAGTCACCATAGGTGTTACACCACCATCCCACAACGCCAAAATCCACCATACACAGTCACATACCCAACAACCACCCAAACTCAAACCCCAACTACCCAACAGGTCAACAATGCTCTACCGCCACCACCACCAATACCCGCTTTACCAGCGCCTCAACTTGTCAAACCCGAAACCCAGAGCCAAACGACCATCAACAACCCAACATCAACCTTCGGTGTAATACTAGCTATCACCGGAGGTTCAAATGAAGACCATGGCAACAAGCGGCAGAGAAAAGAACATGCCAGACGGGTGCACCATGTAGCCGTCGAAGGACCACACAAATTCGGTCGTTGGTCCCACATTCCCATAACCTTCGACTCCAGTGATATGAAGTTGAGAGATTACCCTCATACCGACGCCATGGTGATCGAGACCAATCTAGCAAGGTGGACTGTCACTAAAATTCTGGTCGACACAGGAAGCTCCGCAGACATCCTGTTCGCCTCATCCTTCGACAGCATGAAGCTTGATAGGAACCTCCTACAACCTGCTGACAACCCCTTATACGGCTTCGGCGGTCAACAAGTGAGAGCCATCGGGAAAATTTCTTTGCCCGTGACCTTCGGCGACCAGATCAACTGCAGAACCGAGCATTTAACCTTCGACGCGGTCGACATGTTCTATCCGTACAATGCCATATTTGGCCGAGGGGTAACCAACACATTCAACGCAGTCATCCACCCCGCTTACCTCTGCATGAAGCTTCCCGCTCCGAAGGGAGTGGTCGCAGTATATGGAGACCAAGACATTGCAAGGGCAGTCGAGGGAACAGTAGCACCAGGACAATGTAATGTCTACAACCTGTCAAAACCTCAAGCTACAAACCTCAATAACGAAGGTGAGGAGTGCACTGACAAAATAAAGGTGTCACCCAAGGAAGAATCCAAACAAGTGCAACTCTTCGAGGGTAACGCCGAAAGAAAGGTGTTCATCTCAGCCAACCTAACCCCCCAATCAGAAAGCGACCTCGTCACTTTCCTCAAAGGAAACTCCGACACCTTCGCCTGGTCCGCGGAGGACTTAAGAGGAGTGAACAGAACCCTGATAGAGCACAGCCTAAACATCAAGCCGGGCTACCGCCCGGTCAAACAAAAGCTTCGCAAAATGTCAGAAGAAAGGAAAGAGGCAGCGAGGGCTGAAGTAAAAAGGCTTTTGGACGCAGGCGTCATCCGCCCGGTCAAGTACCCAACATGGCTCTCAAACGTGGTACTAGTACAGAAAAAGAACAAGAAATGGCGAATGTGCGTAGACTTCACGTGTGTGAACAAGGCTTGCCCGAAGGATGATTTTCCCCTCCCCAACATAAGCACCTTAGTTGACAGAGCAGCCGGCTGCCAAATGCTATCTCTACTCGACTGCTTTTCGGGATACCACCAGATTTGGATGAATGAAGAAGATGAGGAGAAAACAAGCTTCGTCACACCTTCGGGAACTTTTTGTTTTCGAAGAATGGCAGAAGGCCTAAGAAACGCGGGTTCAACCTTCGCTTGTATGACATCCAAGGTCTTCAAAGATGAACACTCCGTCTCCGCCTATGTTGATGACCTGGTTGTCCAAAGCGAGTCAAAAGAAAACCTCATTTCAGACCTATCGAGAGTGTTCACCAACCTCCGGTGCGCTGGATTAAAGCTGAACCCCGAAAAATGTGTTTTCGGAGTAAGTGAAGGAAAACTGCTGGGTTGTATCGTCTCTGCAAGGGGAATTGAAGCTAACCCCGACAAGATTGATGCTATCATCAACATGGAACCCCCGACAACCAAAAAAGCAGCCCAGCGCTTATCAGGCCGACTAGCAGCTCTCAGCAGATTCATTTCCAGATCAGCTGAGCGAGGGTTACCTTTCTTCGAAACATTGAGAAGCACTGCACCATTCAACTGGGGACCCCGGTAGCAAAAAGCCTTCGAAGACTTGAAGAAGTATCTCACCAGCTTGACTGTTTTAACCAGCCCAAGCAAAGGGGACTTGTTACTGCTGTACGTCGCAGCCTTGCCTCATGCAGCGAGCGCAGTCTTAATCAAAGAATTGCACGAGAACAACAAAACCAGGCAAGCCCCAATCTACTACGTATCAGAAACCCTTGAAGGGCCAAAACGAAACTACTCAGAGCTCGAGAAGATAGCGTACGCAGTGGTCATGGCATCAAGAAAGCTCAAGCACTATTTTCAAGCATACGAAATCCACGTACTCTCGGCTTTTCCCCTCGAGAACATTTTCAAAAACAACGAGGCAGTCGGAAGAATAGCAAAATGGGCAGTTGAACTCAACAGCTACGCCCTAACCTTCATCGGTCGAACAGCAATCAAATCCCAGGCGCTAGCAGATTTCATAGCAGAATGGACCCCAGACCCTCGCAGAGATGAACCTCAGCAAGACCCATTTTGGACCGTGTATGTTGACAGAGCCTGGGGTGCAGCCGGCGCAGGGGCCTCAGCCATTCTAGTCTCGCCATCTGGGTGTAAGCTAAGATACGCAAGAAGACTTGACTTCAAATGTACAAACAACTCTACAGAATACGAAGCTATGATACTCGCTCTCTCAAGGCTTCGGTCACTGTCAGTCCGAAGGGCAGTCATCTACACAGACTCACAGGTCATCGAGGGGCACATTGAGAAACATTACAAGGCCAAAGATCCAGAGCTGCAAAAGTACTTTCAACATGTCCGAAGGTTAGAGTCCTTCTTCCTTGGCATATCAGTAAAAGCAATACCAAGGTCAGAAAATAGCGAAGCAGACTGCCTCGCTAAAGCAGCAGCACAACAATTACACCTACCGCCCGATGTTTTCCACGAAGTTGAGACCCAATCAGCTTTCGAAACCTTCGAAAAGAACGCCAAGTTGATCAATGCAATCCAGAGTGAGGACTGTAGGGCACCTATCATAGCCTACATCAGGGGGCTCCACGAACCAGACTCCAAAGAAGAAGAAAACAGGCTAAAACAAAGAGCACGAGGGTATAAGATTGTGGACAACATTCTGTACAAAGCTTCAGTAACCTCGCCCTGGCTCAAATGCGTCCCACAGTCTAAAGGAAATGACATTCTTAAGCTTATCCATGAAGGCATTTGTGGTTCACACAACGGCCCAAGGGCATTAGTTGGAAAAGCCTTCCGGCAAGGTTTCTACTGGCCAATGGAGCTAAAAGATGCAGAAAACATCGTCAAACAATGCGAAGGTTGCCAACTAACAGCAAAAAACCAAAACGCCCCAGGGGCTCCTACGACGCTTATATGCCCAACATGGCCTCTGCAAAGGTGGGCAATGGACCTCGTGGGCCCACTACCGACAGCTCCAGGAAACCTTCGCTACGCGGTGGTAGCCGTGGAATACTTGACAAAGTGGATTGAAACAAGACCATTGTCTTCCATCACCTCCCTCGCAGTGAAAAAGTTTTTCTAGCAACAAATATTTTGTCGATTTGGCGTCCCCAAGCATCTCACCGTCGATAATGGCACCCAGTTTGACTGCGAAGTTTTCAAAGAATTCTGCGCACAAATTTGTACAGTCTTATGCTTCGCTTCTGTTCGGCACCCTCAATCCAACGGCTTAGTTTAAAGAGCTAATGCAACAATTTTCCAAGCCATATCCAAAAAATTGCAAGGCAGGCCTAAGGGAAAATGGGCGGATGAGCTAACCTCGGTCACTTGGTCTCACAACACCTCGGAGTGCAGAGCAACCAAATTCACTCCTTTCAAGCTCCTGTTTGGGGAAGAGGCTGTGCTACCAGAAGAACTGAAGCACGAATCACCGAGAACAACCCTCGAACCAATAGAAAAAAGCCAGCTGCTCAACAAAGATTTACTCGAAGAAGCAAGATGCAACGCAGTGCACAACCTTCGCAAGTATCAAGAAGAAACCAAAAAATGGAGAGATAAAAAGGTCAGAATCAAAGACTTGCAGAAGGGTGACCTCGTCCTCATCCGGAAACAAAACGCCGGCATGGCGGGGAAGTTCCAGCCAAAGTGGACCGGTCCATACCTGATATCAGAATGCAATCGCCCTGGCTCTTTCCACCTCTCTGACAGCGAGGGAAACATCCTGCCTCATACCTGGAACATCGACGACCATCACAAGTACTACCCATAGCGGAGCCTTAGCGAGCCCTCGCATTATGTAATTTGTTGTTTCTTCCATTTTCCATGAATGTAACAAACAAAAGGAGCTGCACTCTTTTTCCTTACGAAGGGGCATAAGGTTTTTTAACGAGGCAGTATCCAAACCCTTAATACAGGCTAGAACCCCCAAAAAAGTAAAATCTCCAAGTTATTACTTTTACTAGCAAACATCGAAAAAGCACTTCTTTTCAAAGAGCGCTACAATCGATGGAAACCCGCTAAGATTGCTTCGAAAAACAACCTTTTTTCTTTTCAAAGCAAACTTCACCTCCACCTAAGATAAGGGGAGGCGCGAAGTCCAAAAAAGTCGAGCACCCTGGCAAAAACGACAGGGGCTTGCAAAAAGCAAACTTCACCTCCACCTAAGATAAGGGGAGGCTGAAGGGTCGAGATGGCGGACTAGAGGGGGGGTGAATAGTCCTTTCTAAAATTAATCGCACCGGCTAACCGAAACAAATGCGGAATTAAAACTATCGGTCTAGCCAAGACTACACCCCTCTACTTATACTCTATGACACCTTATAAAAGATCCTAAACAATGCAAATAAGATGTCGGGCTAGCTAGAGCTCACCTAAACAATTCTAGCTTGCAAGGTTACACAAACCTAAGCAACTAGTACTCAATCAACCGGGGAGCTCCTACACATGCCACTAAGCAAAAGCACAAAGCCTAAGCTCACTAGCAATGCTCAATAACAAGGCTACACAAGCCAAATTAGAGAGCTCAACTTAGCTACACAAACTAAGCAATGTGACTAGCAAGACTACAAGTCAACTAGTCACTCATGGGATCAACTTCTATGCTACACAAGCAAGGAAGATAACTAGCAAGCTACACAAGCTAACTAATCATAAGAGCAACTACACTAGCACAAGTATATGAACAAGTAAATACAAGCTAGTGAATGGAGTTTGCAAACCACCGAGAAGATGAACACGAAGTTGACACGGTGATTTTTCTTCCGAGGTTCACTTGGTTGCCACCAAGCTAGTCCCCGTTGTGTCGACCACACACTTTGGTAGTTCGGCGGCTAATAGGCACCAACACCTAGCTCGACACTCGAGCGCCGCAAGAACTCACCCACAAGTGAGGGTAACTCAATGACACGCGCAATCCACTAGAGTTGCTCTTCGCGATCCCCGCGGGGCGAGCACAATGCCCCTCACAATCCTTCTCCGGAGCCACGCACAATCTTCACGCGGGCTTCACGACGGAGACTCGATCACCAAGCCGTCTAGGAGGTGGCAACCTCCAAGAGTAATAAGCATCACCGGCTTGCAACTCGAACACCTAGTGCCACTCGATGCTATCTCTCAAAGCAACGCACTAGAATCGCTCACTCGCAATAGATTTGCGCACTAGCAAGCACAAGCGAGTTAGAGGGCTCCTAAGCACATCCACACAAGCCACCAAGGCTTTGGAGTGCTCCAACCACCGGCCAAAGCCGACCTCCACGACTATTTATAGAGGGGAGCGGCCAACTGGCCGTTTCCCCTTTCCTGCGCTTCGGTCGGTAGTACCGACCCCTCCTGGGCGGTACTACCGGCTTAGTCAAACTAGCCGTTTACTCACATCGCGCTGATTTAGGCAAACCACCGACCCCTGGTCGGTTCCTCCGAGGTCGGTAGTACCGGCCCTTTGGCGGTACTACCGGCAGGTCATTTCCGGATCTACACAGAACGGATTCAAAAACATCCTCCAGACCTTGGAACTACCGACCCCTGGTCGGTACTTCCGAGCCCGGTGGTACCGGCCCTATGGCGGTACCACCGCCAGGTCATTTTCCATCCAACACAGAGAGCTCCGCAAACTTGCCAACCACCGGCCTTGGGTCGGTAGCACCGGGCGCGGTACTACCGAGGTTATGGCGGTACTACCGGTAGGTCTTTTTCAAAACCACACAGAGAGCTCTGCAAAACTCCTCATGGCCTCGGTACCACCGACCCTCGGTCGGTACCACCGCCGGCGGTAGTACCGAGCTTATAGCGGTACCACCGCCAGGCCAAAAACGCCCCAACACAGAGAGGGCTGCACGCAACACCTATGAGCGGTACCACCGACACCCCTGGGTCGGTACCACCGACAACACACAGAAAACTTCATTTTCATCTCTGAGTTGATCCAAAACTATTTCAACCACTTCTCCTTTGCAAATGTGCTAACACCACCAAGTGTTCATCATCTTGTGCAAGTGTGTTAGCATTTTCACAAACAATTTTCAAAGGATTTTCACTTGCTCTCACCACGCCACTCGATCTTAGTAACATCGCAAAGTTAGATCGCTCAAGTGGCACTAGATGACCGATATGCAAACAAGTTTGCTCCTCTTGATAGTACGGCCATCTATCCTAAACCCGGTCATAAACTTCTCTACACACCTATGACCGGTGAAATGAAATGCCCTACAAATATACCTTTGCCTTGCGCATTCCATTCCATCTCCTTTGGTGTTGATGCAACACATGCACCAACCTATCTTCAAATGATATGATCCACTTCATATCATCACATGGCCTCCATGGTCCATCGATCTTGACCTCACTTGCTCTTCACCATCGCTTCGGTCCTTCGGCGCCAAGTCTTGCTTAAGCCTCCCGACACTCGGTACCAACGGCTTCAAAGCCTCAACTTGCCCTTCACCTTCGCAGCCGGTCCATCAAGCCAAGTCTTGCCTTGATCTTCACCATCTTAGCCACATGACCACATGTCATGTTTCATGTGCATTAAGCTCCTTCTTCACATGTGTGAGCGTTGCAACATATTCCAAGCCATTTCTCCTCTATGGCATATGTTGCTCACACATGATCACCTGTGGACTAATCACCTGTGTAATTCACTTCAAACACATATTAGTCCACCTAAGTTGTCACTCAATTACCAAAACCAAACAAGGACCTTTCAATCTCCCCCTTTTTGGTAATTGATGACAACTCTACAAAGATATGGAAATTAAGCTCTTTGGATTCTATGTTACTTATCCAACATTAAGACCATATGAGAAGATTTGGATAAGCACCATACAACCCGACTTGGTAGTGTTAACTCCCCCTACATGTGTGCTCAAATGGTTTGGTTTCAAGCTTGCACACATGCATAAATATGAAATTTGTGGGAGTGTTAGCACTACTAAGTGATGCTAAGGTATACATGATGAAATTTTACCTTTGAAGCGTGCATACCACATTTTGATTCATCCTTAGCATCGACCTTGCTAGAAACAAGTGAAACTAGATACCACGTGAGATCAACATTATAATCAAGGTTCTAGTTACCACTTGCTACACTAAGACTATGCTCTAAATACCAAATGAAGGAAAGCAATCATCATCCAAGTCTTAGTTCTAGCAAATATTGCACACAAGCATGTAGGAAAGTAAAACATATGCAATGTGAGCAAGCAAATGTAATGCACAACCAAATGCATCAAACATGTATTCATGAGCTTGCTCCCCCTACTTGTGTGCTCTCTTTGTCCAAGAATTTTGATCCTTTTCCATTGTTCAATCTTGCTCCCTCTTGATCCATGTCCATTTTTTGTTTTTCTCCATCTTTGTCCACAATTTCTCCCCCTATCATATCATATCTTTGGCATTTTCTCCCCCTTTGTCATCAATAACCATAAAAGGCATGCTTTACTTGATACAAAGGGTTGCACTAGGGTAGATGGTTGACACTTGAGTCTTCATTTTTGATGGACACCACCATATGTGTTGGAATGACACAACTTGTAGATACCCCATTTAGATGCATGAAAGCCACTTGAAGGATCTTTGACCTTGATACCAATTGGTGGGGCACCTTCTATTTTAGCATGAGTCATTTACTTGAGAAACTTGAGCTCTTGTTGGTGAGGGATGCTTTGCTTGATTTGATCACTTAAAGTTGAGGATCACTTGAAGTCTTGTAGGATACCACTTGAATGAAAGTTTAACTTGATATCCATTTGCATGATTATCTTCTTCTTGAACTCTTGTCATCTTCATGAGCTTCTCATTTGTGACTTGAACTAGGCAATATTGCACAAGATATCTAACTCGGTTTGCTCTAGAGTAAGCTTCTTCACACATCATTCAATGGTTATCTTACTCATGTTGAATTAGACACTTGAATGTTCATCTTCTAGATCAAGTACTTGGGTTCACTAGCTCATGAACAAATTCACATACTAACCACTAGATCATATAATAAATCAAGCAATAGTGGTAGGCTATGAATTTAAACTTTTCATTTGTTATGCATGATCCTATTGAACATGTACTATATGCACTAACCGCATACTAGTAAGGGATGAAATGATCATGCACATTACAATGATACCTTCGCTATCTTGGAGTAGAGGATAGTCATTTTGATTCCAATTAAGCTCCAAATAGCAATGTGAAGTCCATGGTGAAGACCAATATATACCAATTGATAGAACAAATCTTCACCCATATGATTAAGTGCACTATCTTGTTGTGGTTGGCTTGCTCCTTCATTTGAACATAGCTTGCATATGAATACCACTTGAATTGACATGATTTGCTTTTCTATCTTGGATGTTGCTTGCTTTGCTTGGTCAATCCCTTATGATTTCTTCAACTAAGCATCTCCAATGACACTTTAGATCACCACTTCCATGTTAGCCTTCCAAGCCTCGCTTGGTTAACCTACAAAAAGGCGGCAAGCCCCTACAAAAGGGAGAAGTGACCTTTCTCCAAAGAACCATCCTTGATACTCACTCGAATTGACTTTGTTTGATTGATCCATTTGAACTCTTCTTGAAATTTGACTTTAAATCCTTCTTTGAGTCCTTTTCTTTCTTCCAAAATGATGTTCATTTGAGACTAGAACTTGAGCTTCATCTTCATTTTGATATTGGTCTTGATCTCCAATTTGAGTACCAAATGTGTGCCAGATACACTCATCTTTCAAATGAACTTGTACTCATCTTTGTCATGCTTCTAGCTCATCTCAAAACCAAACATAGGTCCCTCAACCACTTATAAACATGATTCCATCTTGAGGGCCTTTCAATTAAAGTGACTCTAGATCAATCCAATAATTGTCACTTTTCTGGCAGATTTTGTCCTTCTCAAGGAAACATGCATATCTCCCAAAATATAAGTCCAATGACTATGAAATTTGGTGGAGATGTGCCTCTCTAAGTGTTCTAGCAGCCATAAAAATTTGAGCTTCATTGGCTTTCTAGATTGCTACCAGATTTCAATTCTTTCCATAGTACTACATGCTGAAAACTGTTGCACTGTAGTTGACAAGATCTACTCCAAAACCAAAGTACATCTTATCCAATAATCATGAATTTTGTACAGCAACTAATACCATAAGTGTAGAGCATGTGTACCAAATTTCAAGCCAATCCAAAAAGATTTGATCATCCAAATATGGCTATCTTCTCAGCTCACTCAGATTTTGCGATATTGGACAATTTTGAGCAATTGAGCTATACTTTACCAATTTGAATCAAACTTGAAGCTAACTTGTTTGAATAATCTCACAAGACATATATCCATTCAAAACACTTACTAAAAGAAGTCTCATGAACATATCCATTCAAACTAACTCAATTTGATCACTTTAAGCATTAAATCCATTCAATCATCTTATAGTAAGCAACTTATTCATATATATCCAATTCAATCATCTCATATGCATCTAAAAGAACATGATCAACTAGAGATATACCTTAGTAGCTTATGATCATCAAATAGCAAGCTTCAACTCAATTGTTTGCAAGCCTTCAAATATTTCCAATCAACCACCACAACTTGAACATGACACTTGTATGTTGTAGCACTTGGACTTCACTCTTTTGTCTTGGCATTGGGTTTGGATAGCACTAAGCTTCATTACTTGACTCAATCATATAGTAATCATCATGAATCCAATTGAATCAAGCCTCCAATGCCATGGTACCTACACACATTCATCCACGGTTTGATGGTACCCAAACTAGTTTGGGTCCTCTCAAGTTAGGAGCAACATACCTAGGCATAGCCTTAGTATGAGTAGCGGGATGAGTTGCAATAGTAGCCTTAGAGGTACCATTTTCATCCTTCCTAAGCATAGAATCATTAGCAATTGAAATAAGCTTAGGAGTGTTACCTAGGGGACATGAATTTGCCATGTGTCCCCTTTCCCGGCATGAGTAGCAACTTCTCTTTGATTGAGCCTTCTCTTCTTTGCTCATTTGTTGCTTCTCATTGCCTTGCCTCTCATGAGTTGCTTGAGCCTTCTTCTCAAGCTTGTTAGGACACTTCGAGGCAAAGTGTCCCATATCATCACACTTGTAGCACTTGATGTGAGCCAAATCTTTCTTCTTTTCTTCATTCTTGCTCATCATCATCTTGGCATCATGGATATGAGTTGGATGCCTTGCTCTTCCGCCCCTTCTTGTTTTCTTCTTCTTCATCAAGTCACCATCATGATGGTTGTTCTTGATTTGAACTTGGGGCTTCTTCTTGTTGGGGCAAGCCTTTGCAAGATGTCCCATCTCATGGCATTGATAGCACATGAAATGAGATAGCTTTTCTTGTTCTTGCTTCTTCATTTCTTTTGCATATGTTCTCTTGCCCCATCTCTTGCCTTTGACACTGCTTTTGTTAAAGCCAATGCCACTCTTGTCACCATAGCTTCTTTGATTCTTCATTATGTGCTCATGGGTGACCTTTGATTTACACGACCTCTCTAACTTGTTGCTCAAATTCTTCACTTCACTTTTGAGCTCATTGTTCTCCTTCAAAAGGTTAGTCTCACAAGACAAAGAAGTAGAACAAGCATCTAATTGTGAAGAACATGGCATAGATATTAAATCATCACAAGAGGTGGATACATGCTTCTTGCCTACATCACATGGGTTAGCAACATTTTGCAATTTATCATTTGATCCATGTGATGAGCTCTCATTATTTTTAATTTTCTTTGAAAGCTCCTTAATGAGAGAGCCATACTTTTCAATTAAATCATCATGTGAAGCTCTAAGAACATCAAGTAAGCGCTTATGTTCTTCACATGAGTTCTTTAGAAATGAGTTTTCATTTGCTAATTTCATTGTTTTATTTTTCTCATTTTCTAAAGACATGGTCATGCTAGCAAGTCTACTTACAAGCTCATCATATGAATCATGATTAATCATATTGCAATTTGATACCTTAGTGTCACCTTGTGACATGAAGCAATATGATGATGTTGGAGAGCTTGTAGTAGCATCATCATTGGAGCATGTACCATTATTACCAAGTGTGCTTGAGGTTGAATCATCACTTGCATCACTTGAGGCATCATCTTCCATCTTGTCAAGTGTGCTTGAAGTATCTTCATTGATTGCATCACTTGAACGTGAGGTGGAGCAATCTTCCACAATCACGGAGTTGTGGTCTTGCTCAACATCCTCATATGCCACCGGTTCATCCTCCTTTATGAACTTGCCATCATCAAATGTGGAGGGATCACCGAAGGTGGTCTTGATGGATTCCCACATCTCATGGGCGGTCCCTTTGGAGTTGATCTTATAAAACAACTCAAAACTCAATGCATCCATTAGATAACAATAAGCATTTGCATCAAGTTCAAAGAGATCCTTTTGAGCTTTGGTGAGATTTCTATGGTCCAAAACATGAGTGAGACCACTAGTGATAATCCACCAAAACTTTGGCCCCTTTGCACGAAAATGATCAAGCATATGGTGTTTCCATTGTGCAAAGTGTGTGCCATCAAAAATATGTGTATCACACACATCATCTAGCCCACTAGACGCCATCCTCTCGGGACGGTGAAGACCACAAATGAGAGACCTTGCTCTGATACCAATTGAAGGGTCGAGATGGCGGACTAGAGGGGGGGTGAATAGTCCTTTCTAAAATTAATCGCACCGGCTAACCGAAACAAATGCGGAATTAAAACTATCGGTCTAGCCAAGACTACACCCCTCTACTTATACTCTATGACACCTTATAAAAGATCCTAAACAATGCAAATAAGATGTCGGGCTAGCTAGAGCTCACCTGCGGATACATGGGTGTATGCCGAGTCTCTGTGTGATGAGTGATTGTCAACGGAGATGATGCGCATGTTCTTTGGCTTGTGTTGTGCAGGTGTCGAGCACGGAGACAGTGGTCGATGGCGGGTGAAGGTCAAGTTGCGACGTGTCGTGCCGACGGACCGGGCGCGATGAAGGATGGGCGTGCCGTGCGGCGGACGTGCCATGCCGATGTATCGGACGGTGAAGGGCGGACGTGGACTTGGACTGATGGACTGGAGGCCGGAGGATCAGCTGTGGTGGCTGGCAGCCTGCGACAGCGACAAGCGGAGAAGTGCGATCATGTCGGTGGAAGGGGTGCACAGGCGGTGCATCCCTTCTACGACGCCGGTTTGTTGGTAGAGCCCGGGAAAAACCAACGGTGGACGGTTTCCAGGTTTGGGCCTCAAAACCTGGGTGCTGGGTTTCCAGGTTGAGCCACAAAACCTGGGCGCGACGGTTTCCAGGTTGAGCCTCAAAACCTGGGCGTGGGCCGGTTTCCGAGTTTGGGCCTCAAAACTCGGGCGCGGACGGTTTCCGAGTTTGGCCACAAAACTCGGGCTGGAGGCTGGTTTCCCGGTTTGGGCCTCAAAACCGGGGGCTGATGGAAAAGGCTGGTTTCCCGGTTTGGGCCACAAAACCGGGGGAGCAGAGTGGTGGCGGCACGTGGCGGCGATCTGAAGGTTGCGTGGAGGCGACGCGGAAGACCGTGCGGGCGTGGCCGTCGGATCTACCTACCACCAGCGGGTGGACTAGAATAGCCTTAGGGTTAGGCTGGTCCGCTCTGTAAATACAGTAGTGAGGGGTAGAGTAGGAAATAGGCTTAGGCTAGGTTAGTATAAGTAGTCTAAGGGAGACACCCTCTTCCCTATCTCAGTTAGCGCAGTCATTTGCTTCCTAGCATTAGGGTTTCCACTCTCCCACACCCCTGCTTTAGCTAGTTGAGATCCGCAGAGAGACTCCACTCTGTGTACTGTTGATTTGAGGAAGTGAGGCCGTATCCTCACCTTGGAGCACTGATCGATGGCATGATTTGCGTCCTTGATTCGAGTTCGTGGCTGTGATTCGCGTTTTTGTTGTGTTCTTCGCGGAATCCTTTTGCTCCACGTTTTTCCCGTCGCTTGATCTCTTTGCTCGGTTCATCTTTTGCAATTCCGTTTGAACCAAGTTGTTCTAGATCGTGAGGCACTTCTTTCCACCGAAGGAATCATCCTCCAACCTCACGGTCTAGGAGATCGATCGATTTTTCGTTTCGGGTCATTTTTCTTCCCTTCCCCCGAAATCCTTCGATTCACCGATTTGGAGTTAGGTTCGAGCCATGATCTCTCAGAGATAGCTCACTAATCATCTCGTGACTTCACTCACCAAGTTTGATCCCTAGAGGATTTGTTTTGGGTGAGTTTGAGTTGAATCGGTGGAAGAACAGAGGGGCTTCGGGGTGACCGGACGCTCGGTTTGGGGTGACCGGACGCTGAGAGTGAGTCCGGTCGTTGAACTTTTCTCTGTTCAGTTTCGAGCTTCGACCGGACGCTTCATCCTGTGCATGACCGGACTCGCCGGACACACTGTTCATCGTTGTTGTCTTTGAGTGACCGGACGCACAAGTGAAGACCGGACGCACTGTGTACCAGAGTCCGGTCCAACACAGTAAGGTCCCAAATCGGTTTTCGCTCGACCGGACGCGTCCGGTGCCTGCTGACCGGACGCAGGCAGAGTCCGGTCAGGTGCAGTCAGCACGTTTTCGTCCGCAGTTTGTTCGTCTGACCTTCGATTTGCGATCCGCTTGTTGCGTTGGATTCCCGACTCCGTGCTCTACAGAAATCGGGCTCCTCGCTTTACAAAATAGCCTGAATCCCCCTCGCGTTGCTCGGGGGAGGTTGAGGTTACCCAAAACCCATCCTGTCACTAGTTGACTTGCGTGAACTTGGGTGTGGAAGTTTTTGTGGTGCCTCGCTGTGATCCTAGAGATCATCCACCCTCTTCCAAGGGTCGTGGGCATCACGTTTTCGGTAGTATCTCTTGGGGGTTGATTTTGGGACACTTGGCCAAAGTTTCGTAAGAAATTTTTATTGGCTCCCATTCACCCCCCCCTCTGGTCGCCTTGCTTTTGTATTCTCGGTCCTTCAATTGGTATCGGAGCGGGTTAAGGATCTTCCACCTTAGCCGGTTCCAGATCCACCGAAGGCGACATGGATCGCGGCGTGGGCAAACCGCCGTTTTTCGATGGGACGAACTATGCGTATTGGAAGATACGCATGTCGGCCTATCTGCAGAGTTTGGGTGCTTCCATTTGGGATATTTGCAACTCTGCCGATTACGTGGTCTTGGCTGCTCGTGTCACTCAGCATCAGATCGATGAGCACGAAGCCAATAGCCGAGCCCGTAATGCTCTCTTTTCGTGTTTGAGCACTGGAGAGTTTGACCGCGTTTCTCACCTCTCTACGGCTCGGGAGATTTGGGCCACCCTCATGCGCTTTCATGAGGGCACCTCTCAAGTCAAAACCCGACTCTACGAGTCGTACAAGAGAGAGTATGAGAACTTTCGACATCAGCCTGGCGAGAGCATAGAAAGTTTATTCGCTCGCTTTCAGGTGATTGTCAACAGGATGAGGGCTAACAGAGAGCAGTTGCCATTTGACGATCATGAGCGTGCTTTGAAGCTTTTGCACACTCTTGACCGTTCGGTGTGGGACTCCAAGGTTCAGGCAATCATCGAATCGCCGAACTATGAGACCCTCACCTGCGACGAGCTCTTTAGTAAGCTCAAGTCCAGTGAGATTGATGCTATGGCGAGGGCTTCTTTTGAAAATCCTTCTCGCCCGTCCATGGCTTTGGTTTCCGGCTCTTCCTCTAACCCCTCAGCTGGTTTTGCGCTTTCTTCTCTCTTTTCTGTGACAGAGGACCAGCTGGAGTCTTTGGGAGACGACGAGTTGGCTTTGCTTGCCAACCGGTTCTCGCGGTTCCACAACAACCGCATGAACCGTCGTCGAGGAGGAGGACGCACGGGCTGCTACGAGTGCGGCGACCCCGACCACTTCATCGCCGACTGCCCCAAGAAGAAGAACAAGCACTCGGGCAAGGGCGAACATGGGCGCAAGCGCGACTCCAAGTACAAGGAGAAGCACGTCCCCCCAAGGCACAAGAAACGGGGCGGCTTCGACAAAGAGTACATCAAGAAGAAGTACTTGGAGAAGCAGCAAGCCGAGCAGCGCGCGTTCTTCGCCACGCTCAGCGACGTCGACGGCTCGGATGACGACTCCGCCAGCTCGAGCGATGACGAGTCCGAGAAGAAGAAGAGGATCGAGGACAAGCTGAACGGCCTCTGCTTCTTCGCCGACGACGACGGCTTCTGCACCATGGCGCTGGGCGATGAGGTCGACGGCAAGCCGGAGCGTACCCCTCGGAACGACGACGACGACACCTCCCAGGTATCTCTCACCTACGACGAGCTTTCCTCCGAGGTTGAGAAGTTGACTGATGCCCTCCTTAGCCAAGATAAACTGCTTAGGCGTGCCGCCAGAGAACGCAAGGAGTTTAGGCAGAAGTGGGAGGACACGGTGAAGGAGCTTGAGTTCGCTCGGTCCACCGTGGTTGTGTCGGAGGAGTTGGAGTGCGAGAGTTGCGCCGCGCACATGACGGATCTTCTCACTCTGAGGAGTAAGCATGCTGCGCTGGTAGATGAGGTGGATGAGCTCCGAGCTAGGCCGCAGCTGTTGGGTGCGTGCAAGACTTGTCCTGTCTTGCAATCTGAGTTGGCAGAGAAGAATGCCAAGCTTGAGTCTTTAGAGAAGGCCAGCTCAGATAGCACTTGTGTCTTGAGGTGTGCTTTGTGTGAGGGCCTGGAGATGGAGATTGCCAATGTGAAGCATGGCAAGATGCAAACCGAGGAAGAAAACACATACCTTCGGTCCATCTTGTCATGGGTCTCCAGTAGTGAGCCACAGCTCGGGATGATGATCTCACAATTCAAGCGAGCTGTTGGTGCCCCTGGTGTAGGTTTTGCTCAGAGTGTTGATCTCTCAGCTTTTGGGAAGATTGGAGAGTCTAGTGGTCTGAACCCATGTGAGAAGCCCAACTCCACCACTACTCCCAAACTTGCCAAGCTTCCACTCAAAGAGCCAGCCAAGCCTATCACCAAAGATGGTGTGGTTGAGGAACCCCCGAGAGCTCCTCCCAAGAACCCAGTTTGGGCACCCAAGCCAAACCACCTCAGAAACAAGCTTGATGCTATGCCACCCATCCGTGAGGAGCTGCCACCGAAGGGCAAAGGCAAGGTGAGCCACACCCACAGCCCTGGTCACCAACAACCCCCTGTGCGTGCGGTGAGGTACCAGTGTGATTTTTGTGGGAGAGATGGCCACTTGAGCGAGTTCTGCTTTAGGCGCAAGAGAGAGGTGCGCAGGGCTCGGGAGACGGAGAACCCGGACATGTACCATCCAGCTCATGGTGGACATGTACCGAAGGCCCAGAGGAGAGCTGCTAGGTCCGGACGACAGGATCCCAGGCCTAGGCAGGAGATGAGAGCCCCGAGGAGGGAGACTAGGCCTAGAGGTCCAGCACCTCAGTTTGTTAGGCCTAGGCAGGAGAGAGCTCCGAGGAGAGACGCTAGAGCAGTTGAGCCCCAGGCTCCTAGGCGTAAACCTCGTAGAGAGCGTGCCCGACGGGGTCCTGCTTTTGCAGGTAACGGACCCCGTGGCGGAGGCTTTGTTGAGCGCTTTCCCCCACCGCAGTTTGAGTATCGCGGTGAGCGCTTCTTCCCCAGCGGACCACGTTTTCCTCAGCGTGGTGATTGCTTCCCTCGTAGACGTACTAGGAATGGTTTTTCTGCTAACCGTTCTTTTGAGCAGCCGGCCCAACACTGGTATTACCCTTATTTCACTAACCCCAGTGTTGGACCGTATGCTCACCCTATGTCTTTCTATTGATGTAGGTAAGACGGTTGGAGGACGTTTGGTTGGTGGATTCCGGTTGTTCGAGGCACATGACCGGAAACACCAAGTGGTTCTCCAGCCTTAGCCCAGTCGCCGGAAAGGAGTACATAACCTTCGGCGACAATAGTAAAGGTAAGGTGTTGTCTCGCGGATCGGTGCGGGTTAATGAGCACTTTGTGTTGCGCGATGTTGCTCTTGTTTCTAACCTGCATTTTAACCTTCTTTCTGTTTCGCAACTTTTTGATGATGACTATGAGATTCGTTTTAAACCGAACCTTAGTCGCATCTTAGATCCTCAGGGCGATCTTGTATGTCTGATTTCGCCCTTTGGGAAAGTCTTTTGTGCGAATTTCTCGGAATCGTTTGGTTCTTCTCGCTGTCTTTTGGCTAGTCCTTCTTCTTCCGATCTTTGGAAGTGGCATAGGAGGCTCGGTCACTTAAGCTTCGACTTGCTTGCAAGACTTAGCTCACTTGGCCTAATCCGAGGATTGCCCAAGCTTTCGATGGAGAAGGATCTAGTTTGCCATTCTTGCAGACATGGGAAGATGGTTGCTGCTCCCCACCATCCGGTGACTAAGGTCATGACCTCGCACCCCGGAGAGCTCTTACACATGGACCTTGTTGGTCCGGCTCGGGTGAGCTCGGTTGGTGGCAAGTGGTATGTTTTGGTTGTTGTTGACGACTTTTCGAGGTATTCGTGGGTCTTCTTTTTAGCTGAGAAGACCGAGACTTTCTCATTTGCTCGCAATCTGATTTTGCGTCTTCAGAACGAGTTCCCTTTGAACTCGATGCGAGCTATTCGGAGTGATAATGGTTCCGAGTTTAAAAATTCGGATTTTGAGAAGTTTTGTAACCGCCTTGGTTTGGAGCATCAGGTTTCTTCCCCCTATACACCACCTCAAAATGGTGTTGTAGAGAGGAAGAATCGGACCCTTGTTGAGATGGCCAGGACGATGCTTGATGAGCATAGGACTCCTAGGCGTTTTTGGGCCGAAGCTATGAACACTGCATGCTACATTTCGAATCGCATTTTTCTGAGAGCGTTTTTGAAGAAGACCTCTTATGAGTTGCGTTTTGGTCGCCAGCCCAAGGTGAGTTATTTTAGAGTCTTTGGTTGCCACTGTTTTATATTGAAGAAAGGCAACCTGGACAAGTTTGAGTCTCGTTCTTCTGACGGTGTGTTTTTGGGTTATGGCACTCACACTCGAGCTTATCGTGTACTTAACCTTGACACTAACCGAGTCATGGAGACATCAGATGTCTCCTTCGACGAGACTCTTGTTTGTCCCTCTTCTCGTTTTGAGCGTGCAGGTGATCATGAGGTTGGAGAGCCTCTTTTTGATGATGAGGACGAGGGTGCTGAAGGTATAGATAATCCAGCACCCCCTCCACCTGCCGTGCCGCAAAGGGCGGCCTCGACGACGACTCACGGCCCCGACACTTCTTCTTCCTGGGGGCCGTGGGATCCTCCACCTCGCGCGGTACCTTTTGTACCCTGGGTGGAACCAGCTGCTGTTGAGGGGGAGGTCACTTCTTCCCGGGAGGCGCCACGACATATCCAGCGCCAGCACCCCCCTGAACAGATGATCGGCGACATCGACGAGCGAGTTACTCGCTCCAGGTCACAGCACATCTCGCACTTTGCTCATTCTGCTTTTGTTGCGTCTTTTGAACCCCGAGATGTTGGACACGCATTGACGGATCCGGATTGGGTCAATGCCATGCATGAGGAGCTAGAGAACTTTGAGCGAAATCGGGTTTGGGTTCTAGTGCCACCACCTCCTGACTGTAAACCTATTGGGACAAAATGGGTATTTAAAAACAAGCAAGGAGAGGAGGGCCACATTGTGAGAAACAAGGCCCGGCTTGTAGCGAAGGGTTATAGTCAGAAGGAGGGGATAGATTATGAGGAGACCTTCGCTCCTGTAGCTCGTTTGGAGGCTATTAGGATACTCTTGGCTTATGCTGCATCCATGGGTTTCAAACTTTTTCAAATGGATGTCAAGAGTGCCTTCTTAAACGGCTACATTGAGGAGGAGGTCTATGTCCAGCAACCCCCCGGTTTTGAAAATCCCAAGTTTCCAAACCATGTCTTTAAACTCCACAAAGCTTTGTATGGTTTGAAACAAGCCCCTAGAGCCTGGTATGAGAGATTAAAAACCTTTTTGCTAGCTAAGGGTTTTAAAATGGGATGTGTTGATAAAACGCTCTTTCTCCTCAAGCAAGGCAAAGATACTCTCTTGGTCCAAATTTACGTGGATGATATCATTTTCGGTGGTTCTTCTCACGCTTTGGTTGCCAAGTTTGCAGATACTATGAGCAGGGAGTTCGAGATGAGCATGATGGGCGAGCTGACCTTCTTTCTCGGGTTGCAAATTAAGCAATCCCGAGAGGGGACGTTTGTGCACCAGGGCAAGTACACGAGGGACTTGCTGAAGCGGTTCGACATGGGTGAGGCCAAGCCTCTTCCGACGCCCATGTCGATGACGACTGCCCTGGATGCCGACACGGATGGAGAAGCAGTGGACCAGAAGGAGTACCGCAGCATGATTGGATCGCTGCTCTACCTGACGGCGACACGGCCGGACATTCAGTTCGCCGTGTGCTTGTGCGCGCGCTTTCAGGCTTCGCCACGCACTTCTCACCGTCAGGCCGTGAAGCGCATCTTCAGGTACCTTCGTTTCACGCCTGAGTTCGGGATTTGGTATTCTGCTTCTTCCACCCTCTCGCTTTGTGGCTTTTCTGATGCTGATTTTGCTGGTTGTCGCATTGAGCGCAAGTCCACTTCTGGGACTTGCCAGTTTATTGGGTCTTCTCTTGTATTGTGGTCTTCTCGCAAGCAGTCTAGTGTCGCTCAGTCTACCACGGAGGCTGAATATGTTGCTGCGGCTAGCTGCTGTTCCCAGTTACTCTGGATGATGGCCACTTTGCGTGATTTTGGTTTGAGCTTTACTCGAGTTCCTTTGCTTTGTGACAGCACGAGTGCCATTAGCGTTGCTAAGAACCCCGTGCTTCACTCGAAAACCAAACACATTGATGTGCGCTTTCATTTCTTGCGAGACCACCAGGAGAAGGGTGATATCGACCTTCGCCATGTCGATACTCATCACCAATTGGCTGATATTTTCACCAAGCCTTTAGACGAATCAACCTTTAATAGGTTGAGGGGTGAGCTTGGTGTGTGTTTCCCCTTTTAGATGGGGGAAGCATTTTGAGATGTACAGACTGACTCTTTTATTTTGAGGCTCTTTTCTTTTGAGTTTCTTGAGTCCTTCCAATTGGTATCTTCTTTCTTTCAGTTTTGTGTCGGGCATACGCATTTACATTCTGAGCTTCATGTCTATATTCACTAGAATGTAATTATGCTCTTGTTAGTATTGCTCCGATACTTATGATGATGCTTGTAGCTTATGCTCCTTCTGATCACTGTTACATGTTATGAGCGAGCTATTTTTGGAATGGTGAATTATGCCTAATGTATATAAATCTGAAAATGTTCACCATTGAGATATGCAACTAGCATGTGTAGGGTGTGTTGAGTCCATTCCTGCTTTTCATATATGCTAGGTTGCTATGTCTCTAGTTCTGAGTCATTCACTTGCTTGGTTGTTCATAACTTGCTTAAAATCTGAACCAAGTATTGTTGAATTGAAAAGATCGAGATGGGATTGCTTGTCAACACCTCATGGTATTGAGACTGTTTCTCATTGCACTTTGAGTTAAACTTGAGCCATGTAGTGTATGACCGAAACCGTTGCTTTAAGCTTCTGATTGCTTCGGCATAGGCTTCGCACGGTTGAAAAGTTAGGCAATGACAAGCTTTCAACCTCTCGCAATCACATGCCAAAAATGAACTTGTGAATTCTTTTACCGCTGCAACTCCGATATGAATTTGAAATCACAAGGATATGCTTCATTCCTATGCATGATGATTGAACTTTGCTAGGGGTAGTTCACCTTGTATATATGCTTAGCACTTGTTTGGATTCCTTCTATACATGTCTAGTGCTATTTTGATGGTGACTATCCTTTTGGCTTAAAATTGCTCACATGCTCATACGCTTCATATTTCGTATAAGTGATCAGTTTGAGCCTTTGCTATTTGAGTGCTTAATTGAGATGTTGGAGCTATACTGATTAGAGCATCTTTGCACTCTTTTGACTATATACTTGAAGCTCCTAACTTGCATTTTGACTTCATATGCATTCTGAAGGAGATCTTGTGTTCAGGGGGAGTTTATGTGAAGGGAGTTGATTCTCCGATACCTTTTGACCTTGATAAGTGCATTTTCAACTAGGGGGAGAAATTTATGCAAATCATATGCTCCTGTGTTGATCAACTAAGGGGAGAATCATTTGTCCTAGTTGCTTGCATTTGTCGAGGGTGAGTTTGCTAGTTGTGTTGAGCCGTTGCCTCTGTCTTGAGGGACTAGCAAACGTTCCTAGCTTTTCATGAGCTTTCATAAGCCTTTTCATTTGGCTTTCAATTGGTATCGTGTGGTGTGCTTTCCCATTTGGTTTGGGTTGATTTCAAATTGGTTCGGAGTGATTTTCTTGCTAGTTGTGTTGAGCCTCTGTGCCTCTTTCTTGAGGGACTAGCATTTTGCTTCTGTTGTCCTCCGATCTTCAATTGGTATCTGCTAGCGGTGTTGAGCCTGTTCTACCTCTTCTTGAGGGCTAGCTTTACTTTGCTTGGTTGCGTCGAGCCGTTGCCCATGTCTTTGGGGACCAAGTTTTTCGCTTCATCCACTTGACCTTCTTTGGCTTTTGATAGGCTTTTGGATCATTTGGTTGGGTTTTCTCTTCCCACTCCTTCCTACCTCCTTTTTCTTATCATGATTTGTTGTGGAGTTGACAATGCACTCATCAAGGGGGAGATTGCGGATACATGGGTGTATGCCGAGTCTCTGTGTGATGAGTGATTGTCAACGGAGATGATGCGCATGTTCTTTGGCTTGTGTTGTGCAGGTGTCGAGCACGGAGACAGTGGTCGATGGCGGGTGAAGGTCAAGTTGCGACGTGTCGTGCCGACGGACCGGGCGCGATGAAGGATGGGCGTGCCGTGCGGCGGACGTGCCATGCCGATGTATCGGACGGTGAAGGGCGGACGTGGACTTGGACTGATGGACTGGAGGCCGGAGGATCAGCTGTGGTGGCTGGCAGCCTGCGACAGCGACAAGCGGAGAAGTGCGATCATGTCGGTGGAAGGGGTGCACAGGCGGTGCATCCCTTCTACGACGCCGGTTTGTTGGTAGAGCCCGGGAAAAACCAACGGTGGACGGTTTCCAGGTTTGGGCCTCAAAACCTGGGTGCTGGGTTTCCAGGTTGAGCCACAAAACCTGGGCGCGACGGTTTCCAGGTTGAGCCTCAAAACCTGGGCGTGGGCCGGTTTCCGAGTTTGGGCCTCAAAACTCGGGCGCGGACGGTTTCCGAGTTTGGCCACAAAACTCGGGCTGGAGGCTGGTTTCCCGGTTTGGGCCTCAAAACCGGGGGCTGATGGAAAAGGCTGGTTTCCCGGTTTGGGCCACAAAACCGGGGGAGCAGAGTGGTGGCGGCACGTGGCGGCGATCTGAAGGTTGCGTGGAGGCGACGCGGAAGACCGTGCGGGCGTGGCCGTCGGATCTACCTACCACCAGCGGGTGGACTAGAATAGCCTTAGGGTTAGGCTGGTCCGCTCTGTAAATACAGTAGTGAGGGGTAGAGTAGGAAATAGGCTTAGGCTAGGTTAGTATAAGTAGTCTAAGGGAGACACCCTCTTCCCTATCTCAGTTAGCGCAGTCATTTGCTTCCTAGCATTAGGGTTTCCACTCTCCCACACCCCTGCTTTAGCTAGTTGAGATCCGCAGAGAGACTCCACTCTGTGTACTGTTGATTTGAGGAAGTGAGGCCGTATCCTCACCTTGGAGCACTGATCGATGGCATGATTTGCGTCCTTGATTCGAGTTCGTGGCTGTGATTCGCGTTTTTGTTGTGTTCTTCGCGGAATCCTTTTGCTCCACGTTTTTCCCGTCGCTTGATCTCTTTGCTCGGTTCATCTTTTGCAATTCCGTTTGAACCAAGTTGTTCTAGATCGTGAGGCACTTCTTTCCACCGAAGGAATCATCCTCCAACCTCACGGTCTAGGAGATCGATCGATTTTTCGTTTCGGGTCATTTTTCTTCCCTTCCCCCGAAATCCTTCGATTCACCGATTTGGAGTTAGGTTCGAGCCATGATCTCTTAGAGATAGCTCACTAATCATCTCGTGACTTCACTCACCAAGTTTGATCCCTAGAGGATTTGTTTTGGGTGAGTTTGAGTTGAATCGGTGGAAGAACAGAGGGGCTTCGGGGTGACCGGACGCTCGGTTTGGGGTGACCGGACGCTGAGAGTGAGTCCGGTCGTTGAACTTTTCTCTGTTCAGTTTCGAGCTTCGACCGGACGCTTCATCCTGTGCATGACCGGACTCGCCGGACACACTGTTCATCGTTGTTGTCTTTGAGTGACCGGACGCACAAGTGAAGACCGGACGCACTGTGTACCAGAGTCCGGTCCAACACAGTAAGGTCCCAAATCGGTTTTCGCTCGACCGGACGCGTCCGGTGCCTGCTGACCGGACGCAGGCAGAGTCCGGTCAGGTGCAGTCAGCACGTTTTCGTCCGCAGTTTGTTCGTCTGACCTTCGATTTGCGATCCGCTTGTTGCGTTGGATTCCCGACTCCGTGCTCTACAGAAATCGGGCTCCTCGCTTTACAAAATAGCCTGAATCCCCCTCGCGTTGCTCGGGGGAGGTTGAGGTTACCCAAAACCCATCCTGTCACTAGTTGACTTGCGTGAACTTGGGTGTGGAAGTTTTTGTGGTGCCTCGCTGTGATCCTAGAGATCATCCACCCTCTTCCAAGGGTCGTGGGCATCACGTTTTCGGTAGTATCTCTTGGGGGTTGATTTTGGGACACTTGGCCAAAGTTTCGTAAGAAATTTTTATTGGCTCCCATTCACCCCCCCTCTGGTCGCCTTGCTTTTGTATTCTCGGTCCTTCACGTTCAGCTTGTCCTCGATCCTCTTCTTCTTCTCGGACTCGTCATCGCTCGAGCTGGCGGAGTCGTCATCCGAGCCGTCGACGTCGCTGAGCGTGGCGAAGAATGCGCGCTGCTCAGCTTGCTGCTTCTCCAAGTACTTCTTCTTGATGTACTCTTTGTCGAAGCCGCCCCGTTTCTTGTGCCTTGGGGGGACGTGCTTCTCCTTGTACTTGGAGTCGCGCTTGCGCCCATGTTCGTCCTTGCCCAAGTGCTTGTTCCCGTGCAGTTGGCGATGAAGTGGTCGGGGTCGCCGCACTCGTAGCATCCCGTGCGTCCTCCTCCTCGACGACGGTTCATGCGATTGTTGTGGAACCGCGAGAACCGATTGGCAAGCAAAGCCAACTCGTCGTCTCCCAAAGACTCCAGCTGGTCCTCTGTCACAGAAAAGAGAGAAGAAAGCGCAAAGCCAGCTGAGGGGTTAGAGGAAGAGCCGGAAACCAAGGCCATGGACGGGCGAGAAGGATTTTCAAAAGAAGCCCTCGCCATAGCATCAATCTCACTGGACTTGAGCTTACTGAAGAGCTCGTCGCAGGTGAGAGTCTCATAGTTCGGGGATTCGATGATCGCCTGAACTTTGGAGTCCCACACCGAACGATCAAGAGTGTGCAAAAGCTTCAAAGCACGCTCATGATCATCAAAAGGCAACTGCTCTCGGTTAGCTCTCATCCTGTTGACAATCACCTGAAAGCGAGCGAATAAACTTTCTATGCTCTCGCCAGGCTGATGTCGAAAGTTCTCATACTCTCGCTTGAATGACTCGTAGAGTCGGGTTTTGACTTGAGAGGTGCCCTCATGAAAACGCATGAGAGTGTCCCAGATCTCCCGAGCCGTAGCGAGGTGAGAAACGCGATCAAACTCACCCATGCTCAAACAAGAGAAAAGAGCATTACGGGCTCGGCTATTGGCATCATGCTCATCGATCTGCTGTTGAGTCACACGAGCAGCCAAGACCACGTAATCAGGGGAGTTGCAAATATCCCAGATCGAAGCGCCCAAGCTCTGCAAATAGGCCGACATACGTATCTTCCAATACGCATAGTTCGTCCCATCGAAAAACGGCGGTTTGCCCACGCCGCGATCCATGTCGCCTTCGGTGGATCTGGAACCGGCTAAGGTGGAAGATCCTTAACCTGCTCCGATACCAATTGAAGGACCGAGAAGCTACCCGAAAGCGACCAGAGGGGGGGGGTGAATGGGAGCTTCAAAATTTCCTTTCGGAAACTAGATGCCACTGTCCCAAACTCAACCCCAAAAGCGAAACCTAGAGCTTGCTAATATCCACGACCCTAGATGTAGGGTGGATGCTTCCTAGAAGCACAGCGGGACACTAGACAACCCTAGAAAGCCAACGCAAAGGACGGGAATCAAATCCGTCAACGAACGAACGAACCGCAGCACTGAAGGAAGCGTCCGGTCAGCAGGGACCGGACGCGTCCGGTCGTCCAAAATTCGATTTCAGACCTTACTGTTTCCGACCGGACTCACTGGTATGGAGCGTCTGGTCGTGAACAGTGCGTCCGGTCGCACGCACAGCACACTGATGAACAGTGACCACGATGAGTCCGGTCACGAGTTCAACAGTGCGTCCGATCGATGCAAAACAAAACACCAAAAACGATCGGACTCACCAGAGCGTCCGGTCACCAGGCACCGGACGCGTCCGGTCACAGAAAAACGTTTCTGGAACCTCTCTGTTTCTGACCGGACTCACTGAAGGAAGCGTCCGGTCGTTTGTACAGAGCGTCCGGTCAGAGTGCGTCCGGTCAGTATAAAAACCAAACACAGCGAAAACATTCAACGACCGGACTCACACGCTGAGCGTCCGGTCACCCCGTGACCTAGCGTCCGGTCACCCCGACAGCCCTCTGTTCTTCCACCGATTCGACTCAAACTCACCCAAAACGAATCCTCTAGGGATGAAACTTGGTGAGTGGAGTCACAAGGAGTATAGTGAGCTATCTCTAAGAGATCATGGCTCGAACCTATCTCCAAATCGGTGAATCGAAGAAATTCGGGAGAAGGGAGAAAAAGTGACCCGAAACTAAAAATCGATTGATCTCCTAGACCGTGAGGTTAGAGGATGATTCCTTCGGTGGAAAGAAGTGCCTCACGATCTAGACCAACTTGGTTCAAACGGATTTGCAAAAGATGTACCGAGCAAAGAGATCAAGCGACGGGAAAATCGTGGAGAAAAAGGATTCCGCGAAGAACACAAAGAAAACGCGAATCACAGCCACGAACTCGAATTAAGGACGCAAATCAAGCCATCGATCTGTGCTCCAAGGTGAGGATACGGCCTCACTTCCTCAAATCAACAGTACACAGAGTGGAGTCTCTCTGCGGATCTCAACTAGCTAAAGCAGGGATGGGAGAGTGGGAAACCCTAGCAGATGAAGGCACTAACTGAGATAGCTAAAACTGAGATGGGGAGGAGGGTGTCTCCCCTGGACTACTTATACTAACCTAGCCTAAGTCTATTTCCTACTCTACCCCTCTCTACTCTAATTACAGAGCGGGCCAGGAAAACCCTAAGGCTAATCTGGTCCACCCGCTGGTGGTAGGTAGATCCGACGGCCACGCCCGCACGGTCTTCCGCGTCGCCTCCACGCAACCTTCAGATCGCCGCCACGTGCCGCCACCACTCTGCACCCCCGGTTTTGTGGCCCAAACCGGGAAACCAGCCTTTTCCATCAGCCCCCGGTTTTGAGGCCCAAACCGGGAAACCAGCCTCCAGCCCGAGTTTTGTGGCCAAACTCGGAAACCGTCCGCGCCCGAGTTTTGAGGCCCAAACTCGGAAACCGGCCCACGCCCAGGTTTTGAGGCTCAACCTAGAAACCGTCACGCCCAGGTTTTGTGGCTCAACCTGGAAACCCAGCACCCAGGTTTTGAGGCCCAAACCTGGAAACCGTCCACCGTTGGTTTTTCCCTGGCTCTACCAACAAACCGGCGTCGTAGAGGGGATGCACTGCCTGTGCACCCCTTCCACCGACATGATCGCACTTCTCCGCTTGTCGCTGTCGCAGGCTGCCAGCCACCACAGCTGATCCTCCGGCCTCCAGTCCATCAGTCCAATTCCACGTCCGCCCTTCACCGTCCGATACATCGGCATGGCACGTCCGCCGCACGGCACGCCCATCCTTCATCGCGCCCGGTCCGTCGGCACGGCACGTCGCAACTTGACCTTCACCCGCCATCGATCACTGTCTCTGTGCTCGACACCTGCACAACACAAGCCAAAGAACATGCGCATCATCTCCGTTGACAATCACTCATCACACAGAGACTCGGCATACACCCATGTATCCGCATCTCCCACTCTCTTGATCTCATACCAGATGAAGTCAAAGATACTGAAGGGCTGTGCTCCTAGTGCTAACCTGTGCAAGAGGTTCCTCGTGTAATCCGCAAGTGTCCCTCTGTCTCCTGACTTGCAATCAATAGTGGCCCTGAGCATCCTGTTGAGATAGCCGTAGGTGGGGTGAATGCCTCTCACCTTCCCTACAACTGCCCCAGCAGGTAGAGGTGGTGGGTACATGTACCCAAGCTGCTCTGGAGGAAGCACAACCTCATCGTGAATACAAGCTCTCTGAAGGTCCTCCTCGCCAAAGCCTAGATATCCTGCAAACTCCCTGTAAGTCACAGAGTACCAGACACCCTCAGTCATCCAGTTCATGCACTTCTCATCAATCTCATCAGACTCCTCAACATATAGGGTGGCATAGAACTGGGCTATCACCTCATCACACCAATCATGCTGAAACTCCAGAATACGGTAGAGGCCTGTCTACTGGCAAATAGCAATAGCATGCTCAACTGAAGGACAGCGATGATCTCTAGCATGCTGTCAATCAACGTACTGAGCTCTAATGATCACAGGGTTTCTGGTCAGAAGCACCTTCTAATAATAGTCAATGTGGAACAAGGTGTGAAACCTGTAATCATAGATGTTCCTCTCCTGTCCCCTGGGGTCTCTCCTCCGCTCTCTCCTGGCCTTCTGTGTACCACCGGACTCCCGATAGTCCACACGAGCCACCCAAGCAGGAATTAGGGCGGTAGGACATATCGCAAGAGCCCCAAAGTGTAGTCCTTCTTGCTGCAGATGAGGTGCATCCTCTTCCTCTTCTTCTTCCTCTTCTTCCTCTCCTTCTTCCTCTTCTTCAATCTCTTCTTCCTCTTCTTCCTCTTCTTCCTCTCCTTCTTCCTCTTCTTCAATCTCTTCTTCCTCTTCTTCCTCTCCTTCTTCCTCTTCTTCAATCTCTTCTTCCTCTATGTCATCACGAGCTGCAAACTGCTGAGGAGCTCTAGAAGCACCTCCCCTCGGAGGCCTAGTAGTGCCACGACCACTACCACTGCCACTGCCACTGCTGCCTCCAACTGACAAGACAGGGTGAGAATCATGCCTCCTCTTCTTATGCCTTTCCCCTGCTGGATCATGTGTCGACTTGGTTCGAGGCTCAACTCTTCTGTCACTCATAGCTGTTGCCCTGTGACCAAACAAACCACAAAGACGTCTCAGAAGCATATTTATAGGATGTGTCAAATATAGTTGAATAATTAGAGAAACGATTAAATGTCCCATGAATTGCAAGCACCTAGATCAAACTTGATCACTAGGTTTACAACACACTTATAGACATCCAATACAATCCCTAACATCAACTATGGAGGGCCTAAACCGAGAAAAACAGAAGGTTTTCTGTTCTGCTGGGAAAAACCGGACATGTCCGGTCTCATACCGGACATGTCCGGTATGGACGTTCACAACATCCCCCTTCCTAGGGTTCCTCGGTTCACCCCCAATCCAAATCCAAACCATCTCAAACTTAATACATTGCTTCTAGACCATAAATCCAACACCTTGACTGAAGGAATTTGAGAATGATTTAGCGATGAATAGATCGGACATGTCCGGGATTTGAAATACCTTGGGATGAGAGGAAACGAGGGAAAACTTCAAATCCAACACCGGGCACTTGCTTTTGATGGAATCCTTCTCCCTCTCTCACTTTTCCAAGGTGGGATCTCTAGGTCGCCTTAGGAAGAGAGGTTCGGTCCCTTGCTTGGTCGGTTGTGAGAATAGAAGTGAGGGAGAGAGATAACCTGAAGGGGTACGCTGCTCTTAAGTCCCCCGCTCATACCGGACAAGTCCGGTATGGATACCGAACAAGTCCGGTATTTGCGAGTTTTGTCTAGAGGCTTTCTGCTCATACCGGACATGTCTGGTACCATACCGGACAAGTCTGGTATTAGCAGATTATGTCCAACAGCTCCAGATTTGCTTCTCCTTCATCCAAAACCCCTTCCTTTCCTCAAACATATATTCCATCATATTTTATTCTCTTCTTTCATATGATTTCGCAAAGAGTACTTGTGTCCAAATCTCAAGTTTTCTTTTCTCTAAAAAGATCCAAGGTTTTCAAGTCACTTAAGATTAGAAAGAAACCTTATGTCCATGATTCGACTCGACAAGAGGATTATCAAGGAATATAATTTACTTTAGAGATATAGGACTTGAGAGAGAGAGCCATGCCACTTGTAATTAGTCAATCAAACAATCAAGTAGAACAATAATTACAAGTGTCATGGGTAGGTCACAAAGACCAAGAGTCAAATATTTTCACAAAACACACTTCCTACTCATGCTTAGTAAGGAATTTGGAAATATCTATCCTATCACACACAAGTGCACACGCTAGCATATTATGGGCCCATTATGCACTTTCAATGCATATATTAAAACATACCTTCGCCTTGAGCCCATAAATTCCACTAAGCGTAATCATGACATGGTGATGATTTAGTTGACCTTAATTGCCAAATAGTCATGTCCTCATCGAGAAGTCAACTTGATCAAGATGAACTACAACATATGCTCAATAGACCTCATTAGCTCATAAAAGGCACAAAGTTGAAATTGAGCTCCCCCTCAATTAGTGCTTCAAGTGTTTGAATTCCTTTCCAAGCACTTTCATTCCATTAAGAATGTGAGAGTCAAGGTTCAACTTTGGCCACCACAAATTAATTTGCCATAACCAACTTTTCACAAATAAATGAAATTATGAACAAATGAGCATAAGTGGTGAAAAGATGACTATCGTACCAAGTTTCAGTGCTCTAAGTCATGGTGAGGATAAAGAGATAGATAAGACATAATAGCATGTATGTGAGCACACACCTTGGCCTTGAGCTCACACAAGTTCCACTAAGAATAACCATGGCATAATCATCTTCGTGTTGACTTGACTTGTCAAGTGATCATGCCTTTGTCAAAGTGATCTACTCTTTCTATTCAAAGAACTATCACATCACTTAGAGGAAATTGTTAGATTACAGTGGTTCAAGGTAGAAACTAAGCTCCCCTTGCTAAGTGCTCAAGTCATTTTGAATTACTTGTGAAAGCACTTTACTTTTCCTTTTAAGAATATGGGAATGCTTTTCTACCTTGACCTAGACACATAACTTTGCTAGGAATTGAATTAAGTTTAAGAAAAGCTTACAAACATTCAATATTGATCAATTGTGCAGGTCTTTGTTAGAGCATAGGACTAGATCACAAGGATTTAGAAATCCTTCTGAAATCAGGACGCTGTGCTTTTCCTGGCCATACGGGACATGTCCGGTAGGCATACCGGACAAGTCCGGTATGAAAAGACTTCGTCGAAAGCTTCGTACTGAGTCACTGGTTCTGTCAGAGTCAATATCCCATACTGGTACCGGACAAGTCCGGTATTTGCAAATCAGAACCAGAAAACAGCCACTTCTGAGATTCCCTTTTGGCTCTAGATTATTTCACTTCCCTGCACTTCATCAAAGATAATGCTCTGCTAGAGAGCCAGTAAAAGCATCGAATGACAAATACCATAAGGATAGATTACATTCATTTAATTACTAAGCTTTAGGCACTTATCATCAATGGTGTAGATGAGTAAAAGTGAAATCAATCATCACATAAACTTCGGGTCAACCCTATAGGATAATGTTAACAATCATAGGTTGATAGTTTGAGTTGAGATGTCATTTTGCTTGCTCAAACACCCCGAAAGCCTACATTCACCATTGGTACCTACATGAACATCCTAAGCACATTTTGGTACCCAACTCTTGTTGGGTCCTTCAAAGTTAGTCAACAAGTGCTTAGGCACCCAAGTGGCCTTAGAGCTAGTATGCGGTGAACACATCACCTTACTAGTGCTAAGTCCCTTTGTGACCTTCCTAAGCACCTTATCATTTGCAAATGTGTTCGGCTTAGGAAACATACCATTTGGGCAATCATAGCTTAGATGCCCCTTTCTCCTACAAGCATAGCAAATGCGCCCATTGTTTGCTCTTTGCTTGTCTTGCTTGTTGGGACATGCATCAACCAAGTGTCCCGGCTCGTTGCATGCATAGCATCTTCTTGTTGCAACTTGAGCCTTCTTTCTTGCCTCCTTGTACGTGGGACATCTCTTGGTGAGATGATCCAACTTGTTGCATTTGAGGCATGGACTTGGCCCATCATTCTTCAATTGCTTGGCCAATTTGATTGATGCTTTTTGTTCGGCTGCTTCACATTTGTCGGCCCAAGTCTTGTGTGGACACTTAGCCCACTCATGTCCATACAATCCACAACCATAGCATAATCTCTTCTTTTGTTTCTTGCTCTTGGTTGCTTTCTCATGACTTGAGGGGTGACTAGATTGTTGGATTTTGGAGGAAGCAAGGTTTGAACCCTTCTCAAGCTTCACCATGATATCACGGTTATCTTGAGAAGGTTGTGCTTTCTTCTCATCCTTCAATCTAATCACATCCTTCTTTAGATTTCCCACTTCTTCGATGAGCCTAGCATTTTCTTTAAGAGTTTGCTCAATCGAAGATTGGCTTGCTTGAGGGGCACACTCATTATCACAAATAACATTTAATTGAGATGGTGCACTAGTGAGTGTAGTAGTGTGAGGTTGAGAAGATTTTACCATAGCAATAACAACCTCATGTGCAATCTCAAGCATGGCATTTGATTCCACTAGCTTCTCATGTGAGCACTTGAGATGGGTGAAGTCCTCTTGTAGGCACTTGTGCTCATATGAGAGATCACTCATTTTTGCCTTAAGCATGTAATTCTCCTTCTCTAGCCTTTCCACATTAGATAGAGAGTTAGTAGCTAAGGCATGCTCAATTGACAATTTTTCATACCTTTCTTCTAATGCCTTTAGCTCTTCTAATTTGGAGATGAGGAACTCTTCTTGATTTTGAAGGGATTGCTCTTGTTCATCCACCTCCTTTTCTAGCTCATCATTTTTCTTCAGCAAGTTGACGAACAAGAGCTTGTCTTCATACTTGAGATAATCAAGAGATTCATCATCTTCATCCTCATCGCTCTCTGCTTGATTATCTCTTGATGCCTTCTCCTTGATCTCACCAAGAATCTTCTCTTGATCTTTCTTGGTCGTTTTCTTTTTGTTCTTCTTGGCCATGAGACACAAGTGATGAGTATCATGAGCTACTGAGGTTGACTCATCACTTGGTCGCCACCGAGCATGAGAGTCGTTGCTGTCTGCTGCTAGCTCTCTGTCTGCTGGGCTGATACCGGACATGTCCGGTACCCATACCGGACATGTCCGGTATGGACAGACAGGGTCCAGAGCAGCAGCAGCCAGCGCCTCTCGATCCGGCTCGTCTTCCTTGAGGCTTCCTGAGGCTTCCCCACATGATGACGACTCAATGGAGTTCATTTCCATTGAATCACAATCATATGCTTCATCACATTTGGACTTCCCATACAAATGGGCAAGTCTAGTCCAAATGATATGAGCACTCTCCGGTGGAGAATCTCCATTGTAAATAGCCTCCTTAAGAACCTCTGCACTCAATGAGTTCAACATGATCAAACACGCATGAGCATTGAGTTGCACACATATCTCTTCCTCTTTTGTCAAGTTCTTGTAGTTGCTCCAATCAACTATAGAAAGAGATATGCTTGCATCCACAATATGCTCAATAATGGGGCTAATAGCCCGAAATGCATTGAGTACATAAGATGACCAAGATAGAAAGTTAGAACCATCATTTTGGAGAAGCACCACGTTTGTCTCCATAGGCGAATCCATTGGTTCTCACAAGCGGTGAAGCTCAAACGTGAGTCCAAGCTCCGATACCAATTGAAAGGACCTAAGGTGTCGCCTAGAGGGGGGGGGGTGAATAGGCGTTTCTAAAAATTAACAACTTATAATGCGGAAGCAATTAGTATGTGAGTTTCCAATCACTTGGAAACTCCCAATCGGAGTAAAACAACCCCTCAAGAGACAAACACAAAGTATATGACTTGTTTTTAATACACCTAGAAGCTATCACCCTGCACCACAAAGAATAGCTTAAGGATTAAACAAAATGGGCGCAGTCAGTAAATACCGGACATGTCCGGTATCAATACCGGACTTGTCCGGTATGCACGTGTTGTGCAGGACTGCTCCTTTTCTTCCCAAATTTCTCACACAACCTGCAAGCAATATGTATGATGTATATATGAAACCGATTGCCTGCAAAACAACCTGCACAATGGAGAATAACAAATATCCAAATGTAATGCACAAGAGGATGACACGATATTTGTTTTACCGAAGTTCGGCACCCCCTCGGGTCCTACTCTCCGTTGAGCCGGCTGCGAGCTACCACAAAGGTGGGCTCTAGAGGACACCACGGGTCACTCTAGCCGCGGTCTATTTCACCCGCAATGCTCCTTCCACTAGTTGATCTCTTTTGAGGAGAGATCGAACCTTTACAAACTTTCTGAGGCACTTCACAAATCTCTTGGGTGATCAATGACGACGCCTAACCATCGAGGACCGTAGAGTCCAAGAGTAACGAATGCGCACAACAAGATCGATGATTTGCACAAGTGCTCAAGAGGTGGCTTGCTCTCTAATTTTGAATCTCTCTCAACCCACAAATGGATTTGGCAATTAGAGGACAATCACTCACTACGAGAGGGTTGGAAAGTGTTTTGAAGGCTTAGAATGAGTGTAGGAACCAGTAGAATCAGCAGCCTCCAAAGGTGGAGGCTTGGGGGTATTTATAAGCCCACATTCGAAACTAGCCGTTTTCTAGCCGTTGGCTGAGTCAGCTCATACCGGACATACCGGACATGTCCGGTATGACTTTGCTATGAGAGAAACACACTGAATAGACCAACTTTCAAACTTCCCGAATGAGCCCGGTAGTACCGACCATAAGGTCGGTAGTACCGCTAGTTACCAAGGGGTTTTCGCAACCTCTCTGAGTTGGACCAATTTTGGCCTACCAGTAGTACCGCTATAACTCCGGTAGTACCGGTCGGTAGTACCGACCCAAGGGGCGGTAGTACCGCCCATCACAAAGATACTGTTAGCCACAAATCCGCAAATACCGGACATGTCCGGTATGCATGTCCGGTATGACTTCACTTCATGAGAAACAACCTTAACCAACCATCTTTTCAAGCCCCAAATAGGATCTCGGTAGTACCGACCCCCAGGTCGGTAGTACCGACAGTTAAGTGGGGGGTTTTGCAACCTCTCTGTGTTGGGCCAAATTATGCCTACCGGTAGTACCGCTATAACTCCGGTAGTACCTATCGGTAGTACCGACGCAAGGGTCGGTAGTACCGCCCGTACACAGTCTGCGAGCTAGAATTCCGCAAATACCGGACATGTCCGGTACGCATACCGGACATGTTCGGTATGGACTCCATGCGCCAGAACTACCTGCTAGACTGGGAGAGAGCCGAACCACTGAAGGTTCATACCAGACATGTCCGGTATGCATACCGGACATGTCCGGTATGGACTCTACGCACTAGGACTGCCAGCAGGCAGGAAGGATGGCCGCACTGCTGTGGGCTCATACCGGACATGGACAGACAGTGCAGCAAAAACCTGAAAGTTAGTTCTAGCTCTCTCATGTCTCACTTAGGTTGGTTTGAGCACTTATGAAAAATCATCTACTATATGTTGCATCCCTCTTAATAGTACGGCATTCCTATTTACTCAAGTTAAATTGAAAGACAAGATTTAAACCTCTTGAGTTGATCTCCATTTGAACCAAAGCCGCTTGTCTTCATTTTTCATATTGTGAGGAATGGTTGTCGTGTTTGCAAGTAGATATCTTTCGAGCATAGCCTTCTTGAGCATGTGACTTGACTTCATGCAAGTGATAGAATGGAGTTCCAAATGTGTCAAGTCACTTCAATCGATATTGTAGCTAGGAATGTTGATTCTCCACTAGATGCGATCTTCAGGCTTGATTGATCCTTCGACTAAATGCAAGTACTTTCTTCTTCACTCTTGCTAGGTTCTTCGGCCGCCAAGCCGTCGCATGCCCTTCACCCTTGCTTAGTACCTCAAAGACTCTTTCCTTGCTATCTTCACCATCTCAAGCCATTCAACCATACTTCGTTTTGAATCCTTTCTTTAGCAATCATATATGAACCATGATTATCCCACAATACGATAGCCCTTTTCATCAATATCATTCCCATTGTTGTCATGTGTTAGTGATGTGATCTTCATACAACAATTCATCATTTTGGCTTTGCATTTCATTTCAAGTACATAGTGAGATAATCATTTCCCTGTGTCACACTTAGCAAACATATTAGATCTTTAATCAACATTGTGAAGGACCGAGAAGCTACCCGAAAGCGACCAGAGGGGGGGTGAATGGGAGCTTCAAAATTTCCTTTCGGAAACTAGAGCCACTGTCCCAAGAATCAACCCCAAAAACGAACCCTAGAGATTGTTAATGTCCACGACCCTAGATGTAGGGTGGATGCCTCCAAGAAGCACAGCGGGACACTATACAACTCTAGAAAGCCAATGCAAAAAGCGGATCTCAAATCGGAGCTCGAACGCAAAAGATACGGACGAAACCTCGAGCTGACTGCACTGACTGGAACGTTCGGTCGACAGGCACCGGACGTGACCGGTCAAACACCGAGACGGCAAAAAACCGATTCGCCCGAGGCAGAGACCAGAACAAGACCGATTCGCCTGAGGCCGATACGCCCGAGGCTCTCGGGAAAGCCTTGACGAAATCTCCGACTCGCCCGAGGCAGAGGCTCGAGGCCGAGAGTCGAAGCCGAGAGTAAAGGTCGAGAGCGAGGGTCGAGGCCGAGGGTCGAGGCTCGAAGCTGAGGGTCGAGACTCGAGGCCGAGGGTCGAGACTCGAGGCCGAGGGTCGAGGCTCGAGGGTCAAGGCCGAGGGTCGAGACTCGAGACTTACGGAAAGGCCTCGGCCTCCTCGAGGGTCTATGCCTTCGCTCGCTCGAGGATCTGCAGCGATTCGCCCGAGGCCCGAGGGAATGCCTCGGAGTGCTCGAGGGTTGCTGCGCGAGACGGCTCGACCGGACTCAAACCAGCGTCCGATCAGCTGGCAGCGGACGCATCCGGTCACCAAAAACTCGATCTGGGAGCTCTCTGAGTTGGATCGGACGCACGAGGCACAAGCGTCCGGTCGTTCACTGAGCGTCCGTTCACAACCAACAAAGCCAGGAACAGTGCAAGCAAAGCGTCCGGTTGTAACGCGTACAGAGCGTCTGGTCGTGAGCGTCTGGTCAGTACGCAGAAAGCTTGGCGCCGAGCTCACGGACCGGACCCTTGGGGCATGCGTCCGACCAGTACGCAGAGCGTCCGGTCACCCCGAACTGTACTGAAATTCCGGCAGAACAAATCCCTCCAAAACTCGTTCAAATCACAATCCCAAGTTTCCAAACTTGGAGAAGAAGATCACAGGGTAGTTAGGAGACTATCCCCAAGAAATCATCTTCTCAGAATAACCAAGAATGCAGGGAAATCAAAAAGGGAAAGTGGATGAACGAAAGAGTGCCACGAAAACGAAATCGTCCCGATCTATTCGATCATGAGGAGTTAGATGAATTCCTTTGGTCGAAATGACCTCCTCAATGATACGAACAAACTGATTCAAACGGATTTCGCAAAGACACTCAGAAAAGAGAGATCGATCGAAGGAGAAGAACGAGCAGAGCCAAAAAGCAACGAACACAGTGCTCTACACAGCGAAAACGCAAACGCACAGATCGAAGGGCACAGTGCACGGCTCGGGTCTGTTCAGGAAAGATGAGGATACGGCCTCATTTCCTTGAATCAATAGTACCCAGAGCGGAGTCTCTCTGCGGATCTCAACTAGCTAAAGCAGGGAATGGGAGAGCAGGAAGCCAAAGCAACTAACTGAGATCCCATGGGAGGAGGGTGTCTCCCTCTATTTATACTACAACTAGCCTAAGTCTATTTCCTACTCTACCCCTCTCTACTCTAAGTACAGAGCAAGCCAGCCAAACTCTAAGGCTAAACTGGACCAACTCAAGTGGTAGGTGAATCCGACGGCCACGCTCGCACAACTCGTCCGCGTTGCCTCTCGCAACCTTCCGATTGCCGCCACGTGCCGCCTTTGCTCTGTACCCCCGGTTTTGAGGCCCAAACCGGGAAACCAGCCACTGTCCGAGTTTTGAGGCCAAACTCGGAAACCATCCAGCCCTAGGTTTTGAGGCTCAGCCTGGAAACCGTCCAGCCCAGGTTTTGAGGCTCAACCTGGAAACCGTGCACCCGAGTTTTGAGGCCCAAACTCGGAAACCGTCCACCCGTTGGTTTTTCCCTGGCTCAACCAACAAACCGGCGTCGTAGAGGGGATGCACCGCCTGTGCACCCCTTCCACTGACATGATCGCACTTCTCCGCTTGTCGCTGTCACAGGCTGCCAGCCACCACAGCTGATCCTCCGGTCTCTGGTCCCTCAGTCCAAGTCCACGTCCGCCCTTCACCGTCCGATACATCGGCATGGCACGTCCGCCGCACGGCACGCCCATCCTTCATCGCGCCCGGTCCGTCAGCACGACACGTCGCAACTTGACCTTCACCTGCCATCGATCACTGTCTCCGTGCTCGACACCTGCACAACACAAGCCAAAGAACATGCGCATCATCTCCGTTGACAATCACTCATCACACAGAGACTCGGCATATACCCATGTATCCGCAATCTCCCCCTTGATGAGTGCATTGTCAACTCCACAACAAACCATGAATAAGAAGAAGGAGGTAGGGAGGAGTGGGAAGAGAAAACCCAACCAAATGACCCAAAAGCCTAACAAAAGCCAAAGAAGGTCAAGTGGATGAAGCGAAAACTTGGTCCCCAAAGACATGGGCAACGGCTCGACGCAACCAAGCAAAGCAAAGCTAGCCCTCAAGAAGAGGTAGAACAGGCTCAACACCGCTAGCAGATACCAATTGAAGATCGGAGGATAACAGAAGCGAAGTGCTAGTCCCTCAAGATAGAGGCACAGAGGCTCAACACAACTAGCAAGAAAATCACTCCGAACCAATTGGAAATCAACCCAAACCAATTGGGAAAGCACACCAGACGATACCAATTGAAAGCCAAAAGATAAAGCTTATGAAAGCTCATGAAAAGCTAGGAACGTTTGCTAGTCCCTCAAGACAGAGGCAACGGCTCAACACAACTAGCAAACTCCCCCTCGACAAATGCAAGCAACTAGGACTAATGAATCTCCCCTTAGTTGATCAACACAGGAGCATATGATTTGCATAAATTTCTCCCCCTAGTTGAAAATGCACTTATCAAGGCCAAAGGTATCGGAGAAGCAACTCCCTTCACATAAACTCCCCCTGACCACAAGATCTCCTTCCAAAATGCATATGAAGTCAAAATGCAAGTTAGGAGCTTCAAGTATATAGTCAAAAGAGTGCAAAGAGGCTCTAATCAGTATAGCTCCAACATCGCAATTAAGCACTCAAATAGCAAAGGCTCAAACTGATCACCTATACGAAATATGAAGCATATGAGCATGTGAGCAGTGTTAAGCCAAAAGGATAGTCACCACCAAAATAGCACTAGACATGTATAGAAGGAATCCAAACAAGTGCTAAGCATATATACCAGGTGAACTACCCCTAGCAAAGTTCAATCATCATGCATAGGAATGAAGCATATACTTGTGATTTCAAAATCATATCGGAGTTGCAGCGGTAAAAGAATTCACAAGATCATTTTTTAGCATGTGATTGCGAGAGGTTGAAAGCTTGTCATTGCCTAACTTTTCAACCGTGCGAAGCCTATGTCGAAGCAATCAGAAGCTTAAAGCAACGGTTTCGGTCATACACTACATGGCTCAAGTTTAACTCAAAGTGCAATGAGAAACAGTCTCAATACCATGAGGTGTTGACAAGCAATCCCATCTCGATCTTTTCGATTCAACAATACTTGGTTCAGATTTTAAGCAAGTTATGAACAACCAAGCAAGTGAATGACTCAGAACTAGAGACATAGCAACCTAGCATATATGAAAAGCAGGAATGGACTCAACACACCCTACACATGCTAGTTGCATATCTCAATGGTGAACATTTTCAGATTTATATACATTAGGTATAATTCACCATTCCAAAAAAAAGCTCACTCATAACATGTAACAGTGATCAGAAAGAGCATAAGCTACAAGCATCATCATAAGCATCGGAGCAATACTAACAAGAGCATAATTACATTCTAGTGAATATAGACATGAAGCTCAGAATGTAAATGCGTATGCCCGACACAAAACTGAAGGAAAGAAGATACCAATTGGAAAGACTCAAGAAACTCAAAAGAAAAGAGCCTCAAAATAAAAGAGTCAATCTGTACATCTCAAAATGCTTCCCTCATCTAAAAGGGGAAACACACACCAAGCTCACCCCTCAACCTATTAAAGGTTGATTCGTCTAAAGGCTTGGTGAAAATATCAGCCAATTGGTGATGAGTATCGACATGGCGAAGGTCGATATCACCCTTCTCCTGGTGGTCTCGCAAGAAATGAAAGCGCACATCAATGTGTTTGGTTTTCGAGTGAAGCACGGGGTTCTTAGCAACGCTAATGGCACTCGTGCTGTCACAAAGCAAAGGAACTCGAGTAAAGCTCAAACCAAAATCACGCAGAGTGGCCATCATCCAGAGTAACTGGGAACAGCAGCTAGCTGCAGCAACATATTCAGCCTCCGTGGTAGACTGAGCAACACTAGACTGCTTGCGAGAAGACCACGACACAAGAGAAGATCCAATAAACTGGCAAGTCCCAGAAGTGGACTTGCGCTCAATGCGACAACCAGCAAAATCAGCATCGGAATAGCCACAAAGCGAGAGAGTGGAGGAAGCAGAATACCAAATCCCGAATTCAGGCGTGAAACGAAGGTACCTGAAGATGCGCTTCACCGCCTGACGGTGAGAAGTGCGCGGCGACGCCTGAAAACGCGCGCACAGGCACACGGCGAACTGAATGTCCGGCCGTGTTGCCGTCAGGTAGAGAAGCGACCCGATCATACTGCGGTACTCCTTCTGGTCCACTGCTTCGCCGTCCACATCCGCATCCAGGGCAGTCGTCGTCGACATGGGTGTTGGAAGAGGCTTGGCCTCACCCATATCGAACCGCTTCAGCAAGTCCTTCGTGTACTTGCCCTGGTGCACAAACGTCCCCTCTCGGGATTGCTTGATTTGCAACCCGAGAAAGAATGTCAGCTCGCCCATCATGCTCATCTCGAACTCCCTGCTCATAGTATCTGCAAACTTGGCAACCAAAGCGTGAGAAGAACCACCGAAAATGATATCATCCACGTAAATTTGGACCAAGAGTGTGTCTTTGCCTTGCCGGAGGAGAAAGAGCGTCTTGTCTACACATCCCATTTTAAAACCCTTGGCTAGCAAAAAAGTTTTCAATCTATCGTACCAGGCTCTAGGGGCTTGTTTCAAACCATACAAAGCTTTGTGAAGTTTAAAAACATGGTTTGGAAGCTTGGGATTTTCAAAACCGGGGGGTTGCTCAACATAAACCTCCTCCTCTATGTAGCCGTTTAAGAAGGCACTCTTGACATCCATTTGAAAAAGTTTGAAACCCCTGGATGCAGCATAAGCCAAGAGTATCCTAATAGCCTCCAAACGTGCTACAGGAGCGAAGGTTTCCTCATAATCTATTCCCTCTTTCTGACTATAGCCTTTCGCTACAAGCCGGGCCTTGTTTCTCACAACATGGCCATCTTCTCCTTGCTTGTTTTTAAATACCCATTTTGTCCCAATAGGCTTACAGTCAGGTGGAGGTGGAACTAGAACCCAAACCCGATTTCGCTCAAAATTCTCTAACTCCTCATGCATGGCATTGACCCAATCTGGATCCGTCAATGCGTGTCCAACATCTCGGGGCTCAAAATTAGCAACAAAAGCAGAGTGAGCGAAGTGAGAGATGTGCTGTGACCTGGAGCGAGTAACTCGCTCGTCGATGTCGCCGATCATCTGCTGAGGAGGGTGCCGGTGCTGGATATGTCGTGGCGCCTCCCGGGAAGAAGTAACCTCCCCCTCAACAGCAGCTGGTTCCACCCCGGGTACAAAAGGTACCGCGCGAGGTGGAAGATCCCACGGCCCCCAAGAAGAAGAGGTGTCGGGGCCGTGAGTCGTCGTCGAGGCCGCTCCTTGCGGCATGGCAGGTGGAGGGGGTGCTGGATCATCTATACCTTCAGCACCCTCATCCTCCTCATCGAAAAGAGGCTCGCCAACCTCATGATCACCTGCACGCTCAAAACGAGAAGAGGGACAAACAAGAGTCTCGTCGAAGGTGACATCTGATGTCTCCATGACTCGGTTAGTGTCAAGGTTAAGCACACGATAAGCTCGAGTGTGAGAGCCATAACCCAAAAACACACCGTCAGAAGAGCGAGACTCAAACTTGTCCAGGTTGCCCTTTTTCAATATAAAACAGTGGCAACCAAAGACTCTAAAATAACTCACCTTGGGCTGGCGACCAAAACGCAACTCATAAGAGGTCTTCTTCAAAAATGCTCTCAGAAAAATGCGATTCGAAATGTAGCATGCAGTGTTCATAGCTTCGGCCCAAAAGCGCCTAGGAGTCCTATGCTCATCGAGCATCGTCCTGGCCATCTCAACAAGGGTCCGATTCTTCCTCTCTACAACACCATTTTGGGGCGGTGTGTAGGGAGAAGAAAACTGATGCTCCAAACCAAGGCGGTTACAAAACTTCTCAAAATCTGAATTTTTGAATTCGGAACCATTATCACTCCTAATAGCTCGCATCGAGTTCAAAGGGAACTCGTTCTGAAGACGCAAAATCAGATTGCGAACAAAAGAGAAAGTCTCGGTCTTCTCAGCTAAAAAGAAGACCCACGAATATCTCGAAAAGTCGTCAACAACAACCAAAACATACCACTTGCCACCAACCGAGCTCACCCGAGCTGGACCAACAAGGTCCATATGTAAAAGCTCTCCGGGGTGTGAAGTCATGACCTTAGTCACCGGATGGTGGGGAGCGGCAACCATCTTCCCATGTCTGCAAGAATGGCAAACTAGATCCTTCTCCATCGAAAGCTTGGGCAATCCTCGGATTAGGCCAAGTGAGCTAAGTCTTGCAAGCAAGTCGAAGCTTAAATGACCGAGCCTCCTATGCCACTTCCAAAGATCGGAAGAAGAAGGACTAGCCAAAAGACAGCGAGAAGATCCAAACGACTCCGAAAAATTCGCACGAAAGACTTTCCCAAAGGGCGAAATCAGACATACAAGATCGCCCTGAGGATCTAAGATGCGACTAAGGTTCGGTTTAAACCGAATCTCATAGCCCTCATCAAAAAGTTGCGAAACAGAAAGTAAGTTAAAATGCAGATTAGTAACAAGAGCAACATTGCGCAACACAAAATGCTCATTAACCCGCACCGAGCCAACTGACAACACCTTACCTCTACCTTTGTCGCCGAAGGTGATATACTCCTTTCCGGCGACCGGACTATGGCTGGAGAACCATTTGGCGTTTCCGGTCATGTGCCTCGAGCAACCGGAATCCACCAACCAAATGTCCTCCAACCGCTCTACCTACATCAATAAAAAGACATAGGGTGAGCATACGGTCCAACACTGGGGTTAGTGAAATAAGGGTAATACCAGTGTTGGGCCGGCTGCTCAAAAAAACGGTTAGCAGAAAAACCATCCTGTCTAGGGGGATAGCGATCACCACGCACAGGAAGACGTGGTCCGTTCGGGAAGAAGCGCTCACCGCAATACCCAAACTGCGGTGGGGAAAGGCGCTCAACTAAGCCTCCGCCACGGGGTCCAAAACCTGCAGCTGCAGGTCCCCGCCGGGCACGCTCTCTACGAGGCCTACGCCTAGGAGTCTGGGCAACTGCACCTCCAGGCCTAGCGTCTCTCCTCGGAGCTCTCTCCTGCCTAGACCTAACAAACTGAGGTGCTCCACCTCTAGGCCTAGTCTCCCTCCTAGGGGCTCTCTCCTGCTGCCTAGGCTGGGTACGCTTCCCTCCAGACTTAGCAGCTCTCCCCTGAGGCTTCGGAGCATGTCCACCACGAGCTGGGTGAAACATGTCCGGGTTCTGCATCTCCCTAGCACGGCGCGCCTCTCTCTTGCGCCTAAAGCAGAACTCACTCAGGTGACCATCCCGCCCACAAAAGTCACACTGAAACCTCACCGCGCGCAAAGGGGGTTGTTGGTTTGCAGGGATGTGGGTATGGTTCACCTTGCCTTTGCCCTTCTGTGGCAACTCCTCTCGGATGGGTGGCATAGCATCAAGCTTGTTCTTGAGGTGGTTTGGCTTGGGTGCCCAAACTGGGTTCTTGGGAGGAGCTCTAGAGGGTTCCTCAACCATACCATCTTTGGTGATAGGCTTGGCTGACTCTTTGAGTGGAAGCTTGGCAAGTTTGGGAGTAGTGGTGGAGTTGGGCTTCTCACATGGGTTCAGACCACTACACTCTCCAATCTTCCCAAAAGCTGAGAGATCAACACTCTGAGCAAGACCTACACCAGGGGCACCAACAGCTCGCTTGAATTGGGAGATCATCATCCCGAGCTGTGGCTCACTACTGGAGACCCATGACAAGATGGACCGAAGGTATGTGTTTTCTTCCTCGGTTTGCATCTTGCCATGCTTCACATTGGCAATCTCCATCTCCAGGCCCTCACACAAAACACACCTCATGACACAAGTGCTATCTGAGCTGGCCTTCTCTAAGGACTCAAGCTTGGCATTCTTCTCTGCCAACTCAGATTGCAAGACAGGACAAGTCTTGCATGCACCCAACAGCTGCGGTCTAGCTCGGAGCTCATCCACCTCATCTACCAGCGCAGCATGCTTACTCCTCAGAGTGAGAAGATCTGTCATGTGCGCGGCGCAACTCTCACACTCCAACTCCTCTGACACAACCACGGTGGAACGAGCGAACTCAAGCTCTTTCACCGTGTCCTCCCATTTCTGCCTGAACTCCTTGCGCTCTCTAGCTGCGCGCCTAAGCAACTTGTCTTGGCTAATCAAGGCAGCGGTCAACTTCTCTACCTCGGAGGAAAGCTCGTCGTAGGTGAGAGATACCTGGGAGGTGTCGTCGTCGTCGTCGTTCCGAGGCGTGTGCTCCAGCTCGCCTCCGACCTCATCTCCGAGCGCCATGGTGCACAGGCCTCCGTCGCCGGCGAAGAAGCACAAGCCGTTGAACTTGTCCTCCAGCTTCTTCTTCACGGACTCGTCCTCACTGGAATCAGCGGAGTCGTCATCCGAGCCGTCGACGTCGCTGAGCGTGGCAAAGAAAGCACGCTGCTCGGCTTGTTGCTTCTCCAAGTACTTCTTCTTGATGTACTCCTTGTCGAAGCCGCCCCGCTTCTTGTGCCTAGGGGGAACGTGCTTCTCCTTGAACTTGGAGTCGCGCTTGCGCCCTTGATCGCCCTTCCCCGAGTGCTTGTTCTTCTTGGGGCAGTTGGCGATGTAGTGGTCGGGGTCGCCGCACTCGTAGCATCCCGTGCGTCCTCCTCCACGACGGCGGTTCATGCGGTTGTTGTGGAACCGCGAGAACCGGTTGGCAAGCAAAGCCAACTCGTCGTCTCCCAACGTCTCGAGCTGGTCCTCTGTAACAGAAAAGAGACAAGAAAGAGCAAAGCCAGCTGAGAGGTTAGAGGAAGAGCCGGAAACCAAAGCCATGGACGAGCGAGAAGGATTTTCAAAAGAAGCCCTCGCCATAGCATCGATCTCACTGGACTTGAGCTTACTGAAGAGCTCGTCGCAGGTGAGGGTCTCATAGTTCGGGGATTCGATGATCGCCTGAACCTTGGAATCCCACACCGAACGATCAAGAGTGTGCAAAAGCTTCAAGGCACGCTCATGATCGTCAAAAGGCAACTGCTCTCGGTTAGCCCTCATCCTGTTGACAATCACCTGAAAGCGAGCGAATAAACTCTCTATGCTCTCGCCAGGCTGATGTCGAAAGTTCTCATACTCTCTCTTGAACGACTCGTAGAGTCGGGTTTTGACTTGAGAGGTGCCCTCATGAAAACGCATGAGGGTGTCCCAGATCTCCCGAGCCGTAGAGAGGTGAGAAACACGATCAAACTCACCCACGCTCAAACAGGAGAACAAAGCGTTACGCGCCCGACTATTGGCTTCGTGCTCATCGATCTGAAGCTGAGAGACACGAGCAGCCAGGACAACGTAATTGGCGTTGTTGCAAATCTCCCAAACAGAAGATCCCATGCTCTGGAGATAGGCCGACATGCGTATCTTCCAATACGCATAGTTCGTCCCATCGAAAAACGGCGGTTTGCCCACGCCGCGATCCATGTCGCCTTCGGTGGATCTGGAACCGGCTAAGGTGGAAGATCCTTAACCTGCTCCGATACCAATTGAAGGACCGAGAAGCTACCCGAAAGCGACCAGAGGGGGGGTGAATGGGAGCTTCAAAATTTCCTTTCGGAAACTAGAGCCACTGTCCCAAGAATCAACCCCAAAAACGAACCCTAGAGATTGTTAATGTCCACGACCCTAGATGTAGGGTGGATGCCTCCAAGAAGCACAGCGGGACACTATACAACTCTAGAAAGCCAATGCAAAAAGCGGATCTCAAATCGGAGCTCGAACGCAAAAGATACGGACGAAACCTCGAGCTGACTGCACTGACTGGAACGTTCGGTCGACAGGCACCGGACGTGACCGGTCAAACACCGAGACGGCAAAAAACCGATTCGCCCGAGGCAGAGACCAGAACAAGACCGATTCGCCCGAGGCCGATACGCCCGAGGCTCTCGGGAAAGCCTTGACGAAATCTCCGACTCGCCCGAGGCAGAGGCTCGAGGCCGAGAGTCGAAGCCGAGAGTAAAGGTCGAGAGCGAGGGTCGAGGCCGAGGGTCGAGGCTCGAAGCTGAGGGTCGAGACTCGAGGCCGAGGGTCGAGACTCGAGGCCGAGGGTCGAGGCTCGAGGGTCAAGGCCGAGGGTCGAGACTCGAGACTTACGGAAAGGCCTCGGCCTCCTCGAGGGTCTATGCCTTCACTCGCTCGAGGATCTGCAGCGATTCGCCCGAGGCCCGAGGGAATGCCTCGGAGTGCTCGAGGGTTGCTGCGCGAGACGGCTCGACCGGACTCAAACCAGCGTCCGATCAGCTGGCAGCGGACGCATCCGGTCACCAAAAACTCGATCTGGGAGCTCTCTGAGTTGGACCGGACGCACGAGGCACAAGCGTCCGGTCGTTCACTGAGCGTCCGTTCACAACCAACAAAGCCAGGAACAGTGCAAGCAAAGCGTCCGGTTGTAACGCGTACAGAGCGTCTGGTCGTGAGCGTCTGGTCAGTACGCAGAAAGCTTGGCGCCGAGCTCACGGACCGGACCCTTGGGGCATGCGTCCGACCAGTACGCAGAGCGTCCGGTCACCCCGAACTGTACTGAAATTCCGGCAGAACAAATCCCTCCAAAACTCGTTCAAATCACAATCCCAAGTTTCCAAACTTGGAGAAGAAGATCACAGGGTAGTTAGGAGACTATCCCCAAGAAATCATCTTCTCAGAATAACCAAGAATGCAGGGAAATCAAAAAGGGAAAGTGGATGAACGAAAGAGTGCCACGAAAACGAAATCGTCCCGATCTATTCGATCATGAGGAGTTAGATGAATTCCTTTGGTCGAAATGACCTCCTCAATGATACGAACAAACTGATTCAAACGGATTTCGCAAAGACACTCAGAAAAGAGAGATCGATCGAAGGAGAAGAACGAGCAGAGCCAAAAAGCAACGAACACAGTGCTCTACACAGCGAAAACGCAAACGCACAGATCGAAGGGCACAGTGCACGGCTCGGGTCTGTTCAGGAAAGATGAGGATACGGCCTCATTTCCTTGAATCAATAGTACCCAGAGCGGAGTCTCTCTGCGGATCTCAACTAGCTAAAGCAGGGAATGGGAGAGCAGGAAGCCAAAGCAACTAACTGAGATCCCATGGGAGGAGGGTGTCTCCCTCTATTTATACTACAACTAGCCTAAGTCTATTTCCTACTCTACCCCTCTCTACTCTAAGTACAGAGCAAGCCAGCCAAACTCTAAGGCTAAACTGGACCAACTCAAGTGGTAGGTGAATCCGACGGCCACGCTCGCACAACTCGTCCGCGTTGCCTCTCGCAACCTTCCGATTGCCGCCACGTGCCGCCTTTGCTCTGTACCCCCGGTTTTGAGGCCCAAACCGGGAAACCAGCCACTGTCCGAGTTTTGAGGCCAAACTCGGAAACCATCCAGCCCAGGTTTTGAGGCTCAGCCTGGAAACCGTCCAGCCCAGGTTTTGAGGCTCAACCTGGAAACCGTGCACCCGAGTTTTGAGGCCCAAACTCGGAAACCGTCCACCCGTTGGTTTTTCCCTGGCTCAACCAACAAACCGGCGTCGTAGAGGGGATGCACCGCCTGTGCACCCCTTCCACTGACATGATCGCACTTCTCCGCTTGTCGCTGTCACAGGCTGCCAGCCACCACAGCTGATCCTCCGGTCTCTGGTCCCTCAGTCCAAGTCCACGTCCGCCCTTCACCGTCCGATACATCGGCATGGCACGTCCGCCGCACGGCACGCCCATCCTTCATCGCGCCCGGTCCGTCAGCACGACACGTCGCAACTTGACCTTCACCTGCCATCGATCACTGTCTCCGTGCTCGACACCTGCACAACACAAGCCAAAGAACATGCGCATCATCTCCGTTGACAATCACTCATCACACAGAGACTCGGCATATACCCATGTATCCGCACATTGTCATCAAATCAACCAAAATCACACTTAAGTGCAACATGCACTTTCAATCCCTAAACTGGCCATATTGTTTAACATCTTTAGCACGGTTTTCATGCGCCAAAGCCCTTTGTAAAACCTGATTAACATCTAAAAATTCTTGTCCTTCTAATCTATCTTTTATATGAGCAAGTAAACCTGAAAAAGCAAGATTAGCTAAATCCTTTTCGGCAATAATTAAGCTGAAGCACCGGTTTTTGACATCTCTAAACCGGCGAATATACTCAGAAACTGATTCATTATACTTTTGTTTAACCAATATCAAATCTGTAAGCCGGAGCTCAGTTTCACCACTATAAAAATATTCATGAAATTTCTGTTTCAATTGTGCCCAAGTCGCAATAGAATTGGGAGCAAGTGATGAAAACCAAGTAAATGCAGTACCAGATAATGATAGGGGAAATAATTTCAATTTATAAACATCTAAATTTCCAACTTCGCTGATTTGTGCCAAAAATTGTCCTATATGCTCAAAAGTGGATCTACCATCTTCCTCCGTGAATTTAACAAAATCTGGAATTCTAAAACCACGTGGATATGGTGTTGAATCAACATATTCAAGGTATGGTTTCTGATAAGCACGAGCTTTACCTTTAGGTTATAAACCAAGCTCTCTAAACACATTAGCAATTTGGTCTTTAAAACTCTGCGATGGCTCAGCAGAACTAGTTTGCGGCATAGAGGCAACATGGTTATGTGATTGTAACTCAGGCAAATAAGATTGACCACACAGTGTGTGTTGCGGAGATATATTAGAATATGGATTAGATACCGGCCCATAAGGAACCCTGGTATTCATAGGCGCCAAAGATGGAGCAGGATATGACGTCATCTGATAATAAGGTTGCTACAAATTAAAGTTCACAACTCGGTTGCCTGTGGTCGACGATTGTGGAACCGAAGTTATAATAGCAGAATTAGTAGCACTAGGCGCAAAATTAGGTACAAAATTATTGGCTAAATTGCTAACATAATTTTGGCCACTTGGATTGCCACCCAAGGTAACGTTGAGTGGAACAGTACTAGCTGATGCATTAACTGTAGAAGTGGTATTCAGCAACCCTACCGAATAACTATTTTCAAAAAGCACAGGCTGTTTTTTGAGATGTTCGTCCCTAACTTGTAACACTGTTGAACGAACTTGTCGAGATAAATTATTTAGGATATCTTGATTAAATTGTGATTTAAACTCGTCAAATTTACCAAACACAGAATCATTCATTGTGCGTGTCAGATGTTCCATCTGTGTGCCAAAGTTACTAGCTACCGATGCATCAATTAGATGACCAATTTCTTCGGCAGAAAGTAATTGACTTACCTCGCTGCTAGGTGAAGTAGAGGAGACCCGGGCAGCTACCTTGTTGATGACGCCGTTCCTCCTCTTCTGAATCCTGCTAATTTTTTGTTTAGACTCTTTAGCCCCTCTTCCTCGAGCTCTCGCTGAAAGGTCCGAATGGCTAGAAGGGGGAGTGAATAGCCTATTAAAAATCTAGAAACCTGAAACTCAAAACTCAAAAATGGATGTCAGATCACACAGTCGGTACTACCGACTATAGGGGCCGGTACTACCGGCTCTACAGGTCGGTACTACCGACAACCTAAGAACTGCTATGAAATCGAGATAGAGGAGATGCAAAAATGGATCTAGCTTGTACCAATGTTTCCCTAGGAGATGTAGATGAAGATTATACCTTATCCAAGTAGTGGCTCCTCCCCAAAGTGTAGATCGAGCTTTCCCACACCTAAGAATGAGAGAGGAGGGAGCAAGAACACGAAGAATACGAGTGCAAACGAAATCATTGAAGAAGCGAATCCAACAAGCACATGGGACACAAGATTTATCCCGAGGTTCGGCCACTTCACTAAGAAGTGCCTACGTCCTCGTTGTTGAGGTGACCACTAAGGTCGGAGTCTCTTTCACCTCCTTGCCTCACTCAAGCAACCACAAAGGTTAGCCGAGTTTCTTCACTAAGAATCACGAGGGTAATACAAACACTTCGGAGTGCCCTCACAAATGAGTCAATCACGGGCAACAACCGAAGAACACCTAACCGGCTAGGGTTCCAAGAACTCAAGAGTAAAGAACACAAATCAAGCTGGGAAGATGACAGATCCAAGTGCTCAGACGTAGATCGATGCTTTTCACTCTCTAATCTCACTTCCCTAGCTCAAAGCTTGCAAGAGATTCACTCTAGAATCAAAGGGGGAGAGAGAGGAGGTTAGTCAACACTTGGGAGCTGTCTTTCTTGTCTTAGGTCTGAAGAATGGGAGAGGTAACAGTTAGAAGCCGACCGGGCGGCTATTTATACAAGTTACCATCTACGCCACAGTCGGTAGTACCGACCCCATAGGTCCGTAGTACCGACTACATCAAAAACGACCGTTAGGTTGACCTTGCTAACACATCCGGTAGAGGGTCGGTAGTAGGGTCGGTAGTACTGACCCTTATAGCGGTACTACCGGTAGGCTAAATCTAAATCTACACAGAATGCCTCCAAACTTCCTCCAAACGTCGGTACTACCGACCGGGGGGTCGGTACTACCGGTGGCTGGTACTACCGGCCTTATGGCGGTACTACCTTTAGGCCAAATCTAGATCTACACAGAGAGCTTTCAAACTGACTTTGATCGCCGGTACTACCGACCATGGGGTCGGTAGTACCGGCCTTATGGCGGTACTACCTTTTGGCCAAAAATGGCCCAACACAGAGAGCAAGCGATCTGCTCACGGAGGGGTCGGTACTACCGGCCTCAGGGTCGGTACTACCGACTTCAGCAACCTGACCTCCGCGCTAAAACGGCCATAACTTTTAGCTCCAAACTTCGATTTCGATGATCTTAGACATTTTGGAAAGCTTATTCAGAGGGCTACACAACCCACATGAATACAAGATCCAATGCACAAAGGATTAGTACAGAATTCCAATCCAAGACCGATCCTAGAGTTCGGAACACACCGAAAAGCCTCCTTCTCTTCTACGAGTTGATTCACTTCAACTCCAACACCTTCTCCTTTGCAAATGTGCCAACACCACCAAGTGTATACCACCTTGTGCATGTGTGTTAGCATTTTCACAAACATTTTTCAAAGGATTTTCACTTTCACTCACCACACCGCTCGATCCTAGCAACAACACAATGTTAGATCGCTCAAGTGGCACTAGATGTTAGATGTCATGAGAACTTTTCACCACATCTAGCTAGCCTAGTTTGTATCCCTCTTGATAGTCCGACTTGTCTATACTCAAAATTAAAAGTAAGAAATAATCTACCACTTGAGCAAGGCATCTTTTCTCTTCTTCATTTCACCAATGGTAGAGCACTTGATCACATGAGTGCTTGTGGCCGTCACCATCCTCCATGGTTGCCACCTTTCTAGCTCCACCACATGGCTTGGTCGTAATCCTTTCTCATAAGCTACACACATGCTTATCAATAGGATTAGACCAAATAGGTTTCATTAATTAACCAAAACCAAACTGGAGCTTTCAATCTCCCCCTTTTTGGTAATTGATGACAACCTATACAAAGATATGTAATTTAAATTTGAGTAACCACATTGATAGTATTAGCTCCCTCTACATATGTGCTATAGAGTTTGGTTCTAAATTGGCACATATGTATGGATATGAAATATGGGTGAACTACACTATCAATGATGATGCTAAGGCATAAGAATGGACCTTTGAAGCGTGATACCAATCGGAGTGCACATTTTATACCATCCTTAGCATCATTATTCATTAGACATACATCAAAACTCAAGAACCCCGTGAGATCAACATTTATAATAAGATTCTTGAACCACTTGAACCAACAATATGTCTAGTTGCAATCCTATACATGCTAATTAAACAATTCATCAATCAAGTCTTATCACTAGCATTCATCACATAAGCATGAATATCAATATAACTAGCTTATGCAATGCAACAACCATATGAATATGCACATTTCAAATGCAACTTGAAACTTTTATCCCCTTTTGTCTTTGTTACTCCCCCTTCCACTAGCATATATCTTTGCACTTTCTTTCTCCCCCTTTGTCAACAATTATCATAAAGGTGGAACAAAATTTTAAAGGAAGGAGGCAACTATTAGCATGAGATACATGTGAGGAGATCGAACTAAGTCAAGTTGTGGCTTAATCTAGCTCATGAACATAAGGTATTTAACACGGTTTGCTCTAGAGTAAGCTTCTTCACACATCTTGCAATGGTTATCTTACTCACGTTGGTTAAACACACATTTTGCTCACTTACTAGATCAAACACTAGAGTTACAAGCTCACAAACAAGTTATATGCTACCAGTAGATCAAGTCAAACATAGAAGCAATAGTGGTACCATATATACTTCAAATTCATTTGAGTTACCATGAATGAACCTAGATAAGCAATGTGATGGCTATATGAACTAGAGCACAATCCTAATAGGAATGAATGCACATGCCAAACAATTTCACCTTTGCTTTGTCGGAGGAGAGGCATGTCATATGTGGAAGTGCATTCAACTCATGTTGGAGAAGTCTAGGATATTCAATTCATTCCTTAGCTTGCAAAACCTTCTCTCATCTAGTGGCTTGGTGAAGATATCGGCAAGTTGATCATCGGTGTCCACACTTTCAATAGATATGTCTTTCTTTGCTTGATGATCTCTAATGAAGTGATGCCTTATGTCAATGTGCTTTGTTCTTGAATGTTGAACCGGGTTGGTGGCTATTTTGACGACACTCTCATTATCACAAAGCAATGAGACTTGTCCAAACTTGACCCCAGAATCTTGCAAAGTTGCTTTCATCCATAGCAATTGTGCACAACAACTGCCCGCGGATATGTATTCGGCTTCGGCGGTAGAGAGTGCAACACTATTTTTCTTCTTTGATGACCATGAGACAAGTGATCTTCCAAGCAATTGATAAGTGCCTGATGTGCTCTTTCTATCCACCTTGCATCCCGCATAATCAGAATCCGAGTATCCAATCAATTCAAATTGAGAGCCCTTGGGATACCATAGTCCAACATTTGGAGTGTGCTTCAAATATCTCATTATTATTTTGGTTGCCTTCAAATGACTTTCTCTTGGTGAAGCTTGGAACCTTGCACACATACACACACTAAACATGACATCTGGCCTTGATGCGGTCACATAGAGTAAGCTTCCTGTGACACCCTAGTGTCAAGCATTGCATTAGGGCCAGCATTAGCTACTAATTAGCATGAGCATTGCATTGCATCATCTCATGAGCACAGAAATGTTTTTTGCCTTTTTGTTTGTTTATTTGAAATGGTGGTTTCAATAAGACTTGTTTGTTTAAATGGATTTCTGTCTTGGCAAATAATTTTATAAAATAGAGAATATTGAGTATAACACTTTTCATATAGACACCTTGTCCTAATTAAGTATGAATTAATAATTAAAAATGTAGAAACAAAAATGATTTATAGCTCAAAATTAGCTTTAATTATGTGTAGGTTAAAGAAATGATTTTCAGAAAATATGTCCTATATGAAAGTTGTAGAGAAAACTATTTTGAGCAACTTTTGTTTTTGGGTCAAAGCCTAGTTTTGAGTTTTTGAAAATGTTTTGAAATGGTCAAAGTTTACAAAATTTTTGGAAAAAGAAAAAGGGGAAACGTTTCTCCCGGCGCCAACCATCCGGCCCACACGGCCTTTCTGCCCAGCCCACGCCTGGTGCACCTCCTCCGCGCTCGCCCGCGCGCCCGCGCCGCGCGACGCGTTGGCCCCGACCCGCGGACGCGCTGCACGCCGGCGAAATCGCCACGTGGCCGCCGCCGGTCCACCGCGATCTCCACCGGCCACTCCCCGCGCGATTGCATCGCCGCGGCAACACGCAAAATCGCTCTCGCCCTCTCGCGCGCGCCTCGCCTGCCACCCCGCCTCACCGAACGCGCTCGCCCACTCGCCGCTCGCCGCGCCGGGTCCCGCCACGACCGCCAGCCGCCCCGCTCGAACGGAGGCAAAACCGAGTGCCCGCTCTCTCCTCTCCCTCACTCGCCATTCACTTGCTCACGCCCTCGCTCGCTCTCGCTCCTGCTCCCGTCTCCTGCACGCGACCGAGAGCCTAAGCGCCACCCTCGCCACCGCACGCCGCCACCAAACCGCCATCGGCATTCTAGCCTCCACCAAGCAGCCATCGTTCGATTCCTTTCGGCCAGCACTCCGCCCTTATCCCGCACACACGGTGCACATGGTGGTGCTGCCGCTGGAGCCACACCCACGCCGGAACACACCGTGCCCCTTCGGCCGCCGTTCCTCGCCGAGGAGCACGCGTCGTTGTTTCGCGCCAACCAAGCCTTCACCGAGCCCCATCTACACCGGCAAGCTTTGTCACGCCAAGCAAGGTGAGAACGCCCCTCGGCCTCAACGCTACCGCTCCCTATCTCTCTCTTTCACTCGACCGAGCACCATTAGCGCCGCCGTGACCCCCGCACATGGCCGAGCTTCTCCGAAGCTCCACCGGCCAAACCGACCCTCCTAGTTGCTCCCCTAGGGTTCATCGGACACAGCACACCCACTAATTTGGCCGGCGACCGCCGGAAACGGCCTAGCCGAGTTCCACCGCTGCCACCGTCCACCATGGCTCGCCGCCGACGAGCTACGGCCACTCTCTAGCCAAACCATCACCACCGATGGGTTCGCCTTGACGAGACGAGCTCATCGAGCCCTACCTCCTCGCCGGCGACCTCACCGTCGGCGAGGAATCGGCGGTCAAAGCCGCTCTCCTGCTCGGCTCACAACGACAGGTGGGTCCCGTTGACCACCGGGCCCCGCACGTCATCCACACCTGGTCTATGCGCCGAGTCCACAAAAGCCTGGCCGGGATTCAAAATACTTTTTCCTTTTTCTATTTTTTTCTAGGGAAAACTTGTTTATTTTGTGTAGCACGTTTTAATGATTCAAATGAAGTACTTTCAGTTTTATAAATCTGTTCATGAATAGATTTATCAGGGAAAAATATGAAAGTATTTTTGGTGGAAGTTTAGTGTACTGTTTTTATTTATTTCAGTTTATGTGCATATTGTTAAATACATGTGATTACATGTTTTCTGGTCGAATTAATTTATGGCAAAAATTGTGCATGCTTCTTATCATGTAAAGTGCATGCTTCTTATCATGTAAAGTGTCTGTGAAAAATATATGAGGGTCTGTTTAAGTTAAAATGTCTTTTTAGCTGTTTTATTAAAATAATTGTTAAAAGAAAAATATTTGGAAATAAAATATGGTAAAATTTATGCAGTCTCTGTGTGACTTATTAAAGCTGAGAAAAATGCTAAGTATGGTTTGTTCTATGGAAGAATAAGAAGTTGTAGTACAAGTGTGCTTTTCTGGATTTTTCTTAGAAAATTCATGCAGAAAATAATACAACTTTACTGTTTATAGAACTTTCTTGATAAATATGAAATGTGGAGTAGAATCTGGGAAAAATATAAAAATAAAGGTTGCACACATTTCCAGTAGGGTTGTAGTTCAAAGGATTTAAACTGGCTTAAACTTTGGAATTTGGTGTAGATTTATATGTTCATGCTCTAGCAGTGATTTTTTTGCACTAAGGTTGTAATGGGTAGATAAACCTAGGAAAAATGTGAAATCTGCTGTTTGACACTTTTCAAAAGAAAAGTTAGTTCAAAGCCCCTTTTTGGCAGTTTATTTCGTCTTTTTATATCTGCTGTCCAGTAATTTTATCTCTTGCTGAAATTTGTACAGTGGAGTCCAGTGGGTGTAGGATACCTACTGTAATTTGTGAAGATTTTTTTGAGCACAGAAAAAAGTACTTGTTGTTTAAACCTAGGTTTCTTTTGAATTAATAAATAGAAAATGGTGGAGTTAATGGTTTTATTTAATGTAGTAAATAAGTGTTTTTTCTCAATGTCAAAAGTGGTTCAACAAGTTAGTTTTGTTGGTTTGCAAGAGATGTTTACATTGCATACCATCTTAAGTGCACTATACATTAGTTAATTTTACCACATTGCAATAGGATCGATAGTCCCGGAGACCGAACAGGAGCAGGAGGCAAACGTCGAGCCGGAGATCCAGGAGGTGCCTCGAAGCGAGGAGGCCGAACCCGCAGCGGAAACTAACCTGCCCGAGTGCCCCTCTCACGAGGCCTCAGTCTTCTCCCAAGGCATGCCCCTGAGCATTCTAAGCCTCCCAGTATTTACAATCAATTTAATTGAGTATTTTATATTGTGCTGCATTAGGTATAGGAGTTGTTTGAATCCTACTTGATGCATTATTCATCCTTGATTATTGTTTTCAACTTCCTTGCTATCCTGTTATCTATTAATAGTAGAATTGCTTAGTCTGCTTAATAAAAGTAGTAATTTGAGGATGTTCCCGTAATGCCCCTGCCGGGTATTTACCGGATCACGGTTGGCTATATTTGCTCTCGTGGAAAAGAACCTGAGTAGTAATGAAATACGGTCATCTGGAAGGCAAGGCACCAAGTTGGAACTTGGGGGCAGCTCGTCCGTTAGATCGTGTAGGTTTGTATTGATGTTGGCTCTCGTTCATTTTTGAAAACGCCCTTTTACTTAGGGTTGTCTGTGCTGTAATCGCCGACCCCAAAGCAGGTTAGACGCTGTCAGTCCGGATTCAACCCAAGTCGTGCTCTCTAGTATGGAAATGCGATCTGCCTCGCGTGGCCATCGCCAGGTTCCAATTGGGCGGTCCGTGCTTGAACCGCGACGATGACCACCACGAACAGTATCGAGCGGTGACCCAATGCATGGACCCGACGGGAAAAGTGTGGGTTTGTATTAAAGGTTTCTCGCCAGCTGGTTTCTAATTCGATTTAAGTCGCCATCTCCCCTGGTTAGTGGGAAACTATGTAGAGCTCAACCACGATACAACTCCATGTGATGTTTAAGGTTCAACTAAAATGTGGATAAGTTAACCTGATATGGTTTATATATTTGATTGCTAGACTCAAGTGAATGTTGTAGATCAGGTGCCAACCTAGACTAAGAGATAGGCTTAAAAATTTGACAGCTCATCCATACAATTAAATGTTACTTCCCTTAAATTGAGATTTTCGTAACTAAATTCCCAGCTCCACCAAAAAGGCCTTGCATACCCTTGGTGTCTTTTATTTTTAGTTGGACGGGTAAGTCTAGCTGAGTACATTCCCGTACTCAGGGTTTATCCCATTGTTGCAGATGGTCAGGTCTACTTCGGCTATTGTAAGCACTGCCTCTACCCCGTGGAGGGTGATGAGGAGTAGGCTCAGGGCAAGGTCATCTAGAAGCTTCTCCTTTGCTTTTGCTGGACTAAGACGGATGGTGGTACGTTATTTTAAAAAGGAGGAGTGAGTTATAAAAATAATGTTTATTTGGACCACGTGTGTAGTGGTCATATTTCAGACTTATTTAAGCTTCCGCATTTTGAACTCAATGTTGTAATAACTTTTAAAGATTTCACACTCTGATGTTAATTTTGATTTCGATTATCGACTGTTGTATCCTCGCGAATGTGGTACTTGAACGATGCGATCCTGTATGTTGTAAGTTGTTTGAAATCCTTCGAGATTTCCGAACTACCAAAGTTATATGGGTTCAAGTATGGGTCGGAGTCAGCTTAATTTGACTAAGACGGTACTTGATCTCTTATAATTTGGATGGTTCCGCCACAGCTGGTACCAGAGCATGGTTCAAGTTATTGCATCCGTAAGGAGCTATTTTCGAACTAAAATGGGTATTTCAAAATTATTTTCAAAGCTATTTTGAAATTTTAAGTGTGCCCAGTCTTGTCCTTAAGCCCTATACTGAGATTCAGGTGGCTTAACTGCTAACAGGGTTCAGGGAATTGCTTCATGCTGGATCTTTTATTTGCTGGTCCATTCTCAAGGGAAAGAGAATATGTCGATTGCAAAAACATGCATAAAATGATTTGGTGAGATATGAGAGCATGACTGTCCAACCGTTGGTCTAGGGTGAGTGTTGTTATACCAAGTATGTGTGAGCTCTACGCGAACATATATGAGGGTATCAAGTGTTGGGTACGTTTTTCTGGATTGGTGCATGGTGTTTAGTATCGGCTTGTATGTACCTTCGTACATATGGGCAGGTGCTCAATTGTTTTTATCATTGGGATTTTCTCGGGATGAAATGAATCTTCTGTAGGTACACTAACTACGCGATCGAATAGAACGAGTAGATAACGCATGAGAGATCGTTCTCGCCACCGACTAGAACGTTAGGACTTACGAGTCATTATTAGTGAGTGAGAACGTAAGTACGATCATGCATCATGTTTATGTTCTTTTACTTGCATTACCTCCCCTTAATTAAAAGATTGTTCCTTTTCCTTATAAAATTTGCCAACTTAATTATGCGTCTCACGAGAGTTCGAAACCCCTTTGTTTCTATAGATGGCCCGGACTAAGCTGATAGCTCGCAAGGCCACCGGAGGCAGAGGAGTTCCACGTCGTCGCCGGGCCACAAAGTTGACCAAGAACACGTTCTTGTCCTACTTCGGGTTGCCAACGATCATTTGGAGGATTCTGCAGGCAGTGGGATATGAGGAAGGACAGGAGCCCCGGTACTCATGGCAGAAGGATATCTATGGGCAGGATTCCCTGGTCATGGTGCAGGTCAAGGTTAAGGCCTTGGCTAGCAAGCCCCACTGGTCAGGATGGACAGTGATCACCAAGGGCAGTTGTGCTAAGGATGGAGCCAACAGGGCAGCTTACCTGGTGTTGAAGGACATCATAGCCCGCTTTCCCGCTGACCTTGCTAGTGCTATGGCAGGAGTGTTCCCTCGTGAATCACCTTTTCCATTGCACTAGAGGCAGACGTTGGAGTCAGTTTTGACAGGAGGCGCAGAGGAGAGGTTCTTTTGTGAGACAGCAGCGATGAGTGCCACAGGAGCATTGGTTGGGGTATGTGAGAGTTTGGAGCGCAACTTGGAGAGCGTGTCCTTTACCCTCACCGCCACTTACCAGAGCAAGAGGAAGCTGCAGGAGGAGTTCGACGCCGAGGTAGCCCGACTACAGGAGAGGCTGCACCAGGTCACCCTGGAGCGTGACGAGGCATGTGCCAGAGCAGGAGCAGAGAGCACTGCTAGGACTGTCGCTGGGCGGATGTACTTGATGATGGCTTTCCAGCGGGATGAAGCCCGGACCGCGCTTGACCAGCTCAGGGAGGGTGCCCTTCACCTGATACAGCAGGTGCATAATCAACAAGCCTATATCAACCACCTCCACGAGGCGATCCACCAGATGCACCATGAGGCACAGGAGGCCGCCGCCCCAGCAGCCAACGAGGCCCCCGAGCCCCAAGACGGAGTAGTGCTTGGTCCAGATCTTCCATCAGACGATGAGGCCCATGCTGACGAGCCGATGTTCGACGCCGATGTGGATGATGCCGCATCCACTACTGGAGACGCTTGAGCGTTAGCTTCACTAGGAGTCTCTCTTTTGTTTAGCTTTGATCATGGTCGCTTTTGATGTAACCCATACATGTGTTGGTTTTGTGTATAAGTTGCATGATGGCATGTACGACTTTTGGACAAAGTCCAGACTTCGATCTGGCACCTGTATTATGGAAATTCGTCGTCTGCGTTCTTATTTTCGAGCGATTATTCTGTGATGTTGTATGGAAATGAGTACTTATACTTGGTCGTGTGCTAAATTTTCGAATTATGTACAACACAGTATGTATTCATGTTCAATATAACATCGCCTAATTGTTTCTCATTAATGAGATATGCAGATGCTGGCCCACACCCGTAGCCAGCGTGGACAAGGATCAGGGCAGGAGGAGAATCTGCCACCACCTCCACCACCACCGATGACGCCGGAAGCGTTCTTCGGGCAGTTCTTGGGCAGCCAGAGGAACATGGAGGAAATTCAAAGGCATATGGAGGCTACGCTCCGTAACATCGCCAACAACACTGCACAGCAGCATCAGCAGCGTCAGGGACTCGAGCCCAATCAGTACAGCTCATACCGTGACTTCCTGGACACTCGTTCCCCTGTGTTCAAGGAAGCCACTTAACCGCTTGAGGAAGATGAGTGACTCAACTCCATCACCCAGAAGTTTTGTCTTCTCCGCTTGACAGAGGAGCTCAAGGCGGAATATGTCGCCCACATGTTGGAAGGACCTGCAGGTTTATGGTGGTCCTAGTACCGTGCATCCCTGCTAGCAAATGCACCTGTTACGTGGGAACAGTTCTCCACTGCCATGCGCAGCCACTACATTCCCAGTGGTCTGATGGAAATGAAGGTTACAGAGTTCATGAGGCTGTCACAGGGAACCCGGTCGATGTCAGAGTATCTGCACAACTTCAATAATCTGTCCCGCTATGCCCCAGATTTCGTGAATACTGAAGCCAAGAAGATTGCTAGCTTCAAGTGTGGCATGAATGCTACTATGCTCTCCAAGATGGGAAACAGTCACCGCACCACCTTCAGTGACTTCGTCAGTGATTGCCTGAACCAGGAGGCAAATGACAGCAGGCTGGTGACGGAGACTCGCCGTCGTGCGAACGAAGGTGGTTCGTCTCAGCAGAGGACCCCTTTCGGAGCACGCACCCACTACCGCCCGCCAGTTTCAGGAGCAAGATTCCGTCCCCCGCAGAGAAAGATAACCAACAACCGTCCTCGTCTGAGCTTTCAGAAGCCGTACACCGCTCCCCTGATGCAGAACAAGGCAAACGCAGGAGGTTCAGGAGGTCAGAAGACCCCCTATGTGATTGGGTCATGCTACAACTATGGATAGACTGGACATCTGTCGCGTCAGTGCCCGCAACCCAAGAAGCAGTACACCCATCCTCGACCCCTCACGGGCAATGTGCATTTCACCACTGTTGAGGAGGTACCTGAAGGAGAACCTGTCACTGCTGGTACATTTCTTGTTAACCAATACCCTGCAGTTGTGTTGTTTGATTCCGGAGCATCGCATTTATTCATAAGTGAAAACTTTGTTATGAGGAGTAACCCTAAGTTGGTAGAATTGGATAGGGGTTATCAGATAAGTTCAGCAGGGGCTGTTCTTTCTGCGTGCATCGTGGCTAAGGAAATGGAGATCACCTTTGGGGATAAAAAGGTATCTATGGATCTCATAGTAATCCCTGGGTTAGGTTTGGATGTGATCTTGGGAATGAGATGGATGAAACACTGGAAGGTTAATTTGGATATCGCCGGACGAGTGGTCACTATGCTCAGCCCCCGGAATGAGCTTAGGGTAAAGTTACCACAAAACCCCCACCAGATAGGAGTTTGCTATCACGGCAAAACAGATAGTTGAGATTCCAGTAGTGTGCGAGTTCCCAGATGTTTTTCCTGATGAGTTGCCAGGGTTGCCACCGGATAGGGATGTGGAGTTTGCTATAGAGTTGATTCCCGGAACTGCACCTATTTCTCGGAGGCCATATAGGATGCCGGCTAACGAACTAGCAGAGCTCAAAACCCAGTTGCAAGAGCTTTTGGATAAGGGTTTGATATGTCCTAGTTCGTCACCTTGGGGGTGTCCTGCCATCTTTGTGAAAAAGAAGGATAAAACATTGAGGATGTGTGTGGATTATAAACCTCTGAATGTCGTAACTATAAAGAACAAGTATCCCTTACCCCGAATTGACGTCTTGTGAAGGACCGAAAGTGCTACCAGAAAGCGACCAGAGGGGGGGTGAATGGGAGCTTAAATTTCTTTTCAGAAACTAATAGCCTCTGTCCCAGAAAAACAACCCCAAGAGCAAAACCTATGTGCGTGATGTCCACGACCCAAGAGAATGGGTGGATGTTCCCTAGGAACACAACAGGACACCACAAAAACTTCCTCGCCCAAATCCACGCGAGTCAACTAGTGACAGGATGGAGTTTGGGTAACCTCAACCTCCCCCGAGCAACGCGAGGGGGATTCAGGCTTTTTCGCAAAGCGAGAAGCCCAATTTCTGTAGAGCACAGAGTCGGGAATCCAACGCAAAAAGCGGATCTCAAATCGGAGCTCGAGCACAAAAGATACGGATGAAAACGCGCGATCACTGCACTGACCGGGCTCTGGATGCGTCCAGTCACTGACCACCGGACGCGTCCGGTCAGAGAAAACTCGCTCGGGAACCTCACTGGATTGGACCGGACTCTGGTTGACAGAGCGTCTGGTCTTAACCTGTGCGTCCGGTCACTTAAAAACAAGAGCGATGAACAGTGTATCCGTAGCGTCCGGTCGAACACCGTGTGGAGCGTCCGGTCAAGGAGCGAAATTGAACAGTGAAGTGTTCAACGACCGGACTCACTCCCAGCGTCCGGTCAGCCCGAGCCGAGCGTCCGGTCACCCCGAAAACCTACTGTTCGTCCACCGATTCAACTCGATCTCACCCAAAATGAATCCTCTAGGGATCTAAATTGGTGAGAGGAGTCACAAGGAGGATAGTGAGCTATCTCTAAGAGATCATGGCTCGAACCTATCTTCAAATCGATGAATCGAAGAAATTTGGGGGAAGGGAGAAAAACTTGACCCGAAACGAAAATCAACCGATCTACTAGCTCGTGAAGTTAGAGGTGAATTCCTTCGGTGGAAAGAAGTGCCTCACGATCTAGAACAACTTGGTTCAAACGGATTTGCAAGAGATGCACCGAGCAAAGAGATCGATCGACGGGAAAAACGTGGAGAGAAGTAATCCGCGAAGAACACAATCAAAACACGAATCACAACCACGAAATTGCAACCGTGTGGCTACCACACGCTACAACAGTGAGATTACGGTCTCACTTCCTCAAAATCTCACGGGCACAGAGGTATTGTTCTCTTCTCTGTGGATCTTAGTTCGCTACAGCAGAGGATGGGGAGAGCAGGAAAACCTAGAAGGCAAAGAGCAAATGGCTGAGATAGATGGGGAGGTGGGTGTCTCCCCCTACTTATCCTAATTCTAACTATTCCTAATTCCCACTCTACCCCTAACTATTTACAGAGCGAACCAGCTAAACCCTAAGGTTATTCTGGACCAACTCGAAGGTAGGTGGATCTGACGGCCACGCCCGCACAACTGGTAGCGTTGCCTCGACGCAACCTCACCGATTGCCGCCATGTGCCGCCACCGCTCTGCGTCCTCTTCACGGACTCTGCCCCCGGTTTTGTGGCCGAAACCGGGAAACCAGGCCTTCACGTCCACCCCCGGTTTTGAGGCCCATACCGGGAAACCAGCCCACCGTAGCCTGAGTTTTGTGGCCCAAACTCAGCAAACCCGCAGCACCCAGGTTTTGAGGCCCAAACCTGGAAACCGTCCTCAGCCCGAGTTTTGTGGCCAAACTCGGAAACCATCTGCGCCTAGGTTTTCAGGCCCAAACCTAGAAACCGTCCATCCGATGGTTTTTCTCTGGCTCTACCACCAAACCGAAGCTGTAGAGGGGATGCACCACCCGTGCACCCCGTCCACCGACACGTGTCCCCAGGTCCTCGACCCGAGCAACACCGTGCCCGCAAGTCTTCGCTCGTCGCTGTCCCAGGCTGCCAGCCACCACAGCTGATCCTCGGGCCACCGGTCCCTCAGTCCAAGCCTCACGTCCGCCCTTCGCCACTCTCGGTCCCTGTAACACTCTGGTGTTAAGCAAACTAAAACTTGACATGTCATCATATGCACTGGCATTTCATTTGAGTGATAACCTGGTTATGCATTCACTAAAACAAGTTTATTATTTTATGCTTGTGTTTAGTTGATAAAAAGTGTTTAAGTAAAACCCTAGTTTATGTTTTCTTATGTGTGAGTAATGCTTTTATGCTTTATAGGGGTACTATGGTAATTTCTTATATAGTAGTTGAATTTTGGACCACATCTTGGTATTATGTCTCAATGGTGTATTTGGAACATGTTTCAAGTCGCCATTGGGGTATAATTCAAATTTGGTTGGAATTCAATTAAGTAATGTAATTAATTTAAAAATCCTCTTTTATTCCCTTTTATAGCAATCAAAATCTAAAAAGAATTTGAGTATGCTTCAAAAAGCAAAGTTGCTCCATTTTTGGTAAGGATCAACTTTGATGTTTAAAGTTTCTCAAGTTCTTATTTGAAATCAAAAGCAATTGTGAAAATACCCTTTTGTCCTTTTTGTCCCCTTTTGATTTGCAAATCCTAATTCAAAATCTGAGCATATTTTGGGTATCTTGCAAAAATAAAAGATGTTCAGTATTGAATTCTGAGCATTTGATATTTTGGTATATTTTCAACTTATATTCAAAAATCTAAAGTAATTTCAAATTTTGATAAGGGTAGAAAGGAGAAAGGGGGGGGATAAGCTCTTACTCCTGTTCATGGCGGCAGCAGGGCCGATCTTTTGATCGCCTGCTCTCGCGCGTGGACGACGATCTCTCCCGAACAAGCTCGCGTCTGTGACCGTGGCAAAGTGGAGTAGCTGCTGGCGTTTTTCTTCGCGTCGTGGCGCCTCCACCGGAGCTCACCGACCTCGGGTTGCCACCGGAGCACCGACGAACGTTATTTGATCCAATCTCCAAATTCACCGTCTCCAATCTTTTCCCATCCAAATTCATCGCGCCTATAAATAGTTCACTTCTTTGCGCATCTCCCGAACCTAGCCTCGTCATCTCTAACACACCAGAGCGCTCGTCCTCGCCGTTTTTCTTCCCGCCGGGCGAAATCGCCGCCGAGCTCGACCTCACCGTGGTCAGCCCAACCGGGCACTCCTCTACTCTCCTAGTATTGTGTTTCCGTTTCACCTTGACCCCAGGTTGCTCATCGGCTCGGTGGTTTTCCATTTGGTGTTCAGGTCTCGCCGGAACATCACCTTCCTCGTCGGAGTTTGCCGCCGGAAGCCACTGCTCCGTGGACTCCTTTTCTCCGTTCATCCTCCACTCAAACCATCTACACAAGCAGCACCAGGGTGAGCTACTGAAGCTTCCTAGCCCTTCCGTTCTACTGCTATCGATCTGAGTTCGCCGGAACAGCTCCGCCGTGGCTCGGTCCGCCGCCGTGCGTGGCCAGACCTCCCCGGAGCGGTAGAATTTAGGGTTAGATGCTCTATCGGCCGCGGGTGACTCGCTGGTGCTGGTGCTCGCGTCCGTTAGGTCTCTACTGGTCGGAGATGGCCGGCGTAAGGCTCGCCGTCGCTCGGTGCGCCGCCGTCCGTTCGGGCCAGGGTCGTGGACCTCCTCGTTGTAAAGACGAGAAAGTCCAGGGTGTTGGTTGCAAAGTCCGTGACTCAGTTAAATAGTGTCTTGGACTGCGGGTTAGTTTCCTTTAAGCCGAAGGGCTTTTCTGCAAAGTGACCAGCGCGCACGGGCGGGAGCCAGGCTGGGCCGGTTTTCGCGGGCGCTGGGCCGCACAGTCGCGGGCCGAAAGCCCCGTTTGGGCTAGATTTAAGTTTTTCTTTTTCTGGTTTTATGCACAGTAGCTAGTTTTGTTCTTTTTGCTATAATTAATATATAGCTCTGTTAATTATGAAATTTGACATGAGTAATGCTAACATGTCTATGCTAATATAAAAATTATACAACTTGAGTTTTGAGTAGTTTTTAAAACTGTTTTAAATAGGACTTTTAATTAATAAATGAAACTTTGATGATTTATGTAGTTTTCTGTGTTACTCCAAAAATCATAAAATTTGACATGTGAGTTTATATCCCTGATATACGCTTTCATAATTAATTTCATCTCTGTTTAACAAAGTATGATTTGGGTATAAGTAAAAGGCTATATAAAAGGGTTTATTAAATAAAATAAAAAGAAATAGATGTTCACTTTAGGATTGTGTGACTTTTGGGATTGTTTGACAACCAGTGGAAAACTAGCATGATTTGCTCCCTGGTTATGGACTCTTTATACAAGTATCTTTTTGTTGCTTGTTAAGTTGTATCATCATATTTAAAGAAAATAATAAAACTTGTTTAGTGCTAATAATAGCTAAAGTTGGTTTGTTGGTTTGCAACTTTACCGTGATGAAAGATTGTTTGAATAAATGTCTACAGCTTAGAAAATTTCCATCTTTACCATGATCATATCATGAGCATTCCATTGATCATGCATATGCACTTTTACGTGTAGCTCCCGTTGCGGAAGAATCCGATCCGCAGTGGATTTCTCCTGAGGGTGTGGACTCTTCTTCTTTTCCTGAGACTCCGGACTTCGCTGGCTCTCAAGGCAAGCCCCGGACATTAACCTTATCCTTGTGATTTTCTAAAGTTATTTCACTTGAGTAATATGATACATTAGGTAATAGGAGTTGGGTGAATCCTATTTGATGCATTACCTACCTTGATGATTCCAACCTTTAACCTGGATATCTGTTTATGAAAATGTTTAGTATGCTTAGCCAAGCTTTACTACTTTATTTATAGTAGATGCTTTTCAAAACGGTGGCTATGCTATGGGAGTAATGAATCATGAGACAACATGATAATGATAGTAACTTACAACAAGAGTGGAGTCTTGTTGTAAGATTACTCAACATAGGACCTGATCGTTGTTGGACCGCTGTGATTGAGACCTTTGAGTACAGCCCACATGCGGTCGTAAGCCTCGTCTATAGCTATTCCGATACCTGAGAACAGCTAACCGCGCACTGGGAGTGGAGAGATGGCGGGAGTAGCGTGTACCCTCGTGGGTTCACTAGTAGAGAAAGGGCCTTTAGTCCCGGCTAAAATGGGCTTTTAGTCCCGGGTATGCCAACCGGGACTAAGAATTCGGGACTAAAGGTCCCGGCCTTTAGTCCCGGGTGCATTCAACCGGGGCTAAAGGTCCACAGAGGAAAAAATAAATATGTGCTGTGTGAGATTCGAACTCAGCACATCTCGCCTCAGGCACGCTTACCAACTGAGCTACGCAACTCACGTGATGTAGTTCTGGACGTTTTCCTTTTGAATCCACTCGGGAAGGACCTTTAGCCCCGGTTGGTAACACCAACCGGGGCTAAAAGGACCTTTAGCCCCGGTTGGTAACACCAACCGGGGCTAAAAGGACCTTTAGTCCCGGTTGGTAACACCAACCGGGGCTAAAGGTTCACCCTTTAGCCCCGGTTGGTATTACCAACCGGGACTAAAGGTCCAGCACCTTTAGTCCGGGTTGATAATACCAACCGAGGCTAAAGATTCACCTTTAGCCCCGGTTGGTAACACCAACCGGGATTAAAGATCTTTAGCCCCGGACGCAATTTTTGTTCGAGACTATAGCTCAATTGATAGATCGTCCAAAGGCCTGTTCTCTAGTAGTGGTTGAAGTCCCGGATTGGAGGTGTACTGTACTCTCGGGTGGCTCGGACCCGTTCTTGTATGGGAGGATCTATAGATAGGGTTGATATATGCAAGATTAAGTTCTACATATGTCGTGTGGTACTGAATCCCCAGCTGGGTTTAATCGATTCGAATCGCCGTGTTTCCTCGGATATGGAGCCTCAATCCACTGTCCCGCACCGTAGTAAAGAATGGAATGGTTATGAAATGAGTTTTTAAAAAGGATGAAAGTTTAAGAATCTTTGGTTGGTTACAAACTTGAGTTAAAATTTGAAAATAGGTTTTACTTTTAGTAAGCTTTTACGCAAATAAAATGCTTTGACTTTGCTAAAGCCTTACCTTGAATCCCTAAAGCCTTCATACCTGAGTCTTCTTCTTTTCCCTAGACGGTTAAGTCTTGTTGAGTACTTTTGTACTCAGGGTTTGTTAACCCTTGTTGCAGGTGAGTACATGGATCCACCTTTTGATGGACAGTGCTACTTCACTCTAGTAGAAGAGAGTGATGATGATTCTAATGTGTGACCTTGGGCAAGTGAAAACTTTTATGTGTTATATGTATTATAAAGTTCCGAACCGTTTATGTAATAAGTACTTATGGTTTGTAAAACTCTAAGTTTTTAATCTATGTATTATAATCTTTCCGCTTATTCTGATTTATCTTACCTATAAAACTGTTGTAATACTGTGATGCTTGACAAGGGATTATCCTGGAAAGAATGTAATGTGGATGATTCGGGTTTCCCGAGGACACCCGACAGACCTCTTGAATCATTCGGAACTCGTGCACGCCGATCAAAGGTTCTTAGGACAATGATGGGTGCATGTGGGCCACTTAATTTAGGAGGTTCTGCCACAGCTTGGTATCAGAGCAGGAATTCCTTAGAAAGTATAACAGTATTTATTGTTGAAAACTTCAAAAGTTTTGAGTCAAACTAAATTTCAAATTAGTTTGAGTCCAAATTGCTTCTAAGACTTGTCTCATTCTTCTGACTTGCCTTGATTCATTCTTTAGACTTATCCTTCTATCTAAATGGATATGTTTTTAGTATAGTTATGGTGATATTTATATCTAAGGAACATTGTTTATAATATTGCCCTAATTATGAAAAGAAAGTTATTCACTTTTATAGTAAGTGACTATTTTAAAGTTAATTGTTTATTTGATGTATGCTTTGTTCGTAAGTTCGATTCATGCATCATGATTGATAACCTATAATTAACTTTCCCTCTTAAGAGTTGTTTCTAAATAAAGTTAATATAGTGGTTAATTATAAAACTCTATCTCTTAATCCTGGAACATATATAGTTCTAATCTTCAAAATGGATATATTTTAGCAGATGGCCCGTACTAGGCAGACTGCACGCAAGTGTACTGGACCTCGAGGTGTTCCTCGGCACGTTCTTGCCCCAAGAAATGATGGCCCTGCTGAGAGTGAGGGAAGTAACCAGCCCCTGGTTACTTACGAAGAAGGTGAAGGTAGTAACAGTGCCACTTCACAACTGCAGGCGGAAGTAGACCGCCTATACATGGATTTAGCTAGAGCAAATGGAGAAAGAATGAGGGGTAACCGAGAAAGAGAGGAGCTTAATGAACAATTGCAATATCACCACAAGAAACACCAGGAGTATGAGTGCAAGTGGAGGCAGGCCGTTGAGCAAAGGAACCGGGCACGAACCCGGGTAGATGTAATGAGGGATAATCAGAACCTCATGGCAAATCATCATGCCGATCTACATAGGCATATAGAGGAGCTGAACGCACAGTTGCAGCCAGAACCTGCCACACCACCACATCCTGAGAATGCTTCTGAAGAAGAAGAAGAAGAAGAAGAAGAAGAAGAAGGAGATGAGGAGTTAGAGCCGGTGGAAGATGAAGTCACATCTGAGGAAGAGTCATAGGTTTCGAGGTTGGATACACATAAGGTGTATCATAGTATCTTTCTGACTTTGTAACCTAGTTAGTCAGAAAACCTCTAATAATGGTCAGGTGTGTAAAATAGTGATATCGGTAGTCCGGCCCAAGAGCGGACTTGTATGAAAAAAAAAAGTTGACCATGATGTGCATGTTATAATGTGTATATGAATGTTAATCAAGGTATGGTTTGTTTAAACAGATGCCTGTTAACACTCGTGGAGCTAGTTCTTCTCATGGTGGGGATGATATCCCTAATGCACCACCGGTTCCACCCTCCTTGGCTGATGCAATTGCAGCATTGGTCAACGCAACCACCTTGTTGGCACAAAATCAGAATGGTGGTCAACGTGGTCGTGATCGAAATAATAGGGAAGAAACAACATATGTGGATTTCACTGACACTCGTCCTCCCGTATTCATAAAAGCAGATGAACCTTTGGAAGCGGATGACTGGCTCCGTACTATGGAGCAGAAGTTCAGTCTTATCAATTGTACCGAGATCCAGAAGCCAGCGTTAAAAAAGCTGTGGCAGAACCTCCTAAATTAAGTGGCCCACATGCACCCATCATTGTCCTAAGAACCTTTGATCGGCGTGCACGAGTTCCAAATGATTCAAGAGGTCTGTCGGGTGTCCTCGGGAAACCCGAATCATCCACATTACATTCTTTCCAGGATAATCCCTTGTCAAGCATCACAGTATTACAACAGTTTTATAGGTAAGATAAATCAGAGTAAGCGGAAAGATTATAATACATAGATTAAAAACTTAGAGTTTTACAAACCATAAGTACTTATTACATAAACGGTTCGGAACTTTATAATACATATAACACATAAAAGTTTTCACTTGCCCAAGGTCACACATTAGAATCATCATCACTCTCTTCTACTAGAGTGAAGTAGCACTGTCCATCAAAAGGTGGATCCATGTACTCACCTGCAACAAGGGTTAACAAACCCTGAGTACAAAAGTACTCAACAAGACTTAACCGTCTAGGGAAAAGAAGAAGACTCAGGTATGAAGGCTTTAGGGATTCAAGGTAAGGCTTTAGCAAAGTCAAAGCATTTTATTTGCGTAAAAGCTTACTAAAAGTAAAACCTATTTTCAAATTTTAACTCAAGTTTGTAACCAACCAAAGATTCTTAAACTTTCATCCTTTTTAAAAACTCATTTCATAACCATTCCATTCTTTACTACGGTGCGGGACAGTGGATTGAGGCTCCATATCCGAGGAAACACGGCGATTCGAATCGATTAAACCCAGCTGGGGATTCAGTACCACACGACATATGTAGAACTTAATCTTGCATATATCAACCCTATCTATAGATCCTCCCATACAAGAACGGGTCCGCGCCACCCGAGAGTACAGTACACCTCCAATCCGGGACTTCAACCCACGAGGGTACACGCTACTCCCGCCATCTCTCCACTCCCAGTGCGCGGTTAGCTGTTCTCAGGTATCGGAATAGCTATAGACGAGGCTTACGACCGCATGTGGGCTGTACTCAAAGGTCTCAATCACAGCGGTCCAACAACGATCAGGTCCTATGTTGAGTAATCTTACAACAAGACTCCACTCTTGTTGTAAGTTACTATCATTATCATGTTGTCTCATGATTCATTACTCCCATAGCATAGCCACCGTTTTGAAAAGCATCTACTATAAATAAAGTAGTAAAGCTTGGCTAAGCATACTAAACATTTTCATAAACAGATATCCAGGTTAAAGGTTGGAATCATCAAGGTAGGTAATGCATCAAATAGGATTCACCCAACTCCTATTACCTAATGTATCATATTACTCAAGTGAAATAACTTTAGAAAATCACAAGGATAAGGTTAATGTCCGGGGCTTGCCTTGAGAGTCAGCGAAGTCCGGAGTCTCAGGAAAAGAAGAAGAGTCCACACCCTCAGGAGAAATCCACTGCGGATCGGATTCTTCCGCAACGGGAGCTACACGTAAAAATGCATATGCATGATCAATGGAATGCTCATGATATGATCATGGTAAAGATGGAAATTTTCTAAGCTGTAGACATTTATTCAAACAATCTTTCATCACGGTAAAGTTGCAAACCAACAAACCAACTTTAGCTATTATTAGCACTAAACAAGTTTTATTATTTTCTTTAAATATGATGATACAACTTAACAAGCAACAAAAAGATACTTGTATAAAGAGTCCATAACCAGGGAGCAAATCATGCTAGTTTTCCACTGGTTGTCAAACAATCCCAAAAGTCACACAATCCTAAAGTGAACATCTATTTCTTTTTATTTTATTTAATAAACCCTTTTATATAGCCTTTTACTTATACCCAAATCATACTTTGTTAAACAGAGATGAAATTAATTATGAAAGCGTATATCAGGGATATAAACTCACATGTCAAATTTTATGATTTTTGGAGTAACACAGAAAACTACATAAATCATCAAAGTTTCATTTATTAATTAAAAGTCCTATTTAAAACAGTTTTAAAAACTACTCAAAACTCAAGTTGTATAATTTTTATATTAGCATAGACATGTTAGCATTACTCATGTCAAATTTCATAATTAACAGAGCTATATATTAATTATAGCAAAAAGAACAAAACTAGCTACTGTGCATAAAACCAGAAAAAGAAAAACTTAAATCTAGCCCAAACGGGGCTTTCGGCCCGCGACTGTGCGGCCCAGCGCCCGCGAAAACCGGCCCAGCCTGGCTCCCGCCCGTGCGCGCTGGTCACTTTGCAGAAAAGCCCTTCGGCTTAAAGGAAACTAACCCGCAGTCCAAGACACTATTTAACTGAGTCACGGACTTTGCAACCAACACCCTGGACTTTCTCGTCTTTACAACGAGGAGGTCCACGACCCTGGCCCGAACGGACGGCGGCGCACCGAGCGACGGCGAGCCTTACGCCGGCCATCTCCGACCAGTAGAGACCTAACGGACGCGAGCACCAGCACCAGCGAGTCACCCGCGGCCGATAGAGCATCTAACCCTAAATTCTACCGCTCCGGGGAGGTCTGGCCACACACGGCGGCGGACCGAGCCACGGCGGAGCTGTTCCGGCGAACTCAGATCGATAGCAGTAGAACGGAAGGGCTAGGAAGCTTCAGTAGCTCACCCTGGTGCTGCTTGTGTAGATGGTTTGAGTGGAGGATGAACGGAGAAAAGGAGTCCACGGAGCAGTGGCTTCCGGCGGCAAACTCCGACGAGGAAGGTGATGTTCCGGCGAGACCTGAACACCAAATGGAAAACCACCGAGCCGATGAGCAACCTGGGGTCAAGGTGAAACGGAAACACAATACAAGGAGAGTAGAGGAGTGCCCGGTTGGGCTGACCACGGTGAGGTCGAGCTCGGCGGCGATTTCGCCCGGCGGGAAGAAAAACGGCGAGGACGAGCGCTCTGGTGTGTTAGAGATGACGAGGCTAGGTTCGGGAGATGCGCAAAGAAGTGAACTATTTATAGGCGCGATGAATTTGGATGGGAAAAGATTGGAGACGGTGAATTTGGAGATTGGATCAAATAACGTTCGTCGGTGCTCCGGTGGCAACCCGAGGTCGGTGAGCTCCGGTGGAGGCGCCACGACGCGAAGAAAAACGCCAGCAGCTACTCCACTTTGCCACGGTCACAGACGCGAGCTTGTTCGGGAGAGATCGTCGTCCACGCGCGAGAGCAGGCGATCAAAAGATCGGCCCTGCTGCCGCCATGAACAGGAGTAAGAGCTTATCCCCCCCCTTTCTCCTTTCTACCCTTATCAAAATTTGAAATTACTTTAGATTTTTGAATATAAGTTGAAAATATACCAAAATATCAAATGCTCAGAATTCAATACTGAACATCTTTTATTTTTGCAAGATACCCAAAATATGCTCAGATTTTGAATTAGGATTTGCAAATCAAAAGGGGACAAAAAGGACAAAAGGGTATTTTCACAATTGCTTTTGATTTCAAATAAGAACTTGAGAAACTTTAAACATCAAAGTTGATCCTTACCAAAAATGGAGCAACTTTGCTTTTTGAAGCATACTCAAATTCTTTTTAGATTTTGATTGCTATAAAAGGGAATAAAATAGGATTTTTAAATTAATTACATTACTTAATTGAATTCCAACCAAATTTGAATTATACCCCAATGGCGACTTGAAACATGTTCCAAATACACCTTTGAGACATAATACCAAGATGTGGTCCAAAATTCAACTACTATATAAGAAATTACCATAGTACCCCTATAAAGCATAAAAGCATTACTCACACATAAGAAAACATAAACTAGGGTTTTACTTAAACACTTTTTATCAACTAAACACAAGCATAAAATAATAAACTTGTTTTAGTGAATGCATAACCAGGTTATCACTCAAATGAAATGCCAGTGCATATGATGACATGTCAAGTTTTAGTTTGCTTAACACCAGAGTGTTACAGCTCTTTCCCCCTAAAAGAAATCTCGTCCCGAGATTTAACCTGTAGGTTAACTAATGGAAAAGGAAATGTGTCAAACACTTCCATTACTAACCTTTACATAAAGCAGGGGATAGGTCATCATATAACAGATTACAAGGACTATACAGAAGAAAGGAACTCAGGAAAACTTTCTAAGAGAAACTCTTCCGACTCCCACGTGGCTTCTTCTTCAGTATGTTGATTCCATTGAACCTTGTAGAATCTAACAGTTCTTTTTCGAGTGACTCGATCTTTCTGGTCAAGAATCTTGACAGGATATTCTGAGTATGTCAGATCAGGCTCTAATTCAATCTCTTCAACATGAATGACATGATCAGGCACTTGAAGACATTTCTTTAACTGAGAGACATGGAACACATTATGGACTAAAGATAGCTGTGGTGGTAAATCAAGTTGATATGCCACCTTTCCACATCTTTTAAGGATCCGATAAGGACCTATATATCGTGGTGCCAACTTTCCTTTGATTCCAAATCGAGTAACTCCTTTCATTGGTGACATTTTGAGATAGACATAATCACCAATTTCAAAGGTAAGAGACCGACGTCTCTTATCGACATAACTCTTTTGCCTGGATTGTGCTTTCTTCATGTTTTCTCGAATCAATCTGACTTTTTCTTCAGCTTCTTTAACTAAGTCAACCCCGAAGAGACTACGTTCTCCAGATTCAGACCAGTTTAAAGGTGTTCTGCATCTTCTGCCATACAGAGCTTCAAATGGTGCCATCTTAATGCTCTCTTGATAACTATTATTGTAAGAGAACTCTGCTAAAGGCAAACATTCATCCCATTTCTCTGAATAACTGAGTGCACATGATCTTAGCATATCTTCTAAGATCTGATTAACTCTTTCAGTTTGACCCCCAGTCTGTGGATGGTAAGCTGTGCTGTGCAAAAGCTTAGTACCCAAAGATTCATGTAAATGCCTCCAGAAAACATTGACAAACTGTGTTCCTCTATCTGATATGATAGTCTTGGGTATACCATGCAAACTTATAATTCGATCAAAGTACATCTTAGCATAATTGGATGCATGATATGTTGTCTTGACAGGTAAGAAATGAGCTGACTTAGTTAGACGATCAATAATGACCCATATGGAATCAAACCCTTTTGATGTTCTGGGCAGACCCACTATGAAATCCATACTAATGTCATCCCACTTCCAAGATGGAATTGGCAACGGTTGCAACTCTCCAGCAGACCTAAGATGCACTGCTTTTACTTTCTGACAAGTATCACATTTAACTACATAACTAGCAATTTCAAGTTTCATCTTAGTCCACCAGAATCTCTGTTTCAGATCATAATACATCTTATTACTGCCTGGGTGTACTGAAAATCTTGTTGCATGAGCTTCATCAAGAATCTGCTTTCTGAGTTCAGGAACTTTTGGAACTACTAACCGATCCTTGAACCATATCACTCCGGCTTCATCTATTTTGAAATTAGAATTCTGCTTAGAGTGAATCTTTTCTTTCAGATGGATCATTCCCTTACTTTCCTTCTGGGCTGCAACGATCTGATCCTTAATGGATGATTGAACTATCATATTCGTGAGATTTCCTTGTGGAATCATTTCAAGGCTTAACCTTTCAAATTCATAGCACAAGGTAACATCGATTGGTTTGACTTCTAGACATTTGCAATGACCTTTTCGGCTGAGTGCATCTGCCACCACATTGGCTTTACCCGGGTGATAGTGTACTTCAATATCATAATCTTTTATCAGTTCTAACCATCTTCTCTGACGCATATTCAGTATATCATCAGATCAAACCATCAGATCAAGATAGATTTGAGATCAGGATATCATCAGATCAAGATCAAACCAGAAGATGTTCCAAAAACAGCATTTACTACTAGATATGGTCTGTATGAATATCTAGTCATGTCTTTTGGTCTGACCAATGCCCCAGCACATTTCATGTATTTGATGAATTCAGTGTTTATGCCAGAGCTAGATAAGTTCGTGGTTGTGTTTATTGATGACATCCTCATCTATTCCAAAACCAAAGAAGAGCATGTAGAACATCTCAGAATAGTGTTGACTCGCCTGAGAGAACATCAGTTATATGCTAAATTCAGTAAATGTGAGTTCTGGATAGATGAAGTTCAATTCTTGGGTCATGTTCTGTCAGCTGAAGGTGTTGCAGTAGATCCAAGCAAAGTTCAAGAAGTTCTTGACTGGGAGTCACCAACTTCAGTACATCAAGTTCGGAGTTTCTTAGGATTAGCAGGGTATTATCGTAGATTTATCCCTGACTTTTCCAAGATCTCTAAACCAATGACAACACTGCTAAAGAATGACACCAAGTTTGTATGGTCGTCAGAATGTGAAAAAGCTTTCCAGACTCTGAAAGAGTTATTAACAACGGCACCAGTACTAGCTCAGCCAGATATTGAAAAGTCCTTTGATGTCTTTTGTGATGCTTCAGGCAAAGGCATTGGGTGTGTACTGATGCAAGAAGGCAGAGTTATTGCCTATGCTTCACGACAGCTTAAATGGCACGAAGAACATTATCCAACACATGATCTAGAGTTGACAGCTGTAGTCCATGCTCTGAAGATCTGGCGACATTATTTGTTGGGTAATATTTGTCACATACACACTGATCATAAAAGCTTGAAATACATCTTCACTCAGTCTGAACTGAATATGCGTCAGAGAAGATGGTTAGAACTGATAAAAGATTATGATATTGAAGTACACTATCACCCGGGTAAAGCCAATGTGGTGGCAGATGCACTCAGCCGAAAAGGTCATTGCAAATGTCTAGAAGTCAAACCAATCGATGTTACCTTGTGCTATGAATTTGAAAGGTTAAGCCTTGAAATGATTCCACAAGGAAATCTCACGAATATGATAGTTCAATCATCCATTAAGGATCAGATCGTTGCAGCCCAGAAGGAAAGTAAGGGAATGATCCATCTGAAAGAAAAGATTCACTCTAAGCAGAATTCTAATTTCAAAATAGATGAAGCGGGAGTGATATGGTTCAAGGATCGGTTAGTAGTTCCAAAAGTTCCTGAACTCAGAAAGCAGATTCTTGATGAAGCTCATGCAACAAGATTTTCAGTACACCCAGGCAGTAATAAGATGTATTATGATCTGAAACAGAGATTCTGGTGGACTAAGATGAAACTTGAAATTGCTAGTTATGTAGTTAAATGTGATACTTGTCAGAAAGTAAAAGCAGTGCATCTTAGGTCTGCTGGAGAGTTGCAACCGTTGCCAATTCCATCTTGGAAGTGGGATGACATTAGTATGGATTTCATAGTGGGTCTGCCCAGAACATCAAAAGGGTTTGATTCCATATGGGTCATTATTGATCGTCTAACTAAGTCAGCTCATTTCTTACCTGTCAAGACAACATATCATGCATCCAATTATGCTAAGATGTACTCTGATCGAATTATAAGTTTGCATGGTATACCCAAGACTATCATATCAGATAGAGGAACACAGTTTGTCAATGTTTTCTGGAGGCATTTACATGAATCTTTGGGTACTAAGCTTTTGCACAGCACAGCTTACCATCCACAGACTGGGGGTCAAACTGAAAGAGTTAATCAGATCTTAGAAGATATGCTAAGATCATGTGCACTCAGTTATTCAGAGAAATGGGATGAATGTTTGCCTTTAGCAGAGTTCTCTTACAATAATAGTTATCAAGAGAGCATTAAGATGGCACCATTTGAAGCTCTGTATGGCAGAAGATGCAGAACACCTTTAAACTGGTCTGAATCTGGAGAACGTAGTCTCTTCGGGGTTGACTTACTTAAAGAAGCTGAAGAAAAAGTCAGATTGATTCGAGAAAACATGAAGAAAGCACAATCCAGGCAAAAGAGTTATGCCGATAAGAGACGTCGGTCTCTTACCTTTGAAATTGGTGATTATGTCTATCTCAAAGTGTCACCAATGAAAGGAGTTACTCGATTTGGAATCAAAGGAAAGTTGGCACCACGATATATAGGTCCTTATCGGATCCTTAAAAGATGTGGAAAGGTGGCATATCAACTTGATTTACCACCACAGCTATCTTTAGTCCATAATGTGTTCCATGTCTCTCAGTTAAAGAAATGTCTTCAAGTGCCTGATCATGTCATTCATGTTGAAGAGATTGAATTAGAGCCTGATCTGACATACTCAGAATATCCTGTCAAGATTCTTGACCAGAAAGATCGAGTCACTCGAAAAAGAACTGTTAGATTCTACAAGGTTCAATGGAATCAACATACTGAAGAAGAAGCCACGTGGGAGTCGGAAGAGTTTCTCTTAGAAAGTTTTCCTGAGTTCCTTTCTTCTGTATAGTCCTTGTAATCTGTTATATGATGACCTATCCCCTGCTTTATGTAAAGGTTAGTAATGGAAGTGTTTGACACATTTCCTTTTCCATTAGTTAACCTACAGGTTAAATCTCGGGACGAGATTTCTTTTAGGGGGAAAGAGCTGTAACACTCTGGTGTTAAGCAAACTAAAACTTGACATGTCATCATATGCACTGGCATTTCATTTGAGTGATAACCTGGTTATGCATTCACTAAAACAAGTTTATTATTTTATGCTTGTGTTTAGTTGATAAAAAGTGTTTAAGTAATACCCTAGTTTATGTTTTCTTATGTGTGAGTAATGCTTTTATGCTTTATAGGGGTACTATGGTAATTTCTTATATAGTAGTTGAATTTTGGACCACATCTTGGTATTATGTCTCAAAGGTGTATTTGGAACATGTTTCAAGTCGCCATTGGGGTATAATTCAAATTTGGTTGGAATTCAATTAAGTAATGTAATTAATTTAAAAATCCTATTTTATTCCCTTTTATAGCAATCAAAATCTAAAAAGAATTTGAGTATGCTTCAAAAAGCAAAGTTGCTCCATTTTTGGTAAGGATCAACTTTGATGTTTAAAGTTTCTCAAGTTCTTATTTGAAATCAAAAGCAATTGTGAAAATACCCTTTTGTCCTTTTTGTCCCCTTTTGATTTGCAAATCCTAATTCAAAATCTGAGCATATTTTGGGTATCTTGCAAAAATAAAAGATGTTCAGTATTGAATTCTGAACATTTGATATTTTGGTATATTTTCAACTTATATTCAAAAATCTAAAGTAATTTCAAATTTTGATAAGGGTAGAAAGGAGAAAGGGGGGGATAAGCTCTTACTCCTGTTCATGGCGGCAGCAGGGCCGATCTTTTGATCGCCTGCTCTCGCGCGTGGACGACGATCTCTCCCGAACAAGCTCGCGTCTGTGACCGTGGCAAAGTGGAGTAGCTGCTGGCGTTTTTCTTCGCGTCGTGGCGCCTCCACCGGAGCTCACCGACCTCGGGTTGCCACCGGAGCACCGACGAACGTTATTTGATCCAATCTCCAAATTCACCGTCTCCAATCTTTTCCCATCCAAATTCATCGCGCCTATAAATAGTTCACTTCTTTGCGCATCTCCCGAACCTAGCCTCGTCATCTCTAACACACCAGAGCGCTCGTCCTCGCCGTTTTTCTTCCCGCCGGGCGAAATCGCCGCCGAACTCGACCTCACCGTGGTCAGCCCAACCGGGCACTCCTCTACTCTCCTTGTATTGTGTTTCCGTTTCACCTTGACCCCAGGTTGCTCATCGGCTCGGTGGTTTTCCATTTGGTGTTCAGGTCTCGCCGGAACATCACCTTCCTCGTCGGAGTTTGCCGCCGGAAGCCACTGCTCCGTGGACTCCTTTTCTCCGTTCATCCTCCACTCAAACCATCTACACAAGCAGCACCAGGGTGAGCTACTGAAGCTTCCTAGCCCTTCCGTTCTACTGCTATCGATCTGAGTTCGCCGGAACAGCTCCGCCGTGGCTCGGTCCGCCGCCGTGCGTGGCCAGACCTCCCCGGAGCGGTAGAATTTAGGGTTAGATGCTCTATCGGCCGCGGGTGACTCGCTGGTGCTGGTGCTCGCGTCCGTTAGGTCTCTACTGGCCGGAGTTGGCCGGCGTAAGGCTCGCCGCCGCTCGGTGCGCCGCCGTCCGTTCGAGCCAGGGTCGTGGACCTCCTCGTTGTAAAGACGAGAAAGTCCAGGGTGTTGGTTGCAAAGTCCGTGACTCAGTTAAATAGTGTCTTGGACTGCGGGTTGGTTTCCTTTAAGCCGAAGGGCTTTTCTGCAAAGTGACCAGCGCGCACGGGCGGGAGCCAGGCTGGGCCGGTTTTCGCGGGCGCTGGGCCGCACAGTCGCGGGCCGAAAGCCCCGTTTGGGCTAGATTTAAGTTTTTCTTTTTCTGGTTTTATGCACAGTAGCTAGTTTTGTTCTTTTTGCTATAATTAATATATAGCTCTGTTAATTATGAAATTTGACATGAGTAATGCTAACATGTCTATGCTAATATAAAAATTATACAACTTGAGTTTTGAGTAGTTTTTAAAACTGTTTTAAATAGGACTTTTAATTAATAAATGAAACTTTGATGATTTATGTAGTTTTCTGTGTTACTCCAAAAATCATAAAATTTGACATGTGAGTTTATATCCCTGATATACGCTTTCATAATTAATTTCATCTCTGTTTAACAAAGTATGATTTGGGTATAAGTAAAAGGCTATATAAAAGGGTTTATTAAATAAAATAAAAAGAAATAGATGTTCACTTTAGGATTGTGTGACTTTTGGGATTGTTTGACAACCAGTGGAAAACTAGCATGATTTGCTCCCTGGTTATGGACTCTTTATACAAGTATCTTTTTGTTGCTTGTTAAGTTGTATCATCATATTTAAAGAAAATAAAAAAACTTGTTTAGTGCTAATAATAGCTAAAGTTGGTTTGTTGGTTTGCAACTTTACCGTGATGAAAGATTGTTTGAATAAATGTCTACAGCTTAGAAAATTTCCATCTTTACCATGATCATATCATGAGCATTCCATTGATCATGCATATGCACTTTTACGTGTAGCTCCCGTTGCGGAAGAATCCGATCCGCAGTGGATTTCTCCTGAGGGTGTGGACTCTTCTTCTTTTCCTGAGACTCCGGACTTCGCTGGCTCTCAAGGCAAGCCCCGGACATTAACCTTATCCTTGTGATTTTCTAAAGTTATTTCACTTGAGTAATATGATACATTAGGTAATAGGAGTTGGGTGAATCCTATTTGATGCATTACCTACCTTGATGATTCCAACCTTTAACCTGGATATCTGTTTATGAAAATGTTTAGTATGCTTAGCCAAGCTTTACTACTTTATTTATAGTAGATGCTTTTCAAAACGGTGGCTATGCTATGGGAGTAATGAATCATGAGACAACATGATAATGATAGTAACTTACAACAAGAGTGGAGTCTTGTTGTAAGATTACTCAACATAGGACCTGATCGTTGTTGGACCGCTGTGATTGAGACCTTTGAGTACAGCCCACATGCGGTCGTAAGCCTCGTCTATAGCTATTCCGATACCTGAGAACAGCTAACCGCGCACTGGGAGTGGAGAGATGGCGGGAGTAGCGTGTACCCTCGTGGGTTGAAGTCCCGGATTGGAGGTGTACTGTACTCTCGGGTGGCGCGGACCCGTTCTTGTATGGGAGGATCTATAGATAGGGTTGATATATGCAAGATTAAGTTCTACATATGTCGTGTGGTACTGAATCCCCAGCTGGGTTTAATCGATTCGAATCGCCGTGTTTCCTCGGATATGGAGCCTCAATCCACTGTCCCGCACCGTAGTAAAGAATGGAATGGTTATGAAATGAGTTTTTAAAAAGGATGAAAGTTTAAGAATCTTTGGTTGGTTACAAACTTGAGTTAAAATTTGAAAATAGGTTTTACTTTTAGTAAGCTTTTACGCAAATAAAATGCTTTGACTTTGCTAAAGCCTTACCTTGAATCCCTAAAGCCTTCATACCTGAGTCTTCTTCTTTTCCCTAGACGGTTAAGTCTTGTTGAGTACTTTTGTACTCAGGGTTTGTTAACCCTTGTTGCAGGTGAGTACATGGATCCACCTTTTGATGGACAGTGCTACTTCACTCTAGTAGAAGAGAGTGATGATGATTCTAATGTGTGACCTTGGGCAAGTGAAAACTTTTATGTGTTATATGTATTATAAAGTTCCGAACCGTTTATGTAATAAGTACTTATGGTTTGTAAAACTCTAAGTTTTTAATCTTTGTATTATAATCTTTCCGCTTACTCTGATTTATCTTACCTATAAAACTATTGTAATACTGTGATGCTTGACAAGGGATTATCCTGGAAAGAATGTAATGTGGATGATTCGGGTTTCCCGAGGACACCCGACAGACCTCTTGAATCATTTGGAACTCGTGCACGCCGATCAAAGGTTCTTAGGACAATGATGGGTGCATGTGGGCCACTTAATTTAGGAGGTTCTGCCACAGCTTGGTATCAGAGCAGGAATTCCTTAGAAAGTATAACAGTATTTATTGTTGAAAACTTCAAAAGTTTTGAGTCAAACTAAATTTCAAATTAGTTTGAGTCCAAATTGCTTCTAAGACTTGTCTCATTCTTCTGACTTGCCTTGATTCATTCTTTAGACTTATCCTTCTATCTAAATGGATATGTTTTTAGTATAGTTATGGTGATATTTATATCTAAGGAACATTGTTTATAATATTGCCCTAATTATGAAAAGAAAGTTATTCACTTTTATAGTAAGTGACTATTTTAAAGTTAATTGTTTATTTGATATATGCTTTGTTCGTAAGTTCGATTCATGCATCATGATTGATAACCTATAATTAACTTTCCCTCTTAAGAGTTGTTTCTAAATAAAGTTAATATAGTGGTTAATTATAAAACTCTATCTCTTAATCCTGGAACATATATAGTTCTAATCTTCAAAATGGATATATTTTAGCAGATGGCCCGTACTAGGCAGACTGCACGCAAGTGTACTGGACCTCGAGGTGTTCCTCGGCACGTTCTTGCCCCAAGAAATGATGGCCCTGCTGAGAGTGAGGGAAGTAACCAGCCCCTGGTTACTTACGAAGAAGGTGAAGGTAGTAACAGTGCCACTTCACAACTGCAGGCGGAAGTAGACCGCCTATACATGGATTTAGCTAGAGCAAATGGAGAAAGAATGAGGGGTAACCGAGAAAGAGAGGAGCTTAATGAACAATTGCAATATCACCACAAGAAACACCAGGAGTATGAGTGCAAGTGGAGGCAGACCGTTGAGCAAAGGAACCGGGCACGAACCCGGGTAGATGTAATGATGGATAATCAGAACCTCATGGCAAATCATCATGCCGATCTACATAGGCATATAGAGGAGCTGACCGCACAGTTGCAGCCAGAACCTGCCACACCACCACATCCTGAGAATGCTTCTGAAGAAGAAGAAGAAGAAGAAGAAGAAGAAGAAGGAGATGAGGAGTTAGAGCCGGTGGAAGATGAAGTCACATCTGAGGAAGAGTCATAGGTTTCGAGGTTGGATACACATAAGGTGTATCATAGTATCTTTCTAACTTTGTAACCTAGTTAGTCAGAAAACCTCTAATAATGGTCAGGTGTGTAAAATAGTGATATCGGTAGTCCGGCCCAAGAGCGGACTTGTATGAAAAAAAAATAAGTTGACCATGATGTGCATGTTATAATGTGTATATGAATGTTAATCAAGGTATGGTTTGTTTAAACAGATGCCTGTTAACACTCGTGGAGCTAGTTCTTCTCATGGTGGGGATGATATCCCTAATGCACCACCGGTTCCACCCTCCTTGGCTGATGCAATTGCAGCATTGGTCAACGCAACCACCTTGTTGGCACAAAATCAGAATGGTGGTCAATGTGGTCGTGGTCGAAATAATAGGGAAGAAACAACATATGTGGATTTCACTGACACTCGTCCTCCCGTATTCATAAAAGCAGATGAACCTTTGGAAGCGGATGACTGGCTCCGTACTATGGAGCAGAAGTTCAGTCTTATCAATTGTACCGAGATCCAGAAGCCAGCGTTTGCAGCGCAACAGCTTCGTGGCGCTGCAGGAGTTTGGTGGGCAAACCTATTAGCGGTTCAACCGGCTGGCCACCGAATCACGTGGGCTGAGTTCAAGGAAGCCTTCAGGGCTCACTATATTCCTGATGGAGTTATGAAGATGAAGCTTGAAGAGTTTTTAGCTCTTCGTCAAGGAGATGAACCAGTTATGCAGTACATTGGGAAGTTCAACCATCTGTCCCAATATGCTTTTGATCAAGTTAACACTGATGAGAAGAAGAAAGGATGTTTTATGCGTGGATTGAATACAAAGCTTCAATCTATGATGACCACTTGTGGCAATATGAATTTTAATGAGGCCGTGAATATTGCTATAGCCAGTGAAGAAAAGAACCGCAAGCATAAGGAGGCCAAAAAGAAGAGGGATTTGTATCAGGGTCTGGATCATCTGGCAGTAATAAGAAACGTCAGAGATTTGTATATCATCCAGCCCAGCAGTTCCGCCCATCTTATCGTCCACCTTATCGTCCGCCTCAGCAGCAGCAGTATTCTCAGAGGACTTTTGCAAGGCCTGCTATGCCTTTCAATAATCAACGTCAGTCGAATGTTCCTACTATTCGTCCACCGGTGCCACAAGTTATCAATTCTCCATGTTATAATTGTGGAAAGCCTGGACATTTCTCTCGTGACTGTCCTTATCCAAGGCAGAATGTTCCCAATGCCAATATACCAAGGCCAGCAGGAAATCAGCACGTCAATCAAAACAAGGGAAATGCACAGAACAATCAGAAGAATAAGGGTGCTCCAAAGACAGGAAAGGTTTTCCATACTCAAATAGAAGCTATTCCTGAAGGAGAACCTGTTATGCTTGGTATGTTCCCTGTTGCTCAACACCCAGCAGTTACACTTTTTGATTCTGGTGCATCGCATACTTTCATGAATAGAACATTTGCGGAAAAGCATGATATACCTATTGATGAAACAAAAGATAGATTCTTTATACAGTCACCTGGGGGTCGACTATGTACTAAGGAAATGGTACGTCAGGTACCTATAGATCTGGGTGGATATATATTTCCAACCTCCATGATAGTTTTAAAAGATCCAAGTATAGATGTGATCTTGGGTATGAATTGGATGAACCAGAGAGGTGCAGTGATAGACACCTTAAATAGAACCATCAAGCTTAACGTACCTAATAGTAAGTCTCAACTTTTTATCCATCTTCCTACTCTTAAGAGAGCAGTTGAGCGAGTGTGTGCTACCTCTGTCAAGGAAATCCAAGATATACCAGTGGTCTGTGAGTTTCCTGATGTGTTCCCAGAAGATTTACCTGGTCTGCCACCTGATCGTGATGTGGAGTTTGAAATAGAACTCAAACCAGGGACAGCACCAATAGCCAGAAGAGCTTATAGAATGCCACCAAAAGAGTTAGCAGAATTGAAAACCCAGTTGCAAGAGTTGCTAGATAAAGGTTTCATTCGACCTAGTTCGTCACCATGGGGTTGTCCAGCAATATTTGTGAAGAAGAAGGACCATACCTTAAGGTTATGTGTCGATTATCGCCCCTTGAATGAAGTAACAATTAAGAACAAGTATCCTTTGCCCCGTATTGATCTTCTCTTTGATCAACTTACCGGTGCGAAGGTATTCTCGAAGATAGATTTGAGATCAGGATATCATCAGATCAAGATCAAACCAGAAGATGTTCCAAAAACAGCATTTACTACTAGATATGGTCTGTATGAATATCTAGTCATGTCTTTTGGTCTGACCAATGCCCCAGCACATTTCATGTATTTGATGAATTCAGTGTTTATGCCAGAGCTAGATAAGTTCGTGGTTGTGTTTATTGATGACATCCTCATCTATTCCAAAACCAAAGAAGAGCATGCAGAACATCTCAGGGTAGTGTTGACTCGCCTGAGAGAACATCAGTTATATGCTAAATTCAGTAAATGTGAATTTTGGATAGACAAAGTTCAATTCTTAGGTCATGTTTTGTCAGCTGAAGGAATTGCAGTAGATCCAAGCAAAGTCCAAGAAGTTCTTGACTGGGAGTCACCAACTTCAGTACATCAAGTTCGGAGTTTCTTAGGATTAGCAGGATATTATCGTAGATTTATCCCTGACTTCTCCAAGATCTCTAAACCAATGACAACACTGCTAAAGAATGACACCAAGTTTGTATGGTCGTCAGAATGTGAAAAAGCTTTCCAGACTCTGAAAGAGTTATTAACAACGGCACCAGTACTAGCTCAGCCAGATATTGAAAAGTCCTTTGATGTCTTTTGTGATGCTTCAGGCAAAGGCATTGGGTGTGTACTGATGCAAGAAGGCAGAGTTATTGCCTATGCTTCACGACAGCTTAAACGGCACGAAGAACATTATCCAACACATGATCTAGAGTTGACAGCTGTAGTCCATGCTCTGAAGATCTGGCGAGATTATTTGTTGGGTAATATTTGTCACATATACACTGATCATAAAAGCTTGAAATACATCTTCACTCAGTCTGAACTGAATATGCGTCAGAGAAGATGGTTAGAACTGATAAAAGATTATGATATTGAAGTACACTATCACCCGGGTAAAGCCAATGTGGTGGCAGATGCACTCAGCCGAAAAGGTCATTGCAAATGTCTAGAAGTCAAACCAATCGATGTTACCTTGTGCTATGAATTTGAAAGGTTAAGCCTTGAAATGATTCCACAAGGAAATCTCACGAATATGATAGTTCAATCATCCATTAAGGATCAGATCGTTGCAGCCCAGAAGGAAAGTAAGGGAATGATCCATCTGAAAGAAAAGATTCACTCTAAGCAGAATTCTAATTTCAAAATAGATGAAGCGGGAGTGATATGGTTCAAGGATCGGTTAGTAGTTCCAAAAGTTCCTGAACTCAGAAAGCAGATTCTTGATGAAGCTCATGCAACAAGATTTTCAGTACACCCAGGCAGTAATAAGATGTATTATGATCTGAAACAGAGATTCTAGTGGACTAAGATGAAACTTGAAATTGCTAGTTATGTAGTTAAATATGATACTTGTCAGAAAGTAAAAGCAGTGCATCTTAGGTCTGCTGGAGAGTTGCAACCGTTGCCAATTCCATCTTGGAAGTGGGATGACATTAGTATGGATTTCATAGTGGGTCTGCCCAGAACATCAAAAGGGTTTGATTCCATATGGGTCATTATTGATCGTCTAACTAAGTCAGCTCATTTCTTACCTGTAAAGACAACATATCATGCATCCAATTATGCTAAGATGTACTTTGATCGAATTATAAGTTTGCATGGTATACCCAAGACTATCATATCAGATAGAGGAACACAGTTTGTCAATGTTTTCTGGAGGCATTTACATGAATCTTTGGGTACTAAGCTTTTGCACAGCACAGCTTACCATCCACAGACTGGGGGTCAAACTGAAAGAGTTAATCAGATCTTAGAAGATATGCTAAGATCCTGTGTGCTCAATTATTCAGAAAAATGGGACGAATGTTTGCCTTTAGCAGAGTTCTCTTATAACAATAGTTATCAAGAGAGTATTAAGATGGCACCGTTTGAAGCTCTATATGGCAGAAGATGCAGAACACCTTTAAACTGGTCTGAACCTGGAGAACGTAGTCTCTTCGGGGTTGACTTAGTTAAAGAAGCTGAAGAAAAAGTCAGATTGATTCGAGAAAACATGAAGAAAGCACAATCCAGGCAAAAGAGTTATGCCGATAAGAGACGTCGGTCTCTTACCTTTGAAATTGGTGATTATGTCTATCTCAAAGTGTCACCAATGAAAGGAGTTACTCGATTTGGAATCAAAGGAAAGTTGGCACCACGATATATAGGTCCTTAGGACAATGATGGGTGCTGTAACACTCTGGTGTTAAGCAAACTAAAACTTGACATGTCATCATATGCACTGGCATTTCATTTGAGTGATAACCTGGTTATGCATTCACTAAAACAAGTTTATTATTTTATGCTTGTGTTTAGTTGATAAAAAGTGTTTAAGTAAAACCCTAGTTTATGTTTTCTTATGTGTGAGTAATGCTTTTATGCTTTATAGGGGTACTATGGTAATTTCTTATATAGTAGTTAAATTTTGGACCACATCTTGGTATTATGTCTCAAAGGTGTATTTGGAACATGTTTCAAGTCGCCATTGGGGTATAATTCAAATTTGGTTGGAATTCAATTAAGTAATGTAATTAATTTAAAAATCCTATTTTATTCCCTTTTATAGCAATCAAAATCTAAAAAGAATTTGAGTATGCTTCAAAAAGCAAAGTTGCTCCATTTTTGGTAAGGATCAACTTTGATGTTTAAAGTTTCTCAAGTTCTTATTTGAAATCAAAAGCAATTGTGAAAATACCCTTTTGTCCTTTTTGTCCCCTTTTGATTTGCAAATCCTAATTCAAAATCTGAGCATATTTTGGGTATCTTGCAAAAATAAAAGATGTTCAGTATTGAATTCTGAGCATTTGATATTTTGGTATATTTTCAACTTATATTCAAAAATCTAAAGTAATTTCAAATTTTGATAAGGGTAGAAAGGAGAAAGGGGGGGGATAAGCTCTTACTCCTGTTCATGGCGGCAGCAGGGCCGATCTTTTGATCGCCTGCTCTCGCGCGTGGACGACGATCTCTCCCGAACAAGCTCGCGTCTGTGACCGTGGCAAAGTGGAGTAGCTGCTGGCGTTTTTCTTCGCGTCGTGGCGCCTCCACCGGAGCTCACCGACCTCGGGTTGCCACCGGAGCACCGACGAACGTTATTTGATCCAATCTCCAAATTCACCGTCTCCAATCTTTTCCCATCCAAATTCATCGCGCCTATAAATAGTTCACTTCTTTGCGCATCTCCCGAACCTAGCCTCGTCATCTCTAACACACCAGAGCGCTCGTCCTCGCCGTTTTTCTTCCCGCCGGGCGAAATCGCCGCCGAGCTCGACCTCACCGTGGTCAGCCCAACCGGGCACTCCTCTACTCTCCTTGTATTGTGTTTCCGTTCCACCTTGACCTCAGGTTGCTCATCGGCTCGGTGGTTTTCCATTTGGTGTTCAGGTCTCGCCGGAACATCACCTTCCTCGTCGGAGTTTGCCGCCGGAAGCCACTGCTCCGTGGACTCCTTTTCTCCGTTCATCCTCCACTCAAACCATCTACACAAGCAGCACCAGGGTGAGCTACTGAAGCTTCCTAGCCCTTCCGTTCTACTGCTATCGATCTGAGTTCGCCGGAACAGCTCCGCCGTGGCTCGGTCCGCCACCGTGCGTGGCCAGACCTCCCCGGAGCGGTAAAATTTAGGGTTAGATGCTCTATCGGCCGCGGGTGACTCGCTGGTGCTGGTGCTCGCGTCCGTTAGGTCTCTACTGGCCGGAGTTGGCCGGCGTAAGGCTCGCCGCCACTCGGTGCGCCGCCGTCCGTTCGAGCCAGGGTCGTGGACCTCCTCGTTGTAAAGACGAGAAAGTCCAGGGTGTTGGTTGCAAAGTCCGTGACTCAGTTAAATAGTGTCTTGGACTGCGGGTTGGTTTCCTTTAAGCCGAAGGGCTTTTCTGCAAAGTGACCAGCGCGCACGGGCGGGAGCCAGGCTGGGCCGGTTTTCGCGGGCGCTGGGCCGCACAGTCGCGGGCCGAAAGCCCCGTTTGGGCTAGATTTAAGTTTTTCTTTTTTCGGGTTTTATGCACAGTAGCTAGTTTTGTTCTTTTTGCTATAATTAATATATAGCTCTGTTAATTATGAAATTTGACATGAGTAATGCTAACATGTCTATGCTAATATAAAAATTATACAACTTGAGTTTTGAGTAGTTTTTAAAACTGTTTTAAATAGGACTTTTAATTAATAAATGAAACTTTGATGATTTATGTAGTTTTCTGTGTTACTCCAAAAATCATAAAATTTGACATGTGAGTTTATATCCCTGATATACGCTTTCATAATTAATTTCATCTCTGTTTAACAAAGTATGATTTGGGTATAAGTAAAAGGCTATATAAAAGGGTTTATTAAATAAAATAAAAAGAAATAGATGTTCACTTTAGGATTGTGTGACTTTTGGGATTGTTTGACAACCAGTGGAAAACTAGCATGATTTGCTCCCTGGTTATGGACTTTTTATACAAGTATCTTTTTGTTGCTTGTTAAGTTGTATCATCATATTTAAAGAAAATAATAAAACTTGTTTAGTGCTAATAATAGCTAAAGTTGGTTTGTTGGTTTGCAACTTTACCGTGATGAAAGATTGTTTGAATAAATGTCTACAGCTTAGAAAATTTCCATCTTTACCATGATCATATCATGAGCATTCCATTGATCATGCATATGCACTTTTACGTGTAGCTCCCGTTGCGGAAGAATCCGATCCGCAGTGGATTTCTCCTGAGGGTGTGGACTCTTCTTCTTTTCCTGAGACTCCGGACTTCGCTGACTCTCAAGGCAAGCCCCGGACATTAACCTTATCCTTGTGATTTTCTAAAGTTATTTCACTTGAGTAATATGATACATTAGGTAATAGGAGTTGGGTGAATCCTATTTGATGCATTACCTACCTTGATGATTCCAACCTTTAACCTGGATATCTGTTTATGAAAATGTTTAGTATGCTTAGCCAAGCTTTACTACTTTATTTATAGTAGATGCTTTTCAAAACGGTGGCTATGCTATGGGAGTAATGAATCATGAGACAACATGATAATGATAGTAACTTACAACAAGAGTGGAGTCTTGTTGTAAGATTACTCAACATAGGACCTGATCGTTGTTGGACCGCTGTGATTGAGACCTTTGAGTACAGCCCACATGCGGTCGTAAGCCTCGTCTATAGCTATTCCGATACCTGAGAACAGCTAACCGCGCACTGGGAGTGGAGAGATGGCGGGAGTAGCGTGTACCCTCGTGGGTTGAAGTCCCGGATTGGAGGTGTACTGTACTCTCGGGTGGCGCGGACCCGTTCTTGTATGGGAGGATCTATAGATAGGGTTGATATATGCAAGATTAAGTTCTACATACGTCGTGTGGTACTGAATCCCCAGCTGGGTTTAATCAATTCGAATCGCCGTGTTTCCTCGGATATGGAGCCTCAATCCACTGTCCCGCACCGTAGTAAAGAATGGAATGGTTATGAAATGAGTTTTTAAAAAGGATGAAAGTTTAAGAATCTTTGGTTGGTTACAAACTTGAGTTAAAATTTGAAAATAGGTTTTACTTTTAGTAAGCTTTTACGCAAATAAAATGCTTTGACTTTGCTAAAGCCTTACCTTGAATCCCTAAAGCCTTCATACCTGAGTCTTCTTCTTTTCCCTAGACGGTTAAGTCTTGTTGAGTACTTTTGTACTCAGGGTTTGTTAACCCTTGTTGCAGGTGAGTACATGGATCCACCTTTTGATGGACAGTGCTACTTCACTCTAGTAGAAGAGAGTGATGATGATTCTAATGTGTGACCTTGGGCAAGTGAAAACTTTTGTGTGTTATTTATATTATAAAGTTCCGAACCGTTTATGTAATAAATACTTATGGTTTGTAAAACTCTAAGTTTTTAATCTATGTATTATAATCTTTCCGCTTACTCTGATTTATCTTACCTATAAAACTGTTGTAATACTGTGATGCTTGACAAGGGATTATCCTGGAAAGAATGTAACGTGGATGATTCGGGTTTCCCAAGGACACCCGACAGACCTCTTGAATCATTTGGAACTCGTGCACGCCGATCAAAGGTCCTTAGGACAATGATGGGTGCATGTGGGCCACTTAATTTAGGAGGTTCTGCCACAGCTTGGTATCAGAGCAGGAATTCCTTAGAAAGTATAACAGTATTTATTGTTGAAAACTTCAAAAGTTTTGAGTCAAACTAAATTTCAAATTAGTTTGAGTCCAAATTGCTTCTAAGACTTGTCTCATTCTTCTGACTTGCCTTGATTCATTCTTTAGACTTATCCTTCTATCTAAATGGATATGTTTTTAGTATAGTTATGGTGATATTTATATCTAAGGAACATTGTTTATAATATTGCCCTAATTATGAAAAGAAAGTTATTCACTTTTATAGTAAGTGACTATTTTAAAGTTAATTGTTTATTTGATGTATGCTTTGTTCGTAAGTTCGATTCATGCATCATGATTGATAACCTATAATTAACTTTCCCTCTTAAGAGTTGTTTCTAAATAAAGTTAATATAGTGGTTAATTATAAAACTCTATCTCTTAATCCTGGAACATATATAGTTCTAATCTTCAAAATGGATATATTTTAGCAGATGGCCCGTACTAGGCAGACTGCACGCAAGTGTACTGGACCTCGAGGTGTTCCTCGGCACGTTCTTGCCCCTAGAAATGATGGCCCTGCTGAGAGTGAGGGAAGTAACCAGCCCCTGGTTACTTACGAAGAAGGTGAAGGTAGTAACAGTGCCACTTCACAACTGCAGGCGGAAGTAGACCGCCTATACATGGATTTAGCTAGAGCAAATGGAGAAAGAATGAGGGGTAACCGAGAAAGAGAGGAGCTTAATGAACAATTGCAATATCACCACAAGAAACACCAGGAGTATGAGTGCAAGTGGAGGCAGGCCGTTGAGCAAAGGAACCGGGCACGAACCCGGGTAGATGTAATGAGGGATAATCAGAACCTCATGGCAAATCATCATGCCGATCTACATAGGCATATAGAGGAGCTGACCGCACAGTTGCAGCCAGAACCTGCCACACCACCACATCCTGAGAATGCTTCTGAAGAAGAAGAAGAAGAAGAAGAAGAAGAAGAAGAAGAAGGAGATGAGGAGTTAGAGCCGGTGGAAGATGAAGTCACATCTGAGGAAGAGTCATAGGTTTCGAGGTTGGATACACATAAGGTGTATCATAGTATCTTTCTGACTTTGTAACCTAGTTAGTCAGAAAACCTCTAATAATGGTCAGGTGTGTAAAATAGTGATATCGGTAGTCCGGCCCAAGAGCGGACTTGTATGAAAAAAAAAATAAGTTGACCATGATGTGCATGTTATAATGTGTATATGAATGTTAATCAAGGTATGGTTTGTTTAAACAGATGCCTGTTAACACTCGTGGAGCTAGTTCTTCTCATGGTGGGGATGATATCCCTAATGCACCACCGGTTCCACCCTCCTTGGCTGATGCAATTGCAGCATTGGTCAACGCAACCACCTTGTTGGCACAAAATCAGAATGGTGGTCAACGTGGTCGTGGTCGAAATAATAGGGAAGAAACAACATATGTGGATTTCACTGACACTCGTCCTCCCGTATTCATAAAAGCAGATGAACCTTTGGAAGCGGATGACTGGCTCCGTACTATGGAGCAGAAGTTCAGTCTTATCAATTGTACCGAGATCCAGAAGCCAACGTTTGCAGCGCAACAGCTTCGTGGCGCTGCAGGAGTTTGGTGGGCAAACCTATTAGCGGTTCAACCGGCTGGCCACCGAATCACGTGGGCTGAGTTCAAGGAAGCCTTCAGGGCTCACTATATTCCTGATGGAGTTATGAAGATGAAGCTTGAAGAGTTTTTAGCTCTTCGTCAAGGAGATGAACCAGTTATGCAGTACATTGGGAAGTTCAACCATCTGTCCCAATATGCTTTTGATCAAGTTAACACTGATGAGAAGAAGAAAGGATGTTTTATGCGTGGATTGAATACAAAGCTTCAATCTATGATGACCACTTGTGGCAATATGAATTTTAATGAGGCCGTGAATATTGCTATAGCCAGTGAAGAAAAGAACCGCAAGCATAAGGAGGCCAAAAAGAAGAGGGGATTTGTATCAGGGTCTGGATCATCTGGCAGTAATAAGAAACGTCAGAGATTTGTATATCATCCAGCCCAGCAGTTCCGCCCATCTTATCGTCCACCTTATCGTCCGCCTCAGCAGCAGCAGTATTCTCAGAGGACTTTTGCAAGGCCTGCTATGCCTTTCAATAATCAACGTCAGTCGAATGTTCCTACTATTCGTCCACCAGTGCCACAAGTTATCAATTCTCCATGTTATAATTGTGGAAAGCCTGGACATTTCTCTCGTGACTGTCCTTATCCAAGGCAGAATGTTCCCAATGCCAATATACCAAGGCCAGCAGGAAATCAGCACGTCAATCAAAACAAGGGAAATGCACAGAACAATCAGAAGAATAAGGGTGCTCCAAAGACAGGAAAGGTTTTCCATACTCAAATAGAAGCTATTCCTGAAGGAGAACCTGTTATGCTTGGTATGTTCCCTGTTGCTCAACACCCAGCAGTTACACTTTTTGATTCTGGTGCATCGCATACTTTCATGAATAGAACATTTGCGGAAAAGCATGATATACCTATTGATGAAACAAAAGATAGATTCTTTATACAGTCACCTGGGGGTCGACTATGTACTAAGGAAATGGTACGTCAGGTACCTATAGATCTGGGTGGATATATATTTCCAACCTCCATGATAGTTTTAAAAGATCCAAGTATAGATGTGATCTTGGGTATGAATTGGATGAACCAGAGAGGTGCAGTGATAGACACCTTAAATAGAACCATCAAGCTTAACGTACCTAATAGTAAGTCTCAACTTCTTATCCATCTTCCTACTCTTAAGAGAGCAGTTGAGCGAGTGTGTGCTACCTCTGTCAAGGAAATCCAAGATATACCAGTGGTCTGTGAGTTTCCTGATGTGTTCCCAGAAGATTTACCTGGTCTGCCACCTGATCGTGATGTGGAGTTTGAAATAGAACTCAAACCAGGGACAGCACCAATAGCCAGAAGAGCTTATAGAATGCCACCAAAAGAGTTAGCAGAATTGAAAACCCAGTTGCAAGAGTTGCTAGATAAAGGTTTCATTCGACCTAGTTCGTCACCATGGGGTTGTCCAGCAATATTTGTGAAGAAGAAGGACCATACCTTAAGGTTATGTGTCGATTATCGCCCCTTGAATGAAGTAACAATTAAGAACAAGTATCCTTTGCCCCGTATTGATCTTCTCTTTGATCAACTTACCGGTGCGAAGGTATTCTCGAAGATAGATTTGAGATCAGGATATCATCAGATCAAGATCAAACCAGAAGATGTTCCAAAAACAGCATTTACTACTAGATATGGTCTGTATGAATATCTAGTCATGTCTTTTGGTCTGACCAATGCCCCAGCACATTTCATGTATTTGATGAATTCAGTGTTTATGCCAGAGCTAGATAAGTTCGTGGTTGTGTTTATTGATGACATCCTCATCTATTCCAAAACCAAAGAAGAGCATGCAGAACATCTCAGGGTAGTGTTGACTCGCCTGAGAGAACATCAGTTATATGCTAAATTCAGTAAATGTGAATTTTGGATAGACAAAGTTCAATTCTTAGGTCATGTTTTGTCAGCTGAAGGAATTGCAGTAGATCCAAGCAAAGTCCAAGAAGTTCTTGACTGGGAGTCACCAACTTCAGTACATCAAGTTCGGAGTTTCTTAGGATTAGCAGGATATTATCGTAGATTTATCCCTGACTTCTCCAAGATCTCTAAACCAATGACAACACTGCTAAAGAATGACACCAAGTTTGTATGGTCGTCAGAATGTGAAAAAGCTTTCCAGACTCTGAAAGAGTTATTAACAACGGCACCAGTACTAGCTCAGCCAGATATTGAAAAGTCCTTTGATGTCTTTTGTGATGCTTCAGGCAAAGGCATTGGGTGTGTACTGATGCAAGAAGGCAGAGTTATTGCCTATGCTTCACGACAGCTTAAACGGCACGAAGAACATTATCCAACACATGATCTAGAGTTGACAGCTGTAGTCCATGCTCTGAAGATCTGGCGACATTATTTGTTGGGTAATATTTGTCACATATACACTGATCATAAAAGCTTGAAATACATCTTCACTCAGTCTGAACTGAATATGCGTCAGAGAAGATGGTTAGAACTGATAAAAGATTATGATATTGAAGTACACTATCACCCGGGTAAAGCCAATGTGGTGGCAGATGCACTCAGCCGAAAAGGTCATTGCAAATGTCTAGAAGTCAAACCAATCGATGTTACCTTGTGCTATGAATTTGAAAGGTTAAGCCTTGAAATGATTCCACAAGGAAATCTCACGAATATGATAGTTCAATCATCCATTAAGGATCAGATCGTTGCAGCCCAGAAGGAAAGTAAGGGAATGATCCATCTGAAAGAAAAGATTCACTCTAAGCAGAATTCTAATTTCAAAATAGATGAAGCGGGAGTGATATGGTTCAAGGATCGGTTAGTAGTTCCAAAAGTTCCTGAACTCAGAAAGCAGATTCTTGATGAAGCTCATGCAACAAGATTTTCAGTACACCCAGGCAGTAATAAGATGTATTATGATCTGAAACAGAGATTCTGGTGGACTAAGATGAAACTTGAAATTGCTAGTTATGTAGTTAAATGTGATACTTGTCAGAAAGTAAAAGCAGTGCATCTTAGGTCTGCTGGAGAGTTGCAACCGTTGCCAATTCCATCTTGGAAGTGGGATGACATTAGTATGGATTTCATAGTGGGTCTGCCCAGAACATCAAAAGGGTTTGATTCCATATGGGTCATTATTGATCGTCTAACTAAGTCAGCTCATTTCTTACCTGTCAAGACAACATATCATGCATCCAATTATGCTAAGATGTACTTTGATCGAATTATAAGTTTGCATGGTATACCCAAGACTATCATATCAGATAGAGGAACACAGTTTGTCAATGTTTTCTGGAGGCATTTACATGAATCTTTGGGTACTAAGCTTTTGCACAGCACGGCTTACCATCCACAGACTGGGGGTCAAACTGAAAGAGTTAATCAGATCTTAGAAGATATGTTAAGATCCTGTGTGCTCAATTATTCAGAAAAATGGGACGAATGTTTGCCTTTAGCAGAGTTCTCTTATAACAATAGTTATCAAGAGAGTATTAAGATGGCACCGTTTGAAGCTCTATATGGCAGAAGATGCAGAACACCTTTAAACTGGTCTGAACCTGGAGAACGTAGTCTCTTCGGGGTTGACTTAGTTAAAGAAGCTGAAGAAAAAGTCAGATTGATTCGAGAAAACATGAAGAAAGCACAATCCAGGCAAAAGAGTTATGCCGATAAGAGACGTCGGTCTCTTACCTTTGAAATTGGTGATTATGTCTATCTCAAAGTGTCACCAATGAAAGGAGTTACTCGATTTGGAATCAAAGGAAAGTTGGCACCATGATATATAGGTCCTTATCGGATCCTTAAAAGACGTGGAAAGGTGGCATATCAACTTGATTTACCACCACAGCTATCTTTAGTCCATAATGTGTTCCATGTCTCTCAGTTAAAGAAATGTCTTCAAGTGCCTGATCATGTCATTCATGTTGAAGAGATTGAACTAGAGCCTGATCTGACGTACTCAGAATATCCTATCAAGATTCTTGACCAGAAAGATCGAGTTACTCGAAAAAGAACTGTTAGATTCTACAAGGTTCAATGGAATCAACATACTGAAGAAGAAGCCACGTGGGAGTCGGAAGAGTTTCTCTTAGAAAGTTTTCCTGAGTTCCTTTCTTCTGTATAGTCCTTGTAATCTGTTATATGATGACCTATCCCCTGCTTTATGTAAAGGTTAGTAATGGAAGTGTTTGACACATTTCCTTTTCCATTAGTTAACCTACAGGTTAAATCTCGGGACGAGATTTCTTTTAGGGGGAAAGAGCTGTAACACTCTGGTGTTAAGCAAACTAAAACTTGACATGTCATCATATGCACTGGCATTTCATTTGAGTGATAACCTGGTTATGCATTCACTAAAACAAGTTTATTATTTTATGCTTGTGTTTAGTTGATAAAAAGTGTTTAAGTAAAACCCTAGTTTATGTTTTCTTATGTGTGAGTAATGCTTTTATGCTTTATAGGGGTACTATGGTAATTTCTTATATAGTAGTTGAATTTTGGACCACATCTTGGTATTATGTCTCAAAGGTGTATTTGGAACATGTTTCAAGTCGCCATTGGGGTATAATTCAAATTTGGTTGGAATTCAATTAAGTAATGTAATTAATTTAAAAATCCTATTTTATTCCCTTTTATAGCAATCAAAATCTAAAAAGAATTTGAGTATGCTTCAAAAAGCAAAGTTGCTCCATTTTTGGTAAGGATCAACTTTGATGTTTAAAGTTTCTCAAATTCTTATTTGAAATCAAAAGCAATTGTGAAAATACCCTTTTGTCCTTTTTGTCCCCTTTTGATTTGCAAATCCTAATTCAAAATCTGAGCATATTTTGGGTATCTTGCAAAAATAAAAGATGTTCAGTATTGAATTCTGAGCATTTGATATTTTGGTATATTTTCAACTTATATTCAAAAATCTAAAGTAATTTCAAATTTTGATAAGGGTAGAAAGGAGAAAGGGGGGGGATAAGCTCTTACTCCTGTTCATGGCGGCAGCAGGGCCGATCTTTTGATCGCCTGCTCTCGCGCGTGGACGACGATCTCTCCCGAACAAGCTCGCGTCTGTGACCGTGGCAAAGTGGAGTAGCTGCTGGCGTTTTTCTTCGCGTCGTGGCGCCTCCACCGGAGCTCACCGACCTCGGGTTGCCACCGGAGCACCGACGAACGTTATTTGATCCAATCTCCAAATTCACCGTCTCCAATCTTTTCCCATCCAAATTCATCGCGCCTATAAATAGTTCACTTCTTTGCGCATCTCCCGAACCTAGCCTCGTCATCTCTAACACACCAGAGCGCTCGTCCTCGCCGTTTTTCTTCCCGCCGGGCGAAATCGCCGCCGAGCTCGACCTCACCGTGGTCAGCCCAACCGGGCACTCCTCTACTCTCCTTGTATTGTGTTTCCGTTTCACCTTGACCTCAGGTTGCTCATCGGCTCGGTGGTTTTCCATTTGGTGTTCAGGTCTCGCCGGAACATCACCTTCCTCGTCGGAGTTTGCCGCCGGAAGCCACTGCTCCGTGGACTCCTTTTCTCCGTTCATCCTCCACTCAAACCATCTACACAAGCAGCACCAGGGTGAGCTACTGAAGCTTCCTAGCCCTTCCGTTCTACTGCTATCGATCTGAGTTCGCCAGAACAGCTCCGCCGTGGCTCGGTCCGCCGCCGTGCGTGGCCAGACCTCCCCGGAGCGGTAGAATTTAGGGTTAGATGCTCTATCGGCCGCGGGTGACTCGCTGGTGCTGGTGCTCGCGTCCGTTAGGTCTCTACTGGCCGGAGTTGGCCGGCGTAAGGCTCGCCGCCGCTCGGTGCACCGCCGTCCGTTCGAGCCAGGGTCGTGGACCTCCTCGTTGTAAAGACGAGAAAGTCCAGGGTGTTGGTTGCAAAGTCCGTGACTCAGTTAAATAGTGTCTTGGACTGCGGGTTGGTTTCCTTTAAGCCGAAGGGCTTTTCTGCAAAGTGACCAGCGCGCACGGGCGGGAGCCGGGCTGGGCCGGTTTTCGCGGGCGCTGGGCCGCACAGTCGCGGGCCGAAAGCCCCGTTTGGGCTAGATTTAAGTTTTTCTTTTTCTGGTTTTATGCACAGTAGCTAGTTTTGTTCTTTTTGCTATAATTAATATATAGCTCTGTTAATTATGAAATTTGACATGAGTAATGCTAACATGTCTATGCTAATATAAAAATTATACAACTTGAGTTTTGAGTAGTTTTTAAAACTGTTTTAAATAGGACTTTTAATTAATAAATGAAACTTTGATGATTTATGTAGTTTTCTGTGTTACTCCAAAAATCATAAAATTTGACATGTGAGTTTATATCCCTGATATACGCTTTCATAATTAATTTCATCTCTGTTTAACAAAGTATGATTTGGGTATAAGTAAAAGGCTATATAAAAGGGTTTATTAAATAAAATAAAAAGAAATAGATGTTCACTTTAGGATTGTGTGACTTTTGGGATTGTTTGACAACCAGTGGAAAACTAGCATGATTTGCTCCCTGGTTATGGACTCTTTATACAAGTATCTTTTTGTTGCTTGTTAAGTTGTATCATCATATTTAAAGAAAATAATAAAACTTGTTTAGTGCTAATAATAGCTAAAGTTGGTTTGTTGGTTTGCAACTTTACCGTGATGAAAGATTGTTTGAATAAATGTCTACAGCTTAGAAAATTTCCATCTTTACCATGATCATATCATGAGCATTCCATTGATCATGCATATGCACTTTTACGTGTAGCTCCCGTTGCGGAAGAATCCGATCCGCAGTGGATTTCTCCTGAGGGTGTGGACTCTTCTTCTTTTCCTGAGACTTCGGACTTCGCTGACTCTCAAGGCAAGCCCCGGACATTAACCTTATCCTTGTGATTTTCTAAAGTTATTTCACTTGAGTAATATGATACATTAGGTAATAGGAGTTGGGTGAATCCTATTTGATGCATTACCTACCTTGATGATTCCAACCTTTAACCTGGATATCTGTTTATGAAAATGTTTAGTATGCTTAGCCAAGCTTTACTACTTTATTTATAGTAGATGCTTTTCAAAACGGTGGCTATGCTATGGGAGTAATGAATCATGAGACAACATGATAATGATAGTAACTTACAACAAGAGTGGAGTCTTGTTGTAAGATTACTCAACATAGGACCTGATCGTTGTTGGACCGCTGTGATTGAGACCTTTGAGTACAGCCCACATGCGGTCGTAAGCCTCATCTATAGCTATTCCGATACCTGAGAACAGCTAACCGCGCACTGGGAGTGGAGAGATGGCGGGAGTAGCGTGTACCCTCGTGGGTTGAAGTCCCGGATTGGAGGTGTACTGTACTCTCGGGTGGCGCGGACCCGTTCTTGTATGGGAGGATCTATAGATAGGGTTGATATATGCAAGATTAAGTTCCACATATGTCGTGTGGTACTGAATCCCTAGCTGGGTTTAATCGATTCGAATCGCCGTGTTTCCTCGGATATGGAGCCTCAATCCACTGTCCCGCACCGTAGTAAAGAATGGAATGGTTATGAAATGAGTTTTTAAAAAGGATGAAAGTTTAAGAATCTTTGGTTGGTTACAAACTTGAGTTAAAATTTGAAAATAGGTTTTACTTTTAGTAAGCTTTTACGCAAATAAAATGCTTTGACTTTGCTAAAGCCTTACCTTGAATCCCTAAAGCCTTCATACCTGAGTCTTCTTCTTTTCCCTAGACGGTTAAGTCTTGTTGAGTACTTTTGTACTCAGGGTTTGTTAACCCTTGTTGCAGGTGAGTACATGGATCCACCTTTTGATGGACAGTGCTACTTCACTCTAGTAGAAGAGAGTGATGATGATTCTAATGTGTGACCTTGGGCAAGTGAAAACTTTTGTGTGTTATTTATATTATAAAGTTCCGAACCGTTTATGTAATAAATACTTATGGTTTGTAAAACTCTAAGTTTTTAATCTATGTATTATAATCTTTCCGCTTACTCTGATTTATCTTACCTATAAAACTGTTGTAATACTGTGATGCTTGACAAGGGATTATCCTGGAAAGAATGTAACGTGGATGATTCGGGTTTCCCAAGGACACCCGACAGACCTCTTGAATCATTTGGAACTCGTGCACGCCGATCAAAGGTCCTTAGGACAATGATGGGTGCATGTGGGCCACTTAATTTAGGAGGTTCTGCCACAGTTCGGAAGCCCATCTCCAAAGAACTCTAAAGTTAAGCGTGCTTGGCCTAGAGAAATTTAGGGATGGGTTACCGACCGGGAAATTCTTCCCGGGTGCGCACGAGTGAGGACAAAGTGCGCAGAAAAGACTGGTGTTGGTCTGTGAGGGAAGTCTATGTCCTAGAAAAGCTGCCAGATGTAAGTGGGCCCGGCCGCATGGAGGCGGGACGTTACAGAATAAAAGAAGAAGACTCAGGTATGAAGGCTTTAGGGATTCAAGGTAAGGCTTTAGCAAAGTCAAAGCATTTTATTTGCGTAAAAGCTTACTAAAAGTAAAACCTATTTTCAAATTTTAACTCAAGTTTGTAACCAACCAAAGATTCTTAAACTTTCATCCTTTTTAAAAACTCATTTCATAACCATTCCATTCTTTACTACAGTGCGGGACAGTGGATTGAGGCTCCATATCCGAGGAAACACGGCGATTCGAATCGATTAAACCCAGCTGGGGATTCAGTACCACACGACATATGTAGAACTTAATCTTGCATATATCAACCCTATCTATAGATCCTCCCATACAAGAACGGGTCCGCGCCACCCGAGAGTACAGTACACCTCCAATCCGGGACTTCAACCCACGAGGGTACACGCTACTCCCGCCATCTCTCCACTCCCAGTGCGTGGTTAGCTGTTCTCAGGTATCGGAATAGCTATAGACGAGGCTTACGACCGCATGTGGGCTGTACTCAAAGGTCTCAATCACAGCGGTCCAACAACGATCAGGTCCTATGTTGAGTAATCTTACAACAAGACTCCACTCTTGTTGTAAGTTACTATCATTATCATGTTGTCTCATGATTCATTACTCCCATAGCATAGCCACCGTTTTGAAAAGCATCTACTATAAATAAAGTAGTAAAGCTTGGCTAAGCATACTAAACATTTTCATAAACAGATATCCAGGTTAAAGGTTGGAATCATCAAGGTAGGTAATGCATCAAATAGGATTCACCCAACTCCTATTACCTAATGTATCATATTACTCAAGTGAAATAACTTTAGAAAATCACAAGGATAAGGTTAATGTCCGGGGCTTGCCTTGAGAGTCATCGAAGTCCGGAGTCTCAGGAAAAGAAGAAGAGTCCACACCCTCAGGAGAAATCCACTGCGGATCGGATTCTTCCGCAATGGGAGCTACACGTAAAAGTGCATATGCATGATCAATGGAATGCTCATGATATGATCATGGTAAAGATGGAAATTTTCTAAGCTGTAGACATTTATTCAAACAATCTTTCATCACGGTAAAGTTGCAAACCAACAAACCAACTTTAGCTATTATTAGCACTAAACAAGTTTTATTATTTTCTTTAAATATGATGATACAACTTAACAAGCAACAAAAAGATACTTGTATAAAGAGTCCATAACCAGGGAGCAAATCATGCTAGTTTTCCACTGGTTGTCAAACAATCCCAAAAGTCACACAATCCTAAAGTGAACATCTATTTCTTTTTATTTTATTTAATAAACCCTTTTATATAGCCTTTTACTTATACCCAAATCATACTTTGTTAAACAGAGATGAAATTAATTATGAAAGCGTATATCAGGGATATAAACTCACATGTCAAATTTTATGATTTTTGGAGTAACACAGAAAACTACATAAATCATCAAAGTTTCATTTATTAATTAAAAGTCCTATTTAAAACAGTTTTAAAAACTACTCAAAACTCAAGTTGTATAATTTTTATATTAGCATAGACATGTTAGCATTACTCATGTCAAATTTCATAATTAACAGAGCTATATATTAATTATAGCAAAAAGAACAAAACTAGCTACTGTGCATAAAACCAGAAAAAGAAAAACTTAAATCTAGCCCAAACGGGGCTTTCGGCCCGCGACTGTGCGGCCCAGCGCCCGCGAAAACCGGCCCAGCCTGGCTCCCGCCCGTGCGCGCTGGTCACTTTGCAGAAAAGCCCTTCGGCTTAAAGGAAACTAACCCGCAGTCCAAGACACTATTTAACTGAGTCACGGACTTTGCAACCAACACCCTGGACTTTCTCGTCTTTACAACGAGGAGGTCCACGACCCTGGCTCGAACGGACGGCGGCGCACCGAGCGGCGGCGAGCCTTACGCCGGCCAACTCCGGCCAGTAGAGACCTAACGGACGCGAGCACCAGCACCAGCGAGTCACCCGCGGCCGATAGAGCATCTAACCCTAAATTCTACCGCTCCGGGGAGGTCTGGCCACGCACGGCGGCGGACCGAGCCACGGCGGAGCTGTTCCGGCGAACTCAGATCGATAGCAGTAGAACGGAAGGGCTAGGAAGCTTCAGTAGCTCACCCTGGTGCTGCTTGTGTAGATGGTTTGAGTGGAGGATGAACGGAGAAAAGGAGTCCACGGAGCAGTGGCTTCCGGCGGCAAACTCCGACGAGGAAGGTGATGTTCCGGCGAGACCTGAACACCAAATGGAAAACCACCGAGCCGATGAGCAACCTGGGGTCAAGGTGAAACGGAAACACAATACAAGGAGAGTAGAGGAGTGCCCGGTTGGGCTGACCACGGTGAGGTCGAGCTCGGCGGCGATTTCGCCCGGCGGGAAGAAAAACGGCGAGGACGAGCGCTCTGGTGTGTTAGAGATGACGAGGCTAGGTTCGGGAGATGCGCAAAGAAGTGAACTATTTATAGGCGCGATGAATTTGGATGGGAAAAGATTGGAGACGGTGAATTTGGAGATTGGATCAAATAACGTTCGTCGGTGCTCCGGTGGCAACCCGAGGTCGGTGAGCTCCGGTGGAGGCGCCACGACGCGAAGAAAAACGCCAGCAGCTACTCCACTTTGCCACGGTCACAGACGCGAGCTTGTTCGGGAGAGATCGTCGTCCACGCGCGAGAGTAGGCGATCAAAAGATCGGCCCTGCTGCAGCCATGAACAGGAGTAAGAGCTTATCCCCCCCCCCCCTTTCTCCTTTCTACCCTTATCAAAATTTGAAATTACTTTAGATTTTTGAATATAAGTTGAAAATATACCAAAATATCAAATGCTCAGAATTCAATACTGAACATCTTTTATTTTTGCAAGATACCCAAAATATGCTCAGATTTTAAATTAGGATTTGCAAATCAAAAGGGGACAAAAAGGACAAAAGGGTATTTTCACAATTGCTTTTGATTTCAAATAAGAACTTGAGAAACTTTAAACATCAAAGTTGATCCTTACCAAAAATGGAGCAACTTTGCTTTTTGAAGCATACTCAAATTCTTTTTAGATTTTGATTGCTATAAAAGGGAATAAAATAGGATTTTTAAATTAATTATATTACTTAATTGAATTCCAACCAAATTTGAATTATACCCCAATGGCGACTTGAAACATGTTCCAAATACACCTTTGAGACATAATACCAAGATGTGGTCCAAAATTCAACTACTATATAAGAAATTACCATAGTACCCCTATAAAGCATAAAAGCATTACTCACACATAAGAAAACATAAACTAGGGTTTTACTTAAACACTTTTTATCAACTAAACACAAGCATAAAATAATAAACTTGTTTTAGTGAATGCATAACCAGGTTATCACTCAAATGAAATGCCAGTGCATATGATGACATGTCAAGTTTTAGTTTGCTTAACACCAGAGTGTTACAGTGGCGCTGCAGGAGTTTGGTGGGCAAACCTATTAGCGGTTCAACCGGCTGGCCACCGAATCACGTGGGCTGAGTTCAAGGAAGCCTTCAGGGCTCACTATATTCCTGATGGAGTTATGAAGATGAAGCTTGAAGAGTTTTTAGCTCTTCGTCAAGGAGATGAACCAGTTATGCAGTACATTGGGAAGTTCAACCATCTGTCCCAATATGCTTTTGATCAAGTTAACACTGATGAGAAGAAGAAAGGATGTTTTATGCGTGGATTGAATACAAAGCTTCAATCTATGATGACCACTTGTGGCAATATGAATTTTAATGAGGCCGTGAATATTGCTATAGCCAGTGAAGAAAAGAATCGCAAGCATAAGGAGGCCAAAAAGAAGAGGGGATTTGTATCAGGGTCTGGATCATCTGGCAGTAATAAGAAACGTCAGAGATTTGTATATCATCCAGCCCAGCAGTTCCGCCCATCTTATCGTCCACCTTATCGTCCGCCTCAGCAGCAGCAGTATTCTCAGAGGACTTTTGCAAGGCCTGCTATGCCTTTCAATAATCAACGTCAGTCGAATGTTCCTACTATTCGTCCACCGGTGCCACAAGTTATCAATTCTCCATGTTATAATTGTGGAAAGCCTGGACATTTCTCTCGTGACTGTCCTTATCCAAGGCAGAATGTTCCCAATGCCAATATACCAAGGCCAGCAGGAAATCAGCACGTCAATCAAAACAAGGGAAATGCACAGAACAATCAGAAGAATAAGGGTGCTCCAAAGACAGGAAAGGTTTTCCATACTCAAATAGAAGCTATTCCTGAAGGAGAACCTGTTATGCTTGGTATGTTCCCTGTTGCTCAACACCCAGCAGTTACACTTTTTGATTCTGGTGCATCGCATACTTTCATGAATAGAACATTTGCGGAAAAGCATGATATACCTATTGATGAAACAAAAGATAGATTCTTTATACAGTCACCTGGGGGTCGACTATGTACTAAGGAAATGGTACGTCAGGTACCTATAGATCTGGGTGGATATATATTTCCAACCTCCATGATAGTTTTAAAAGATCCAAGTATAGATGTGATCTTGGGTATGAATTGGATGAACCAGAGAGGTGCAGTGATAGACACCTTAAATAGAACCATCAAGCTTAACGTACCTAATAGTAAGTCTCAACTTCTTATCCATCTTCCTACTCTTAAGAGAGCAGTTGAGCGAGTGTGTGCTACCTCTGTCAAGGAAATCCAAGATATACCAGTGGTCTGTGAGTTTCCTGATGTGTTCCCAGAAGATTTACCTGGTCTGCCACCTGATCGTGATGTGGAGTTTGAAATAGAACTCAAACCAGGGACAGCACCAATAGCCAGAAGAGCTTATAGAATGCCACCAAAAGAGTTAGCAGAATTGAAAACCCAGTTGCAAGAGTTGCTAGATAAAGGTTTCATTCGACCTAGTTCGTCACCATGGGGTTGTCCAGCAATATTTGTGAAGAAGAAGGACCATACCTTAAGGTTATGTGTCGATTATCGCCCCTTGAATGAAGTAACAATTAAGAACAAGTATCCTTTGCCCCGTATTGATCTTCTCTTTGATCAACTTACCGGTGCGAAGGTATTCTCGAAGATAGATTTGAGATCAGGATATCATCAGATCAAGATCAAACCAGAAGATGTTCCAAAAAATAGCATTTACTACTAGATATGGTCTGTATGAATATCTAGTCATGTCTTTTGGTCTGACCAATGCCCCAGCACATTTCATGTATTTGATGAATTCAGTGTTTATGCCAGAGCTAGATAAGTTCGTGGTTGTGTTTATTGATGACATCCTCATCTATTCCAAAACCAAAGAAGAGCATGCAGAACATCTCAGGGTAGTGTTGACTCGCCTGAGAGAACATCAGTTATATGCTAAATTCAGTAAATGTGAATTTTGGATAGACAAAGTTCAATTCTTAGGTCATGTTTTGTCAGCTGAAGGAATTGCAGTAGATCCAAGCAAAGTCCAAGAAGTTCTTGACTGGGAGTCACCAACTTCAGTACATCAAGTTCGGAGTTTCTTAGGATTAGCAGGATATTATCGTAGATTTATCCCTGACTTCTCCAAGATCTCTAAACCAATGACAACACTGCTAAAGAATGACACCAAGTTTGTATGGTCGTCAGAATGTGAAAAAGCTTTCCAGACTCTGAAAGAGTTATTAACAACGGCACCAGTACTAGCTCAGCCAGATATTGAAAAATCCTTTGATGTTTATTGTGATGCTTCAGGCAAAGGTATTGGGTGTGTACTGATGCAAGAAGGCAGAGTCATTGCCTATGCTTCACGACAGCTTAAGCGGCACGAAGAACATTATCCAACACATGATCTAGAGTTGACAGCTGTAGTCCATGCTCTGAAGATCTGGCGACATTATTTGTTGGGTAATATTTGTCACATATACACTGATCATAAAAGCTTGAAATACATCTTCACTCTAGTAGAAGAGAGTGATGATGATTCTAATGTGTGACCTTGGGCAAGTGAAAACTTTTGTGTGTTATTTATATTATAAAGTTCCGAACCGTTTATGTAATAAATACTTATGGTTTGTAAAACTCTAAGTTTTTAATCTATGTATTATAATCTTTCCGCTTACTCTGATTTATCTTACCTATAAAACTGTTGTAATACTGTGATGCTTGACAAGGGATTATCCTGGAAAGAATGTAACGTGGATGATTCGGGTTTCCCAAGGACACCCGACAGACCTCTTGAATCATTTGGAACTCGTGCACGCCGATCAAAGGTCCTTAGGACAATGATGGGTGCATGTGGGCCACTTAATTTAGGAGGTTCTGCCACAGTCCCTCGGCACGACACGTCTCTACTTGACCTTCACCTTGCCTCTGATCACTGTCTCTGTGCTCGACACCTGCACAACACAAGTCAAAGAACATGCGATCAAACCCGTTGACAATCACTCATCACTTGAGACTCGGCATACACCCATGTATCCGCATCTTGTTTAACTAGTTATCCAAGGCAAAAGTGTTCTCCAAGATTGACCTGAGGTCAGGTTACCATCAGATCAAGATCAGAAAGGAGGACATACCAAAAATAGCTTTCGCCACTAGATATGGACTTTATGAGTATCTAGTCATGTCATTTGGATTGACAAATGCACCGGCACATTTCATGTATGTGATGAATTCCATCTTTATGCCCGAATTGGACAAGTTTGTTGTGGTATTCATTGATGACATCTTGGTGTACTCCGAGAATGAGCAAGACCATGCTGAGCACTTACGAGTTGTCTTAACCCGGCTTCGAGAGCATAAATTGTATGCAAAGTTTAGCAAGTGTGAATTTTGGTTAAAGAAAGTGCCTTTTCTCGGACACATCCTTTCAGAAGAAGGAATCTCTGTGGACCCCACTAAAGTGCAGGAAGTTATGGATTGGAAAGCGCCCACTAGCGTGCATGAGGTCCGTAGCTTTTTGGGATTGGCCGGATATTATCGTAGGTTTATTCCGGACTTCTCAAGGATAGCAAAGCCTATGACCCGTTTGACTTAGAAAAACAAGAAATTTGAATGGACTTCGGAGTGTGAAGCAACATTTCGCACTCTTCGGACGTTGTTGACTACCGCACCAGTTTTGGCTCAACCAAATCTGGAGGAACCTTTTGATGTGTTTTGTGATGCGTCCAAGATTGGACTTGGATGTGTGCTTATGCAGAATGGAAGAGTCATAGCCTATGCTTCACGTCAGTTACGACCATATGAAGAGAACTACCCAACTCACGATCTGGAATTGGCCACAGTAGTTCATGCACTCAAGATTTGGAGGCACTATCTTATGGGCAACCTTTGTCACGTGTATACAGATCACAAAAGTTTGAAGTATATCTTCACTCAACCTGAGTTAAATATGAGGCAGAGAAGATGGTTAGAACTGATCAAGGATTATAACCTGGAAGTGCATTACCACCCTGGAAAAGCGAATGTCGTGGCAGATGCTTTGAGCCGCAAGACTCATTGCAACTCCAGGCAACCACTGTTGGAAAATGGATTCAACCTGATGCACCCCGTTATGCTGAATAATATCACCATACAGTGTACCCTAGAAAGTGATATTGTCGAAGGGCAAAAGACCAATGAAGAAATCTGTCAGATCAAGAAGAGACTAGAAACAAATAGTTCGTTAAACTTTCGAGTCGATGAGCAAGGGATCTTATGGTATAATCAAAGGTTGGTAGTACCCAAGGATACAGAACTGAGAAACAGGATTTTGAATGAAGCTCACAATTCAAAATTGTCTATTCATCCAGGAAGTAGTAAGATGTACCAGAATTTGAAAACAAGGTATTGGTGGTCTAAAATGAAAAGAGAGGACGCAGCTTATGTCGCTAAATGCGATACTTGTTGCAGGATTAAGGCTATACATTTGAAGCCAGTCGGACTGTTGCAACCTCTGTCAATTCCGGAGTGGAAATGGGAAGAAATTAGTATGGACTTTATCACAGGACTGCCAGTTACCCAAAAGGGGCATGATTCTATTTGGGTTATCGTGGATCGGTTGTCAAAAGTGGCTCACTTCATACCAGTAAAGACTACATATCGACCTCACCAATATGCAAATTTGTACATTCAGAACATCTTAAGGTTACACAGGATTCCCAAAAGGATTGTTTCTGACAGAGGACCCCAGTTCATAGCTCGTTTTTGGGAACAGTTGCACAAGGAGTTAGGAACCAAGTTGGTACGCAGTTCCGCTTACCACACCCAAACCGCAGGATAAACAAAAAGAGTGAATCAAATTTTGGAAGATATTCTCAGAGCATGTGTGCTTTCCTCAGGAGAATCATGGGAAAAGTGGTTACCTCTAGCAGAGTTCTCTTACAACAACAGCTATCAAGAGAGTATAAAAATGGCACCGTTCGAAGTTTTGTATGGACGAAGATGTAGAACACTAGTAAACTGGGTCGAATCAGGAGATCGAGGATTCTATGGATCAGATTATGTGAAGGATCCTGAAGAGATTGTGCAAACCATGCAGCAACATATCAAGGCAGCACAGTCTCGACAGAAAAGTTATGCTGACACCCGAAGGAGACCTTTGGAATTCCAAGTAGGAGACTATGTTTACCTTAAAGTCTCACCCATGAGAAAAGTCCAATGTTTTGGAATCAAGAAGAAGTTAGCACCTCGATATGTGGGACCGTATCAGATCATAGCTAAAAAGGGTGAAGTGGCGTACGAAGTACAGTTACCCCCGGAGATGAGTGCAATCTTCCCGGTGTTCCATGTGTCACAATTAAAGAAGTGTCTCCGAGTGCCCGAACGAGAAGAAGTTTGAATCCCAGATGTCACTATCGGATAAGACCTGGAGTATTACGAACAACCACAAGAGATCTTGGACACTAAGACCAGAGCAACTCGCAACCATGAAGTCAAGACTTACAAGATTCTCTGGAGTAATCATGGACCCAATGATGCTACCTGGGAGACCGAAGAATACTTGCGCGTGAATTACCCCGCTTTCTTTAATAAGTGGTACGTAACCTAAATCTCGAGATGAGATTTCTTTAAAGGGGGAAGGTGAAAGCCCTAGTTTGGTTTTGGCTAATTGATGAAACCTATTTGGTCTAATCATATTGCTAAGCATGTGTGTAGCTTATAAGAAAGGATTGTGACCAAGCCAAGTGGTGGAGCTAGCAAGGTGGCAACCATGGAGGATGGTGATGGCCACAAGCACTCAAGAGATCAAGTGCTCTACCATTGGTGAAATGAAGAAGAGAAGAGATGGAGCAAAGAGGCCCGAAGGCAAAGGTATAACCTATAGGGCTCTTTGTTTTGGTGATCAAGACACTTAGCGAGTGTGATCACATTTAGGATACATAGCCGTACTATTAAGAGGAGATTATTCACGGCTTATGCGGTGTTCAAGTGCCACTAGGTGTTCTCTAACATATCGATGCTATAAACCTAGTGAGTGTCTAACAAAACCCTTGAAAAATGCTTTGCAAAATGCTGACACACGTGCACAAGTGTTGAAACACTTTGGTGTTGGCGCATGGGAGCAAGGGTAGAAGTTAGAAAGCGAAAGGTGCTGAGTTATCAGCATCGGACGCTGAAGGCGATAGCATCGGACGCTGGGCTGAGCGTCCGATGGTTAACCCTAGTTTCTATCAAAAGTTGAAAGAGCATCAGACGCTGGCAACGGACGCTTAGGAAACACTGTTGCAGGGTCCGATGGTGATGACGTGGCGCGAGCTAGCTTTCCAGGGAGCATCGGACGCTGGCCTGCATTCGATGCAGATCCATCAGACGCGTTCGATGTGATTTGGCCCTCTCTGGAACCTCTCTTTATGGTCATCAGACGTAGAGGTTGAGCGTCCGATGTCAAGGTGCCGGCGCGTCCGATGTGGTGCAGAAAAGAGCTGAGATAAGCAGTGGCATCGGAGCGTCCGATGCCTAGCATCGGCGCGTCCGATGTCACTTTAACTGTGGCGCGAAGGGAAATAACCATTGGGATGGGGCAGCCTGTATCCATATCAGGGAGACACGTGGCTCCATCCAGAGCATCGGACGCTGGGGTAGCGTCCGATGGCCAAGCATCGGCGCATCCGATGCCCCCGATTTCAGCCCAACGGCTAGGCCAACTTGTGTGGCCTATTTAAGGGGCTTGGCCGGCTCACTTGGATTCTCTCTTGCACATTTTGATTCCTAAGCATACTAGTGAGCTTTGGCAAGCCTCCCCACTCATCCCCCAAGTTGATTTGATCAAACCAAGTGAGATTGAGTGATCTAGTGCGTGATTTGAAAGAGTTCAATCTAGTGGCACTAGTTCTTCGCATCGGCATTGAGTTTTCTTGTTACTCTTAGCATTTGCCAGTGCCTAGACGGCTTGGAGGTGTTGAGGTGGTTTCGGCAAGAGAAGGAGATTGTTCTTGGCCACCACCGATCGTGATTGTGAGAGGTTTTGGAGCCTCACCTCGCTGGAGCAGCAAGAGGCATCCTTAGTGGATTGCTCGTGTCATTGAGCTACCTCACTAGCGGTAGATTCTTGTGGCGCTCTTTGTGAGCTTGGCTTGGTGCCAATTAGCCACCGGGTCACCTAGTGTTGGTCGACACAACGGGGAGTAGCGTGTCGGCAAGCACGTGAACCTCGGGATAAATCTTTGTCTCTCGAGTGCTTATTGTGATTGTGTCTCCATCTTGGTCATTGGTCTTCATCTTCATATCTTTGGTGATTGGTCTCACAAGTGGATTTCACCGATGATTGGCTCTCTACTAGACGATCCCGAAGGATCGGTGAAACTTTTTCTACCTAGCTCGTCTACCTTGTCTATTTACTTTGAGCTATTTCTTTTGTATAGATATTATCTCTTGTTCTATATCTTTTGTCATATACCTTGTGTAGCTAGTTGAAGTTTAGCTTGCTTAGTTTATCTTTCGCACATACTTGTCTCATATACCCTTTTGTATATCATACTTGTGCTAGAGCTAGACTATTTTATTCCGCATTAGATATTAGCTCTAGTTGATTGTGTGATATATAAATATTAGGTAGAATTGTTGGATAGGTGGCTTGCAACACACTATTAGGCTAGCGCAAAAAGCTTTGCCATTTGTTATACTAATAGTGTTTGCCTAAGTGATTTTGTAGATTTTTAATTAGGCTATTCACCCCCTCTAGCCAATTTGGACCTTTCAAGTGGTATCAGAGCTGTGGTCACCGTTCGTTTGAGGCTTAACATCCTCCGGTGTTAAAATGGCTCAAATCAACTATATGGGGAAGCCACCACATTTTTTACGGTACCAACTTTGATTGTTGGAAGAGGAAGATGTGTGCATTCACAAGAGGAATGAATAGAAAGATATGGGATGTGATTGAGCATGACTTTGCGGTGATTGACACCGCCGATCCAACTCCAAGAGAAGAAGAGAAGCTCCAATGGAATGATGTGGCAATCAACTTGTTCTATGAAGCATTTGACACAAAGGTGTTTGAGCAAATCAAGGATCTTGAAAGAGCAAGTGAGAAATGGGAGAGATTGGAGGAGACTTATGAAGGCACCAAGGCCATGAAGGGAGCCAAGCTCTACATTCTCAAAGACAAGCTTGCTACCTTCAAGATGCAAGATGATGAGAGCATACCAGAGATGTTTCACCGGTTGCAAGTTATTATCAATGACTTGAAGGCTTTGGGAGAGAAGGTGGAGGACAAGGACTTTTCTCACAAGTTCTTGAGATGCTTACCACCAAGGTTTGATACTTTGGTGACCATCCTAGTGAGGGAAGGATTGGACACGGTGACCCCAAACCAAGTACTAGGTGATGTGGTCACACAAGACACATACCGTGTGGAATGGGATGGGGGAGCCCAAGAGGAAGAGAAGAAGAAAAAAACAGTGGCATTCAAGGCTTCATCCTCCAAGAGCAAGAGCAAGGGCAAAGCAAAGGAGGAAAGTGATGATGAAGCAAGCTCAAGTGGTTGTGAGATAGATGATGAAGAAATGGCTCTCTTTGTGAAGAGATTTGGCAAGTTCATGAAGAAGAAGGGCTATGGAGCAAGAAAAAGAAGAGATGCAACCAAGAGCACAACTAAGAGGTGCTATAGATGCAAGAGCAAAGATCACTTCATTGCGGATTGTCCATACTCTAGTGATGAAGATGATGATGACCGCAAGAAGAGCAAGAAGAAGGACAAGAAGGAAAAGAAAGAGAAGAAAGAGAAGAAAAAGGAAAAGAAGAAGGGTGGATCCTATGTTGTGACATGGGATAGTGATGCTTCCTCAAGCGATGATGATGATTCTAGTGATGACGAGAGGAAGACCACCAAGAAGAAGGCTATGGCTAGTCTTGCTATATCAAGCAAGCCTTCTATCTTCAACACTCCATCAACATGCTTCATGGCTAAGGCCACTAAGGTATCATCCGATGAGAGTAATAGTGAGAGTGATAGTGATGATGATGAGGAGTACTCAAAGGAGGACCTCATGAGCATGCTACAAGATGCTCACTCTTACATTGAGACTAAGAGGAAGGAGTGCAAAGAATTGCGCAAGGCCAACAAGGCTCTTGAGCAATCCTTTGATGAGCTCAAGTCTACTCATGAGAGGCTAGAGGAAGCCCATGAGACGCTTGATCAAGCTCACACTAGGCTTAAGGAAGCCCACTCCTCCCTCCTTGATCAAAGTAAAATTGAGGATGTTGTAGAGACATGCAATGTAGGAGTAACATGTGATATTCTTGATGAATCTTTTTATGCTCCTATTATTGTTGCTCCCACAAATGCATCATCATCATCTAGCTCAACCAAAATACCTACTTCTACTACTTGTGATTCATCATTAGTGGTAGAAAATGAGAACCTTAAGAACAAGGTTGTTGAGCTCACTAATGCCTTAGGCAATGCCTATGGTGGAGATGCCCGCTTGCTAAAGTGCTTGGGTAGCCAAAGGTGTCCACTCAACAAGGAGGGACTTGGCTATACCCCCAAGAAGGGCAAGGCGGCTTTTGCTCCTCACAAGACTTGTTTTGTGAAGAGCAATGGTCGGTTTTGCCATAGTTGCAAGCAATCCGGGCATATAGAGCAAAATTGCTTTAACAAGAACAAGAACAAGAACAATACTCATGTTTCATCCATTCGGCGTGATTCTTGTTATATGCTTACAAAGGGCACTAATGATGTGAAGGCTAAGTATATTGGTGCACCCTTGGTTGGCCCAAAGAAGAAGGCAATTTGGGTGCCCAAGAGCTTGGTAACTAACCTTGGAGGACCCAAAAAGATTTGGGTACCTAAAAGGAATTGATCTCTTTTGTAGGTGAACTATAAAGCGGGAGGAAGGCATTGGGTGCTTGATAGTGGGTGCACTCAACACATGACCAGAGATGGAAGAATGTTCAAATCAATCAACACTAGTGGCAATGATCATGTGGATGCTATCACATTTGGTGACAACAAGAAAGGCAAGGTCAAAGGCTTGGGCAAGATTGCAATATCCAATGACTTGAGCATCTCCAATGTGCTATTAGTGGAATCTCTCAACTTCAGCCTATTGTCCGTAGCACAATTGTGTGATTTGGGATTCAAATGCATATTTGGGGTTGATGATGTGGAGATAGTGAGTGTTGATGGAAGTGATTTGGTCTTCAAAGGATTTAGATATGAGAATCTCTATTTGGTGGACTTTGATGCTAGTGAAGCTCAATTGACAACATGCTTATTCACCAAATCAAGTATGAGTTGGCTATGGCATAGGCGCTTGGGACATGTTGGAATGAAGCAACTAAAGAGGCTAGTGAAGCATGACATGGTGAGAGGGCTAAAAGATGTTCACTTTGAGAAGGACAAGCTATGTAGTGCATGCCAAATAGGAAAGCAAGTTGGAAACACCCATCCAAACAAAGGAATAATGAGCACTACACATGCACTTGAGTTGTTGCACATTGACTTGTTTGGACCAACCACATATGCAAGTATTGGAGGAAACAAGTATGGCTTTGTGATAGTGGATGACTATACAAGATATACATGGGTCTTCTTTCTCGTTGACAAGAGTGAAGTGTTTGGCATATTCAAAACCTTTGTCAAGAGAAGTCAAAATGAGTTTGATAGAAGAATCAAGAAAGTGAGAAGTGACAATGGAAGTGAGTTTAGGAACACAAGAGTTGATGAGCTATGTGATGAGTATGGAATCAAGCATCAATTCTCGGCCAAGTATACACCTCAATCCAATGAGATAGTTGAAAGGAAGAATAGGACACTCATTGATATGTCAAGATCCATGCTTAGTGAATACAATGTGAGTGATTCTTTTTGGGCCGAAGCAATCAACACGGCATGCTATTATAGCAACCGGCTCTATTGTCACCCTCTATTGAAGAAGACACCATATGAGCTCCTTAATGATAGAAAGCCCAACATTGCTTATTTCTGGGTCTTTGGGTGCAAGTGCTACATATTGAAGAAGGGCACAAGACTTGACAAGTTTGAGAAGAAGTGTGATGAAGGGTTTCTAATTGGTTACTCGACTACAAGCAAGGCATATATAATGTGGAATAACACAATAAGAATAGTTGAAGAAGTCCATGATGTTGAGTTTGATGAAACCAATGGCTCTCATGAAGAACAAGATAATCTAGATGATGTGAGAGGAACACAATTGGTGGAAGCTATGAAGAACATGGACATTGGTGACATAAGGCCAAAACAAGTGATTGACATTGAAGATGACAAAGATCAAGTGCTCTCTCCTCCAACCATGCATGACAATGATGTTGCAAGCTCTAGTGGTTCTCATGATCAACAAGTTGCTAGTAGCTCTCAAGTGACTCATCCAAGTACAAGTGCAAGTGCCCAACCACAAGAAGTGCTCCAACCAACACACATTGCAAGGGATCATCCTTTAGATCAAATTGTTGGTGACATAAGAAGAGGCGTGCAAACAAGATCAAGATTGGCTTCATTTTGTGAACACTACTCATTTGTATCATCTATTGAGCCAACCAAGATTGATGAAGCTTTGATGGATGTTGATTGGGTAAATGCAATGCATGAAGAGATGAATAACTTTACCCGCAATGATGTTTAGGAGTTAGTGGAAAGACCAAAGAACACAAATTTTATTGGCACAAGATGGGTCTTCCGGAACAAGCAAGATGAAGATGGCATTGTTGTAAGGAACAAGGCAAGATTGGTTGCACAAGGGTACACTCAAATGGAAGGTATTGACTTTGGAGAAACTTATGCACCGGTTGCTAGATTGGAAGCTATTAGAATCTTACTTGCATATGCTTGTTCACACAACATCAAGATCAATCAAATGGATGTCAAAAGTGCTTTTCTCAATGGATTCATCAATGAGCTAGTGTATGTTGAGCAACCTCCCAGATTTGAAGATTTGAAGAAACCCAACCATGTGTACAAACTCAAGAAGGCATTATATGGGTTGAAGCAAGCACCAAGAGCATGGTATGAAAGATTGAGGGATTTCTTGTTATCAAAGGGTTTCAAGATGGGGAATGTTGACACCACTCTCTTCACCAAGAAGATTGGAAGTGACTTGTTTGTGTTGCAAATCTATATGGATGACATCATATTTGGATCAACCAACCAAGATTTTTTTGAAGAGTTTGGGGAGATGATGGCTAAGGAGTTTGAGATGTCTATGATTGGAGAGCTTAGTTACTTCCTTGGGCTACAAATCAAGTAAATGAAGAAAGGCACATTTGTTAGTCAAAGCGAGTACATCAAAGACATGCTCAAGAAGTTTGGGTTAGATGAAGCAAAGGCAATAACCACTCCAATGGGCACAAATGGGCATTTGGATAGTGACTCTAGTGGTGATATGGTGGATCAAAAGTTATATCGGTCAATGATTGGAAGTTTACTCTATGTGACCGCATCAAGGTCGGATGTCATGTTTAGTGTGTGCATGTGTGCAAGGTTCCAAGCTTCTCCAAGAGAAAGCCATTTGAAGGCAACCAAAAGAATATTGAGATATTTGAAGCACACTCCAAATGTTGGACTATAGTATCCCAAGGGCTTTCAATTTGAATTGATTGGATATTCGAATTCCGATTATGCAGGATGCAAGGTGGATAGGAAGAGCACATCGAGCACTTGTCAATTGCCTGGAAGATCACTTGTCTCATGGTCATCAAAGAAGCAAAATAGTGCTGCACTCTCTACCGCCGAAGCCAAATACATATCCGCGGGTAGTTGTTGTGCACAATTGCTATGGATGAAAGCAACATTGCAAGATTATGGAGTCAAGTTTGGACAAGTCCCATTGCTATGTGATAATGAGAGCGCCGTCAAAATAGCCACCAAACCGGTTCAACATTCAAGGACAAAGCGCATTGATATAAGGCATCACTTCATTAGAGATCATCAAGCAAAGAAAGACATATCTATTGAGAGTGTGGGCACCGATGATCAACTTGCCGATATCTTCACCAAGCCACTAGATGAAAGAAGGTTTTGCAAGCTAAGGAATGAATTGAATATCCTAGACTTCTCCAACATGAGTTGAATGCACCCCCACTTATGACATGCCTCTCCTCCAAGAAAGCAAAGGTGAAATTGTTTGGCATGTGGCATTCATTCTTATTGAGTTGTTATCTAGTTCATATAGCCATCACATTGCTTATTTAGGCTCATTCATGGTAAATCAAATGATTTTGAAGTATATATGGTACCACTATTGCTTCTATGTTTGACTTGATCTAGTGGTAGCATATAACTTGTTTGTGAGCTTGTAACTCTAGTGTTTGGTCTAGTAAGTGAGCAATGGGTGTTTAACCAACGTGAGTAAGATAACCATTGTAAGATGTGTGAAGAAGCTTACTCTAGAGCAAACCGGGTTAAATATACTATGCTCATGAGCTAGATTAAGCCATAACTTGACTTAGTTTGATCCCCACATATGAATCTCATGATAAAAAGATTGTCTTCTTTCTTTTAATCTTGCCCCACCTTTATGCTAATTGTTGACAAAGGGGGAGAAAATGATGCAACAAAGATATGCTAGAAAGGGGGAGATAACAAAGAGTGTAGAAAGGGGGAGATAACAAAGAGTGTAAGTTTCAAGTGGTTGGGAGCGTGGAAACAACTAAACTTTGAGCTTACAAATAGGGGGAGCAAGCTCATAAACATGCTTGTTGCATTTGATATGTGCATATTCATATGATTGATTGCATTGCATAAGCTATTTGTTTCGCTATTCATGCTTATGTGGTGAATGCTAGTGTTAGAACATGATTGATGATATGACTTACTAGCATGTATATATACAACTAGACATATTTGTTTTTCAAGCGGTTCAAGAGCCTTATTATAATGTTGATCTGACGGGGTTCTTGAGTTTTTGTTAACACTGGATTTTGGTCAACATTGAGAAGATGACAGGTGGACCCAACGAGCAGTGAGAAGAGCATTCGGCAAACGGCCAAACGGTCGGTTAATTTTCGGAGTTTCGGCAACTACCTGTGCGGTCGGCTATTTTACAAGGATGTGACTCCATTCGGGAGACAGATATGGCAAGAGAAGCCGATCACGAGGATAATCGACCATGGCCGTGACAGATTCAACGAGTATTCAAGAATCAGAGGGGTCTGATCTCATTGGCCAGGAGTTGGATTTGGTGGCGTTGTGATGTGGCAAGCATGCAAAGAAGGCAATTTAAATATAAATATATATATATATATAAAGCATGCACGTCTCGACGTCCAGTTCTATATTTAGCATGAATGACTTCACAATGAAGGAAAGGCTAGAAGACGGCGTACATGTTCAACGGCCCTACATGTTCGGCTATACATACACGTATACGTAATTAGCCAATTACAACTAGCCGGGCATGAACCATACGGCCACCTTGAAGACCAGTTCAATGGAAATATTATTACCCGTTTGACAATTGATAATGAAAAGAAAATAGGAAAGAAATCATTGGTTTGTGGTGGAAGGGGCAAGTGCAAAACGTATATGGCCAGAGCTATTTCCGTGTGAAACAAGCAAGGGACCAGATTCGAAGGATTGGTCAGCAATTACGATATCACGTATCCATCTAGGATCCTTACGTACGTACGTACGTAAGCATGTCATATAATATTTCCCTTTATTTTAGATGTTATTAGGTAAGTCCCTTCAGGACTCTTATCTGCCCAGGGTATAAATATAAACCCTTGGCTATTGTAAAAAGTGTTCACAACCATATCAATACAAATCGGCCCCGTGCCACCTTTGAGTCCTTTGTCGTGTCGTCGAGTTCTTCGAGAGGAATCATCCATCCGTCGACCTCCGTAAGTCCTGACAACCTTGTTATCATGTCTAGTATCATGCGGTGGATTTAGATGTGATGCAAGTAGTCTTGTTTGTTTCCAATGGTCGTGCAGCGGACTTTTGTTAGCAATCAAGAAGTCTTTGCTTATGCTTGGCTTATGAGTAAATATCGTGTGGCAGGCGTTTGCTTAATATGTCTAGCAAAAGCGAGATAGTTATCGGCTCTATTAGATTTGGCAAGATCTAGTAGATTCATTAAGTTATCATGTGTTGCATGATTTAATTAATTTTGTAACACTCTTTTGCCCAATCTAGATTGACTTTGTTCGGCCTTGCTTTACAAGTTTATTTGTGTTCTAAAAATTGCATGATCATGATGGCCGAATTAATTTCTATTCTAGATTGTTACGTGTTGTGGGTTCATGCATATCAATTACGTTTGAGCTTAGATAATACTAGGTATAGTGCGGCAGATGCAGGTTTTAGATTGGTTTGATCGTGTTTGTTTGCATGTTCCTTCTTCATGGACCCCAACTCGGCTAGTTTGCCGAACTTGGTTATACGTCAATTCATAATCTATCTTTACTTGTTCAAGCATGTCTTTTTCATGTACGTGCGTTCGGCAACCAGTTGTTCACATATGTTTATGTTTAGAGTTAGCCGAATGACCTTTAAACTTGTTGACAGACAGCTTCTATAGCCGTATGTCGTCATGAGTGGCTTCAGAGCCATAAATATGGAACTGTCTGGTCTCACCCGGCATGTTCTAGTTTTATTCTCACAGTTTTATCCCTTGTTGGCTTTCAGGTCAAACCGACTGGCACATCTCCGGATTTCACACCGTCCGGGCACCCGATTGAAGCCACGCTTTCTGGCTTGCTGTGTGTGAGGCACAGTGCACCACATTTTGTGCCAACACACTTTTTGGCACGCCCGATGGGACGACATTCTTTTGATCGAACATCAAATCCTCTCCAAATGTTTGTCACTTTCAGATCGCGATGAGATGATGTTTAACTTTTATTTTATCAATAAAGGTTCGGCCGGAAGAAGTGACAAAGACAAAGTGCAATATAATTTGATGAAGAACTTTCCAGTAAAATCAGCTTGTTGGCCGATATCATGATAAGTTAGAAAAAATGGAGAGTTTGCATATCCGGAAGCATCGTAAATGCGATCAAATTCGGTACTCATGGAAATATGCCATTATGCAGTGATAGGGGGGAATCGACTCTTCAAGATGAGAATCGGCTGTTCAGAATACCAGACATAATAAAACCGATAAGATATTGGTTCTGGTAAAGCAGCAGCACGACATCGATTCTTTTGGTTTAAAATTAAGGCGCAAAAAGTAGCCGATGATGATTCTAATCCAGAACTATCCAACTCCTACGTGTTTGCCGCACTTGCATGTTTAATCGAGGAAACAGAAGGAAGCTTCGATAGCAACAAACATGGAGACTGTACAAGCGTCAAACTATGATTGCAAGTCCAAATGCATCACAGTCATGGTTACCTGATGGTTGCGTAATGAAAGAAAATAGATTGAGTATGAAGCGACTAGGTGAACTGCAAATGTACGCGGAACTGATGATCCGAACATGTTGCACTAGTTCTATTAGTTTCCATGTGGCGTAGTTTCAGAATATCAGATGTTGAAGGCAGTATGCGTACATATACCCAGCAATGTATAAGTATAAGCTGATTCGAAAAAGACTGATCGGCTAATAATCATAGGGGAAGGAAAGCAAAATAATTATAGAAAAGGCATGTGCATGCAAGCCATGGTTCGGACATCTAAGCATGTGCGTTTTCTCTAAGGGAAACCTGTCGGGTTTCTATTGATCCCAATATAGTCGAATGATGGACAATTTCAGTAACCATAATCGCAGCAGTCACCGAATTATGCAATGGCCGCCTCAGAAGAGGTTTGATGTCTCATACTAGACGTCTCAGTCGGCCTCAAAATTGATCCATCGGTTCAGAAGATTATTTACAGTGTTGATACAAATTATTTTAGAAATAAATGATTTGATCAGCACAAGAGCCGATTTTCCCGTCGGCACACCTCCAGCATAGAAAACTTTCTGCTGTCTACAGACGAAACAAACAAAGCTGACCGGATTAATTATTTTGGAGTACTATCAACATTGAGACTAATGATAATTTTGAAGCGTGATTTCTCATAATCACGTTGATCCTGCGCTGCAACTTCTTGGAGTTGAGATAATATTGCCAGACCCACAACAATACAGTTCACCATTCTTTGGGAATAAATTTGGCAACGTCACGAGATGAAAAATGAAGTACTGTTGTTGTGGTAAAGGACGTGCTTTACCTTCACATTCACCATTATCACCAATCTGTCATCATGCATCCAAGCTACCATTAACCATCCATCAGAGTATAATATCATCTCACACTTCATGATCGGCTACGTGGAGCCTCGCAAGACTGTTGCAACCTGCAACCTCTGCAATATCGACAAAGAGGCAACAATCGATCCGTTTTTAATATTCACAAGAAGTGAAGAATCTATTGTTGGTGAATAAAGAAGCTAGATATGATCGATGAAGTAAGCTAACAGACTCGAACAAAAATATCAGGCCGATCAAAGCTGTTTGGACCCTGACGATGTTACATAGCTAGTGTTACTCAAATCGAACTCCAGATCCAGCACTGTAAGAACTCAGTTAAGGAAAAATCAATTCTTAACTAGTGGATATAAGAATCAGCTGTCAAGGTCAGGCCAACACACCAAAAGCCAATCAACCAAGCAGACATGAGGATGATTAACCAAGAAGCATCACACATATATGGGATGATACAATCGGCTAATTTTTGGAGGCATTGGCTGAAAGGGTAGGCCGATAGCAATAGTTCTGATCGCCGCACCAGAAGATTGCATACATTCAAGATCGATGCCCAATTTATGTTTACGTCGGTTAAATATCTGGAGGGCATATTTAAAGACCAATGTTAGCATGGAAAGCAGCACTACAGAAGCATATAGGAATTCTAGATGCAGCAGCCGATAAGCACACTGATGAAAATATCATTATACACATATTCTAAGAAGAACACTTATCGGCTTAGAGCGGAAGAGTGTACACGCAGATATGAAGAACTAATGAGAAGAAAAAACATAAGGTGAACATGCTCAAATTCCTACATCAACTACACTCGGGGGGGCCTGAACCCCATCGTGCACGCATCCACACACCGCCGAGCTCGTATTCGTCCTGTACGACACACTCAGCTTCATCAAAAACGACGTTCTTCGAAGCTATCGTGGGTTACTTGACAGCATGCTCACCTAAAGCATTCCAGTTCCTCAACAATGCGGATACATGGGTGTATGCCAAGTCTCGAGTGATGAGTGATTGTCAACGGGTTTGATCGCATATTCTTTGGCTTGTGTTGTGCAGGTGTCGAGCACGGATACAGTGATCGAGGGCAAGGTGAAGGTCAAGTAGAGACGTGCCGTGCTGATGGACCGGGAGCAGTGAAGGGCGGACGTGAGGCTTGGACTGAGGGACCGGTGGCCTGAGGATCAGCTGTGGTGGCTGACAGCCTGGGACAACGACGAGCGGAGACTTGCGGGGCATGGTGTTGCTCGGGTCGAGGATCTGGGGACACGTGTCGGTGGATGGGGTGCACGAGCGGTGCATCCCCTCTACAGCTCCGGTTTGGTGGTTGAGCCACGGAAAAACCACCAGGTGGATGGTTTCCAGGTTTGGGCCACAAAACCTGGGTGCTTCGAGTTTGCCGAGTTTGGGTCACAAAACTCGGGCTGAGGACAGTTCAGGTTTGGGCCTCAAAACCTGGGCGCTGGCGGGTTTCTGAGTTTGGGCCACAAAACTCAGGCGTGGGACGTCTGGTTTCCCGGTTTGGGCCTCAAAACCGGGGGATGGACTTGAAGGCCTGGTTTCCCGGTTTCGGCCACAAAACCGGGGGCGGAGTCCGTGAAGAGGACAAGCGGAGCGGTGGCGGCACGTGGCGGCAATCGGTGAGGTTGCGTCGAGGCAACGCTACCAGTTGTGCGGGCGTGGCCGTCGGATCAACATTATCTTCGGGTTGGTCCAGGATAGCCTTAGGGTTTGGCTGGGTCGCTCTGTAATTAGTTAGGGGTAGAGTGGGAATTAGAATTAGGATAAGTAGAGGGAGACACCCACCTCCCATCCTATCTCAGTCATTTGCTCTTTGCACTTAGGGTTTTCCTGCTCTCCCAATCCCTTGCTGTAGCTACTAAGATCCGCAGAGAACCATACCTCTGTGTACTGGAGATTTTGAGGAAGTGAGACCGTAATCTCACTGTTGTAGCGTGTGGTAGCCACACGGTTGCAGATGGATGTGTTGATTCGCGTTTTGGTTCGTGTTCTTCGCGTTCTTCATTTCTTCACGATTTTCCCGTCACTCGATCTCCCTCTCTACTGTGTCTTTGCGAATTCCACTTGAATCAACTTGTTCTTTATAGTGAGGAGATCATTTCCACCGAAGGAATTCATCTAACTCCTCACGAACAAGTAGATCGGGTCGATTTCGTTTTCGTGGCGCTTTTTCGGTTCATACACCTTCCCTTTTGATTTTCCGTTGATTGAGTTGATTTGAGCGGATGATTTCTTGGGGATAGTCTCCTAACTACCTCGTGATCATTCTCTCCAAGTTTGGGATCAAGGGATTTCGATTTCAATCGATTTTGGGAGGATTTGGGAGAAGGGCGATCGAAATCGCCCTCTCTGTTCATCCGTGGACAATCCGCCGGTGAACCGCGGACAGTCCGCGCGTCGGGGTCGGTCAGACCAGTGGCCTGACTCCGCGCTATTGGGCAAGTGTTTTTTGAACCATGGACAGTCCGCCGTTGGGACTCGCGGACAGTCCGGGAGTCGTCCAGGGAGGTTTCAGCAACCTTGCTGTTTTGCCCTTCTGACCGGCGGACAGTCCGCCACAGGCTCGCGGACAGTCCGCAGTTGAGCCGGACAGTCCGGGAACTCGCAGACTTGTGCTTTTCAGTGCATTTGGTCTCCCGGCTTTTCGGCTTGGTTTTCGGACTTCTCGTTTGACCCTATAGTTAACCAAGAAACCTCTCTAGGTATCTTTGCTACTTCTTAGCATCGGTATTTGGGGATTTCTCGATGTAGCCTTCCATCTACGTTCGGGACTCGGTTTTTAGGGGGCAAACTTGTGCCGGTGTCTTTGGCGTTTGGTTTGCTATCGCTTTGTGGTGGCTCGCTGTGATCCTAGGGATCATCCACCCTCTTCCAAGGGTCATGGGCATCACGGTTTCGGTCGTAGCTTCTAGGGGTTGATTTTGGGACATTTGGCCAAAGTTTCAAGAAGAATTTTTGAGGCTCCCATTCACCCCCCCCCCTCTCTGGTCGCCTTGCTATTGTATTCTCGGTCCTTCAAACAAGAAGAAAGTCAAAGGCATACTAAGCAAAAGCCGATAAGACAGAACCTTCGGCTCCTATTAATATAACTTTACCTTTTCTTGAGTAACGCAAAGCTCAGTCTGGTGATAAGGTTACGAAAGGCTACATCAGAGGCACAAAGGACGTTAGCAACCAGACGGTCGATAGAAGACCCTCGGCTAAAACATTTTCAGCACACTTCATATTGAAAGAGATACCTTTGCTGATGGCATTGAATAAGGTGGTGCCAACAAGACACATGCAACGGTGACAAGTTCACTTATAGTCAGAACAGCTACAAGATCTGAAGCAGCCAGTCATTTGCAGAAGAAGGATTGACGTTTATGATTGGCTTCAAATATTTTCAACCCGTATTCGGCGAAGACGTCTCAGATGAGAGAAAGGAGGACACCAGTGAATCATCGATTACGCCGCTGTGACTACGTGTCAGGGGGCCTGAGATCAACACGCACACATCGTACAGCATCGAACGATCCATCGTGAAGAAGGACAAGACGAATGGCTGCTTCATCTTCAACGGTGGTTTGTGTAATTTTACCCTCGCTTCTCTAATAGTTTCAGAGCTTAAAATTAAAATCATTAAAAAGCGAAACCTCTCATGTTGCGTCTCCGCACTAAAAAAACCTTTAAAAAAATTTCCACTCTATGAATATGTGATATAAATATTTTGGGTTATCCATTGTTGAAATGATAAATAGATGCTCTGTTTTATGTTTCACCTGTGTCTGGTTTATAGCTTTGATTTCTTTAAGATTTGGGTCTAGTGGTTATTATATTTATCTTGAAGTCTTTGAAATTTGTGGGTTGCATAGAATTTAAACTTTGTGTGAAAGTAGTTGTGGGATATGAATAGAGGTAGAATTTGCTATGACATTATTCTGAGAGATACTTGAAATTCGGAGATTTAATGAAATAATAAAATTTACTTAATGTCATATTGAGCACTGTCAAATCATTGTGACTACTAGTTGAGATTATAGTCATATTCTCAAGATCAAGATTCACGTACACGTTATAAACTAATAAGTGTTTTGCATGTGCATTCTCTCTTTGATTAAAAATATGAGGCTATTCTATAAATCTCAAAAATAAAAACGATGGACACGTGTCCGCCAGAACTGAGAAAAAAAGGTCAAGTGACCGCCCAAATAAAAATATGAAAAAGAAAAGGTCAAGTGACCGCCAAATAAAATAAAAGATGGTCGAAGGCCCAGTAGCCTTATAATTTTAAAAGGTAGGGAGAATGACATATGCAAAAGAAAAAGTAATAAAAATATTCACTTGCACTTCTTGATCTAGGTTTATGGCTTGTATCTCCTTATGGTCGAGTCTTTGACTTTGCAATATTATGTGATACGATTTTATATAAAGATAATGATAAAACTCCGGATGAAAAGTGATCAAGGGGTAAAAGATAAGCATTTCTGTAGCTATTCTGTTTTGCAATCACTTGAGGACTCAGTGAGATCTAAAGCCCCATAATTAAAGAGACGGATGGATGAGTAAGGTACCATTTTATTCGAGTTTAAAAGAAATCTTGGTTATAAAATATGATACTTTTGAGATGTAGTCGGCATTGCAGCATCTTCTGATCAATAAAATGGAAGAACTATAATATTTATACACATATGCATTTGTAACTAACTTGTTTCCACATGTATTGGAGAATTATTGTTTTACAGGCAAAATTGTGGAAACATGGTGAGAAAATGTTATTGCTATCAGTGGATTTCTTGGCTTTTGAAGAAGACCAACATAGATCAAATAGTTTGAAGCATGACAATTCATACTCCGAACTAGGGGGGCCAATGTTAACACTGGATTTTGGTCAACATTGAGAAGATGACAGGTGGACCCAACGAGCAATGAGAAGAGCATTCGGCAAACGACCAAGCGGTCGTTTAATTTTCGGAGTTTCGGCAACTACCTGTGCGGTCGGCTATTTTACAAGGATGTGACTCCATTCGGGAGATAGATATGGCAAGAGAAGCCGATCACGAGGATAATCGACCATGGCCGTGACAGATTCAACGAGTATTCAAGAATCAGAGGGGTCTGATCTCATTGGCCAGGAGTTGGATTTGGTGGCGTTGTGATGTGGCAAGCATGCAAAGAAGGCAATTTAAATATAAATATATATATAAAGCATGCACGTCTCGACGTCCAGTTCTATATTTAGCATGAATGGCTTCACAATGAAGGAAAGGCTAGAAGACGGCGTACATGTTCAACGGCCCTACATGTTCGGCTATACATACACGTATACGTAATTAGCCAATTACAACTAGTCGGGCATGAACCGTACGGCCACCTTGAAGACCAGTTCAATGGAAATATTATTACCCGTTTGACAATTGATAATGAAAAGAAAATAGGAAAGAAATCATTGGTTTGTGGTGGAAGGGGCTAGTGCAAAACGTATATGGCCGGAGCTACTTCCGTGTGAAACAAGCAAGGGACCAGATTCGAAGGATTGGTCAGCAATTACGATATCACGTATCCATCTAGGATCCTTACGTACCTACGTAAGCATGTCATATAATATTTCCCTTTATTTTAGATGTTATTAGGTAAGTCCATTCAGGACTCTTATCTGCCCAGGGTATAAATATAAACCCTTGGCTATTGTAAAAAGTGTTCACAACCATATCAATACAAATCGGCCCCGTGCCACCTTCGAGTCCTTTGTCATGTTGTCGAGTTCTTCGAGAGGAATCATCGATCCGTCGACCTCCGTAAGTCCTGACAACCTTGCTATCATGTCTAGTATCATGTGGTGGATTTAGATGTGATGCAAGTAGTCTTGTTTGTTTCCAATGGTCGTGCGGCGGACTTTTGTTAGCAATCAAGAAGTCTTTGCTTATGCTTTGCTTATGAGTAAATATCGTGCGGCAGGCGTTTGCTTAATATGTCTAGCAAAAGCGAGATAGTTATCGGCTCTATTAGATTTGAGTTATCATGTGTTGCATGATTTAATTAATTTTGTAACACTCTTTTGCCCAATCTAGATTGACTTTGTTCGGCCTTGCTTTACAAGTTTATTTGTGTTCTAATAATTGCATGATCATGATGGCCGAATTAATTTCTAATCTAGATTGTTACGTGTTGTGGGTTCATGCATATCAATTACGTTTGAGCTTAGATAAAACTAGGTATCGTGTGGCAGATACAGGTTTTAGATTGGTTTGATCGTGTTTGTTTGCATGTTCCTTCTTCATGGATCCCAACTCAGCTAGTTTGCCGAGCTTGGTTATACGTCAATTCATAATCTATCTTTATTTGTTCAAGCATGTCTTTTTCATGTACGTGCGTTCGGCAACCAGTTGTTCATATATGTTTATGTTTAGAGTTAGCCGAATGACCTTTAAACTTGTTGACAGACAACTTCTATAGCCGTATGTCGTCATGAGTGGCTTCAGAGCCATAAATATGGAACTGTCTGGTCTCGCCCGGCATGTTCCAGTTTTATTCTCACAGTTTTATCCCTTGTTGGCTTTCAGGTCAAACCGAATGGCACGTCTCCGGATTTCACACCGTCCGGGCACCCGATTGAAGCCACGCTTTCTGGCTTGCTGTGTGTGAGGCACAGTGCACCACATTTTGTGCCAACAGTTTTGATGTATGTCTAGTGATAAATGGTGCTAAGGATGGTATAACATGTGCACTCCGATTGGTATCAGGCTTCAAAGGTCCATTCTTATGTCTTAGCATCATCTTTGGTAATATTGCTCACCCACATTTCATATCCATACATATGTGCCAATTTTAGAACCAAACTCTATAGCACATATGTAGGGGGAGCTAATACTATCAATATGGTTACTCAAATTTAAATTACACATCTTTGTATAGGTTGTCATCAATTACCAAAAAGGGGGAGATCGAAAGCCCTAGTTTGGTTTTGGCTAATTGATGAAACCTATTTGGTCTAATCCTATCGCTAAGCATGTGTGTAGCTTATAAGAAAGGATTATGACCAAGCCAAGTGGTGGAGCTAGCAAGGTGGCAACCATGGAGGATGGTGATGGCCACAAGCACTCAAGAGATCAAGTGCTCTACCATTGGTGAAATGAAGAAGAGAAGAGATGGAGCAAAGAGGCCCGAAGGCAAAGGTATAACCTATAGGGCTCTTTGTTTTGGTGATCAAGACACTTAGCGAGTGTGATCACATTTAGGATACATAGCCGTACTATTAAGAGGAGATTATTCACGGCTTATGCGGTGTTCAAGTGCCACTAGGTGTTCTCTAACATATCGATGCTATAAACCTAGTGAGTGTCTAACAAAACCCTTGAAAAATGCTTTGCAAAATGCTAACACACGTGCACAAGTGTTGAAACACTTTGGTGTTGGCGCATGGGACCAAGGGTAGAAGTTAGAAAGCGAAAGGTGCTGAGTTATTAGCATCAGACGCTGAAGGCGATAACATCGGACGCTGGGCCGAGCGTCCGATGGTTAACCCTAGTTTCTGTCAGAAGTTCAAGGAGCATCGGACGCTGGCAACGGACGCTTAGCAAACACTGTTGCAGGGTCCGATGGTGATCACGTGGCGCGAGCTAGCTTTCCAGGGAGCATCGGACGTTGGCCTGCGTCCGATGCAGATCCATCAGACGCGTCCGATGTGATTTGGCCCTCTCTGGAACCTCTCTGTATGGTCATCGGACACAGGGGTTGAGCGTCCGATGTGAAGGTGTCGGCGTGTCCGATGTGGTGCAGAAAAGAGCTGAGATAAGCAGTGGCATCGGAGCATTCGATGCCTGGCATCGGCGCGTCCGATGTCACTTTAACTGTGGCGTGAAGGGAAATAACCGTTGGGATCGGGCGACCTGTATTCATATCAGGGAGACACGTGGCTCCATCCGGAGCATCGGACGCAGGGGTAGCGTCTGATGGCCAAGCATCGGTGCGTCCGATGCCCCCGATTTCAGCCCAACGGCTAGGCCAAATTGTGTAGCCTATTTAAGGGGCTTGGCCGGCTCACTTGGATTCTCTCTTGCACATTTTGATTCCTAAGCATACTAGTGAGCTTTGGCAAGCCTCCCAACTCATCTCCCAAGTTGATTTGATCAAACCAAGTGAGATTGAGTGATCTAGTGCGTGATTTGAAAGAGTTCAATCTAGTGGCACTAGTTCTTCGCATCGGCATTGAGTTTTCTTTTTACTCTTGACATTTGCCGGTGCCTAGATGGCTTGGACGCGTTGAGGTGGTTTCGGCAAGAGAAGAAGATTGTTCTTGGCCACCACCGATCGTGATTGTGAGAGGTTTTGGAGCCTCACCTCGCCGGAGCGGCAAGAGGCATCCTTAGTGGATTGCTCGTGTCATTGAGCTACCTCACTAGCGGTAGATTCTTGTGGCGCTCTTTGTGAGCTTGGCTTGGTGCCAATTAGCCACCGGGTCACCTAGTGTTGGTCGACACAACGGGGAGTAGCGTGCCGGCAAGCACGTGAACCTCGGGATAAATCTTTGTCTCCCGAGTGCTTATTGTGATTGTGTCTCCATCTTGGTCATTGGTCTTCATCTTCATATCTTTGGTGATTGGTCTCACAAGTGGATTTCACCGGTGATTGGCTCTCTACTAGACGATCCCGAAGGCTCGGTGAAACCTTTTCTACCTAGCTCATCTACCTTGTCTATTTACTTTGAGCTATTTCTTTTGTATAGATATTATCTCTTGTTGTATATCTTTTGTCATATACCTTGTGTAGCTAGTTGAAGTTTAGCTTGCTTAGTTTATCTTTCGCACATACTTGTCTCATATACCCTTTTGTATATCATACTTGTGCTAGAGCTAGACTATTTTATTCTGCATTAGATATTAGCTCTAGTTGATTGTGTGATATAGAAATATTAGGTAGAATTGTTGGATAGGTGGCTTGCAACACACTATTAGGCTAGGGCAAAAAGCTTCGCCATTTGTTATACTAATAGTGTTTGCCTAAGTGATTTTGTAGATTTTTAATTAGGCTTTTTCACACCCCCCTCTAGCCAATTTGGACCTTTCAGAAGGGCTATGACACCCTAGTGTCAAGCATTGCATTAGGACCAGCATTAGCTACTAATTAGCATGAGCATTGCATTGCATCATCTCATGAGCACAGAAATGCTTTTTGCCTTTTTGTTTGTTTATTTGAAATGGTGGTTTCAATAAGACTTGTTTGTTTAAATGGATTTCTGTCTTGGCAAATAATTTTATAAAATAGAGAATATTGAGTATAACACTTTTCATGTAGACACCTTGTCCTAATTCAGTATGAATTAATAATTAAAAATGTACAAACAAAAATGATTTATAGCTCAAAATTAGCTTTAATTATGTGTAGGTTAAAGAAATGGTTTTTAGAAAATATGTCCTATATGAAAGTTGTAGATAAAATTATTTTGAACAACTTTTGTTTTTGGGTCAAAGCCTAGTTTTGAGTTTTTGAAAATGTTTTGAAATGGTCAAAGTTTGGAAAATTTCTCGAAAAAGAAAAAGGGGAAACGTTTCTCCCGGCGCCAACCATCCGGCCCACATGGCCTTTCGGCCCAGCCCACGCCTGGCGCACCTCCTCCGCGCTCGCCCGCGCGCCCGCGCCGTGCGACGCGCCGGCCCCGACCCGCGTCCGCGCCGCACGCCGGCAAAATCGCCACGTGGCCGCCGCCGGTCCACCGCGATCTCCACCGGCCACTCCCCGCGCGATTGCATCGCCGCGGCAACACGCAAAATCGCCCTCGCCCACTCGCGCGCGCCTCGCCTGCCACCCCGCCTCGCCGAACGCAATCGCCCACTCGCCGCTCGCCGCGTCGGGTCCCGCCACGACCGCCGGCCGCGCCGCTCGAACGGAGGCATAACCGAGCGCTCGCTCTTTCCTCTCCCTCACTCGCCATTCACTTGCTCACGCCCTCGCTCGCTCTCGCTCCCGCTCCTGTCTCCTGCACGCGACCGAGAACCTGAGCGCCACCCTCGCCACTGCACGACGCCACCAAACCGCCATCGGCGTTCTAGCCTCCACTAAGCAGTCGTCGTTCGATTCCTTTCGGCCAGCACTCTGCCCTTGTCCCGCACACACGGTCGCACGGTGGTGCTGCCGTTGGAGCCACACCCATGCCGGAACACACTGTGGCCCCTTCGGACACTGTTCGTCGCTGAGGAGCACGCGCCGTTGTTCCGCGCCAACCAAGCCTTCACCGAGCCTCATCTTCACCAGCGAGCTTCGTCACGCCAAGGCAAGGTGAGAACGCCCCTCGGCCTCAACGCTATCGCTCCCTATCTCTCTCTTTCACTCGGCCGAGCGCCATTAGCGTCATCGTGACCCTCGCACATGGCCGAGCTTCTCCGAAGCTCCACCGGCCAAACTGACCCTCCTAGTTGCTCCCCTAGGGTTCATCGGACACAGCGCACCTACTAATTTGGCCGACGACCGCCGGAAACGGCCTAGCCGAGTTCCACCGCTGCCACCGTCCACCATGGCTCACCGCCAACGAGCTACGGCCACCCTCTAGCCAAACCATCACCACTGATGGGTTCACCTTGACGAGACGAACTCATCGAGCCCTACCTCCCCGCTGGCGACCTCACCGTCGACGAGGAATCGGCGGTCAAAGCGGCTCCCCTGCTCGGCTCACACCGACAAGTGGGTCCCGTTGACCACCGGGCCCTGCACGTCAGCCACACCTGGTCTATGGGCCGAGTCCACAAAAGCCTGGCCGGGATTCAAAATACTTTTTCCTTTTTCTGTTTATTTTCAGGGAAAACTTGTTTATTTTGTGTAGCATGTTTTAATGATTCAAATGAAGTAACTTCAGTTTTATAAATCTGTTCATTAATAGATCTATCAAGGAAAAATATGAAACTATTTTTGGTAGAAGTTTAGTGTACTGTTTTTATTTATTTCAGTTTATGTGCATATTGTTAAATAAATGTGATTACATGTTTTCTGGTCGAATTAATTTATGGCAAAAATTGTGCATGCTTCTTATCATGTAAAGTGTCCGTGAAAAATATATGAGGGTCTATTCCTGTGGAAAATGTATATGTTTAAGTTAAAATGTCTTTTTAGTTATTTTATTGAAATAATTGTTAAAAGAAAAATATGTGAAAATAAAATATGGGAAAATTTATGCAGTCTCTGAGTAACTTATTAAAGCTGAGAAAAATGCTAAGTATGGATTGTTGTATGGAAGAATAAGAAGTTGTAGTACAAGTGTGCTTTTCTGGGTTTTTCTTCGAAAATTCATGCAGAAAATAATATAAATTTACTGTTCATAGAACTTTCTTGATAAATATAAAATATGTAGTAGAATCCGGAAAAAATATAAAAATAAAGGTTGCACCCTTTTCCGGTAGGGTTGTAGTTCAAAGGATTTAAACTAGCTTAAACTTTGGAATTTTGTGTAGATTTATATGTTCATGCTCTAGTAGTGATTTTTCTGCAGTAAGGTTGTAATGGGTAGATAAAGCTAGGAAAAATGTGAAATATGATGTTTGACACTTTTCAAAAGAAAAGTTAGTTCAAAGCACTTTTTTGGTAGTTTATTTCGTCTTTTTATATCTATTGACCAGTAATTTTATCTCTTGCTAAAATTTGTATAGTGGAGTCCAGTGGGTGTAAGTTACCTACTGTAATTTTTGAAGAGTTTTCTAAGCAGAGGAAAAAGTACTTGCTGTTTAAACCTAGGTTTCTTTTGAATTAATAAATAGAAAATGGTGGAGTTAATGGTTTTATTTAATGCAGTAAATAAGTGTTTTTCCTCAATGTCAAAAGTGGTTCAACAAGTTGGTTTTGTTGGTTTCCAAGAGATGTTTACATTGCATACCATCATAAGTGCACTATACATTAGTTAATTTTACCACATTGCAATAGGATCGATAGTCCCGGAGACCGAACAGGAGCAGGAGGCAAACGTCGAGCCGGAGATCCAGGTGGTGCCTCGAAGCGAGGAGACCGAACCGTAGCGGAAACTAAACTGCCCGAGTGCCCCTCTCACGAGGCCTCGGTCTTCTCCCAAGGCAAGCCCAGAGCATTCTAAGCCTCCCAGTATTTACAATCAATTTAATTGAGTATTTTATATTGTGCTGCATTAGGTATAGGAGTTGTTTGAATGCTACTTGATGATGCATTATCCATCCCTGATTATTGTTTCAACTTCCTTGCTATCCTGTTATCAATTAATAGTAGAATTGCTTAGTCTCCTTAATAAAAGTAGCAATTTGAGGATGTTCCCGTAATGCCCCTGGCAGGTATTTACCGGATCACGGTTGGCTATATTTGCTATTGTGGAAAAGAACCTGAGTAGTAATGAAATACAAGTAATGAAATACAGTCAACTGGAAGGCAAGGCACCAAGTTGGAACTTGGGGGCAGCTCGTCCGTTGGATCGTGTAGGTTTGTATCGATGTTGGCTCTCGTTCATTTTTGAAAGCGCCCTTTTACTTAGGGTTGTCGGTGCTGTAATCACCGACCCTGAAGCCGGTTAGACGCTGTTCAGGCCGGATTCAACCCGAGTCGTGCCCTCTAGTATGGAAATGCGATCTGCCTCACGTGGCCTTCGCCAAGTTCCAATTGGGCGGTCCGTGCTTGAACCGCGACGATTACCACCACGAACAGTATCGAGCGGTGACCGAATGCATGGACCCGACGGAGAAAGTGTGGGTTTATATTAAAGGTTTCTCGCCAGCTGGTTTGTAATTCGATTCGAGTCATCGTCTCCCCCGGTTAGTAGGAAACTATGCCGAGCTTCACCACGATACAACTCCATGTGATGTTTAAGGTTCAACTAAAATGTGGATAAGTTAACCTGATATGGTTTATATATTTGATTGCTAGACTCAAGTGAATGTTGTAGATCAGGTGCAAACCTAGACTAAGAGATAGGCTTAAAAATTTGACAGCTCATCCATACAATTAAATGTTACTTCCCTTAAATTGAGATTTTCGTAACTAAATTCCCAGCTCCACCAAAAAGGCCTTGCATACCCTTGGTGTCTTTTATTTTCAGTTGGACGGGTAAGTCTAGCTGAGTACATTCCCGTACTCAGGGTTTATCCCATTGTTGCAGATGGTCAGGTCTACTTCGGCTATTGTAAGCACTGCCTCTACCCCGTGGAGGGTGATGAGGAGTAGGCTCAGGGCAGGGTCATCTAGAAGCTTCTCCTTTGCTTTTGCTGGACTAAGACTGATGGTGGCACGTTATTTTAAAAAGGAGGAGTGAGTTATCAAAACAATGTTTATTTGGACCACGTGTGTAGTGGTCGTATTTCAGACTTATTTAAGCTTCCGCATTTCGAACTCAGTGTTGTAATAACTTTTAAATATTTCGCACTCTGATGTTAATTTTGATTTCGATTATCGATTGTTGTATCCTCGCGAATGTGGTACTTGAACGATGTGATCCTGTATGTTGTAAGTTCTTTGAAATCCTTCGAGATTTCTGGACTACCGGAGTTATATGGGTTCAAGTATGGGTCGGAGTCAGCTTAATTTGACTAAGACGGTACTTGAGCTCTTATAATTTGGACGGTTCCGCCACACTTCCAATCATTGACCGATATAACTTTTGATCTACCATGTTACCACTAGAGTCACTATCCAAATGTCCATTTGTGCCCATTGGAGTGGTGTGACACCCCAATTTTAAGAACAAAATTGGAGCACAATATATGTATGCCAGGATCCATTTTCATACATATATCCACATCATAGTAAATATCAAAACAATGCTTTATTAATATATCGAACATTATTACAAAAATGACCCTCGGGTCTGAAAGAAAAGTACAGACTCTCAGTCTAACTCTAATGTAGACTCGCGGAAACTGGACGCCATCTCCACAGGAAGGTCGACCGGGGGCTGCGCCATCCTAGTGCAAGTCGTCGGGGTCGAATCCACCGTCTTCTGGGTACTCCTGCTCTGCATCGTCGACTCCAACGTCTGGGTGGGGTAGCAGGGGGTTCAAAGAGGAAGGGTGAGTACATCGAAATGTACTCCGCAAGTGTAGGAAATAAGTGCTTATGAGGCTAATAACAAAGGTAGGCTGACTTTGTTTGACTGAAGCGCCTAAAGCAACACATCCTATTATTCCTATTAGTCCTATGCACCTATTTACTAGGTTATAACCACAGTCTCCAACAGAAAATAACAACACTCGGAGTCGCACCGAGCAAACCACACTCGGAGTCACACCGAGCAACCACACTTGGAGTCGCACCAAGTTCCCACACCTGAAGTCTATCAGGCAAACCACACCTGAAGTCCATCAGATGACCCGAACCAGGCCGTTACAAGGAGTCCTATGTGTATTAGTTTCATAGGTCACGACATAGAGAGCTACCTTCCGTAATAACACCAGGTCTGTGCCCGAGCCTGGGAATCGCTCCCGTACCAAGCAGTAACCCGCGTAGAAGAAGCCTCTGTACCCATGTCATATGAGACTAATGACCACATAAGGCTTCTCTAACGAACCAGAACCAAACCACCAACTAATCTCAAAGAAGTCCAAGCCGCTCGTGACCGTGAGCACGGCTGATATATCAGTTTTACACTCTGCAGAGGTTGCACATCGTTACCCATGAGTCGTGCAGATCCCGTCACGCTAAACACTGCCAAGGTGCATAGCAGGTTGCACTGCAAGGCCTTTACAAAGCCCCTCCAAGCCTGTGTTACACGTACTCTAAGGTTTCATCCCCGTACATAAGTCAGCGACCCCAGGGACCCCCTTTTGAGCCACTAAACAAACCCCGTGTAGCATAACTCGGAGGAAACTAATTAATTAGCCAGGTCCAGCCCATCCAGATCTCATGGTTGCGCTGTCAGGCCGGGTTACATGCTCTGAGAACCGGGTCCTAGGGATCCAGGCAGGATAATCTAGCACAAGCCCAGAACCAAAAACCAAAAGCAGCTGCCGAGTCACACGGCACAAAAACCACCATACGGTCCATCCTGCCGGATTTACCTACTCACCATACTACTCATTATCAGTCCATGTTCCATAGATCATTAATCAAGATTATTATTAAACCACCATCCCATCCATGACTGCAGGGCTAAGCAAGACACCTACCCGAACATCCCAAAACAGGCGACAAGGATAATATATACAAATTCTAGTAAACCCTAACATGGGATTCAAATTAATGACAAGCATGCATCTACACGATCTACTCTACTCTAATACAAAAAGTAAAATAAATTATAGGTGCAAGATGTTCAAGAACACTTGCCTTCGGACTGGGTCGAATCAACTGGATCACGAGAAGGGTCTGGAGCGTCCTCGTAGCGCGCACTCGCTGGATCAAACATCATCACATGGCCCAAACAAACATAATAAATAACAGTACATCAACAATAATAAAACGGAATGTAAATAGATCTAACGCGTAGAGCTCGACGAGACGAATCTAACGCGACTTGAACGGGTCAAATCGGAGTTAAAACGCAAAAGTTATAGGCATTTGAATCTGAGTGGCAAATCTGTAAATAGATTTTTACTTATTTTCGGATTTTAAATAAATAACACAGAAAAGGAAAATGCGGCTGGACTGGGCCTCGTTTAGCTAGAAGTACAGGGGCTAGATCGCAAGGTTTCCGTGACTCAGTGAATAGTGCCGGATGGACGGCGGGTTGATTTCGGAGAAAGTGGGGGTCTCTTTAGCAAAATGCACCGGCGAAGGGGTATCGGCTATTCTCGGCCGTCGATCTGGCGATGGCCGGCTGAGATTAGATCAGGGGCGGTCGGCTGTGGGTGGACCGCGCCTCGATTTGACGCAAACGGAGGGGCCAAACTGTAAGTTCTCCGTGACTCAGTGCACAGTGCAGATAGGACGGCGGGTTTGTTTCAAGAAACTCCAGGGGTTCTTTAGAAAAGTGGGCGCTGACGCGGGGCGGCGGCTGACGCGGCGCTGGCGTGGCGCCATGTGGCACGATGTCACTGGCTCTGGTGTGCCACGAGGCGCGTGAACCGGCTGACGCGGCAGGGTGCACCGGGTCTACGAAACAGCGATCCCCAGTCCATACCCCTTCGATGCCAATCTAATCTAAGCTGTTGGGATTAAAACGAACGGTGAGAAAGGGTTAGGGGAGGGATTGGTCACCGGCGGCGCTTCTGTTCGCGGCGGCGATAAGCAGTGAGCGGCGGCGCCATGGTAAGCTCGGCGGCGTGGCTAGGACTAAGCCCTAGGAACCGGTAGCGACCTAGGGAAACTGTGGGGAGGGGAGCGGAGGAGATGGCGAGCTCACCAAGGGGACTTGCGCGGTCGGGGGAGGCCCGGGTACGGGGTTTGAAGATGAGGGCGGCCGCGGTGGTTCCGGGCTCCGGCGTGGTCCGCTGACGGCGCTCCCGGGCGCCGAGTCCACCGGTGATGACCCTGTGAGCGCGGTGCGTCCTTGCAAGACCGAGGTAGGGCCCGGTGTGGTGGTTCACAGCGTCGTCGAGGCGCCCGTGAGCTCCAGTGAGGGAGGCAATGGCGATGGTGGCTGTGTGCTTCGTGAGGGAAAAAGGAGGGTTGGGGCACGGGCAAGGCTTCTTGTAGGCGGAGGTATAGGTGGTGGTGTGATCTTTCTAGCGGATCGGATCGGGGACGCGGGGCTGAGTGCGAGCGCGAAGGGCGGAGGGATTCGGTGCGGGGATGGGCGAGTCCGCGCGGCGACGGGGAAGGGATAGACCCGACAGACGGGCCCCGCCTGTCAGCGGTGGAGAGAGAGGAGCGGCGGTGCGCGCGGCTGCTGGGAACGACGGGCCGGAGGTGAGTGCAGGCCGGCGCTCGGAAGCGGCCCAGGGAGGAGGGCGTGCGCGCGGGGTGGGGATGCGTGCGACGCGAGCCGGCGGTCGCTGGGCTCAGCGAGAGGGAGGGGTGGAGGGAGGAGTTGGGCCGCGGTGGCGTGGGAGGGTGAGCCGGCCTGCTCGATGCGGGCCACTGGGAGAGAGAGTGGCCGAGGCCGAGGGGAAGTGGAGGGAGGGGAGGCTGGCTGGGCCGTGGCGGTGGGCTGAGGGGAGAGGTGAGGTCCAGTTGTCTTTCTCTTTTCCTTTTCATTTGTTTTCCAAATTCATTTTGAAATCCAAATTCAAATCTGTTTCAAAACAAAACTAGTTTGAAAATTTTGGAAACATTTTCCCTAGGTTTTGTAAATAAAACTTGATTTTGATTTGGTAAAATTTTCATAAACCTTTTTATTTGTTTTCTAAATAGAATAAATCCGATTCGCCCTATTCGGGTTTAATAAATTCTTTTTCACCCAATAAAAATTATGCAATGGCATGAATGCAACAAACATCTGGCTAGAATTTTCCTCCATCTAGGGTTTTGGCCATTTTTCTAATTAAAACTAATTTATTTTATTTATTTAAAAACCCGGGGTGTTACAAGTGGTTATTGCTTTGGCTTCATCTAACCCAAACTTCTTGAGCATGTCCTTGATGTACTTGCCTTGACTAACGAATGTGTCTTTCTTCATTTGCTTGATTTGTAGACCAAGAAAGTAACTAAGCTCTCCAATCATAGACATCTCAAACTCTTTAACCATCATCTCTCCAAACTCTTCACAAAACTCTTGGTTGGTTGATCCAAATATGATGTCATCCACATAAATTTGTCACATAAACAAGTCACTTCCAATTTTCTTGGTGAAGAGAGTGGTGTCAACTTTCCCAATTTTGAACCCTTTTGCTAGCAAGAAGTCCCTCAATCTTTCATACCATGCTCTTGGTGCTTGCTTCAACCCGTATAAAGCCTTCTTGAGCTTGTAGACATGGTTGGGCTTCTTCAATTCTTCAAATCTGGGAGGTTGCTCAACATACACTAACTCATTGATGAACGCATTGAGAAAAGCACTTTTCACATCCATTTGATAGAGCTTGATGTTGTGTGAACAAGCATATGCAAGTAGAATTCTAATAGCTTCCAATCTAGCAACCGGTGCATAGGTTTCTCCAAAGTCAATGCCTTCCAATTGAGTGTACCCTTGTGCAACCAATCTTGCCTTGTTCCTTACAACAATGTCATTCTCATCTTGCTTGTTCTGGAAGACCCGTCTTGTACCAATAACATTTGTGTTCTTTGGTCTTTCCACTAACTCCCAAACATCATTGCGGGTGAAGTTGTTCAACTCTTCATGCATTGCATTTACCCAATCAACATCCACCAAAGCTTCATCAATCTTGGTTGGCTCAATAGATGATACAAATGAGTAGTATTCACAAAATGAAGCCAATCTTGATCTTGTTTGCACACCTCTTCTTATGTCACCAATAATTTGATCCAAAGGATGATCTCTTGCAATATGTGTTGGTTGGAGCACTTGTTGTGATTGGACACTTGTACTTGCACTTGGATGAGCCACTTAAAAGCTACTAGCATCTTGTTGATCATGAAAACTACTAGAGCTTGCAACATCATTGCCATGCATGGTTGGAGGAGTGAGCACTTGATCTTTGTCATCTTCAATATCAATCACTTGCTTTGGTCTTATATCACCAACGTCCATGTTCTTCATAGCTTCCACCAATTGTGTTCCTCTCACATCATCTAGATTGTCTTGTTCTTCATGAGAGCCATTGTTTTCATCAAACTCAACATCATGGAATTCTTCAACTATTCTTGTTGTGTTGTTCCATACTCTATATGCATTGTTTGTAGTGGAGTAACCAAGTAGAAACCCTTCATCACACTTCTTCTCAAACTTGCCAAGTCTTGTGCCCTTATTCAATATGTAGCATTTGCACCCAAAGACCCGGAAATAAGCAATATTGGGCTTTCTATCATTGAGGAGCTCATATGGTGTCTTCTTCAATAGAGGGTGACAATAGAGCCGGTTGCTATAGTAACATGTCATGTTGATTGCTTCGGCCCAAAAAGAATCACTCACATTGTATTCACTAAGCATGGATCTTGACATATCAATGAGTGTCCTATTCTTCCTTTCAACTATCCCATTGGATTGAGGTGTATACTTGGCCGAGAATTGATGCTTGATTCCATACTCATCACATAGCTCATCAACTCTTGTGTTCCTAAACTCACTTCCATTGTCACTTCTCACTTTCTTGATTCTTCTATCAAACTCATTTTGACTTCTCTTGACAAAGGTTTTGAATATTCCAAACACTTCACTCTTGTCAACGAGAAAGAAGACCCATGTATATCTTGTATAGTCATCCACTATCACAAAGCCATACTTGTTTCCCCCAATACTTGCATATGTGCTTGGTCCAAACAAGTCTATGTGCAACAACTCAAGTGCATGTGTAGTGCTCATCATTCCTTTGTTTGGATGGGTGTTTCCAACTTGCTTTCCCATTTGGCATGCACTACAAAGCTTGTCCTTCTCAAAGTGAACATATTTTAGCCCTCTCACCATGTCATGCTTGACTAGCCTCTTTAGTTGCTTCATTCCAACATGTCCCAAGCGCCTATGCCATAGCCAACCCATACTTGATTTGGTGAATAAGCATGTTGTCAATTAAACTTCACTTGCATCAAAGTCCACCAAATAGAGATTCTCATATCTAAATCCTTTGAAGATCACGTCACTTCCATCAACACTCACAATCTCCACATCATCAACACCAAATATGCATTTGAATCCCAAATCACACAATTGTGCCACTGACAACAAGTTGAAGTTGAGAGATTCCACTAATAGCACATTGGATATGCTCAAGTCATTTGATATTGCAATCTTGCCCAAGCCTTTGACCTTGCCTTTCTTGTTGTCACCAAATGTGATAGCATCCACATGATCATTGCCACTAGTGTTGATTGATTTGAACATTCTTCCATCTCCGATCATGTGTTGAGTGCACCCACTATCAAGCACCCAATGCCTTCCTCCGGCTTTATAATTAACCTACAAAAAGGATCAATTCTTTTTAGGTACCCAAATCTTTTTGGGTCCTCCAAGGTTAGTAACCAAGCTCTTGGCCACCCAAATTGCCTTCTTCTTTGGGCCAACCATGGGTGCACCAATGTACTTAGCCTTCACGCCATTAGTGCCCTTAGTAAGCATATAACAAGAATCAAGGCGAATAGATGTAACATGAGCATGCTTCTTGTTTTTATTCTTGTTAAAGTAATGTTGCTCTATATGCCCGGATTGCTTGCAACTATTGCAAAACCGACCGTTGCTCTTCACAAAACAAGTATTGTGAGGAACAAAAGCCGCCTTGCCCTTCTTGGGGGTATAGCCATGTTCCTCCTTATTGAGTGGACACCTTTGGCTACCCAAGCACTTAAGCAAGCGAGCATCTCCACCATAGGCATTGCCTAAGGCATGAGTGAGCTCATTAACCTTGTTCTTAAGGTTCTTATTTTCTACCATTAATGATGAATCACAAGTAGTAGAAGTAGACATTTTAGTTGAGCTAGATGATGATGATGATGATGCATTTGTGGGAGCAACAATAATATGAGCATAAAAAGATTCATCAAGAATATCACATGTAACTCCTACATTGCATGTCTCTACAACATCCTCAATCTTACTTTGATCAAGGAGGGAGGAGTGGGCTTCCTTAAGCCTAGTGTGAGCTTGATCAAGCTTCTCATGGGCTTCATCTAGCCTCTCATGAGTGGACTTGAGCTCATCAAAGGATTGCTCAAGAGCCTTGTTGGCTTTGCGCAATTCTTTGCACTCCTTCCTCTTAGTCTCAATGTAAGAGTGAGCATCTTGTAGCATGCTTATGAGGTCCTCCTTGGAGTACTCCTCATCATCATCACTCACTCTCACTCTCATCGGATGATACCTTAGCGGCCTTAGCCATGAAGCACGTCGATGGAGCGTCGAAGATAGAAGGCTTGCTTGAGATAGCAAGACTAGCCATAGCCTTCTTCTTGGTGGTCTTCCTCTCATCATCACTAGAATCACCATAATCGCTTGAGGAAGCATCACTATCCCATGTCACAACATAGGATCCACCCTTCTTCTTTTCTTTGCTCTTCTCGTTCTTCTCCTTCTTGTCCTTCTTGTTCTTCTTGTGATCATCTTCATGATCGCTAGATTGTGGACAATCCGCAATGAAATGATCTTTGCTCTTGCATCGATAGCACCTTCTAGTTGAGCTCTTGGTTGTATCTCTTCTCTTTCTTGCCCCAAAGCCTTTCTTCTTCATGAACTTGCCAAACTTCTTGACAAAAAGAGCTATTTCTTCATCATCCCACTCATTTCCGCTTGTGCTAGCTTCATCATCGCTTTCCTCCTTCTTTGCTTTGCCCTTGCTCTTGCTCTTGGAGGATGACGCCTTGAACGCCACAGTCTTCTTCTTCTTCTCTTCCTCTTGGGATCCCCCATCCCGTTCCACACGGTATGTGTCTTGTGTGACCACATCACCTAGTACTTGGTTTGGGGTTACCGTATCCAATCCTTCCCTCACAAGGATAGTCACCAAAGTATCAAACCTTGGTGGTAAGCATCTTATGAACTTGTGAGAAAAGTCCTTGTCCTCAACCTTTTCTCCCAAAGCCTTTAAGTCATTCACAATCACTTGCAACCGGTGGAACATCTCTGGTATGCTTTCATCTTCTTGCATCTTGAAGGTTGCAAGCTTGTCCTTGAGAATATATAGCTTGGCGCTCTTCACGGCCTTGGTGCCTTCATATGTTTCTTCCAACCTTTCCCATATCTCAGTTGCTCTTTCAAGGTCCTTGATTTGCTCAAAGACTTTTATAACAAATGCTTCATAGAACAAGTTGATGGCCACATCATTCCATTGAAGCTTCTCTTCTTCTCTTGGGGTTGGATCTGCGGTGTCAATTACCGCAAAATCATGCTCTATCACATCTCATATCTTCCTATTCATGCCTCTTGTGAATGCACACATCTTCCTCTTCCAACAATCAAAGTTGGTGCCGTCAAAATGTGGTGTCTTTCCCATATAGTTGATTTGAGCCATTGTAACACCGGAGGATGTAAATCCTCAAACAAACGGTGACCACGGCTCCGATACCACTTGAAAGGTCTGAATGGCTAGAGGGGGGGTGAATAGCCTATTACAAATCTAGAAACCTGAAACTCAAAACTCAAAAACGGATGTCAGATCACACAGTTGTTGGTCAATTGTGCCAACCAGTCTAGCCGGGGCAGGCTGAATTGGCCAATGGACAATGTTACCCTCCTTGGTAGAGCTGAAAACGAGTCCTTGTTGAGCTCCCGTCAAAGGTATCTGCAGATACTCTTTGAATTTTGCATCAATCAGGTCCTAAAAATTTTCAGCAGAGTTCCGCAGCCCGAAGGTGAAGCCATAGCAGGTATCCGGGTCCTTTTCTTCAGAGTTCGAGTTGGAGTGGGAGTCGGATGTCTCTGTATGGTCCCCAGGGTTCTGCGGGTCTTGGATTGTCAGATTTGCTAGGTTCTGAGCGAGGTGTTCCATCTTTGGCATGGCTTGTGGTTCTGATTCCACGGCGAGCTATCTGTGTAGCTTCCCTTGATCATCCGCAATGCAAGTCCATGAGCCAAAAACGAAAATTGATCCCGCCGAGAACATGTTGTCGTGGTTCGCCGGGCTCTTGGTCGTCGAATCGCCGAAAGCCCCTACCTGGCGCGCCAGCTGTCGGTGTTTGTTAACCGGCAACTCGTCTTGAGTAATCTCAAACGATTTGTTCGGTGGGGATCGACGTTCGTAGGACTCGGTGATTACACTGGGACAGCGATTTATACTGGTTCAGGCCGCTAAATAGCGTAATACCTTACGTCCAGTGCGGCGTGTGCCTTGTGTATTGTTATGATTCAATGTTCGATTCTCTAGGACCTGCGCCCGGTTCCCCTTATATATCCGGGTGAGCCTCAGGCAGACCGAGTCCTAGCCGGTTACAATATCAGAGTCCTATTATAATTACAGGACTTCCTTTTACAACTCGGCTAAGTTACAAACTAGAGTCCTAATCCAAGTACATTTCGTTACAAGTCTTCGGATCTCTAAAGCCATCCTGGATTAGTCGGAGTAATCATCGATAGATGATATCTCTGACATCCCGGTCCGTCACGGTACTAACGACTATAGGGGCTGGTACTACCGAGGTCGGTACTACCGGCTCTACAAGTTGGTACTACCGACAACCTAAGAACTGCTATGAAATCGAGATAGAGGAGATGCAAAAATGGATCTAGCTTGTACCAATGTTTCCCTAGGAGATGTAGATGAAGATTATACCTTATCCAAGTAGTGGCTCCTCCCCAAAGTGTAGATCGAGCTTTCCCACACCTAAGAATGAGAGAGGAGGGAGGAAGAACACGAAGAACACGAGTGCAAAGGAAATAATCGAAGAAGCGAATCCAACAAGCACACGGGACACAAGATTTATCCCGAGGTTCGGCCACTTCACTAAGAAGTGCCTACGTCCTCGTTGTTGAGGTGACCACTAAGGTCGGAGTCTCTTTCACCTCCTTGCCTCACTCAAGCAACCATGAAGGTTAGCCGAGTTTCTTCACTAAGAATCACGAGGGTAATACAAAAACTTCGGAGTGCCCTCACAAATGAGTCAATCACGGGCAACAACCGAAGAACACCTAACCGGCTAGGGTTCCAAGAACCCAAGAGTAAAGAACACAAATCAAGCCGGGAAGATGACAGATCCAAGTGCTCAAGACGTAGATCGATGCTTCTCACTCTCTAATCTCACTTCCCTAGCTCAAAGCTTGCAAGAGATTCACTCTAGAATCAAAGGGGGAGAGAGAGGAGGTTAGTCAACACTTGGGAGCTCTCTTTCTTGTCTTAGGTCTGAAGAATGGGAGAGGTAACGGTTAGAAGCCGACCGGGCGACTATTTATACAAGTCACCGTCTACGCTACAGTCGGTAGTACCGACCCCAAAGGTCGGTAGTACCGACAACATCAAAAACGATCGTTAGGTTGACCTTGCTAACACATCCGGTAGAGGGTCGGCAGTAGGGTCGGTAGCACCGACCCTTATAGCGGTACTACCGGTAGGCTAAATCTAAATCTACACAAAACGCCTCCAAACTTCCTCCAAACGTCGATACTACCGACCGGGGGGTCGGCTTATGGCGGTACTACCTTTAGGCCAAATCTAGATCTACATAGAGAGCCTTCAAACTGACTTCGATCGCCGGTACTACCGACCAGTACTACCGGGGGTCGGTAGTACTGGCCTTATGGCGGTACTACCTTTAGGCCAAAAATGGCCCAACACAGAGAGCAAGCGATCTGCTCACGGAGGGGTCGGTACTACCGGCCTCAGGGTCGGTACTACCGACTTCAGCAACCTGGCCTCCGCGCTAAAACGGCCATAACTTTTAGCTCCGAACTCCGATTTCGATGATCTTGGACATTTTGGAAAGATTATTCAGAGGGCTACACAACCCACATGAATACAAGATCCAAAGCACAAAGGATTAGTACAGAATTCCAATCCAAGACCGATCCTAGAGTTCGGAACACACCGAAATGCCTCCTTCTCTTGTCCGAGTTGATTCACTTCAACTCCAACAGCTTCCCCTTTGCAAATGTTCCAACACCACCAAGTGTATACCACCTTGTGCATGTGTGTTAGCATTTTCACAAATATTTTTCAAAGGATTTTCACTTTCACTCACCACGCCACTCGATCCTAGCAACAACGCAATGTTAGATCGCTCAAGTGGCACTAGATGTTAGATGTCATGAGCACTTTTCACCACATCTAGCTAGCGTAGTTTGTATCCCTCTTGATAGTCCGACTTGCCTATATTCAAGATTAAAAGTAAGAAATAATCACCACTTGAGCAAGGCATCTTTTCTCTTGTTCATTTTACCAATGGTAGAGCACTTGATCACATGAGTGCTTGTGGCCGTCATCATCCTCCATGGTTGCCACCTTGTTAGCTCCACCACATGGCTTGGTCGTAATCCTTTCTCATAAGCGACACACATGCTTATCAATAGGATTAGACCAAATTGGTTCCATCAATTAACCAAAACCAAACTGGGGCTTTCACTCGCTCAATTTCCCGTCGCCCCTCCTCAGATAGCTCGTCGAGCGTGACGGCGATCACATTGTCAGGGTCGATCTGGCTTCCGTCCTTGGAGCCGTCAGCCATTACTTGTATCTTCTTATTCTTCTTCTTTCCCAGCGGAGTCGCCAATTGTGTTGGCACGCGAAATTGATCCACGCAGCAACACGATAACTATCGTACTTTTTCATCTACGTTTTTTTCCAATTGGCCATGACCTATTAAATATGCAGCTGGTCTTTGTCGTACAACACAAGGAGTCTTAACCAATACATACATGAGATATATATCGAATTAAATATCCTTTTTCTCTTATAATCCTCCAGGCTTAGTTTGGCTCTCCACGCATCTAATCCGAACAGAACTTGCATCCTCTTGCCAAACCTGCCAAACCTGAGACATACGCGACCCTGTAAATCTTTGTTTAATCTTGTTACCGAATCTCTTCTTCCTTGCTTGCTTTCTCTATACGTGAGCACCAGCACTATCAAATTGACGTACATTCTCCATGCTGCATATTAGCATTGATCCACGTATGATCTTCCGTCATCGGCTTTTGATATCCCAAAGCCATGTTGCCACCAGCTAACATTTGCTAATCTAGCAGAACTTCACGTCTTCCTGGTTTTTCCTGGTCTTTGTACTTCTTGCTGCTCGAAAAGCTAAAAGATTAATCAAAATACTAATTAACATCCGATTTATTGCTAAATAAATTAAATCGGCCAATGGACGACATAGTAAGCACAGGTACATTTGTATCACTAAAAACTAATTAAATTTGCCTAAATGCTAGATTTCGGGCGCGCGTGCGCTACCGCTCTGGAATGCACACCACCGTTGCCGTCCGATCTAATCATGTGACCAGGATAAATGTGGGGTTACAGGATTACGTCAGTAGCTCTTCGCTCCTATTCCCCCTTTTCTCTCTCTCTCTCCTTACGATTCCCCATTTCATCTCTCTCGGTCTCTCTCATCTCTCTCCCCCGTTCCAATCTACGTCCACTGTGCAAAATCACCGGTAAATGCCTCCAATCTCCGACGAATCTAGCAGCAGCCGGGGACAAGAGTTCACAAGTTCTTCGAATCTGAGTGGATGTCGGCGTCGAGCGCTCATAGATGGACGAAACAGGATGATTTCGACCATGATTCGTGGAGAGGGAACCTCAAAGGCTCGAGGAGGGTCGTGGCTTCCGCCGTCGTCGAGGGTCCAGATCCCCTAGACTCCATGGACTTTTAAGGTGCATAAGGATTCTCGTTACATTTTTCTTCCTCAGTTTCTCGTTCTAATGTTAGTGAATCTCGCATCAGTAGGTTTCCAATCCTTGGTGAATCTCGCAGCGGTCAGATTCCAAATCACGGTTGTTCTAGCAGCAGATTGACGAAGCTAGCAGCCATCAACATCTGGGTTTCAATCTCTCGTTGTAATTTCCTAGCTTCAGTTAAGGATCTCCCCAATGTTCTCATGTCATTTCTGGTTCTGCTTGAATGTCTGTTCCAAAATAATTATGCAGCATGCTTGAATATTTTAGTCTACTTTTTCGTCTAGCTTTCGAATTTCTAGATTTTCCGACTAGCTTTTGAATTTCTAGATTTTCGGTCTACTTTTTCTCATAGTCAGATCATTGATCTGGCCAGCTATGGCGGTCGTTATACCTGTCTGGTGGCAAACACCACATGTCCATATACCCCCACCTAGTTGCAAAATGTCTCACCACCGGCCTACGGACTACAGTATAGTGTTAAGCAGGGATGTATTGTATTTCAAAGCAGTACTGAAATTTTAGTCTTGCATTTTTATATCATACTATTAGCATTTTAATAACAAACTGCAAGCATATTTTGCACAACAGAATGAGTGATCTGAGGGTTATTTTCTGTAGCTATTTTTTCCAGCTTCATAGTAGTAGCTTTGATAATTAAGGCTTTTTTTTGTGTCCTTGTACCTTAATTAAGTTCTCAGACCTGAAACTTAATTCTGAATATTAAATGGTTAGAGTAAGTGGTGGCATTAGGTCACCTTTTTTAAAGTATTGCTCCATTACAAGGATTTCAATAGTAGAATTTCATGCCCAGGATTGTGGTAACTGTCAATGAAAAGCTAAAAAACATAAAATATCTAGCTAACAAATTGTCCATTTTTTCTTCAGGGCACATTATAACTTCCAGTACATGCTACTTATCTTTTGTTAGAACTTGTATTAATCAGTTATTATTAGTTTGGATGCCATGTGTTGGTGCCAATGGTGTTTTGGAATTGTAACACAAAATACGATGACTTTGCCTTAGTTTTTTTCTGTTATTTTGTCCTCCTGTGTAATGTGTTGTGGTTGCATATACCTAGAGGATAGACACCACCTTTCATTTTCTTCCCATTTTGGACCAATAATTGTTACTATCAAATTGGTTGATATGTTTTGTGAGAATTTAGTTCTACTACTACTAGTAGAATTTGTTGACTTGTTTATGCTAAAATATGTTCCAGATTTCGAATAAGAATACAATCCAGCAACGAAGGGTTGTGATTAGGGGTGGCCATGGGGCGCCCTCAAATAGAGCTTCCCTCTATGTTGTCTACTGCTCAAGGGACCCAAGCCAAGGATCATTGTGGCTTGCATCGCCAGGGGAGATGGCTGGTCCTGTGTTATGGTGATCTTGGTGCCTTTCATCATGACTACATAGGTAAGCCCATAGATCCTAGCTTTCTTCATGCCGGTGTCATGCCCTATCATCACAATCGAGCCTCGTCCACATTTCATTTTGTAGGCAACTTATGCTAAATCAATAAGCAATTTTTTATTTTAGTTTAGTATTTTTCTGTAATGATTTTAGCAATATTTTTAGTGCTCTAATATTATGCCACTAATTACATAGACTTAGCATATGCCATCTAGCAGTTTAAATCATGCTACTGAGGATTTTTTTTCAAACCTCTAAAGCGTTATGTGAGGTATTGCAGGTAACATTAGCATTTTGTAGTAAAAGGACTGAATTAATGCACTATTGGTCATGTTGCTACTAGCTTCATAGATGCAAAAAAAATAAATCTCTAAAATAATTAAGATGCATTCTGATATCCCTATGAAACGAGTGGTCCACATTTGAAGGTTGGTGGTGTAATCACACGAAGGCCCAGTTGTTTTCTGATATCCCCTTTTCTGATATCTTGGTTTGAGTTGTACTGGGATTTCATTTTTTAATCACTTCGATCAGAGCATCGGTTATTTCGTCTCTGAGCACAGACACACACTCATCTTGCTGTTCACAGATGTTCCAAATACATAGGCATAGTGCTATGGGAAGCCTCGTGAAGCAGGCCTTATCACAAGCTCCCCCACACTTCCTCTCACTTAGCGAATGACGACTTCCATCCCCAGCCCGAATTCCTTGTCATCAAAATCTTGTTTGTGTGTCGTTCAGGCCTGAGTTTCCTATTGTTATTTTTGCTATTCATTATTATTGCTTAATCAAGTACACTATTTTATCTAATTTAGAACCTATTATTGCCTAACTCTTAGCACTATTATTGCCTAACATAAGAAGAAAAGGCACAAAAGTGGCATTCATAACTTTGCCTAATAAAATTAAACGGTGCCTTTCAAACCAGATCAGGTTATGCATATGGCAAATTATTTTGAAGTACAAATTGCTTTAATTTGTACTTTTTCTCTCATGGACAATTTTGCATATGTCCAGAATTTTCATGATCTGCACAAATTAAATTTTCCAGATATTAGTTGCACGTAGAAAATTATATGTATTTCAGGTGTAGATTTGCATGTATGCATATGGCAAAATATACATTTTCTGGATTTTTTTTTTGTCAAAACAATATAGACTATCAAATGCTGCATGTGCAACACCTTATTACCACTGTCTTTCATATTCTAAATTTTTTTGTTCTGTTCACGTGATAATCTAATTTAGAGAGGAGTTATGAGACAATATGATGGGAAGATAAACAGATCGTACAATTGTTCTTACAGGATTATCATAGGACATCTCATTTGTCAATTTTTCAAATTACCCTCAACGCTTGTTAGCCCTACCATCCTATCATATTTAGAAGTTACATTTCATCTATTTATCATCCATCAAACTAATGTTTTTACTTTCTCATTTGGTTGCAGTTTAGGGAATCGCTAGAGGCCAAAAGACATCATCAACAAGGTGTGGTGTGACATCAACCCGCAAACTAATGTTGTATGTGACCTACAAAGGCTACTGCTAAAGGCAACCAGTAGAAAAGAAACTAAGAACTTTGGGTGACATACAACTACCAATGCAAAAAATATATTCTTAGGCAATAATATTATTATGATTAAGCAATATTTTAGTCTGAAATAGGCAAACTATTGTATTTCATTGGCCATTTTTATTGAACATCTAGTTTTTGATGTATCACATAGAAATGGCAGCATTTCTATAGATCGGAGAGCAAGTGTTTTGTAGCATCTGACCTATTTATTTAGCTTTGCACTACATATTCTCTATTCATCACTTCATTTTGCTTTTACTGTAGAAATTAGCGATAATAAGCAGGTTGTCAAGTAATTGCAGCTCATTTTGGGAGCAGATGCTATGTGTAGATAAAATATTTGTTGCATTTGAAAATATTAAGCAGAGGGAAGCAAATTATACGTAGTCATCCTGGAGTACATGTGCCAAATAAAACATTATTTTTTTTCTTCATGTAGTTCTCAATCATCTAGCTTTTTTGTGCAGTTCTAACTCTAATATATGCAGTTCGATGTCTAATACACTGCTGGGAAAATTAGAGCTTTTTTTTGCAGGCCGTGGTGTTATTTTGTCTCAAATTTGCATGAAAAGATAAATTTTCTCAAAGATGATAAATTAGAAGGTGTAGTATCCAAAAGGCAAACGTCCGAAATTTTGGTGGCAAAATTTGTGGATGGCGTTGGAAAATCCCTTTTCCTGCGCTCTCTGTATGGTTAAAAAGCAAGCAGTAGCACTTTTACCCAAAAAAGGAAAGCAGCGGGATTATGTTTCCTAAAATGGAACGTGCAGTCGGATGATAAATTTCGTGCGCGCCCACGCTCTAGTAAAGCTCTTAAATTTGACAACAAAACTCGGCTAACCAAATTATAGCATCAACAACTATAAGACTATCTGCACTCACGTTTTTCTATTTTCATCCTCTATACTGTCTGGTCATCAAGATTCTCTCCTCTATATCCAATTCTCCAGCACTCATTCATCCTCTATATCATCCACTATCCATTGTAGGCCCATGTGTCAGGATTTTTTTTCTTTTTTCCTTTTTCCTTTTCCCCTTCTCCTCCTTATCCATTCGCTCATGCGTCGCCCGCTCTCCTCCTCCTCCACGCGCTCTCCTCCTTCTCCACACGCCGCCAGCTTTCTCCTCCTTCTCTATGCGAGCTCCGGCCATGAGTGGTCGGCGGTGGAGCCCGCGCGGCCCCGGCGGCGGAGCTCACGTGCCGCCCGCGCTCTCCTCCTTCTCCATGCGCCCGCGCGGCCGGTGGCGGAGCTCGCTCGCGCGGCCGGCGGCAGAGCTCGCCCATGCATGCCGCCCCTGCCTCCCTCTCTCTCTCTCCCTTCTCCTTTCGGCCATGGCAGCGTGGGCACCTCCCTCTCTCCTCTCGCGTCACGTGTGGTGGGGCCACCGGCCGGTAGCGTACGCCCGCTATCCATCCGCCATCCCATCGAATTTGACGGATGGGCGTGGGTAGCGGACGCCGCTGCAGCTCTCCCGTCCGCTCGCGCATACGCTATATGCGTTACTGGAATGCATACCGTTCCCCAGTGCAGTTCGTCTAAGGCCTTATTTAATTTTCAGCATAAAAACTTTTCATCAATCACTTCGAAGGTGGACACATGCATGAAGTACTCCCTCTATTCTAATATAAATCATAAGACATTCCAAAATTCTTGGAGAGTCAAATTTTTTTAACTTTAACCAAAATTTTAGAGAGAAACATAAAAATTTATGACATCAAATATGTATATTATAAAAATATAACTAATGAATAATCTAATTGTACTTAGTTGGTGTCATAAATATTATTATCTTATTATACAAATTTTGTCAAAATTAAAAAAGTTTGATTCTCCAAGATTAATTCTTGGAATATCTTATAATTTGAGATGAAGAGAGCGGCAGATATAGACTACAAAATAACTAATTACATAAATTGTATGTAATTTCCGAGATGATTTTTTAAGCCTAATAGGTTTATGTTTTAACAATGTTGTGCTATAGTAAATATATGTAAATGACGGATTAATTAGTCTTAATAAACTTGTCCCACGGTTTTTCAGGTGGAATATGTAATTTGTTTTCTTATTATTTTATTTTTAATAGACTAAATGAGTGTTAGAATATCTGATGTGACACCCAAAAACTTTTTGTGCCCCAACTAAACAAGGCCTAAATAATATATTAAATATTGTATAATGCTCATACCGTGGACCAAATAATAGTTTAACCAGCCAATTAGGAATTATCGCATTAGCTCGACATCTTCGTAAGACTACCCAATGAGGAGCTCATATCTCTATGCCTTGGTGGCTCTATCTCTGCCTTTTTTGTTATTGTCTTACCATCATCCCCATAGATCTATGGTTACTACCCGCTACCGTATGAAGATACATGTGTTCGATCTATGGTTACTACCCACGACCGCGAAGATGTAGAAAAATGCACAAAAATACATAACATTAACATCAAATTAGTTTTATTGAACTCTTTATGAAATATATCTTGATAGTCACTTATTTAAACTTGTAAATGCTAATATATTTTAAAAAGAACTTAGTTATAATTAGAGAAATTTTACTTAAAATAAAATAAGATATACTTAGGAATTCAGAGAATAGGTCTTGGAGAGAATTGAAATAAAAAAAATCAATTATTATGGTCAATAGATGGGTTTTTGCTATGAAGTTGGGATTATCGAAATTGTAAGTTTTTAGATGCATAGCTTATGCTATGTAGTAAAATTTATATACATAGAAAATCCAAAATAACTTACAATTTGAAATAAAAGAATCTTGGAATTCTATTTTTTTTGAATTGTGGTGTATACACATACATCACATTATGCCCGTACGCTCACACCTATGGATGTGCACACACATATGCCCTGTCTATATGGGCATCTCGAACTGACATGATCTTGTGTTTGAACGAAGTCACCATGAGTTTTTCGATATTAACGGACACATCGTGTACCACTAGATCCAGAAGAATGTGAGCACACACGTCAAGTCAAGAACTTGGAACCTTCTACCATAAAAGAACATAACCAACTAAACTATAGTCAATTTACGAGAGCTCTATATGTTCTATGTCTTGGGCACTTCAAAGTGTCTTTTGGAAAAAAAAATTACTACATAACCATTTTCCCTAGAAAAATGCATCAAAGGGGTGTTTGGTTCCTACCCCTAGAGTTTAGCCATTAAAGTTTAGTCACTTTTAGTCATTAAAATTTCAAACACCCCTACTTACTTTTAGTCACTTTTAACACTACCACTAAAGTCACCTCTACTAAACTTAAGTGACTAAACTTTGGGTGTGGGAACTTGTGCACACTGGGTTGGGTACCCATACCATTTTCCTCGTCGCCAGTTGCATCCTGAGCAGCAGGCAGCAGCACCCCATTTTTCCCATAACCCGCGCGGCCGCGCGCACGTCGCCTTGATTTCGCGCCTCCGCCCCCGGCGGCCTCTCCTCTTTCGTTCATATAGCAGAGTACTATATCTTCCCCCCCCCCCCCCCCCCCCCCCCCACACCCAACCGCCCCAAGCCCAACCCTAACTCTCTCTCCTCCCTATTTGCAGAACCCTACCTGCCGATCGCCATGGCGCCGCCGCCGCCTCTCCGTCCTGACGTCGCTATGTTCTCCGGTAAGCATCTCGTCACCGGCCCCGTGCGTCTAAACTTGACGATTAATCACTAATAACTCTGCTCTCGTGCTCCTCACTCCTCCCTTCCGTCGTCTACAGCCGGCAGCAAGAAGCGGAGCATGCTCCTCCAGGCGGTGTACGACGGCGACCTCCGCTCCTTCAAAAGTGCGCTTCTCCCTCAGTCCCTCGGTCCCTCCTCCCCCTAGGGCTGGCCTCGATCATTGCACTGCTGATTTTGGGTACGACCGGTTCGATGTTACTCGTACGTTGCTTTGCTTGCAGAGCTCTTGAGGTCGCTGGACAAGAGGAGTGGCCGCCTCAGGGAGACGGTGGAGGCTGTCAGGGTCGAAGCCGACGGGGTCCTGAAGGGCGTCCGGGCGCTGCATCTCGCCGCTGGCAACGGGAGGCTTGAGATTTGCAGCTACCTGGTTGAAGGCCTGAGGGTTGACGTGGACGCCGTAGACTGTGGAGGTCTGCCTCTCCTTTCGTAACTAAGTCATAGCTTTTGTTGAGTGCAGGGCATTTCACATTTAATTTCGTCGATTTTCATGGAGTGGTCCGGTGATCATTACTGAACACGAGGAACCATCGATTCTCGTCAGGCACTTATGATATTTTTGCGCCACTTATAACGTGTCTTATAGATCATGTGTGAAAATTCAGACTATATATATATTGTTCCAGGGCAATCATTATTTCACCCCAGAAATAAAAAAAACTGATATTCACTTTGCATCTAGTTTTATGCTTTCATTTGCCATATTATGTTTGCTCATGCATAAATTAAGTCCATCCGTAATTTGTGAAATATTGCCTGAAATACTTCTTTCACCATCTGTTATATTATGTTTGAAATATTTCCACAAGATCACTATAGGTGCCCTTTGTTGCTGCTATTAGAAAAACAGAGTGCCCTGTTATGGACATTTTTTTGAAGTACATATGGTCATGATTTGTATTTTCATCAAAACAAAACATTGGTCAACCCAAAAAGTGTTGTGCAATAAGAACCATTATTTTTGTGCTTGACAGATAGAACACCTTTGCTTCATGCTTTGTTCGGTGAGAATGTGGTCACTTTCAAGTATCTTCTGGATCATGGTGCCAATCACGACAAAGTTAACAATGATGGGTTTGCCCCACTACATTCAGCTGCTGGATTTGGTACATCTATGAACACATTATGCACCTGCACCTGCACATTGCTTTTATTTTCAACATGGTCTTTTTATTTGTAAATACATTATGTGGCAATATTATTTTCTTACTAGAGAATATGTGTTACTGTGTGTGAAAGCGTCTGTGGCTTTCTTAGTAGTTATTCAATGGAATAATTGCATGATATATGGTTCATTGTCACAAATTCTTCAAGGTGGTACCATAAGTTTCAAATTGGATATTTGGGTTGTAAAACTTATATAGGTGGATAAGTAGGTCCAACATTGGTTTTGTGGTTGTATATGATGTCCTTCATTCCATATCTGCAATTGAGGATGAGACAGAGTTGTCAAGACCACTGGCGGAGCTTGATGGGAAAGCAAGAGGGGGCCATTAGCACTAATATCTTATTTAAGATGTATATTTATTGGTTTTATTCACCAGTTTAATAGCCACTTAAGGTAATTTTCAATAACAAGGAGGGGCCATGGCCCCCTTTGGCCTCCATGTAGCTCCGCAGGGACCTAAATCGTGATTTTATTACTCGTCTTGTTGCTTAGTATGTATAGATCTTGTTGTATTGTATGGAGCCTTTACCTCCCTTCGTTGCCTTGTTGATTTAGCGCTTGTTCAGGACAATCTGAGACATGCTAAACTACAGGAAAAAAGTAGACTGTTGCGAAAATCTATTCTCCACTTTTTTAGTAACAGCCTGTTTTCCCCCTTTATTCAGGATACTGTGAAATGGTTGAGTTATTACTTGCAAAAGGAGCTTACATTGACCCGGTGACTTCTTGTGGGACACCACTCCATATTGCTTGCACTGAGGGTCAAGATCGTACTGTGAAGATCTTATTGGAGCACAATGCACATGTAAGTTTAACAACACTGCGCTTCTGTTGTAAGATGCACAGTATTGCACTTCAAAAGTTTGGTAAAAAATGTATTGTCTTCTTCCCAAAAGAGATACAGTTCCATCGTTTGAGTGGGAATACAATTAATGGAAGTGCCACTGTAAATATTGTCATTTCTCATTTCTGGCTTGTCAAATGCCAATTTTCAGTCAGCAATTTATCCTGGACATTGTTGCCCATTGTATATTTGAACTTTCATAATAGGTTAATCTCTGTTATGTATTGTCACCTTTTAAGTGCCATCTTGAGGCCTTGAGCTGAACAAAGTGCACTAGCCAGTACTTGTCAGGAACTAAAAATATAATATTCCATAACTATATATATCTTGGGTAGTGTGTGTTTTTTTGCAATGCCATGCAAACCATCATCTCTGTTTTCATATTACTGAAAGTTTGGCATGCTAATAATGTTCTTCTAGACTACTACCATTCTATCTGTAGGCTTTTCCTATTATGATGGAAACAATCCATGCATAAGCGTTGGGAAGGTTATTAGTATTATGAAGGTTACCAAGTATTAGTAAAGTTATCATTAGGAGTCCATGTTAGATGCAATCTGTTTACCGGTGCCTAAGCACTATAAGGGCAGGGTTCCATTCACCAAGTCAGCTGATATAGTCTCCTGGCTTGTGCTAGAAGCCAAGTGATGGGACTGATCTCACCATTATATTGTTCCATAATATTGGAAATATCCCTTAATTATATGGTACACACTAACATGCTTAATGTTTCTTGCTAGTACAACAAGATGGTAAATGGTATGACACCTCTCCATTTTGCTATAAGTGCTGCCTCGCTGAAATGCGTGAAGCTCTTGGTTGAGGTATGTTAAACTTAAACTTGGTATGTCAATCCCTAGAACTGGGGCCAAATGTTTCAGTCTACTGACTGTTTTTTTGGACGAAATTGGTCTACTGACCGTTTCTTTGAACGAAATCAGTCTACTGACCATGGTTGAGCCTTAGTTGATCGTGGCTGGATTTTTCATTGTTTATTTTTGTCTTGCATGTCTGGCTTATTTCTGATCTAGAGAAAGAGTACTCTATGCACATTTCTTCTTGATGCAATTATGGGCAGCTCTTTTGTGCACTCAAGAAAAAAAGTAAATTCCTAGAGTTGTTATGTCCTGTAACCTGTTTGCTTCATTGCAACATTTAGACATACTCAGTGTTAGATTATTGTGTACTGTTAGTTTACTGTGTACATTAGCATCTCCTAGTTTCCTGTGCTGCCCCATGTATTAACTCCTATAGTTACTCCCTTATGGGCCACCCTATGTGGGCTTATCTCCTAGCCTTCCCTGGTTCTATATATATATTATATATATGTAACCCTGTGTAATCAGTTCACTAAGCAATGCCATCCCATCGGTGATTTGCCTTCATGGTATCAGACGCCTAATCTTGGGGCTCTGTGCCGACTCCTCTGCTCCCCCGCCCGCCTCCCCTGCTTCCGCTCCGTCTCCTCTGTTTTCCCACCCGCGCGTGCCCTCCTCCTCGGCTTCCGCCCGCACCTGCTCGCCTCCTCTGCCTCCGCCTGCGCGTGCTCATGGCTGCCGCGCCCCCTCCTCCCACCGACGATTCCAGCTCCGGCGCATCAAACGCCACCGCCGCCACCGCTGCCGCGGCCCAGCTGCGCGACGACGCTACTGCGGCCGCCCTGCGCCTCGAGGAGGAGGCCCGCGCCATGCACGCGGCCAACGCCGAGCGAGTAGAGCAACTCCAGAAGGAGGCGGACCTTCTCACCGCCGCCGCCACCGCCCAGGAGCGCGTCCGCGCCGCCGCCGCCGCCGCCCTGTTCCAGGAGCGTGCGCAGGCCGACATCCTGGAGGCACAAGCCGCCGCCATCCGCGAGCGCTTGCGTCTGGAGGCCCTCCGCGATGAAGAGCCGCGCGAAGATGACGACGTCCACTCTGTCTCCTCCGAAGCCACCGCCATCGCGCTCCTGCACAGCCAGGCCTGCGCGGTCCAGAACATCAAGAATCTGGTCCCCATCGTCCTCGACCTCAAGTCCCCCCACTACTCTAAGTGGCGCGGCTACCTCCTCCTTGCTCTTGGTCGGTACTCTCTGAAGGACCATGTCCTCAGCGATGTTTCCCGCCCCACCGACCAGGCCTGGTACCGCATGGATTGCGTGGTCGTCTCCTGGATCTTCAACAGCATTTCCCCTACCTCCTCGATGTCATTCACGAGCACGATGGCGTCTCTGCTCGAATGGCTTGGCTCGGGGTCGAGCAGCAATTCCTAGGGAACAGCGAGTCCCGGGCCTTGCTCCTCGATGCTGAATTCCGCAACCTCTCTCAAGGCGCTCTCTCCGTCGATGACTACTGCCGCAAGATGAAGGGTATGGCTGACGCCCTCGCCGACCTCGGCGAACCAGTCCTCGACCGCACTCTTGTGCTGAACGTCCTACGGGGCCTCAACGAGAGGTTCCACTTCATGGCTCAACTCATCACTCGCCAGAAGCCGTTTCCCTCCTTCGGGGAAGTGCGCGCTGCTCTTCGCCTCGCCGAGCTCAATATGGTGCAGCCTTCAGCAGCTCCTTCGGCTCTCCTCACCTCCTCGTCCAGCAAGGCTTCCTCCACTCCGTCGGCTCCCGGCTCTGCTTCATCACGCCCTCCCCTTCATCAGGGCGTGCCCCCTCCCGGTGGGGGCTCTTCAGGCAGTGGCCGTGGCCGGCGTCGCCGCGGTGGATGCAACCAGGGCAACCCCGGCGGCTCCCAGTGGCCATCCCTCTACAATCCGTGGTCTGGGTCCATTCATATGTGGCCTGGTCCTACGCCTGGTGGCCCTCGCGCTCCTCCAGCACGTGCCGGTGTCCACCCTCATCAGCAGCACGCCATGCTTGCTGCTGCGCCGCCCCCTGGTTACCAGGCGCCCCCACCAGGACCTGGCGTCTACTCCCCAGCGCTGCTCCCTACTCCAGCGCCCTCCCTAGCATGGTCTCCCTGGGATCCTCAGTCCCTCGCCCAGGCGTTCAGCACCATCTCCCTTACGCCGCCAAGCAGCACTGACTGGGTTTTCGATTCCGGCGCCTCCTCCCACATCGCCTCCCACCCTGGTATTGTTACTCCCACATCTTCTTCCTCCTTTTCCTCCAGCATTGTGGTCGGTAACGGTGCTACACTCCCTGTGGTTGGCACTGGCTACTCGATCATTCCGGGCCCCTTTCGGCTCAACAATGTTCTTCTTGCTCCTGGTATTATCAAAAATTTATTATCAGTTCGCCAATTCATCACTGATAATCATGTTTCTGTCGAGTTTGACCCTTCTGGCATTTCTGTGAAGGATCTCCGTACCAGGAACGTCCTCCTTCGATGCAATAGCGCGGGGCCCCTCTACACCCTACAGCTACCGTTGACACCTTCTGCTCCCTGCGTTCTTGTCGCCACCCCTTCATCATCGACCTGGCACCGCCGTCTCGGTCATCCCGGCAAGGAAGCTCTTCAGCGCCTCGCTCACTCCTCTTCCATCGACTGCCGTCCTCCTGAGAATGATCACCTCTATCACGCATGCCAGCTAGGCCGCCATGTGCGCCTTCCTTTTACTAGTTCTTCATCAAGGGCTTCTAAACCCTTTGATCTCATACATTGTGACTTATGGACCTCGCCTATCATCAGTGTATCTGGTTTTAAATATTATTTAGTTATCCTTGATGATTTTTCCCATTATTTATGGTCTTTTCCCCTTCGCCTCAAATCCGACACTTTCCCCACCCTCTCCAATTTCTTCGCTCATGTTCACACCCAGTTCGGCTGTCCCATTAAATCCGTTCAGTGTGACAACGGTCGCGAATTCGACAACTCCACCTCCCGCGGTTTCTTCCTCACTCATGGCGTCTCCCTTCGGATGTCATGTCCCTACACGTCTCAGCAAAATGGCAAAGCTGAATGCATCCTTCGCACTACCAACAATATCATTCGCACCCTCCTTATTCAAGCGTCCATGCACCCCTCCTACTGGGCCGACGCCCTCTCCACCGCCACACATGTCCTCAATCGTCTTCCCACCAAGACCCTACACATGACCACTCCCTTCTTCGCCCTCCATGGTACCCTACCCTCCTACCATGACCTTCGCGTTTTTGGGTGCACTTGCTATCCCAACCTCACTGCCACCACACCTCACAAACTTGCCCCCCGTTCCACCCTATGCGCTTTCCTTGGCTACTCCCCCGACCACAAAGGCTACCGGTGTCTTGACCTCACATCCAATCGTGTCATTATCTCTCGCCATGTTACCTTCGACGAGACCTCTTTTCCCTTTTCTAGACACCGGACCACTTCCCCTGCTGAGCTTGATTTTCTAACTAACAGCAAGCTTCTCTCAGCTCCTTCACCTTCTGCAGGTACTACATTGCAGCCCATCGACGCCCCGGCACAACCTATGCTGCCGGCTGCGTCTGAGTTCCCTGACGACACCGTGTCGATGTCCTGGCCTAGTTCTGCTGGGCCAGCACCTCGACCTCCTCCCCCACCTGGCTTCTCCGCGCCGCTGGCACCTTCAGCACCTGTCCGGGTGCCCCCGTCCGCCCCAGCTGCTTCACCGACCCCGCCCTCGGCTGCAGCACCAGTTGTTGCCCCAGGCTGCTGTGTCGGCGCCTCCAGCTTCAACCATGCTGCCCCCAACCGCAGTCCCTGTGGCTACAGCACCCCCTGTGCTACCTCTGGCTGCAGCACCGGCGCCTCCGATGGCACCACCTGCTAAGCCACCGGTCGTCCAGGTCTACACTCGGCGCTCTGCCCCCTCTACTGCTCCTTCGCCACCGACACCACCACCGGCTGCTGCTGCTCCTCGTCGGTCCAACATCATTCCATCACCACCACGCTTCATCAAGGCTGCTCCTCCCCATCCAGTTGGTGCTGTCCCCATCCCACCGGTCGACAACACTCATCGCATGATGACCCGTGGGAAATCTGGGTACATACAGCCACGTCTTCATCTCCACGCCGAGGCTCTATCTCCAATTCCCCGGTCCTCCCGCGACGCTCTTGCTGATCCTTAGTGGCGTCGGGCCATGGAAGACGAGTATGCTGCTCTCATTGAGAATCACACTTGGGACCTTGTTCCGCGCCCCGACAAGGCCAATGTGGTTTCCGGCAAGTGGATTTTCAAACATAAATTTCACGCTGATATCTCTCTGGACAGGTATAAGGCTCGCTGGGTTCTTCGCGGCTTTACGCAGCGCCCCGGCATTGACTATGATGAAACATTCAGTCCCGTTGTCAAGCCTGCCGCCGTTCGAACAGTCCTCACTTTGGCTCATTCCCGGAGCTGGCCAATTCATCAACTCGACGTCAAGAATGCCTTCCTTCATGGGACTCTTTCAGAAACAGCTTGCTGGTTTTGTCAACGCAACTCTTCCTCAGCACGTTTGCAGACTCAACAAATCACTGTACGGCTTGAAGCAAGCCCCCCGTGCATGGTACAGCCGATTTGCATCCTTCCTGTTATCCCTGGGTTTCACTGAAGCTAGATCAGACACTTCACTGTTTGTTTTTCACCGTGGCAACGAGACAGTGTATCTGCCGCTGTATGTGGACGATATCGTGCTTACTGCATCTTCCCAGCAGCTCCTCCGCCGAGTCATTGATGCCCTGATGAAGGAATTTGCCATGAAGGACCTTGGTCCTCTTCACCATTTCCTTGGCATGGCAGTACAGCACCAAGGCGATACTCTCTTCCTCTCCCAGCGACAATATGCTCTGGACATCCTCACTCGCCATGGCATGAGTGACTGTAAACCCTGCTCTACTCCGGTTGATACCTGCGCCAAGGTTGCGGCTGATCATGGTCCTGCTGTTGCCGATCCCACAAAGTACCGCAGCCTTGTGGGAGCCCTTCAGTATCTCACTTTCACCCGGCCTGACATCGCCTACGCCGTCCAGCAAGTCTGCCTTCACATGCACGATCCTCGGGACGTCCATTTTGTTTCTGCCAAGAGGATACTCCGCTACCTCCAGGGCACCCTCAACCAAGGCCTCATCATCCCCCGGACTTCTCCAACGCAGCTTGTTGTTTACACGGATGCTGACTGGGCTGGTTGCCCTGACACTCATTGATCCACCTCCGGCTATGCAGTTTTCCTTGGTGGGAGCCTCGTTTCATGGTCCTCTAAGCGGCAGCATACTGTCTCACGCTCTAGCGCTGAGGCCGAGTATCGAGCTGTCACCAACGGCGTCGCTGAAGCTTCCTAGCTGCGGCAGCTCCTCTAGGAACTTCACCACCCCCTCGACTCCGCCTGCATCGTCTACTGCGACAACGTCAGCGCCGTCTACCTCTCCACCAACCCTGTTCAACACCAGCGCACCAAACATGTGGAGATTGATCTTCATTTCGTCCGCGAACGCGTCGCGCTTGGTGCTGTCCGCGTCCTTCATGTACCCACCAGCTCCCAGTTTGCTGATGTCTTCACCAAAGGCCTCCCTTCTTCGGTGTTTCAAGAGTTTCGCTCCGGTCTGAATGTCTGCTCTAACGACGTTCCGACTGCGGGGGGTGTTAGATTATTGTGTACTGTTAGTTTATTGTGTACATTAGCATCTCCTAGTTTCCTGTGCTGCCCCATGTATTAACTCCTATAGTTACTCCCTTATGCGCCACCCTATGTGGGCTTATCTCCTAGCCTTCCCTGGTTCTATATATATGTAACCCTGTGTAATCAGTTCACTAAGCAATGCAATCCCATCGGTGATTTGCCTTCACTCAGGTTAGCAATCTTGAGCATTATTTGGTCAGGTTTTGGTTTCTGAGTATTCTGACCATTGACAACCACATTTGCAGCATGCTGTACTTTTTTGAGCCCTAGGAAGTATGACACACTTTTTACAGTGCGTGTTTTAATCTTTATTTTGTACACTTCCATCAATTTGGCTACCACAATATGATGGAAATAAACAAATATCCATGCAGCAAGTGCAGTGCTCTTTTTATCTGAAATTGCAAAGACTATGGTAGGCTGCTTGAGTCATTTTGATGACATCCAAACTTTTTCATGATAGGCTGGTGCTATTGCCAATGGACATTATATCTTAAATTATCTAGCAGATGCTCCAGGTAATGGTTCAGCTGAGTGCTTGAATTGCTTCCTGGGGTTTGGTCCTGATCGGCAGCCTCATAATGATGTAAGATCCATCTCTTTTCTAGTATACTCATGCACTTTGAACCTCATGTCTGTTGTGGATACATAGTATATTCTAGTGAGGAATGATAATTGTAGCGCTTTAAGCTATGGGGCACCATTTTTTCATTAGTGAGTGATGTCGAATTTTCAGTTCAATACTTCTAGTTCTGTTACCATAATGCATGAGTTTTATTTCTCCTTCTGCCACACCCAGCCTACTAGCCACTGGCATATTTGCTCCTTTTGATTTATGTTTATGGCTCAACAGTACATTAATCTACTCATTTATTCTTGTCTGCTTGTATTGGCATAAAATGCATGTTCCTGAATCCTGAGTGCCATTCCTGTTTGTGGAATTCTTTTTGTAATAGTCAAGAAATAGTTATCTCATGTAATGATTGACCAATGTTATACGATTGCATGTTTTTGAAAGACATGCTTTGTTGTTATTGATATCAATTTTCCTATAATTCAGGTCTAGAGATGTCAAGAGCGTCGAGCCCTAGGGTAGCCGGCCCTCGACTCCGGAGATTGTAGTCGCGGTCCGTCTTCTAAGGCGAGGTTTTGCCCCTTTGCGACCTAGGCTTGAGAGCACGAAAGAGAAGTAGATGAATCTGATAATGTATTGCTTGAATTCCAAAGTGCCGGATTACAAAGGAATATATAGTCCTTGATGGATCCAAAATAGAAACTAACCAATCCTAAACCTTTAGGGACTAACTTATGGATCCAAAATAGAAACTAATCAATCCTAAACCTTTAGGGACTCTAACTCATATTTCCTAACTTAGGGACTCGGTGGCCTAGCCACCTGTTGGGCTGCGCCCTCGCCGCGCACTGCGCGCTCAGCCGCGCGCCTAATGTCACAGGCCCGACGTCTATAGGTCCGGCCTAACATGACAAGAGATATATGCTTTAGTCTCTTAATTGTTTTAAGACACTGTTGTGTAGGTATATCTACAACATTTTGTTGCTTGGTAGAGAAAGAATAGCAAAACTAATTTTACTGTTGTATATTTGCTAATCTTTGTATTGGAGTTCTTTTATAATTTAATGGTTCTATGATGTGGCCAAATGCACTCATGTGTTGTTCTTGCTGAATACCCCCCATTCAGCCAAAAAAATCCAAAGATTTTTTCAACCTTCAGAATCAAGGAAACACAATTTTATCCTCTAGACTAGATAGTTTCTTTATAATTATTGTCCCATGCATCAGAATTGATTTGATATGCTTAATCTTGATGGTTCAGGATGCTCGTGTGGATCAACAGAAAATAGCAGACTTGAAGTCACAAGGGAGTGAGGCAGTCAAGAGAAAGGATTTTCTTTCTGCCGCAGAAGTCTACAGTATGGTATGCCACTTTCTAGCATGTAGGAGTAGTTTTTTACTGTCATGGCCCAAGTCCATGACATGGTAAGCATTGTCAGGAGGATGGCCGTTGTCCGGGTCTGGGAGCAATTGGCTTCTAGGGATGTGAGATTAGATCATAGATGAGACGACTCAGAGGGATCAACATAGAAGGGGGAACTAGATTGATTCTTGCTCATCTTTGACTGATACTTGTCCTCTCTTTTTACAGAGGTACTAGACTCCTAAGAGAGAGATGTAATCAACTCCTAACAAATCATATCTAGAAGATAAAAATCTCTAGCTTCCTAGTATAATGCTGTATATAATGCTCTATTGACGTAACTATGTGAGGGAACTGACCATCTTAATCCCCACTTAGGGCTGGTCCATAATGACTTGCTCACCTCTCTACAGGAAGCAAACAAGGTCTGCTTATGATTTGCTCTAATTTGGTTAAGATTATTCATCAATTCAAACACATCTGTTTAAAGTTTCATTTTCTGTTAAATATTTGCAAATCTTGGGACTTGCATGCTGGGTGGCTTCTCTAGGTAAATATTTTGGAGGCACATACTCGCATGACATGTGCCAACCATCTGAGATTCAGGTGGCCTTGTCTTTCTGGCACTTCAATAGTTCGTCTGGATTAAGATACTAAATAACTATTTTGTGTCTGCCTTTTGTTTATATTCTGTTGTACTTTTTTTTAACTCTGGTATGTTTAAAATGTATTTATACAGCTAGTCTGCTCTAGCAGATGCTTTGTTCTGGAGAACATATGATAACAAAATGTGAAGAATGCTTTAGCTAACTTACAGATATAAAGATAATATTACCAGAGTGTTGCCTTGAAGACTTGCAATTATATGAGATTGCATTCAAGATTTTTGCTATCATTCTTATGTCATAAGATTCAGTAGTTCATATTTTTTGAGGAAGAGTATGAAACTGAATTACTGTAGATTTCGACTTGCTTGTAAGTGGTATTCACTTCCAACTCTCTATTAAAAATTTATAGGAGAAAGCATCATATTCTTTGTTTTTCAATCCTTTTTCATTGCTAGTTATTCCCGTGATCCATGCATGGATTTCATTACAAAAACCTTTTGAATTTCTTAAGCTTGCAGTCTTGCACAACTAAATTTTGTTCATAGATGCATATATGCTTAATATAACACACACACACACTTATTTTTTGAGTGTTTGCAAATCTGCCAACTGTTGTTTTAATAACTTGTTGGATGCAGGCGTTGGAGCTTGATCCCGACGATGCAACATTGTTTGCGAATAGGAGCCTGTGCTGGCTTCACATTGGTAAAGGAGGGAAGCCTCTGCTTTTAGGCCCTATTTGGTAGAGCTCAACTTCAACAATGAAGCTGTTTTTTAAGGTTTTAGCTTCACAAATAACTTTTTTGTTGAAGCTAAAGCTGTTTTAGAAACCTGTTTGGCAAAACAGCTTCATGTGGTGGACCAAAACATAAAATGACTCTACTACCCTTTCCTTTTTTTTATTTTTTATTTCTCGTCTCCTCACGGGCGTCTCCTCTCCGGCTGTGTTGTGCATCTCTTTCTTCCACCTGATGCAGCACGTGAGCCCCAACCCCAAGAAGTCACGGCGGCGGTGCTCCAGCTCCTTCGCGTGTGCGGCGTGCTCGATCCAGCCCATGGCTGCCGCCGCGTGCTCCATGACGGTGCTGGCACCGTGCCTCCTAGGGCCGCCTCAACCACATCTCAGCAGCGCCGGCACCTCCCGGGCACATCCCAGCAGCCCCACCGCAAGATGCGCCTTTCGGTGCTCGGCGGCCCTGGCCCCGCGCCGCCGGACGCGCCTCAGATCTGCGCCTCCCTCGCCCGGCCGCTCCCCGCGGCAGCGGCGTCCTCGGCCCTACACCCCGGCTTCACGCCTCCCTCCATGGTCGGCGGTGCCCCGGCGGCAGCGGCTCTGCGCGCGGGAGCCTCGCTGGCCGCGTCCCAAGTCCCGGATGTCGCGCCCACGAGCCCCGCCGGTCGCGTCCGAAGCCGCGAAGGCCGCACGCACCCAGCAATCCCGGCGGACGCGTCCCAAGACCCAACGGCCGCGGCAACGCCCACCGGCCTCGAACTCCTAGCCCGACGCTCGCCCTCCCCGACGGTGGCGTCAGCCCTCCCGGTGGCGGCGGCGGCGGCGGCCTCCAGCGTCCGATCCCAGCAACCTCCAGCGCGGCGAGCCCCTGCGGGCTGCGGCGGCGCCCACACCCAGCGAGCTCCGCCGCTTCGGCGTATGCAGTCTGCCCGAGCAGGGGCACATGTTGTCTTTGGATATTCTGGGGTCCACATATGGGAGATGAATATGTGATAAGCTACTTTTTTCCGCCTCATCTCAGCTCATTAGTTTGTGAGGAGAGAACAAAAACAGCTTCATCTCATGAGCTGTTTTGAAAAAAGGTGTTTGGAAAAAAACAGCTCACAACAGCTCACGAAGCTAGTTGGCTGGATGCTTATGAATGCAAAAAAAGGCGGCCTGACTGGCCAAAGGCCTGCTACCGGCAGAGCAAAGCCTTGATGTTACTGAAGGTTGGATAGAAACTCAGTTGGCCTTTTCTTTTTGCTGAAAATCGTTTCAAATCATTTAATTAGTTGGTCCTGTTCCTGCATCATCAGGAATTCAAGGGTGCCTGCCATGCCCTTTTGGAAGGATTGAAGTTGGACCCAGGGAATGCTGAAATCGAGGATGAGTTGTGGTATCCAATCTTTCCCTTCAGTTGGACGAATTGCATGTTTCATCGCATCTCATTGCTAATCATACTTAAAATACTCTCCAAATTTAGCACCTCATAGTTTGTAGTTAAAGGCAACGATATATTGGGAAGGGAACTTTAACACCATCAATGCACTACATTTTGCATCAACATACGTGGTCATGCAAAAACTTCCCTAAAATTTTGTAACGTTACAGGAAAGCTGTGGAATCCATGAAGTTGTCTGCAACCACCAAGGCTATGTGACCAGTATGGATATGGATTTTGGTCAGAACACGTGCTCGTTTTGTAAGAGCGTCCGCGGTGTGCTCATTTGCCTCGATTCTGTAGCAATAGGAGCTGGTTCCATACATTGCGCGAGTCGTTTCTATACTCCAAAATAAAGAACTAGGTTCTATAGATGAAACCTGCTCATATCTATTAAAATATATTACTCTCATTGTCAATCTTTTCTCCTCCCTCGAACATTGCAACTGCAGTTGGAAATGTAGCATTTTTTTTCTGGTTCTGCCCCCACACCTCAATGATTGATGTCGTTCCTATATACTATCATATTTTGAACAAAGTAGGCACCGTTCTATATAGAACCATACACTGCTGGTGCCCTTAGTTAAAACTACTAGTGGGTCGTGGGTGCTGATGCATTTCGATGCCTCTTGTGTGATGTGCAGCTAGCATTATGCCTCTTTTATGTAATTTAATTAAAACTACTAGTGGGTACTAATGATACTCGGGTATATATCTTAATTCCTACAAACTGTATGATCATTCACCTTTTCACGTCGCATTGCCGCAATGTGTGCACAACGTATGGCCATGTAGCTAGAGTGATGTAGCTAGGGGTGATAATGGATCTGTTGACGCAAAAAGTGACACCTTGTGCCAAGGCACACAGCAAGCTGAACGAGGCTAGCTTCAATCGGGTGCCCGGAGTGTACTGGATCCGGAGACATGTCAGTCGGTTTGACCTGAAAACCAACAAGGGATAAAACGTGAGAATACCTCTGGAACATGCTGGGTAAAACCAGACAGTTTCATATGTGCGGCTTTGAAAGCCAATCGCGATGGCACACAGCTATAGAAGCTATCTGTCAGAGTATGTTTACAAAGCCATTCGGCAAGTATGAGAACAGAGCATATTAACTGCCGAATGCAAAAGAAAGACATGCTTGAACGAATCAAAGATATTGTAAACAGGCAACTTGCAAGAATAGATCCGTTCAAATAACACATGCATAGGCTAATCCAACTAATCTGCCACACGTTTAGTCTTCATAGACCCGTTAAGCATAAACTTAAGCGAAACTAATCCACCGCATGATACCACTTGCTATAAGTCTATACCACTTCTTATAATTAGATTAATCCACCGCATGATACAATCTAATTATAACAAGCTAAAAGCATGCATATATTTGTACAGATCTATAAGAGCTCATTACTCGTGTAAGCTTAACCAAAATCGGCAAACTTAGCCGAGTTGGGATCCATGAGGAAGGAACATACAAGCAAGCATGATCAAACTAATCTAAAACCTTCATCTGCCGCACGATACCCAGTTCTATCAAAGCGTAAACATGGTTGACGTGTATGAACCCACAACATGTAACAACCTAGATTGAAAACTGATCCGGCCATCATGATCTTATGATTAGCAAAGCACAAGCAAACTTGTGAAACAAGGCCGAATAGAGATCAATCTAGATTGGGCAAAAGAGTGTTACAGGAATTAAATAAATAAAATACATAACGCATGATAACTTAATGAATCTACTAGATCTGCCAAATCTAATAGAGTCGATAACTATTTTTACTCATGTCTTAATCCGCCGCACGATACAAGGCACAAGCAAAAACTTCCCGTCATAAGCTTAAATCCGCCGCACGATACTAAGCTTAACATGGCGTGTAGATGAACATGTCGTGTAGATGATGCTCTAATGGATTCTGAAGCTGCACAATTATCTAATTCGCTGGATAAGTCACCATATACATGTCACCATACAATGAAATTTCTGAATAGTATGAGTATATATGCTGCCTGACAATGAAAGGTATGATGAGTGCAATACCATAATGCTTTCTCAATCTCAGCATTTGTCGGGTCCAGTTTGAAACCATCAAGAAATGCATCACATGCCTTTTCCTAGTCCTGAAGACAGAAGAGTGACTGTGTCAGTAGAAAAGAAAAGAAAAGAAAAGAAACGAAAAGAAAAGGTTTTGGCACATCAAGACGAAAAGTAGCTGAAAAGCATGCATTTTATCTTACCTTAAGTAACATATTAGCAGCTCCTTGTAGATAGCAGGCCTTTGCCCATCCAGGGCGCTGCATCCTGCAAATCCCAGCATCTGTCAATGCCCGGTCTCCTTCACCCATCTTAAGCCAGCAAAGGCTCCTATTTGAGTACAAGGTTGTATCATCAGGCTTGTGGTTTATTACCTGCATTCAAAAAGAAAAGAAAAAAAAAGAGGAATTGCCACATTTATTTCTTGTTGTCACTCACATACAGTACTGGGCTTCTCTAGAGTGAGTAGACAAATTTGGTAGGGCAGCTCACATTTAGTAGAGTTAAGGTGGTAAACTGGACCTTGATTACCCAAGCATCACATTATTAGAATACGGAAGTTAAAGACATCCATCCAAAAAAGAGCTTTTCTCCTTAGGGTCCGTTTGGATGCTTGAAATTAAATTCATTTTAAGAATCATAATTTAGAGACATATTAATTAAGCTAATATGATTATATATGGATTATATTTGTATATTATTGTTGCTTATACGAGTGAGATACATGTGTTGTATTTCTATCGTAAGGGAGTGAGTTGAAGAGAATGTTATAAGTTGCAAAATAGAAATATAGCATGATGATCTATGAAATCCATTTCTCTCTCCCACTTCTCTCTCCCACCCTATGAATTTAAGATAGATATATATGTCAACCTTGGAAAGTGGTGGAATGTTAAATTCCAAGGTAAATAGGCTAGTTTATTGAGTGAATTTCAATTCCTTCAAAATGAAAGGATCCAAACGGGCCCTATATTAATCTGCTACCTCCAAACAGGCTAGCAATGCACCAAAGATGAGTCTCAAGTATATTTCTAAACACAAACCTTATGTTGGGAACAGATTCATTAAACAAACAATTGTTGCGATGTTTCCAAAAAGAATCTAAACACCGAGAGTAATCAGCAAATTCAAGCCACGGTTGATGTTTTCTTAACATATATAGGATTTGATCCACAGTTATAGCAGTGGCTCCATATTATGTAATCAATCTACTGCATGATATTCTGGTGAAGTTTTACAGCAGTATTTCTTTCTTGAACAACGAAGTTTTACAACAATATTAAGATTGACAAAAGGATCCCATAATGCACTCATGTTACTCATGCAGAAAACTTAGTAGATTGGTACTTTGTCACAACAGCCACTTTCATTACCAATTCAAACAGGAATTTGCATCATTAACTTCCTATGCAAATGTGAACAAACCAGAAATAAAAAATTTAAACAGCAAAAGAACAATAAGAGAAAAGCAACCAATTTCATATTAATAAAATATCACTAGAGACTAGAATGATTCAAACCAAAACCATACCATCTGTCAATTAGATGTCACAAAACAGCAAATTAAGTTCAGGCTGAGAGTGACGGTGAATAATAATACCATAGAGTAGAATGTCACAAAACAGCAAATTAAGTTCAGGCTGAGAGAGAGTGAATAATACCATAGAGTAGAGTTTTACAGCAGCAGGATAATCCTTTCTCTTATATGCCTTGCTTCCTTCTAACTTGATATCATCTGGTTTCATTTTGTACATGGGGTCATCCTGAAACAAAATAAACCATTTGGGCAAAGAACGAGGACTTGTGTACAAAGGAGGAAAGGTTACATGAGCTACTAGTACAAGTAGCTAACTTGTGTACAAAGAAGGAAAGGCTACATGAGCTACTAGTAGCTAACTTATGCTCCAAAAATAAGTACTTGAAAGGATATGAAAAGATTCTGAAAACAAATATGAATTTCTGATCTAAACATTTTATTAATTCACTTCAAATCAAATCTGTATGATACTATGATTTTTTTAATCAGCTACTCAATTTTCCAAACAACAATAAACTTTGCATTGCTTTTCTATCAAGAGGATAAATGGATAGTTGGATACATGTGCTTTGAGTACCCTTCTTTTATGATAAGATTATGGCATTATGCATTAAATAACCAATAGTATAGGAAGCTCTCTACCACCATAGTTAACTAACATGTTACAACAGAACAAAATGAAAAGAAACTTAAATTGGCAATACCTCCACTGATGGCATTGATCTCACATAATTAATAATCCCATCAACACTCCAATCACGCACATATGGAACACGTGAAGTTACTGGAAGTAGAATCTCAACATCTTTCCTTCTGTTCTCATATGCAGCAAGTTCAATCGGAAGGTGCCCAAACTGTTAAGAGAAAAAAATTACAGAAGCATTCGCAGAAACAGAAGACAAAAGAAAACCTATAATTTGAATAAGCAACATCTTACAGTAGTAACAATTACATAATAAAACATCTAACTTGAAAAGCTCAGAAAGGAACTGAAAAAAAATAATTATTTGTCAATGCACAATTGGATGTCTATTTAAACTAATCTGTTCACCCTATCTATTGCATTTCTTAGTATATAGTTACTAATGCCCTATCCCTTCCTCAATCCAACAACGGAATTCCAGAAATAATAAGTCCATCATAACCATCATAATGATAGAACAATATTTTGTTCTGTGCTTGTCTATAGGCCTGGGTTTGTTTTTCCAATGAGCTCATGCTTCCTGGGGACTGCTACCTGCTTTACAGCATATCCCTGGCATTCCTGGTTTGGAATTGCTGAGGTAGAGTCAGAGCTGCTTCATTGTGGGGTGCAATGAAGCTCAGCAACAACGGCAAGCTGTGGTCCTTTTCAAGGGGTGTCCGTACAAGAGCGGGAATTTGACGGCATGGCTAATGTCCCATATGAGAAGTCAGAGCTGCCGGTTGGTATTGTGAAAAGCTCAGCAGGGATGACGCATGGGCATGGTTGGCTGTCATTTGAGGGTTTCCATTGGCCGTTGGTGGGTTGCTTCAAGTTAGTCACCTAGCTTTTTCATGGTTCTCCTTCAATAAACCGTGGTCCTCCAGAATAAGAAAAGCAAATTATCTAAAGTTCACAACATACAGCCAGATAAAAATATTTAAAAAAATTGGCAACCAGCAATGTGTCATAACAAAAAAAATCAAATATGTTGCAATTTATTCATCAAAGATTATAGACATCATAAAAAATAACTAGTCATATATATGATTATTCAAGTGCAAGCATCCTAATTTCAGACACACACATAGATAATCTATTAAGGTTTGACCAAAATATTATATGCACATGAAACAAAAAGTATCTACTTAGAAGATTGGGGCATCAAGTCATCACCTTGCAAAGATTCATAATATTTGTAAATATTAATAAAGGGAACTAAATAGGTATTTGTTACCACAACATGAACATACCAATACCCAAAGGGTTTGCGTAATAATCAAAATGCCAGTTGTGGTGGCATATTAATTGGATTGGATGTGCATTTGGGAAACAAATCAAGTCAGTAAGAACAATCTGTAACCATTTAAGGACTTCACAGATTGGCTGAGGGGGCTTCACAAATTAGCTGAGAGGGAAATGAAAAACTAGATTTCTAAGCTTCGCTTCTTAGCATCAGCAAAATTCAGTTTCACAAAGGTTGGTTTACATATCTCCCATGCGTGAAATGTCATTCCATGTTGTGAAAAAACATGTATGTAGCAGAAAATTAAGAAGTAAAAAACTTACATCATCACGAACATCAGGATCTGCACCAGCTTCCAGTAAGCAATTGTAGAAGTCAGTTAAGCCATTGTTGACAGCAATTATTAAGGGAGTTACAGTGCCAACACCCTTGACATCAGCGCCAGCCTAAAACAAAAAAAAAAGGTGGCAAACACCCTTCTAGATAAGCATATGAAATTTTTCTATGAGATTTTTAAGGAGTGAATTTTCTGGTTATTTGATGTGATAGGAATAGGATCAGAAGAGATTACTGGTTTTACTTAAAGCTCCCCTTCCACATTAGTTAGTCAATGCTAATTTGTGAGATTATATACCTTTGCTCACGGATTGTTAATATTAAAGATTTTTTTTGCGTATAGTTAATATTAAAGATTGATGGTTTATAGGACAAAACTATTCATTAAGGTAACAAGACCGCAACTTAATAAAGGTAGGTGGTTATTCAGTGCTCTTCATTAATTCATGTGCAAAGAGTTCAAACATCAACAAAAAATAAATGAGGTAATACCAAGTTTTGAAATGAAATTATTCATCTCAGTGGTCTTACAAAGAATTAAGAAGATTTCGATTTAGCATGAGATGACTGGACCATACCTTGATCAGAAGCTTCACACATTCCAGCGAGCCAGCAGTGAGAGCCACAAAAAGTGGTGTACACACAGTGTTAAAAACCTTGTTATACTGACAAGAAAGATTGATAAAATCAGTGCCTTTAGATGATGAAAGTTGGCATAAACATTTTATCCACGAAATTAGAATCATTTTTGCTAGTTTGGGCAGTCAATTTTCACATAGCGATACCAAATGTCACACTAGCCTTAATAAAAAATAAGTGACCAAGGGAAATAGGATGGGCAAATCTTGTAGTTGGTAATTTGGATCTTCTTGTTAATCTACTAAGGAAGGTAGAAAATCATGTTACATACATCTGCGCCGTGGTCCAACAAAATCTTCATAGCACCATCCTGCTTACAGAAAGCAGCCATATGCAGTGGTGTCCCAGTATCAGAAAGTGAATCAACATTGGCCCCCTTTGAGAGTAAGGCTTTTAATATTTCACAATTTCCTAAATCACAAAAATAGAACACAGAAGTTTATTGGTTACTCATTTCTCATATTATTGAAATATATTGAATGGGTAAAGAGATAATCTACAGAAAAGTGTGTTTTGAACAATTCCAAAATTAATCAGAGTAAACTATCCTGAGAACAGAGAGCTCATACTTCTTTCCTATATGGTTACATCTAAACATTAAATTAGGACGCATTCACCTCCACTGATAAAAGGTTTGTGTTAATAAAGAATATACATATGTTTTTTATGTTCAATATCAGATCTAGAATGTATTCCGATATCCTATAAACTAGCTCATGAAATACATATGCTACAACAACAGAACAAACATGTTAATTTGCATCTCACATTTTGATAGATGATGAAGCATACAAACTTGCGTATCCTCATAATGGCATTTTTTAAACTTAAGGTACCAATTAAACAACGCATTCAACACTAAAGTCTCAAGCATAACCAATGAATACATGGAGCATTTCCGCAGTACATATAACATATATGCGCATGATCTGATCAGATTCCATTACATCACTCCAGAAACATAAACAAAGAACTTAAAAACATGCACATGAAGGAAAGAGATAAGTTGCATAGGAAGAGACCTCCTGCAGCAGCTAAATGGAGAGGGGTAGACCCTTCTCCAATACGTTTATCTGGATTAGCATCATGATCAAGAAGATACTGTACTGTGTCCACAGTGCCACCACGAATTGCATAGGCTAGAGGTGTATCCCCTACAGCAAACATAAAAAGGTAGTAGCACACTAAATAAGACTCGTACAAGGAAAAAAAAATATGATTACAAGAAAAAAAAGAAAAATTATAGAAAGGTTTTTCTATTAAAACAAGCATCTGTTTCCAAAGCATCCATAGAAGCTCCCACGTGCATTAGCACATTGAAAGTTACAAGAGGATGACATTTAAGTTGCCTAAAAAATATACATGGACACATCTTGGCACAGGGCACTGATACTTTCCATTTTAATTAACCTCAGAAGAACAGAATAAACTGGCAATACAAAATTTTAACGAGTATTAAGGAACTAATTCTAAGGGGGCCTATGTGCACACTTTGATATGTGCATGCTTGTGTTAAGTACCATAATGTGAGATGCTTCCTGAAGAATATATGATTCAACTTCAATATGTGCATGTTTATGTGAAGTACAAATACCATAATGTGAAATGCTCTACTAAAATTACAAATCCATCACATATCGGCTGCTTTGTTTAAAACCCCGATACTCTTACACGGATTAAGCAAAACATAATGGATGAGTTTGTTGGTGATGAAAGCAAATCCATATTCCTGCCTAACTAATGACAGGACAACTATTTATAGGGGTACATGTACATTAATAAACAGAAGCTAAAAATCATTTTCAACAGAAAGCAAACCGATGCAAGGAGAAAAACAAGTATACAATATTTTGAGGGGTAAAAGTGGACGGAATTTGCATGCATCAACACCCTCTTTACTGATGCATTTCTGTCACAACAATATATGATGCATCTGGAATGAATGAACTTCATAAATTAACTCAATTGACATATACTTCAAAGACAGTGCCAATGCCAAGTTCAAGACTTCAATTCCAAAAGAATATAAGCTAAATCCAGGGGGTAAACATCCATACTGTTTCTGGTGCGAATTGGTTTAAGTTCCTTCCTCTACTTCAATGGAAATACAAAGGCACAAGAGAATACCAAACTTATATAATTTAAAAGGGGCAAAAAATCTGAGTTTACATGAAGTTCTTTAAAGGCATCAAGGTTAACCTGCAAAGTACAAACCATTTCCTATGAGTGAGACAAAACGAGAAGCAAGGAAACCAGATTAATATAAACATAGTTTGACATGGACACAAATCATCTAAACAAGGAGAAATTCAACCCAATCAGATAGCCATTCTGAAAAACAGAAGCTCATGCAAGCAGGTAAGTGCACACTCCCATTCCTTGGCATCAAGGAAGCAGATGACCAATTCATTGCATCAAAGTATTATACATATATGTGATGAATGAAATCAATTACTAGTGAAAATGTGCTGCTTCTGTAATATCATCACTGCGAACTTCACATGGCAAGCCACGGTGCCACTAACCTCTGATCCTGAGACGTGACCATATGAGGATTTTGCTCTTGCGCGAGGAGGGGCGGGAAGACTAAAAATAAACAGGGAGAAAACCCACCTTTATCGTCGGATGCGTTGACGTCCGTAAGTAGCTCCTCGACCATGTATACGCACACAGCCATCTTCCCGCGTCCCGCGGCGACGTGAAGCGCCCCAGCGCCGCGGTTCTTCACGGACTCGACTGTCTCTCGGAGGCGGCCCTTGCCGGCGTCCAGCGCTCTTACGGTATCTGAGGACGAGACGAACGAGAAAACCATAATCCGAAACCCCTGAAATCAGCGCCCGACCCAAAACTCAACAACGGGGGAAGCGTGCACGTACTCTTGAAGAGCCGGAGGTCGCCGTCGGCCGCCGCCTGGAGGAGCCGCCACTGCCGCGCGCCGGAACCTGCATGTGGTTGAGGGGCGTAGGGGTTAGTTCGTGAGGTAGGCCGCGGTCAAGTGGGTGCTGAGGGCTAGGGTTTGAGAGTCGTTTACCGGAGGTTTGAGGCGGTGCCATCGCTGCGGTGGTCGTCGGCGGTTGGCAGGGTTTTGGTCTTTTGGAGCGGGTGGACTATATAGAAGAGAAAAGGGTTTTTTTTTTATAGGTGCCATTAATTCTTCAACAAGGGAGATATGCTATTACTGTTGGAAACATATCAGTGTAGACTACACTTTTTGTGAAAACCCGTGCAAACCACGATAAAAATCATCTAAATTCACCCAAAAACTCACATATATAGTTGGTACGATGATACATAACCTTATAAAATATCTTGTCCAAACTCGACTTCGTTTGTGAGTTATAAAAATAACAAATTTCAAGCTAGAAAGTTTTCCACATAATTTGTTAGAAATTTATTATTTTTATATCTCACAAATGAATTTGATTTTGGACAAGATATTTTATAAAGTTATGTACCATCATATCATCTACATGTGTGAATTTTTTGATGAATTTAAACAACTTTTTTATTATGGTTTTATGGGTTTTCACAAAGGTGGTGGTTTGCACTAGATACGTTCTCATTACTATTTGTGTATCCTGAAGGTCGCCATTATAATTTCTGTATACGCTGAAATATGCCACTATATACACCTGATAGTGGTTTGGGCCCGCTTACAAGCTTACATGGCATACAGGGCACCGTATGCCCATGCCTTCCGTCAAGTAGGAGCCAGCACAGGTGATGTAACACCCCGGGTGTTTAATTAATTAAAATAAATTAGAATTTAATTAAGAAATGACCAAAATCCTAGATGGAGGAAAATCCTAACCAGATGTTTGTTGCATTCATGCCGATGCATAATTTTTATTGGGTGAAAAAGATTTTATTCTATTTAGAAAACAAATAAAAAGGTTTATGAAAATTTTACAAAACCAAAATCAAGTTTTATTTACAAAACCTAAGGAAAATGTTTCCAAAATTTTCAAACTAGTTTTGTTTTGAAACAGATTTGAAATTGGATTTCAAAATAAATTTGAAAAAGAATTTACAAAACAAAAAGAAATGGCAAAGAGGTCTCTCTCCCCCATTTTTTTCCCTCTCTCCCCACGGCCCGCCTCCACTCCTCTCTCCCGGGCCGCTCTTCCCCTTCCCTCTCTCCCCACGGCCCCTCTCCTCAGCGCCGGCCCGCTCCCTTCTCCAGCCGGCCCACACTCCCTCCGGCCCACTCGCCCGCGACCGCACCGGCCTCCTCCTCTTTCCCCTCATCGCGCCGAGCCAGTCGAGGCCGCTCCGCACGCTGGCGCGAGCCACCTCCGCGCCCTCCCTCACTGCGCACCGTGGCCCACCCGTCAGCCCTCTCCCTCAACCTCCAGCCCGCCCTAGCCGGAGCCGCACAGGTGACCACCCCCTTCATCGATCGGGATAAGCCGCAGCCGCTACCCCGCTCCCCTCTGCCTTCAAGTAGCAACGCGTAGTCCGCCCCGCGCCAACTCATCTCCCTGACCCTAGGCCCTCGTTTCCTCCATCGCTGAGCGCCGCCACCATTGCCGCGCCAGCATCGTCTTGCCACCGCACCGCAGAGCTTGCCACCGCCCGCCTTGAGCCCTCCATCGAGTTGGTCAAGGTGCGCCGCATCAAGGAGACCCGCCCCTGGACGACCCGGAGCTAGACCGCACCGTCCCCGACTGCGCCGGAGTTCCAGAGCGCCGCCGCCGCGACACCGCGTCATCTGCCGTCCCTGGACCTTCCCCGGCGCCGAGAGCACCACCACCGAGACCGTTGTAAGGTCCTCTGTCGATCCAACCTTTTCTCGTAGCCTCTACCGTACTCTAGCTGTCGCTCCGAGCACGCCGGGCACCCTGGCCATGGCGCCGCCACGCTGGAGACAGGCGCCGCCGCGCCAAACCCCGCCGGCGGTCACCCTGGCTTCCCCTTTTTGTTCCCACCGTCCGATCTGAAACCAGCGGGTCAGATTAGATCCAACCCCGAAGGGGTATGCGCCAGGCGCATAGAGCCGTGGACGCGGTGCACCTGGCCACGTCCGCCAGTCCACTGCACAGCGTGGTGCACCGCACCATTGGCATCACGCCACGTGGCGCCACGCAGGCAGCCACGCCGGCTACCTTACCACGGCCGGTCAAATTGCACTGAGGCCCTTCCCGTTTTCCTTAATCAACCCGCACTCCTATTCAACTGTTCACTGAGTCTTGGAAAAATAGCGATCTAGCCCCTGCACTTTTCCAAAAACGAGGCGCGGTCCACCCCGTGGCCGCCCGCCCAGATCTAATCTGAGCCGTTCGTCGCCCGATCAACGGCTGACAACCCACCGTACCCCTTCGCCGATGCCATTTTGCTAAAGAGACCCTCCCTTTTTCTTGAATCAACCCGCCGTCCACTCCTACTATTCCTTGAGTCTGCGCTATTCTTCCGAACTAGCCCCTGATGTTTCATCGAATTGAGGCCCGGTCCAGTGCCATTTCGTTTTCAGTTTTTTTTTTTTACGAAAATGAGTTTAATCAAATTACAGTTTTGCCATTCAACTTTAAATGCTCATAACTTTTGCGTTTTAACTCCGATTCGACCCATTCAACTTGCGTTAGTTTCATAATTTCGTTCTCTACGCAGTAGATCTATTAGTTTACTGTTTTCATACTGTTTGTTGTACTGTTATTTATTTCTATGTATTGTGCCATGTATGTTGCTTGGGCCAGAGAGTGCGGAGTACGAGGACGCTCCAGACCATCCTTGCGACCCAGTTGATTCTACCCAGTCCGAAGGCAAGTGTCCTTGAACATCTTGCACCTACTTAATTTTACTTTTGGCACTAGAGTAGTTAGATCTTGTAGATGCATGCTTGTCATTAATTTGAATCCCATGTTATGGTTTACTAGAATTTGTACATATTATCCTTGTCGTCTGTTTTGGGATGTTCGGGTAGGTGTCTTGCTTAGCCCTGCAGTCATGGTTGGGATGGGAGTTAAAATGTTTATAATCTTGATTAATGAACTATGAAACGAATGTGGACATGGTAATTTTGTAGAAACATGGTGATTAGGTAAATCCGGCAGGATGGACCCGTATTGGTGGTTTTGTGCCGTGGGACTCGGCAGCTGCTTTTGGTTTTTGGTTCTGGGCGAGTGCTAGATTTATCCTGCCTGGATCCCTAGGACCCGGTTCTTGGACAAGTAACCCGGCAAAACAGCGCAACCATGAGATCTGGATGGGCTGGACCTGGCTAATTAATTAGCAACCTTTAAGTTGAGGGTCCACACGGGGTTTGTTTTAGTGGCTCACGAGGGGGCCCTGGGGGTCGTAGACCTTTGTACGGGGTGAAACCTTAGAGGTACGTGTGGAACGGACTTGGAGGGGGCTCTGTAAAGGCCTTGCAGTGCAACCCGCTGTGCACCTTGGCAGTGTTTGGCGTGACGGGAACTGCACGACTCATGGGTAACGATGTGCAACCTCTGCAGAGTGTAAAACTGATATATCAGCCGTGCTCACGGTCACGAGCGGGCTTGGACTTCTTCGAGATTAGTTGGTTACTGGTTGGTTTTGGGGTTCGGGTCATCTGATGGACTTCAGGTGTTGGTTGCTCGGTGTGACTCCGAGTGTGGCTTGCTCGGTGCGACTCCGAGTGTTGTTACTTTTCTACAGTATCTGTGGCTATAACCTAGTAAATAGGTGCATAGGATTAATAGGATTAATAGGGTGTGTCGCTTTAGGCGCTTGAGTCAAACAAAGTCAGCCTACCTTTGTTATAAGCCTCAATAGCATATATTTCCCACACTTGCGGAGTACATTTCGATGTACTCACCCTTCCTCTTTGTCCCCCCTGCTACCCCACCCAGATGCTGGAGACTACACGTACGAGGAGCAGGAGTATCTAGAAGACGGAGGCTACGACCCTAACGACCTGTACTAGGATGGCGCTACCCCCGGTCGACCTTCCTGTGGAGTTGAGTCCAGATCTTCCGCATCGACACCAGAGTTTATTTTAGAGTTAGACTGAGAGTCTGTACTTTTCTTTTAGACCCGAGGGTCATTTTTGTAATAATGTACGATATATTAATAAAGCATTATTTTGATATTTACTATGATGTGGATATATGTATGAAAATTGATCCTGGCATACATATATTGTGCTCCAATTTTGTTCTTAAAATTGGGGTGTCACAGGTGACCGTGTTGTCATTCCTCTCTCTCGCTCGCTCTTTTCCCCTTTCTCTCCCGAGCAAGAACCCTAGAGTTGAGCGTGTGGCGACGATTTGGACGGCGGCGAACCGACGACGGCGCAGCGGGTGAACATGAGCTCGTCCTCCACCGTTGCTGGCTCCGGAAAGGGGCATTACCCCCTATTGGACTGCCTTGTATGTCATGTTCCTCTGATCCGAATCCGAAGCAAGCGAGAGCGTTCGTTGAACAAGTGGTTCGCGAAGTGCCCCAACAACGTAGAGGTATGAATTTTGAAGATTTTGTACCCTTGAATATTCCTGATCTGGTTTCAATTTGACGCAATTGGGTTCACAGGGTGATCCAACAACCTATGGTTGGATCCTCTCGGAGCAGCAGTACGACACCTGGTATCTGAACAAACAGAATGAGAAGCAGGTTCAGGTCCAGTAGTCCCAGTATTCAGTAGATGGAGATGGAGATGGTACACTTGATGATTTGAAGCAATAATTGTGTGGAGGTGAAGCCGTGAAGTTTGGAGACTGAAGGTGCAAATTGGAGACAAACAGTTAGTTGTTCCTAGTCCAATTAGTGATCGTAGTCCAGATAGCAAAATTCAGGTTGGGCTGGATGTGTCTGTTGTAGACTTGTAGTTAGTGTTCTTGTAGGTGTACTGCTTGGTGTTGTTGTTGCCCTGATGATGAAGTGATTGTAATGCACTGTATTTTAATGAATGAATAGATCAATGTTGCCCAAATGAGTTAATTTTGATACATTATGACTGCATTTTGTTCAAAATTTCAGCAGCAATTTGGACATAATTTCACTAGATTTATATGGATTTTGGTCAAAATTTCAGTAGGCACACAGACATTTTATATGGATTCTGGCAACACACAGGCATACAAATAGACATACACTTAGTTCAGGACATTTATGAAATTGAATTCAAACACCAACTTAGTTCAGGACATTCAGTTGACTGATGTAGCAGCATCAGTTCACAAACCTAAAGAAGCATACACCCAAAGAAGCATACACCGGTTCAATACAGTTGACTAATGTGGCAGCATCAGTTCACAAACCTAAACAACCCACGGCCCAAACAAAAATACACCAGCATCAGTTCAGGTCAAAAGCGCCATTACAAAATCTAAAAAGTTCTTGGTGGAGCAGTTGTTGCCTTCTTCAATTTTTTCTTGACTGGAGTCTTCTTCTTCTGCCTTCTTCTTCCTGGTTTTGGAAGGTCCTGCAACATTGCTGGCCTCTTCCTGCTTTTGGAGTCACAAACTATTATGCAAAACGCAAACAACAGTAATGTTTGTGCCAAAAATTACAAGTGTTGGCAAAACGAGTACCTTTTTGAAGACCCTTGTCATCTTTCTCCATCTTCCCCTAGCTCTGCTGGTAGTGTTTTGATCTGCATAGACAAAAACCAGTAGCAGTTGTGATGACAAAAAACACTAGCAACTGTGATGACAAAAAAACATGTATAAGACAAAACAGACTTGGTTACCTCTATGGTCTTGCCATCATATATCCTAGAAGCACGTATGCGCCAAGAACATCCTTGTGTTGCACACTTGGCAATGAACCTTGTCTTATATGTTTTCAGATCAGTGAACTCAAAGGCTTTAGTGACAGCAAAGTTCCTGATAGCTTCTTGAATGCTATAATATCAGGAAATAATCCCCCTTGACAATCTTGGGATTTTCTATATCATGTATGACATGAATCTCTTCAGGGTCTGCATCATTCACCTCTGCCTCAACTGGAACATCATCAACACTAGAAGGAGGAGATGGATTATTGTGAGTCTGTGGACTGTTATGTGGTAGATGACTAGGTGGTGCTGGCATGTACATCCCCTCATCATCATAACCCACATATTCTTCAAGAATATCAAACATATCAGGCTCCCTGTCAGGCTCAACTTCAGCCTCCAAGGGAACCTCTCTTGCATCAGCTGGCTTAGGTGAGGAATGATTATCAAAAGGATCAGGATTGCTAGGAGGTATGTCAAAAGGATTAGGATTGCCAGGAGGGATGTCAGCATGATCAGGATTGCCAAGAGGAGTGTCAAGAGGCTCAGGATTGCCAGGAGGGATGACACTTAAAGGCTCTAGGTCATCAGGGTCATTCATAGCGCAAACAGATTTGTCAAACACCCCTATTACAATTTGGCAACCCATCTAATCCTTATACATCTCAAACATGTCATTCATCTAAAAAGAGTTTTCTAATCCGATATCTTCACACATTCTTTTATCAAAAAACTAAGCAGTAGCACACTGACTAGAAGACCATTTCACATGATTGTTCAAGATCTGCATCAACAAATCAAAAGAAAACGAACCTATCTCCACATTCCACTTAATGATAGCGTCCTTTGTGAAAGCTTTCCTACCAAACGAGTCAGTCGTATAGAATCCTTCAACTTGAATCTCTAGCGAAAACATTCGAACCCTAACATCATTCAAATCGAATCAAATTTGGGAAATCACTAATGTCAATGCATGAAATGAACCCTAAATTACATGGATTTGTGTTCAAGAACGAGATAAAATACCTTTCATCATCGTCCTCCATCCGTGGTGACCCGTGCGGGCAGGCGTCAGCCATTGCCGACAAGGTCATTCCATGGCCTTCCTTCGCCGAGCCCCCTTGCGCCGTCTCTGTGACCCGCTGCGCTGTCGTCGGGTTGCTCGAGAGAGAAAGGGGAAGAGAGCGAGCGAGCGAGAGAATGACGGCGCGTTCACTTGCGCCGTCTCCTACTTGACGGAAGGCGTGGGCATACGGTGCCATGTACGCTATGTAAGCCTGCAGGCGGGCCCAAACCATCGTCAGACGTACACAGTGGCATATTTCAGCGTACACGGAAATTATAATGGCGACCTTCAGGATACACGAATAGTAATGGCATATCTCCGATGTTCAAGAATTATAATGGCACCTATCCAAAAAACCTAAGAGAAAAGAGTAAGAGTGTTTCCTAGAAAAAAATAGTTTGTCATATCGGTTGTTACGGTACTAATTTACTCTATAAAAATAAACTAATTATAAAACAAATTATACCATCATATTCTAATTAACAAAATGAATCTATTAAGATAAATTAATTTATCATTAGCAACTGTTTACTATAGCACCATATTGTCAAATCATGAACTAATTAAGCTTAATAGATTTGTCTCACAAATTAGCCTTTGGCTAACAAATTAGTTTTGTAATTAGTTTATTATTAATAGACTAAATTAGGGCCGCAATATTGGATGTGACAAGGCTAAAATTTTTTGCCAGGAAATGAACAAGCCCTAAAATGCATGGTTAGTCCATTAACATAACTTGGAAGGGTGTATCGATTTGGTCCACTAGCTTTGAAAGTGCAGCTTTTGGTCCATAATCTTCATCAGAGGTGCATAAAGAGTCCATACCTCTTCATTTTATGATTTTATCCTACGTGGACAACACACGGTGGCGCCTGACGTGGCAAAGGGGGGGGGGGGCGTGCTGCGCACGTGAGGTGAGTGGGCATGGGCCTTTTCGCAAAAGTCCCCTAGACTACCTCCGCCTCTCATTCCTCACTCCTTCCCTCTCTCTCCCTCACTCTCCCGCATCGCGGCGGCGACGGAGGCGACCACGGCGCTGCAGCAGCGGAAGGAAGATGGATCTGTAGCCACGAGTGGAGGCTAGGTGGCGGTGGAGTAGGAAGGGGAGGGCTCTAGGCGTGGGTTCCCGCGGCATCCGTGGTGAACCTTGCGCGATGGTGGCCACCTTGCGGTGGGTGACGGATCGGGCGCCTCGATACAATGAGTGAACTTCCAACCAAAGTTGTCTTTTTGGATTAGGAGGTAGTATTCTGTTCATGGTACTTGTCCTAGATGTAATTTGGATGATTTCAGTTGGTTAGGGTTTTGATGCTACCAGTAGGGTTTGATAACTTGTGTTGGTTACGGTTTGATCATTTCTGGTAGTGATGTTGCTCTATTGCTATAATGGAGGGAATGACAATGAAGAGTTCACAATCGAGTTGCATAATGGGGGTTTTGTTGGCTAAGGTTTGAACGGAGCTTATGTAGATGGCAAGGTCTGCTATTTTGACCAATATGAGGTGGATACTTGGTCCCTTGTTTGGATAGATGACTTCGTTTATAAGCTGCATTACCCCAAGAATCCAGACATCAAGGTGTATTGGCTTCTACTAGGCAAGGACTTTTCAGATGGTCTTAGGATTATTAGTTCAGACACCGAAACTATTGTTATGCAATCACTGGTTCATCAGGTGAAGAACTTTGTTCTGTGCATAGATCATGATGCCAACATTTCAGGGCTAAATTGGGATGACATTCTGTTTTGAATCCAGCAGTATCTTTGCCAAAGGTGATTAGCCCTCATACAATGAACAATGCAGGAAGGAAGCAGGACGACAAGCTACGAGAATTCTACTCTAACTTAAAGAGGGCTAGTGAAGACATTGATCTAGGTAATGGGAATGAGGACAGTGCAGGTGAAGATGACTCTGACTTTGTGGATTCAGACTATGAGGTAGATGTTGAGGATGATGACATGTTTAGTGAAAATGTTGATGAGGGTGTTACAGATGAAGGAGTGGCCTTGGGTAGAGGCAACCAGTTTAGCAAAGGAAATAAGAAGGTTGCCAGCTTCACAGATGCAAATGTAGATGCTACAAGTGATGATGCAGAGGACTTGGACTTACTTGATTCAGATGGAGAAGGTGAAGTTAGGATGAGGTTTCAGTCATTCAGAGATAGTGACCTGACCAATCCTAGATTCAAGGTAGGGATGATTTTTGAGTCTGTGGTGCTACTAAAGAGGGTTATCACTGAGTACAGTGTTAAGGAGAGGGTGGACATCAGGTACCCTTGGAATGAGAAGAAAAGGTTGCATGCAGTTTGTGACAAAGATTGCACATGGGAATTATATGGTGCGAACACAAGGTTGATATGTGTCCTTGTGGTTCGGCCCTTTGTGATGAGTGATTGATCAACAAGCTCACGTGTTGGCTTGCGTAGGCAACATGTCTCTTGGTTGTGTTTTTGTGCAGGTGTAGAGCTCGGAGGCAATGGTTGATGGTGAGGTGAAGGTCAAGTAGATACGTGTTGTACTGATGGACCAGGAGTGGCGAAGGGCAGACATGAGGCTTGGACTGATGGACCGGAGGGTCGGAGGAACAGTTATCGTAGCTGGCACTTGGCGGCAACAAGCGAGAGTACATGGGATGTGCAATAGCATCAGCCGAGTCAAGATGGAAGGTGATGGCATCGTGGCTCCTGGTGGAGGCTGGACATGGGCTTTCATGGGAGATGCAAGTGTCATCGGTCGAGTCAGGGAGGAAGGCAAAGGCGTCGTGCTTGGCGGAGGCTAGACATGCTTTAACATCAATGACGGCAACGGGGCGTGCGAGCCACACTTCGTCTTCGGTGTGGGTTTGGTAGTTGAGCCTCAGAAAACTACCCCGACAGTTTCCAGGTTTGGGCCGCAAAACCTGGGGGTGGCCGGTTTTTGAGTTTGGGCCTCAAAACTCAGGGTGGCGGATTTACCGGTTTGGGCCTCAAAACCCGGCGAATGTTCCTATGTGGAATGGGACGATGCGTGGCGACACCACGAGGCTTGCGTCGAGGCGAAACTAGAGGTGAGAAGGCACGTCGGTCGTTGGAACAACGCGTGGCGGCATCGGGGAGCTTGCGTTGCGGTGAAGCGACTGATGAGGTAGGCGTGTGACCGTCGATGAGGAATCCTGATAGAGTTGGACTAGAATGCCCCTAGGGCTCGCTAGTTTGCTCTATGTATCTAAGGGTAGAAGGGGTATTGTGCAATAGGCTATAAATAAGGGATGACACCCCTCATCTCACCTATCCTTGCAGCATTTCATTTCAGACTCAGTTATTCATCTGTTAGGGCTCCTCTATCTAGCTGCTTGTGATCCACAGAGATAGAAATCATTCCTCTATGTATTTTGATTTCAGGAAAGGAGACCACAATCTCCTTGTCTCCTCGTTTGGGATTTTGGCTAAAATCTTTGTGTTCGTGTTTTGTTCTTCGCGTTCTTTGTTTCCCCTCTTTTGCTCTTTTACGAGATCTTTTGTTTTGAGCGATGGATTGAAAATCTGCTTGAACCATCTTATGTTGCTGAAGGGTCGAGATGGCGGACTAGAGGGGGGGTGAATAGTCCTTTCTAAAAATAATTGCACCGGCTAACCGAAACAAATGTGGAATTAAAACTATCGGTCTAGCCAAGACTACATCCCCTCTATCTAAGTGCTCTAACACCTTACAAGATCCTAATTAGGCAACAAAGGTGTGGGATAGCTAGAGCTCACCTAATCAATCTAGCTTGGAAGGTCACACAAACCTATGCATCAAGCATTTTAAGCAAACTGGGAGCTCCTAATCAATCTGGTGATGCAAAGCGCACAAAGCCTAAGCTCACTACAATGCTCAATAACAAGGTGAAAGCCTTAGTTTGGTTTTGGTTAATTGATGAAACCTATTTGGTCTAATCCTATTGCTAAGCATGTGTGCAGCTAATGAGAAAGGATTATGGCCAAGCCAAGTGGTGGATCTAGCAAGATGGCAACCATGGAGGATGGTAATGGCCATATGAAATTGGAGTGGTCAAGTGCTCTACCCATGGAGAAATAGAAAAGGAAGAGAAGAGATGGAGCAAAGAGGCCTGAAGGTGAAGGTATAACCTATAAGGCTCTTTGTTTTGGTGATCAAGACACTTAGTGAGTGTGATCACATTTAGGATAGATAGTCGTACTATTAAGAGGAGATAATTCACGGCTTATGTGGTGTTCAAGTGCCACTAGGAGTTTTCTAACATATTAATGATATAGACCTAGTGAGTGACTAACAAAACCCTTGGAAAATGCTTTTGCAAAATGCTAACACATGTGCACAAGTGGTGAAACACTTTAGTGTTAGCACATGAGACCAAGGGTGAAAGAATGAAAGATAGAAGTCGAAAGGAGGCAAATCGGTGCTATTTTGCATCGACCGGACGCTAGTACTGGTGTGACCGGACGCGTCCGGTAGTAAACCCTAGGTCAGGGTTTCTCAGCTGTGACCGAACTCTGATAAAGTTTATGACCGGACTTGATGCTGGTGTGTCTGGTCAATATGACGTAAGCTGGGCAGGCTATCAGGTGCTGACCGGATGCTGGGGTGCGTTCGATCGATAAAAATCATCTCTGGAACCTCTCTGGATTGGACCGGACATTGAGTCTGTAGCGTCCAATTGTTTTTGAACCGTGTGTCTGGTCAAACATTAATAAGCGTGAATCAAGAAATAGCCGTTGGGATCGGACGAACGCCTTCGTAATGGATGGAAACGTGGCTGTCATCCAGCGACCGGACGCTGGGGCATAGCGTCCGGTCATCCCGACCAGAGCGTCCGGTCAAGGCTGTTTTCTGCCCAACGGTTACCCCTTCGTGTGTAGGCTATAGAAGTGGCTTGGCCGGCTCACTTGAGGTCTCTCTTGCACATTTTGATCCCTAAGCTTTCTTGTGAGCATAGCCAAGCCTCCTCACTCATCTCTAGTGTTGATTTGATCTTTTGCTAGTGAGATTGAGTGATGTAGTGCTAAGATTTTGTTGACACTGGTTATCTATCAAAATTAAAGGATAAATAAATATGAAAAGGGCATGAATTCAATCACCAATAAAGGTTTAGGGTTTTAATTGACAATATTCCATGAATTTTGGTGAATTATGACTCTGCAAGGACTAAATAGGAAAACCAGCACTGATTACATCTCCTAGAAGGAAACCGACGAAAGATTACGGAACCAGCACGTCAGGAATACTCTAGAAGGACCTAGAGGACACCAGAGGACACCACGAGGCGGGACACCCCGAGAGGCTACCAGGTGGGACCGACCGGTCCCACCCTTAGACCGGTCGGTCTCCCCCTGGGCCCGATGGCCTCCGTCTTCTGGAAGCTTCCTCCACCGCCTTTGAGGATCCATCTTAGCCCTACGTGAAGTCGGTTTGATCTAACGGCCGCGGTTGATCCCTCAGGGCTATATAAACAGGCCCCCAGGCCCCAGGGAAGATCAAGTCTCTCTTCAGAAAAGTCTACGCCTCATTCAGAAACCCTAGAAGAAGACTTCAAGAGCCAGCTTTCAAGTAGAAGACTAGTTACCCCTCTAGTTTAGGTTTAGAACCTAGTCTTATACTAGAACTAGAAAAGAGAGAGAGAGAGGAAGAGATCAAGAAGGAGCTCCGGCCTGTCGGATCAACTTCTTCATCTTGTACCTGCGGATTCAAGTTCATCTTGAACTTGCTTCAGCGATTGTTTCGGTAATCAACGTCTATATTTAAGTTTGAGCCATTGTTCTTATTACTCTTAAGGTTTATGACTCTCTTTTGAGTACTTTAATTCTAGTCATCCTAGAGTTAGAGTAGTTGGATAGTGTAAGCGTGGTGCTTAGACTTGATAGCTCAGAAATGCCTCCTATAACGCCGGTAGTAGTGGTTGTTCGCAAGGGTGACTCTTATGGCCTTGTTGATTCTTTTATAGTCCACTTACCCATGTGTAGGTTCGGTAGGATTATATATTTGCATAAAAGACTCATACTCTGTTTGTGACCTTTTATGGCAACTTCCCCACTAAGAATTGGATTTAGACAACCTTAGTGATCCCTTCTATACTTCTAGATTCTCCATCCTTGTTAGCTACTCAGGGGTTAGACTTTAAGACTTAACACTATCCGTTCCTTTGGGTTCGATATTAAAACTGGGTTACTCCGGTGAAGTGCTACATCGGTAGATTTTATCTGTGCGCTTGCGGATAAAGTAGAGTGTGCATTAATTTATACCAACAGATTTGAAGTTCATTCTAGTGACACTAGTTCTTCACATCAGCTTTGAGTTTCTTATTACTCTTGGCATTTGTCGGTGCCTAGACGGCTTGGAGGCATTTCAGTGGAGTTGGCAAGATTGGTGATTGTTCTTGGCCACCACCATTTGATTGTGAGGGGTTCTTCAGGCCTATTCCCCACCATAGAGGCAAAAGGCACCATTAGTGGATTGCTCGTGTCATTGAGCTACCTCTCTTGTGGTAGATTCTTGTGGGGCTTTGTGTAGCTTGGCGTGGTGTCAATTACCCACCGGATCACCAAGAGTTGGTCGACACAACGGGGAGTAGCGTGCCGACAAGCACATGAACCTCGGGATAAATCATTGTGTCCCAAGTGCTTGATTGTATTGGGTTGATCACTTCATTGATTGGACTTCATTATATCTCTTGGTGATTGGCTCTACAGTTCGGGATTCTCACTGGTGATTGGCACTTCATAGGTGTTCCCGAAGGCTCGGTGAAAAACTCTCTACTAGCTCTTTTACTCATTACATTCTTATTCATTGAGCTAGTCTATTGTATTTGTTGTACAATTCATTTGCTATATATCTTGTGTAGATATTTTATCTTGTCCATACCTTTGTATACATAGCTATTTGTTTTCTTTCTCTATTTTGCTTGTTGAACATATCTTGTGTAGATAGTTCTTAGTTACATTGTCTTTTCTCTTGGTGATTGGCTCTACGCTTCGGGATTCTCATCGGTGATTGGCACTTCATAGGTGTTCCCGAAGGCTCGGTGAAAAACTCTCTACTAGCTCTTTTACTCGTTACATTCTTATCCATTGAGCTAGTCTATTGTATTTGTTGTACAATTCATTTGCTATATATCTTGTGTAGATATTTTATCTTGTCCAGACCTTTGTATACATAGCTATTTGTTTTCTTTGTCTATTTTGCTTGTAGAACATATCTTGTGTAGATAGTGAAGGACCGAGAAGCAACCAGAAAGCGACCAGAGGGGGGGGGGGGGGTGAATGGGAGCTTCAAATTTTCCTTTCGGAAACTAGGAGCCACTGTTCCGAGAATCACCCCGAAAGACAAACCCTAGAGCTTGCTAATGTCCACGACCCTAGATGTAGGGTGGATGCTATCAAGAAGCACAGCGGGACACTACACAACTCTAGAAAGCCAACGCAAAAGACGGAAAACAAATCCGACAACGGGCGAGCAAACTGCGAACGAAACGGCTCGAGACAGAACTGACCGGACTCTGGCCTGCGTCTGGTCACAGTTTACCGGACGCGTCCGGTCGAGCGAAAACCAAAACAGAAGCTCTCTGAGTTGGACCGGACTCTGAGAGGCAGGGCGTCCGGTCGACTGCTGTGCGTCCGGTCGTCAGGGATCGGACGCGTCCGGTAGAGCAAAACCCAAAACGGGAGCTTACTGAGTTGGACCGGACTCTGGTGAACAGAGCGTCCGGTCGACAAAGCAGCGTCCGGTCACAAGGACAAAACTGGTGAACAGTAAGAACTGTGTGTCCGGTCAGTGAGCTCGCCGAGCGTCCGGTCAACCAGCAGGAAATCGCAGTAAACATTCAACGACCGGACTCACCCAGCCAGCGTCCGGTTGCCCCGACCCCTGCGTCCGGTCACCCCGTGATAGCACAGTTCATTCACCGATCTGAATCAAACTCTCCCAAAATGAAACCTCTAGGGTTCAAACTTGGAGAGATGAGTCACAAGGAGTATAGTGAGCTATCTCTAAGAGATCATGGCTCGAACCTATCTCCAAATCGATGAATCGAAGAATTTCGGGGGAAAGGAGAAAACTTGACCCGAAACGAAAATCGATCGATCTCCTAGACCGTGAGGTTAGAAATTAATTCCTTCGGTGGAAAGAAGTGCCTCACGAACTAGAACATCTTGATTTAGACGGATTTGCAAAAGATGGACCGAGCAAAGAGATCGAGCGACGGGAAAAGCGTGGAGAAAAAGGATTCCGCGAAGAACACGAACAAAACGCGAATCACAACCACGAATTGCAACCGTGTGGCTACCACACGCTACAACAGTGAGGTTACGGCCTCACTTCCTCAAAATCTCATGAACATAGAGGTATTGTTCTCTTCTTTGTGGATCTCAGCTAGCTACAGCAGGGATGTGGGAGAGCAGGAAACCCTAGAAGCAAAGAGCAAATGACAGGATGACTAACTGAGATAGATGGGGAGGTGGGTGTCTCCCCCTATTTATCCTAATTCTAACCTATTCCTAATTCCCACTCTACCCCTAACTACTTACAGAGTGAACCAGCTAAACCCTAGGGTTATTCTGGACCAACTCGGTGGTAGGTGTATCCGACGGCCACGCTCGCACAACTCGTAGCGTTGCCTTGACGCAACCTCCCGATTGCCGCCACGTACCGCCCTCGCTCTGCACCCCCGATTTTGTGGCCCAAACCGGGAAACCAGCCTTTTCCAGCCAACCCTCGGTTTTGAGGCCCAAACCGGGAAACCAGCCCACCAGCTTCTGAGTTTTGAGGCCAAACTCAGCAAACCCTCAGCGCCCAGGTTTTGAGGCCCAAACCTGGAAACCGTCCTCAGTCCGAGTTTTGTGGCCAAACTCGGAAACCATCCGCACCCAGGTTTTGAGGCCCAAACCTGGAAACCGTCCAACCCGATGGTTTTTCCTGGCTCAACCACCAAACCGACGTCGAAGAGGGGATGCACCTCCCGTGCACCCCGTCCACCGACACGTGTCCCCAAGTCCACAACTCAGGCAACACATGACCGCACTTCTTCACTTGTTGTCGTCACAGGCTGCCAGCCACCACAGCTGATCCTTGGGCCTCTGGTCCCTCAGTCCAAGCCTCACGTCCGCCCTTCGCCACTCCCGGTCCATCGGCACGACACGTCTCTACTTGACCTTCACCTCGCCTTTGATCACTGCATCCGTGCTCGACACCTGCACAACACAAGCCAAAGAACATGCGCATCATCCCAGTTGACAATCACTCATCACTCAGAGACTCGGCATACACCCTTGTATCCGCAATCTCCCCCTTGATGAGTGCATTGTCAACTAACAACACAACTCATAATAGAAAGAGAAGAAGGAAGAAGGAGAAGAGAGAACTCGACCAAATGACCCAAAAGCATAGCAAAGCCGAAGAAGGTCAAGTGGAAAGAGCGAAAGAACTTGGTCCCCAAAGACATGGGCAACGGCTCGACGCAACCAAGCAAAGCAAAGCTAGCCCTCAAGAAGAGGTAGAACAGGCTCAACACCGCTAGCAAAAACCAATCGAAAATATCGAAGCAAAGTGCTAGTCCCTCAAGATAGAGGCACAGAGGCTCAACACAACTAGCAAAGAAGGCTCGATACCGGTTGTTACCAAAAAGAGTTCGACACCAATTGAAAATCTGAAAAGCAAATGCTAGTCCCTCAAGAAAGAGGCTAAGGCTCAACGCAACTAGCAAACCGCTCCAATCCAATTGAAAATGTCAAAGACTCAACCGGAAACAAACTCCCCCTCGAATAGTGCGAACAACCAAGAAGGCTCCCCCTAAGCAAAAGGAGGGTTATGATTTGCAATTTCTCCCCCTTAGTTGAAAATGCACTTATCAAGAAATAAGACTCCAACAAGAGAGGTTCTCCCCCTTCCAAAATGCAAATGAGTCAAAATGCAAGTTAGGAGCTTCAGGAGTATACTCAAAAGAGCGCAAGGATGCTCTATAGAGTTCAAATCCGATGACTCAGAAAAATGCACAGAATGCTAGCAAAGGCTCAAACTGATCACTATGTCTGAAATGAGAACAAAAGAGCAGTTTGTAGCCGAAAAGGTATTCACCATCAAAATAGCACAGACATGTATAGACAGGAAGTCAAGCAAGTGCTAATCATGTATACAAGGTGAACTACCCCTAGCATAGTTCAAACATCATGCTGCTACCAATTTAGGCATATACTTGTGATTTCAAATTCTAATCGGAGTTGCAGCGGTGAAATTACACAAGTTCAGAAAGCAGCATGTGACTGCGAGAGGTTGAATGCTTGTTATTGCCTAACTTTCCAACTGTGCGAAGCCTATGCATAAGCAATCAGAAGCTTAAAGCAATAGTTTCGGTCATACACTACACAGCTCAAGTTTAACTCAAAGTGCAATGAGAAACAATCTCGATACTGTGAGGTGTTAACAAGCAAACCCATCTCGATCTTTCCAATTCACTTAACTTTGTTCAGATTTTAAACAGAATATGACATACCAAGCAAGTGAATGACTCAACACTAGAGACATAGCAACCTAGCATATATGAAAAGCACATGTGACTTCAACACATCCTACACATGCTAGTTGCATATCTCAATGGTGAATATTTTCAAGTTTTTAGTTCATTAACGAATTCACCATTCAAAAAATAGCTCAGCTCATAGTATGTACTAGTGATCAGAAAGAGCATAAGCTACAACATCAACTTAAAGCATCGGAGCAAAAACTACACAGAGCATAGTTACATTCTTCAGATTATACATGTGAAGCTCAGAATGTAAAAGCGTATGCTAAAATGCAAAAGATGCACGAAGAAATCAAAAAGAAATAAAAACAACTAAAACCAAAAAGTCAGTGTATCATACAAAATCCAAAGTGTTTCCCCCATCTAAAAGGGGAAACACACACCAAGCTCACCTCTCAACCGATTAAAGGTTGATTGGTCCAAAGGCTTGGTAAAAATATCAGCAAGCTGATGATGAGTATCGACATGGCGAAGGTCGATATCACCCTTCTCATAGTGGTCTCGCAGAAAATGAAAGCGCACATCAATGTGTTTGGTCTTCGAGTGAAGCACGGGGTTCTTAGCAACGCTAATCGCACTCGTGCTGTCACATAGCAATGGAACACGAGAAAAGCTCAGACCAAAATCACGCAAAGTGGCCATCATCCAGAGTAACTGGGAACAGCAGCTAGCCGCAGCAACATACTCAGCCTCCGTGGTAGACTGGGCGACGCTAGACTGCTTGCGAGAAGACCACGAAACAAGAGAAGAACCAATAAACTGACAAGTCCCAGAAGTGGACTTGCGATCAATACGGCAACCAGCAAAATCGGCATCGGAATAACCGCAAAGGGAAAGGGTGGAGGAAGCAGAATACCAAATCCCGAATTCTGTAGAGAAGGATATGTACCTCATAATGCGCTTGACCGCCTGACGGTGAGAGGTGCGCGGCGACGCCTGAAAGCGCGCGCAAAGACACACCGCGAACTGGATGTCCGGGCGTGTCGCCGTCAGGTATAGTAGCGACCCGATCATACTCCGGTACTCCTTCTGGTCCACTGCTTCACCCTCCTTGTCCGCATCCAGGGCCGTCGTGGTCGCCATGGGTGTTGGAAGAGGCTTGGCCTCACCCATGTCGAACTTCTTCAGGATATCTCTGGTGTACTTGCCCTGGTGCACAAACGTTCCTTCCTGGGTTTGCTTGATTTGCAACCGGAGGAAAAACGTCAACTCGCCCATCATGCTCATCTCGAACTCCCTGCTCATAATGTCTGCAAACTTGGCAACCAAGGCGTGAGAAGAACCACCGAAAATGATATCATCCACGTAAATTTGGACCAAGAGAGTATCAGTGCCTTGCTTGAGGAGAAAGAGCGTTTTATCTACACATCCCATTTTAAAACCCTTAGCAAGCAAAAAGGTTTTCAACCTATCATACCAGGCTCTAGGGGCTTGTTTCAAACCATACAAAGCTTTGTGAAGTTTAAAGACATGGTTTGGAAACTTGGGATTTTCGAAACCGGGGGGTTGTCTAACATACACCTCCTCTTCTATGTAGCCGTTTAAGAAGGCACTCTTGACATCCATTTGAAAAAGTTTGAAACCTTTGGATGCAGCAAAAGCCAAGAGTATCCTAATAGCCTCCAAACGTGCTACAGGTGCAAATGTCTCCTCATAGTCTATCCCCTCCTTCTGACTATATCCCTGGGCTACGAGTCTGGCCTTGTTTCTCACAACATGGCCATCTTCTCCCTGTTTGTTTTTGAAAACCCATTTTGTCCCTATTGGATGACACTCAGAAGGTGGAGACACTAGAACCCAAACCCGATTTCTCTCAAAGTTCTCAAGCTCCTCATGCATGGCATTGACCCAATCAGGATCCGTCAAAGCGTGTCCAACATCCCGGGGTTCAAAATCAGCAACAAATGCAGAATGAGCAAAGTGAGAGATTTGCCTTGACCGGGTGACGCGTTCGTTGATGCTGCCGATCATCTGCTGAGGCGGGTGCTGGCGCTGAATGTGTCGTGGCGCCTCCCTTGCCGAAGTGGCCTCCCCCTCAACAGTAGCTGGTGCCTCCCCGGGTACAAAGGGTACCGCTCGGGGTGGCGGATCCCACGGCCCCCAAGAAGACGATGTGTCGGGGCCGTGAGTCGTCGTAGAAGCCGCTCTTTGCGGCACAACAGGTGGAGGAGGTGCTGGGTCATCTATCCCTTCAGCACCTTCTTCATCATCATCGAAAAGAGGTTCGCCAACCTCATGATCACCTGCACGCTCAAAACGAGAAGAAGGACAAACCATGGTCTCGTCGAAGGTGACATCGGATGTCTCCATGACTCGGTTAGTGTCAAGGTTAAGTACACGATAAGCACGAGTATGAGTGCCATAACCCAAAAACACACCGTCAGAAGAACGAGACGCAAACTTGTCCAAGTTGCCCTTTTTGAGTATAAAACAATGGCAACCAAAAACTCGAAAATAGCTCACCTTGGGTAGTTTTCCAAAATGCAACTCATAAGAGGTCTTTTTCAAAAAAGCTCAAAGAAAAATGCGATTGGAAATATAGCATGCAGTGTTCATAGCTTCGGCCCAATATCGCCTAGGAGTCCTATGCTCATCGAGCATCGTCCTGGCCATCTCTACAAGGGTCCGATTCTTCCTCTCTACAACACCATTCTGAGGCGGTGTGTAGGGGGAAGAAAACTGATGCTCTAACCCAAAAGAGTCACAAAACTTCTCAAAATCCGAATTCTTGAATTCGGAACCATTATCACTCCGAATTGCTCGCATAGAGTTCAAAGGGAACTCATTCTGAAGACGCAAAATCAGATTGCGAGCAAAGGAGAAAGTCTCAGTTTTCTCAGCTAAAAAGAAAACCCACGAATATCTCGAAAAATCGTCGACAACAACAAGCACATACCACTTCCCCCCAACCGAGCTCACCCGAGCCGGACCAACAAGGTCCATGTGTAAAAGCTCCCCAGGGCGCTTAGTCATGACCTGAGTCACTGGATGGTGGGGAGCGGCTACCATCTTCCCATGTCTACAAGAATGGCAAACAAGATCCTTCTCCATGGATAACTTGGGCAATCCTCGGATTAAGCCAAGTGAACTAAGCCTTGCAAGCAAGTCGAAGCTCAGGTGACCTAGTCTCCTATGCCACTTCCAAAGATCAGAGGAGGAAGGTCCAGCCAAAAGACAACGAGAAATTCCGAACGACTCCGAGAAATCCGCACGAAAGACTTTTCCAAAGGGCGAAATCACACATACAAGATTGCCCTGAGGATCCAAAATGCGACTGAGATTCGGTTTAAAACGAATCTCATAGTCATCATCAAAAAGTTGCGAAACAGAAAGAAGGTTAAAATGCAAGTTAGAAACAAGAGCAACATCGCGCAACACAAAGTGCTCATTAACTCGCACAGACCCACGAGACAGCACCTTACCTTTGCTGTTGTCGCCGAAGGTGATATACTCCTTTCCGGCGACCGGACTAAGACTAGAGAACCACTTGGCGTTTCCGGTCATGTGCCTCGAACACCCGGAATCCACCAACCAAACGTTCTCCAATCGTTTTACCTACATCAATAAAAAGACATAGGGTGAGCATACGGTCCAACACTGGGGTTAGTGAAGTAAGGGGAATACCAGTGTTGGGCCGGCTGCTCAAAAGAACGGTTAGCAGAAAAACCATTCCTAGCATGCCTACGGGAGGAGCGATCACCACGTTGAGGAAAACGTGGTCCGCTAAGGAAGGAGCATCCATCGCGATACTCAAAACGCGGTGGGGCAAAACGCTCAACTGCAAAGCCACCGCCACGGGGTCCATAGCCTACAAATGCAGGCTCCCGCCGGGAACGCTCTCTACGAGGCCTACGCCTAGGGACTTGAGGCTCAACACCTCTAGGCCTAGCGTCTCTCCTCGGAGCTCTCTGCTGCCTAGGCCTGGGAACTTGAGGTTCTGGACCTCTGGGCCTAGCAGCACGTCTCGGTGCTCTCCTCTGAACATTCGGCGCATGTACATCATGGAAAGGATGGTACATGTCCGGGTTGTTCATTTCCCTAGCACGGCACGCCTCTCTGTTGCGCCTAAAGCAGAACTCGCTCAAGTGTCCATCTCTCCCACAGTGCTCACAGTGGTACCTCACCGCTCTCAAAGGGGGTTGTTGGTACTCACGGTTGTGGGTGTGGATCACCTTACCCTTCTGTGGCAACTCCTCCTGGAGAGGTGGCATTGTGTCCAGCTTGTTCTTTAGGTGGTTGGGTTTGGGATGCCACACTTGGTTCTTCGGTGGGGCTCTCGGAGGTTCTTCAAACACTCCATCCTTGGTGTTAGGCTTGAGAGGCTCTTTGGGTGGAAGCTTGGTAAGTTTGGGAGTAGTGGTGGAGTTGGGCTTCTCACTCGGGTTCAAACCACTCGACTCTCCAATCTTCCCAAAAGCAGAAAGATCAACACCCTGAGCAAAACCTACACCGGGACCTCCAGCAGCTCGCTTAAATTGGGAAATCATCATCCCGAGCTGTGGCTCACCACAAGACACCCATGACAAGATGGTCCGAAGGTATGTGTTTTCCTCCTCGGTTTGCATCTTGTCATGCTTCACATTGGCAATCTCCATCTCCAAACCCTCGCACAAAACGCACCTAGTCACACAAGTGCTACCCGAGCTGGCCTCCTCAAGAGACACAATCTTGGCATTCTTCTCTGCCAACTCGGATTGCAAGACAGGACAAGTCTTGCAAGCACCCAACAGCATGGGTCTAGCACGGAGCTCATCCACCTCTCCTACCAACGCAACATACTTGCTTCACAGAGTGAGAAGATCAGTCATGTGCGTGGTGCACGCCTCGCACTCCTCCTCATCTGTGACAACTACGGTGGACTTGACAGAATCAAGTTCCTTCACCGTATCCTCCCACTTCTGCCTAAACTCCTTGCGCTCTCTAGCGGCTCGCCTAAGCAACTTATCTTGACTAAGGAGCGCGGCAGTAAGTTTCTCGGCCTCAGCTGAAAGCTCATCGTGGGTGAGAGATACCTGGGAGGTGTCGTCGTCGTCGTTGTCGTTCCGAGGGGAGTTCACCAGCTCGCCGTCGACCTCCTTGCCGAGGGCCAGGGTGCAGAGGCCGTCGTCGTCGGCGAAGAAGCAGAGACCGTTCAGCTTGTCCTCGATCCTCTTCTTCTTCTCGGACTCGTCGTCGCTTGAGCAAGCGGAGTCGTCATCCGAGCCATCGACGTCGCTGAGCGTGGCGAAGAACGCACGCTGCTCAGCTTGGGCCTTCTCTAAGTACTTCTTCTTGATGTACTCCTTGTCGAAGCCGCCCCTCCGCTTGTGCCTCGCGGGGACGTACTTCTCCTTGCGCTTGCCGGAGTCGTACTTGTGCCCATGATCGCCCTTCCCAGATGAATGCTTCTTCTTGGGACAGTTGGCGATGAAGTGATCGGGGTCGCCGCACTCGTAGCATCCCGAGCGTCCTCCTCCGCGGCGACGGTTCATGCGGTTGTTGTGAAACCGCGAGAACCGGTTGGCGAGCATTGCCAACTCGTCATCCCCCAAAGACTCCAGCTGGTCCTCTGTGACAGAAAAGAGAGACGAAAGAGCAAAACCTTCAGAGGGGTTAGAAGAGCCAGAAACCAAAGCCATAGTCGGGCCAGAAGGATTCTCATAAGAAGCCCTCGCCATGGCATCAATCTCACTGGACTTGAGCTTACTAAAGAGCTCGTCGCACGTGAGGGTCTCATAGTTAGGTGATTCGATGATCGCCTGAACTTTGGAGTCCCACACCGATCGATCAAGAGTATGCAAAAGCTTCAAAGCTCTCTCATGATCGTCGAAAGGCAACAGCTCCTTGTTAGCCCTCATCCTGTTGACAATCACCTGAAAGCGAGCGAATAAACTTTCTATGCTCTCGCCAGGCATATGTCGAAAGTTCTCATACTCTCGCTTGAACGATTCGTAGAGACGGGTTTTGACTTGAGAGGTTCCCTCATGGAAACGCATAAGGGTATCCCAGATCTCCCTAGCCGTAGCGAGGTGAGAAACGCGATCAAACTCACTCGTGCTCAAACATGAGAAAAGAGCATTACGGGCTCGGCTATTGGCATCGTGCTCATCGATCTGAAGCTGAGAGACACGAGCAGCCAAGACCACGTAATCGGTAGAGTTGAAAATATCCCAGATGGAAGCACCCAAACTCTGCAGATAGGCCGACATGCGTATCTTCCAATATGCATAGTTCGTCCCATCGAAAAACGACGGTTTGCCCACGACACGATCCATGTCGCCTTCTGTGGATCTGGAACCGGCTAAGGTGGAAGATCCTTAACCCGCTCCGATACCAATTGAAGGACCGAGAAGCAACCAGAAAGCGACCAGAGGGGGGGGGGGTGAATGGGAGCTTCAAATTTTCCTTTCGGAAACTAGGAGCCACTGTCCCGAGAATCACCTCGAAAGACAAACCCTAGAGCTTGCTAATGTCCACGACCCTAGATGTAGGGTGGATGCTATCAAGAAGCACAGCGGGACACTAGACAACTCTAGAAAGCCAACGCAAAAGACGGAAAACAAATCCGACAACGGGCGAGCAAACTGCGAACGAAACGGCTCGAGACAGAACTGACCGGACTCTGGCCTGCGTCCGGTCACAGTTTACCGGACGCGTCCGGTCGAGCGAAAACCAAAACAGAAGCTCTCTGAGTTGGACCGGACTCTGAGAGGCAGGGCATCCGGTCGACTGCTGTGCGTCCGGTCGTCAGGGATCGGACGCGTCCGGTAGAGCAAAACCCAAAACGGGAGCTTACTGAGTTGGACCGGACTCTGGTGAACAGAGCGTCCGGTCGACAAAGCAGCGTCCGGTCACAAGGACAAAACTGGTGAACAGTAAGAACTGTGTGTCCGGTCAGTGAGCTCGCCGAGCGTCCGGTCAACCAGCAGGAAATCGCAGTAAACATTCAACGACCGGACTCACCCAGCCAGCGTCCGGTTGCCCCGACCCCTGCGTCCGGTCACCCCGTGACAGCACAGTTCATTCACCGATCTGAATCAAACTCTCCCAAAATGAAACCTCTAGGGTTCAAACTTGGAGAGATGAGTCACAAGGAGTATAGTGAGCTATCTCTAAGAGATCATGGCTCGAACCTATCTCCAAATCGATGAATCGAAGAATTTCGGGGGAAAGGAGAAAACTTGACCTGAAACGAAAATCGATCGATCTCCTAGACCGTGAGGTTAGAAATTAATTCCTTCGGTGGAAAGAAGTGCCTCACGAACTAGAACAACTTGATTTAGACGGATTTGCAAAAGATGGACCGAGCAAAGAGATCGAGCGACGGGAAAAGCGTGGAGAAAAAGGATTCCGCGAAGAACACGAACAAAACGCGAATCACAACCACGAATTGCAACCGTGTGGCTACCACACGCTACAACAGTGAGGTTACGGCCTCACTTCCTCAAAATCTCATGAACATAGAGGTATTGTTCTCTTCTTTGTGGATCTCAGCTAGCTACAGCAGGGATGTGGGAGAGCAGGAAACCCTAGAAGCAAAGAGCAAATGACAGGATGACTAACTAAGATAGATGGGGAGGTGGGTGTCTCCCCCTATTTATCCTAATTCTAACCTATTCCTAATTCCCACTCTACCCCTAACTACTTACAGAGTGAACCAGCTAAACCCTAGGGTTATTCTGGACCAACTCGGTGGTAGGTGTATCCGACGGCCACGCTCGCACAACTCGTAGCGTTGCCTTGACGCAACCTCCCGATTGCCGCCACGTGCCGCCCTCGCTCTGCACCCCCGGTTTTGTGGCCCAAACCGGGAAACCAGCCTTTTCCAGCCAACCCTCGGTTTTGAGGCCCAAACCGGGAAACCAGCCCACCAGCTTCTGAGTTTTGAGGCCAAACTCAGCAAACCCTCAGCGCCCAGGTTTTGAGGCCCAAACCTGGAAACCGTCCTCAGTCCGAGTTTTGTGGCCAAACTCGGAAACCATCCGCACCCAGGTTTTGTGGCCCAAACCTCGAAACCGTCCAACCCGATGGTTTTTCCTGGCTCAACCACCAAACCGACGTCGAAGAGGGGATGCACCTCCCGTGCACCCCGTCCACCGACACGTGTCCCCAAGTCCACAACTCAGGCAACACATGACCGCACTTCTTCACTTGTTGTCGTCACAGGCTGCCAGCCACCACAGCTGATCCTCGGGCCTCTGGTCCCTCAGTCGAAGCCTCACGTCCGCCCTTCGCCACTCCCGGTCCATCGGCACGACACGTCTCTACTTGACCTTCACCTCGCCTTTGATCACTGCATCCGTGCTCGACACCTGCACAACACAAGCCAAAGAACATGCGCATCATCCCAGTTGACAATCACTCATCACTCAGAGACTCGGCATACACCCATGTATCCGCAGATAGTTCTTAGTTACATTGTCTTTATTCATAGTATACATCTTGTGTAGACTATACTTGATCCTCTTCCTAGTTGTATTTGGTTGTGCCATATTGTATATCTCTTGTGTAGCCTTCTTGATTGTGTGACTTAGAAATATTAGGTAGAATTATTGGATAGGTGGCTTGCAACACACTATTAGGCCAGTGCAAAAGCTTCACCATTTATTTTACTAGTAGTGTTTGCCTAAGTGATTTTGTAGATTTTAAATAGGCTATTCACCCCCCTCTAGCCATTCGGACCTTTCAAGTAATGTGACTAACAAGCCAAATTAGAGAGCTCAAATTTCTTAGCTACACAAACTAAGTAATGCGACTAACAAGGCTACTCAAGCCAATTAGTCACGCAAGAGGGCTACTTCTAAGCTACACAAGCAAAGAGGGTAACTAGCAAGCTACACAAGCTAACTAATTACAAGAGCAACTATTAAGCTACACAAGCTAGATAGCTACTCAAGAGCAACAACTAAACACTAGCACAAGTATGAGAAAGGAAATACAAGCTAGTGAATGGAGATAGCAAACCACCGAGAAGATGAAGACAATGTTGACACAGTGATTTTATCCCAAGGTTCACTTGGTTGCCACCAAGCTAGTCCCCATTGAGACAAGCTCAAGGTTGCCACTGGTCCTCTTGCTAGGGTGACTACACTAGTCACACTCTCCCACAAGGAGTGCTTATCACAAGCTCTAGCACTTGACCCGGCCGAACCACTTGATGCTCTTCATGTCTCTCTTTTACTAGAGTTGCTCTTCACGATCACCCGCAGGGTGAGCTCAACACCCCTCACAAAGCGGACGCTTCCGGAGCACCACTCAATCTCCGAGTGTGCTACCACAGAGCACACACAAGCCTCTAAGCTGTTGTTGATGCTCACTAATGCTCATAATTAACCATCAACTATTGCATGAAATGACACTAAATGAATTAAAAGCATAGTTGTAGGGTTTGAAACTAACAAGTTCCATGAGTTTTGGTGCTCTCACTTGTTTTGTAGGATATCAATATTTCACCATATAAAAGTATCTCAAGTGATGAATTGGAGTACACCATTGCGAAGAGCTTGTCGAGACGATCAAAACAGACATATCATTTGCTATATTCGGAGTCCCGGATGAAAAGATATTAATTTCGCAACGAAATCTGCAAAAGAAGGATCTAGAAGACACCAGAAGACACCACGAGGCGGCCCGCCACGTGGGCCCACTGGGCCAGACCGACCGGTCCCACCCCAAGACCGACCGGTCGTCCACGGAGGCCGTTTCGCCTCCACCTTCTGGAACCTTCTTCCACCGCCTCCTAGGATGCATCTCCACCGTCCCTGAAGTCGGTTTGATCCAACAATGGGCGATAAATGTGACGCGGATCGATGATGTGGCAATTCCTTGCCCCCTACTCCATCCAGGACTATATAAGAGACCCCAGGGGGCCCCCAAGAGCCATCTCCATCTTCATTATTCATCTCCACATCAGAAACTAGGGTTTCAATTAGAAGTAGAGGTCCCTCTAGATGAATCTCTTCTAGTTCATCTAGTTCTAGTTCTTCTAGTTCTAGTTCTTGTTCTAGTTGTCTAGTTCATCTAGTTGTAATTAGAGATCGGATTAGAGAGAGAAGGAGAGAGCTAAGGAGGAGCCAAATCTGTCGGATCTTCCTCGACATTGTATTGGTGCAGCATCTGGTTCGTCTTCAAGTAATCTCCAGGTTCTTCATTTACTACTTCTAAGTATTATTTTTAATTTCGGTTCTTAATTTATTTTATTTACTGGATCTCCGCTCGTATTGAGTGCTCTAGTTATCATATGTAATTAGAGTAGTAAGCGTTAGTGTAGACGTGGTGTCTAGACTAGGGTTTACCTGAGTTTGTGCCCAATCCTCCGGAATAGTTGTGGTAGCCCCAGAGGTGACAGCTCTGTCAGGTCTTTGTAATCCACCATGTTAGGGTTGGTGTTTCGTAGAGATTTTGGCAGCCTTCCCCCAACTACCTTCTTCCCAGTCTTTCTCGAGAGTTGGAAAGGACCTGCTGCTCCGAAGTAAGTAAAGTATAGTGAGCCTTTAATTAGATAGACCCGCTTAGAAAACCCTATATCTCTCTCTACCCATATTACCATTCTTTTCTTGGACGTTCTTAATTCTTCTAGTACACTTCACGTTCCTCGTGGAAATCGATACCCTGGAATACTCTCGGGTGAAAGCTACATCGGTATCCGTGCGCTTGCGGATTTTTCTGTGTGCGTTTAAAATACCCAACAAGCTTTCTGGCGCCGTTGCCGGGGAACGGTAGCTGTTCTAGAATCGAACCAGGATCGTCCGTGTTTCTTTTCTTTTACCACCTTTTCCTTTTACCACTACCTTTACTTCACCACCACACTTCTTACCACATGGATTTCACTCCTATCTTTACATTCTTTTCTCCAAAGGACGACTTGTTGGAGCCACCACCATCATCACACCCCATTCATACAGATGGCTATGAGCTTCGCCCTGCTCTTATAGCCTTGGTTCGGGAAAAATCCTTCTCTGGATCAGAAGACGAAGATCCATACACCCACCTTAGGGAATTTGAGCAGTTGTGTTCTTGTCAAACTATCGTTGGCATGACACAAGAGACCATTAAATGGAAACTATTTCCGTTCTCCCTTTTGGGAAGAGCGAGAAAATGGAATGATCATTCCGTAAGGGGCGTAAATGGAAATTGGGATGAACTTCGGGACAACTTTTGTCTTGTTTTCTTCCCTCTTTTTCGAATCTCTGATCTTAGAATTGAAATTCTTACATTCAAACAAAAAGAGAAGGAGACGCTAGGAGCAGCTTGGGCTAGGTTCAAACACCTTACCATTTCTAGCCCAAACCTTTCCTTGCCAGACCATGTGCTACACTTCGACTTTTATTGTGGTCTTAACAAGGAAGCTGTTCTACATCTCGATTTAGCTTTTGGAGGATCATTCTCACATAAACTTGTTAGTGAAGGAGGAGACATCCTAAATAAAATCCTTGAAAACACTCCTTACACTGGCATTTTTGACGAATTCCCAGAAGAAGAAGTCGAGTCTAACCCCGACCAACACGAGGAGGAACACCCAACCAAATTTGAAATTCCTTCAAATCCTTCTAATAATTTGGTTGTCATAGAACCTCTCATAGAGAAAACACCCCACACTTTAGAAAATTAGGAATCCCATCGTTCGGTGTTCTTCTCTGAAATCGAGTATGATGATATCAAAGAGCATGGAAGCTACTTCATAAACACATCTTTAAATCCATGCTCATATGGGACATCTCCTGATTCAAGTGGTCTGTCTAACATTACCACACTCGAGATTTTCAACCCCCTCACATTGTCTGTTAACAAAAACTTCAAAAGGGTGGTTGTAGATGCGTATGTTTATCACAAATTTTGTAGATCTCGTTGTGGTCTTAAGTTGGTGTTGGAGGGGAAACCACTTCACCAAATCACATCTTGAAGGTTTCCCCAGGACAAGCTCAGTGTCCTAAAACAAGCACTTTTTAGATCAGTGTTCACTCTCCTGCTACACTGCCCTTGTGTAATGAGCATAGGGATATAATTGTTAAAATATTCCTTTGGGTATTCCTGCCACTAACCTTTGCAGGTCTGGAGCAAAGAGTTTGAAGGAACGACAAACACAAGGTATGTCCAACTAATCATCATGCAACATTGAATTACATTCATCCAATCTTGATTTTTGCAAATCGAAGCTTGGGGATACACTTTGTAAGAACATCTCTTACCATGTTGCTATGTTGGTTGCCCCTACCTTTAAGACATGCTCATATGCTATACACTAATCATGCTCTTTCATCACCATTTGAGTAAATCTCTTTAATGCTTCAATGCTACCTTCATTTGCTATAGTATGTGTTTAGGTTTGAAGTACTTTCACACATCTCTTAAATGAAGCATGGTGCCTAGTTTAGGAGTGGTGTTCTTGCTTTCAAAGGCCTTTTAGTTTAAGCATGCTTAGGTTAAAATGCCCTCTTAAAACAAATTAGACGTGGTGTCTAGGTTGGTTTTTGAGCCTATAATATGCTATAGTGGATGTTGGATATTTTGTTGGACTAACCCCTGCAGGAAAATTTCCAATATCAATTTGGGAAAGTCCTGAGATGAACTCACACTGGAGATGAAAAGACACATGAACTTCAACAACTTGCGCAAGGGAGACACAACTCACTGATCATGGAGAAAAGAGGTTTATAGAACAAGACAGAAGATGAGTGCCACAAAACAATACTTACAATCAAGGCACTCACTCCATGGAAGTAGGTGAACAAGTCTGAGCTGGGCCACTAGACGACAAAGTCTCCATCGTCTGGACCTGTTGAGAACAAGACTCAGCTGGCCCACTGTGACATAGGCAAGAAAAGACAAGCTATTCATGAACAACAACCAGCTAGACAAGAGAAGCTTCCACAAGGTGGTTCGACACAATCACTCTTCAATGATAAAGCAACATTTCAAGGTAGGTGACCATCACTTTAAAAGCTTCTCTTTGATTCTGGTATGCACATACATAAAGAACCAAACATGTTTAAGTTGCACCTCACTTAATCCAACCTAAACAACTCAACATGTTCAGTTCTTTACTCTTTGTTCTTAGCTTTACTCTCTTGAATCTCACTATCTTAACCAAATGAGCTAAAATATTATGCATCCAACCTTTGGAAGATGATATATCACAATTATGATCAACACATTATGTATGGATTATCCTTCCTTGGGTTAAACAATCTGATCTGTTAAATATTTTAAGATGGTACTTTCATGCTCATGCTCTAATACTATCACCCATGTTAAGATTGAATAGAACACATAAACAACAAGTTTATCTTGTGCAATGTGCCTAAGGTTAGAGAGGAATGAACAAAACTTTTGGTTCTGTTGGTGTTTTTCCACCAACAAAGCCCATGCACTTGATCTCTACCTTGTCTTTATGAGCAGGATGCACTCTTGAGCAAAACATGGGGGAGTTTGTCAACTCCCACATTCTATAGAGTGAAGGTCCAGGATCTACAAGAGCTTGCACACTGAGCAAGATGATGCCAGCTTCCACAATTAATGTTTCACTTCAAATTGCTGAGCGAACAAAAAAAACATCAGTGACACCATATCAAGAGGTGTAGTTATCAAGGTCTACATATCAGGATCAAATGATGCACCTCAGGAATGAACATAGTGAGAAGTCCTGTTCAGAGGACTTAAAACATTGAACCCTCGCCGAAAGGTAAATCGGTAGTTATCTATATTTATCTTTTCTGCATTAGTTTCCATTTTGCATATTTACTTTCCATCATCATCTCTCCATAGCATATTTACTTCTCTGCATTAGCATTACATAAAAAAAGAAAATAAAATGTTTTACTTATTACACAGCATCATAAAACCTAAAAGCCCCATGTAAATAATTCTATGGTGTGTAAAAACCCGTAGGGATATTCACTGTGGTGGCGTAAAAATAAAAATGCATTCATTTTGTTAGACTGTCATTGCATCATAAAAGTAAAAATACAAAAAATATTGAGAAAGAGATCTTACTGAAACTCTGGACAATTAAGGCTTAAGTGGCCAACCACTAACGTTTAATCTGTTCCACAAATTTTGTTGTCTATTTGAGTTTCACAGGATCTGAAAGACCAAGAAAAGCTGACAAGCAAGTGGAGGTTCCATCCACTATTAGAGCACTGTTTCAACAACCATCAACATCAGTCAATGCTCCGATAGGGGTAGAACATTTTCACTGCTAGTCCACTGCATGACAAGATTGAACGACTACGTCAACATTCAGCTGGGGGAAAGCACCCCCGTGTATCCAGGTGAGTATCCTTATCCTCTTAAGTTTTCCTTCTATACATAAATGAAAATAAAATATAAAACAAAACAAAAAAATATGTGGGCACATGAAGGCTCACCATTAATTAAAAAGAAAAAAATATGGGCACATGAAGGCTCAACGCTATTAAGGGAACCAGCTTGGGGGAGACGCACCCCCGTTATCTTCGTGATCCAGGTATGTCTTATTCACTATCTTAGTTATTTATAATATAGTTATTTATGATAAGTGTGTGTTAGGTTAAATAAATAGTGTGTTAAGTTTGCTTAGTTTGTTTTAAGAAGTTAATAATAAAAGAAGAACTCTCTCTCTAATCTTTTATATGGAAATGATGAATAGTTGCTCTCTCTAATTTCTTTCAAGTACCTAGCCTTTAAAGCATGAGTTCTCCTGATTAATAATGATGCTTAAAAATGAAATTAAATATATGGGTAGCAAATGCTTGATCCAGAGTCTAGGTAATTGACAGATATGATATGTGATGATCTGAGCTACTGTTATCTTGTTTTAAAACAACACTAGAGTTCCGGAGAGTTTCCAATATTAATATGACAAATAATTGCATTGAGTTAAATTAAGCTCTGTTGACCCTATGAGAAGTTATCATACTATTGAATTGAGATCACTTACACATTTCATCCATCCTCCGCATAAATGCTCATGATTATCTATTGTTATCCTCTCAAAAGTTTGTTGGAAGCATGTGGCTATTAAAAAAATGAGAGAAATAAAAGAAAAAAAATTCCGAGGAAATAAAAAGGGACAAGTGTCCGAGACCTCAAAAAGATAGATCCCGAGGAAATAAAAAGGGACAAGTGTCCGGAACCTCGAAAAAAAGAGAAAAAAAGAGAATATCAGAAAAAATGGGCACGTGCCCGCTAGTAGAATTAGCTTGATAGCCATGTGTTTCTAATAGACAAAAGAGAGTGATATATTTTAAAAGAGCATCCAACTCCATTTTCCATACACATGCACTTCTCGATTCAATGGTATGGTTGACTTTTTCTTTGGATCCATTGTTTAATTTGGCAACATATGTTTTTGAAAATTCATAAAAATTCTGGGATAATGGTGAAGTGACAGAGCAAGAGACATAATGCTTGATTTGATCGTTTAATCTTTCGATTACTCAAGATTCAAGGTAAAGTACTAAGCCCTGTGATGAATAATATGATACTTTTTCCTATTCCATATGAGAACTTCTGTTTGAATACATGTGTACTTGTTGGAAGTGAAGATATTGCAGCAACTCCTGATCCATTGTTGAGATTGGCTTTGCTAAGGGACTAGCAAAGGGTAAGCTTGGGGGAACTTGTTGATGCTCACTAATGCTCATAATTAACCATCAACTATTGCATGAAATGACACTAAATCAATTACAAAGCATAGTTGTAGGGTTTGAAACTAACAAGTTCCATGAGTTTTGGTGCTCTCACTTGTTTTGTAGGACATCAATATTTCACCATATAAAAGTATCTCAAGTGATGAATTGGAGTACACCATTGCGAAGAGCTCGTCGAGACGATCGAAACAGACATATCATTTGCTATATTCGGAGTCTCGGATGAAAAGATATTAATTTCGCAACGAAATCTGCAAAAGAAGGATCTAGAAGACACCACGAGGCGGCCCACCACGTGGGCCCACTGGGCCAGACCGACCGGTCCCACCCCAAGACCGACCGGTCGGCCACGGAGGCCGTTTTGCCTCCGCCTTCTGGAACCTTCTTCCACCGCCTCCTAGGATGCATCTCCACCGTCCCTGAAGTCGGTTTGATCCAACGGTGGGCGATAAATGTGACGCGGATCGATGATGTGGCAATTCCTTGCCCCCTACTCCATCCAGGAATATATAAGAGACCCCAGGGGCGCCCCCAAGAGCCATCTCCATCTTCATTATTCATCTCCACATCAGAAACTAGGGTTTCAATTAGAAGTAGAGGTCCCTCTAGATGAATCTCGTCTAGTTCTTCTAGTTCTAGTTCTTGTTCTAGTTGTCTAGTTCATCTAGTTGTAATTAGAGATCGGATTAGAGAGAGAAGGAGAGAGCTAAGGAGGAGCCCCTGGTTCGTCCTCGACATTGTATTGGTGCAGCATCTGGTTCGTCTTCAAGTAATCTCCATGTTCTTCATTTACTACTTCTAAGTATTATTTTTAATTTCAGTTCTTAATTTATTTTATTTACTAGATCTCCGCTCGTATTGAGTGCTCTAGTTATCATATGTAATTAGAGTAGTAAGCGTTAGTGTAGACGTGGTGTCTAGACTAGGGTTTACCTGAGTTTGCGCCCAATCCTCCGGAATAGTTGTGGTAGCCCCAGAGGTGACAGCTCTGTCAGGTCTTTGTAATCCACCATGTTAGGGTTGGTGTTTCGTAGAGCTTTTGGCAGCCTTCCCCCAACTACCTTCTTCCCAGTCTTTCTCGAGAGTTGGAAAGGACCTGCTGCTCCGAAGTAAGTAAAGTATAGTGAGCCTTTAATTAGATAGGCCCGCTTAGAAAACCTTATATCTCTCTCTACCCATATTACCATTCTTTTCTTGGACGTTCTTAATTCTTCTAGTACACTTCACGTTCCCCATGGAAATCGATACCCTGGAATACTCTCGGGTGAAAGCTACATCGGTATCCGTGTGCTTGCGGATTTTTCTGTGTGCGTTTAAAATACCCAACAGCTGTCTAGGATGTGGCAACCTCCAAGAGTAACAAGCATCACCGGCTTGCAACTCGATCACCTAGTGCCACACTTGCAATCTCTCATGCACCACACTAGAATCACTCTCTCACTTAGCAGATATGATTAGCACAAATCCCAAGTGAGTTGGAGGGCTCCCAAGCACTCTCACACAAGGACACTAAGTCCCCAAGGTGCCCAACACACCAAATGGCCAGCCACCACCTCTATTTATAGAGGGAGGCCTCAAACGAGCCGTTTGGAATCGTGCTGAAATTTGAACTACGGACAGTCCGCCCTTATAGCCCCGGACAGTACGTCATGCGGATACATGGGTGTATGCCGAGTCTCGAGTGATCAGTGATTGTCAACGGGTTTGATGCGCATGTTCTTTGGCTTGTGTTGTGCAGGTGTCGAGCATGAAGACAGTGATCGAGGGCAAGGTGAAGGTCAAGTAGAGACGTGCCGTGTCGACGGACCGGGAGCGGTGAAGGGCGAACGTGAGGCTTGGACTGAGGGACCGGTGGCCTGAGGATCAGCTGTGGTGGCTGACAGCCTGGGACAGCGACGAGCGGAGACTTGCGGGGCATGGTGTTGCTTGGGTCGAGGACCTGGGGACACGTGTCGGTGGACGGGGTGCACGGGCCGTGCATCCCCTCTACAGCTCCGGTTTGGTGGTTGAGCCATAGAAAAACCACCGGGTGGACGGTTTCCAGGTTTGGGCCACAAAACCTAAGTGTTGCGGGTTTGCCGAGTTTGGGCCACAAAACTCGGGCTGAGGAGGGTTTCCAGGTTTGGGCCTCAAAACCTGGGCGCTGGCGGGTTTCTGAGTTTGGGCCACAAAACTCAGGCGATGGCTGGCTGGTTTCCCGGTTTGGGCCTCAAAACCGGGGGATGGACTTGAAGGCCTGGTGTCCCGGTTTCGGCCACAAAACCGGGGGCGGAGTCCGTGAAGAGGACAAGCAGAGCGGTGGCGGCACGTGGCGGCAATCGGTGAGGTTGCGTCGAGGCAACGCTACCAGTTGTGCGGGCGTGGCCGTCGGATCAGCACTATCTTCGAGTTGGTCCAGGATAGCCTTAGGGTTTGGCTGGTTCGCTCTGTAATTAAGTAGGGGTAGAGTGGGAATTAGAATTAGGATAAGTAGGGGGATACACCCACCTCCCAATCTATCTCAATCATTTGCTCTTTGCACTTAGGGTTTTCCTGCTCTCCCAGTCCCCTGCTGTAGCTACTGAGATCCATAGAGAACCATACCTCTGTGTACTGGAGATTTTGAGGAAGTGAGACCGTAATCTCACTGTTGTAGCGTGTGGTAGCCACACGGTTGCAGATCGATGTGTTGATTCGCGTTTTGGTTCGTGTTCTTCGCGTTCTTCATTTCTCCGCATTTTTCCCGTCACTCGATCTCTCTCTATACTGCGTCTTTTTGAATTCCACTTGAATCAACTTGTTCTTTATAGTGAGGAGAACATTTCCACCGAAGGAATTTATCTCTACCCTCACGAACAAGTAGATCGGGTCGATTTCGTTTTTGTGGCGCTTTTTCGGTTCATACACCTTCCCCTTCGATTTCCCGTTGATTGAGTTGATTTGAGTGGATGATTTCTTGGAGATAGTCTCCTAACTACATCGTGATCATCCTCTCCAAGTTTGGGATCAAGGGATTTTGGTTTGGATCGATTTGGAGAAGATTTGAGTTGAGGGCGACCAAAATCGCCCTTTCTGTTCATCCGCGGACACTACACCGCTGGGGTCGCAGACAGTCCGCGCGTCAGGTCGCGTGGCTCGGCTGTGTTGTCTCGGTTTGACCGACGGACAGTCCGCCGTTGTCATCCGCGGACAGTCCGGGACTGTCCAGGGAGACTTCAGCAGCTTTGCTGTTTTTGGACTTTGGCCGGCGGACAGTCCGGGGTCGGCTGGCAGACAGTCCGCAGTAGCCGCGGACAGTCTGGGACCCCAGAGCCGGACAGTCTGGGATCCTGCTGAGTGTTGCGTTTTAGTGCGTTTCCTCCCCCGGCTTCTTCGCTTGGTTTCTGGACTTCTCGTTTGGCCCTAGAGTTGACCAAGGAACCTCTCTAGGTATCTTTGCTACTTGTTAGCATCGGTATTTGGGGATTTTGGCGACCCTCATGCGCTTCCATGAGGGAACCACTCAAGTCAAATCCTGTCTCTACGAGTCGCACAAGCGGGAGTATGAGAACTTTAGACATATGCCTGGCGAGAGCATAGAAAGTTTATTCGCTCGCTTTCAGGTTATTGTCAACAAGATGAGAGCGAACAAGGAGCTGTTGCCTTTCGACGATCATGAGAGGGCTTTGAAGCTTTTGCATACTCTCGATCGGTCGGTGTGGGACTCAAAGTGAAGAACCAAAAATGCTAAAGCAAAGCGACCAGAGGGGGGGGGGGGTGAATGGGAGCTTCAAAATTTCTTTCAAAATGTTTAGACCTTTGTCCCAGAAAATCAACCCCAAGAGCAAAGCCGACACGCGTGATGTCCACGACCCAAGAGAATGGGTGGATGTTCCCTAGGAACACAACGGGACACCACAAAAACTCCCTCGCCCAAATCCACGCGAGTCAACTAGTGACAAGATGGGCTTTGGGTAACCTCAACCTCACCCGAGCAACGCGAGGGGGATTCAGGCATTTTTACAAAGCGGGAAGCCCTGTTTCTGTAGAGCACAAAGTCGGGAATCCAACGCAAAAAGCAGAAACCAAATCCGAAGTCAGACGAACAAACAGCGGACGAAACAGCTGACCTGCGTCCGATGTACAAGCACCGGACGCGTCCGATGCCAAAAGACCCTTTCTGGAACTTCACTGCATAGCCATCGGACGCTGGCTACAGTGAACCCTCAGCGTCCGATGCTCAACCCTCGGACGCGTCCGATGGACAACGGAGCGTCCGATGGTCAGGGTCCGGCGCGTCCGATGATCAACGGACGCGTCCGATGCCCTGCGTCCGATGCCCACTCAAAAACACCAGAACTGACACATGTCACCGGAGCGTCCGATGCTATGAACAGCAGCGTCCGATGCTCCCGTGACCAGCGTCCGATGCCCCCGAAACTGCACAGTTCTTCCGCGGATTCAACCCAATCTCCTCCAAATCAAAAGCTCTAGGGCTAGGATTCGATCTGAGAGGTCACAAGGATGTTAGTGAGCTACTCCTAGGAGATCATGACTCGAACCTAACTCCTAATCGGTGAATCGAAAGATTTCGGGGCAAAAGAGCAAGAACGTGATCCAAAACGAAATCCGCCCGATCAACTAGCTCGTGAGGAATTAGAGAAAACCCTTCGGTAGAAAGATGTCTCTCACGATGCTCTAGAAGATGGTTCAAACGGATTTGCGAATCTTCCCTTGAAACAAGAAATCTCGTGAAGATCGAAAGAGGGGAAAACGTGCAACACGAAGAACAAAATCACGAGACAAATTAAAGCACGAATTTCATCCTTGGATTCAGCAAGATGGATGATTGATTAAGCACTCAGTGTCGGGCTACAAGCCACTCCTAGCAACACAAAGCTTGGATGGCGAAAAGCTCAAGAACAAGAGCCAACTCTCCTCTAACCCTAGCCTTCTCTCACAAGCACAAAATGAGGGAGACAACGTCCAAGGATATGGCTGCCCTAGCAGCCCCCCTCATATATATAGGCGCAAGTCCGAAGACCAAAACACCCTTACATTAAGCACTCGACCCAAATACCCCCCAGGGGTAAAACCGTCCAGTCCTAACGATCTTCATCCGACGGCCACGCCCACACATCTGGTAGCTTTGCCTCGACGCGACCTCCAGGATGTCGCCACGTGCCGTCACCGTCGACCACCGCGCCTTCCTCGTGGATAGCTATGCCGCCGCGCCAGCCTCTCCACGCCGCCACGCGTCGACCGTCCTTTCGGACCAACCCCCGGTTTTGAGGCCCAAACCGAGAAACCCGCCAGCCCAGGTTTTGAGGCCCAAACCTGGCAAACCGTCCACCCCGAGTTTTGAGGCCCAAACTCGGAAACCCACGAGCCCAGGTTTTGAGGCCCAAACCTGGAAACCGTCCATCCCGAGTTTTGAGGCCCAAACTCGGAAATCGGCCACCCGAGTTTTGAGGCCCAAACTCGGAAACCGTCGAGGGTAGCTTTTTGAGGCTCAGCTACCAAACCCGCACCGTAGACGGGATGTGGTTCGCACACTCCGACCATCGGCACCAATGCCGATGCATGTCCAGCCTCCACGCCGGGCACAACGCTTTCGCCTTCCTTCTTGACTTGGCCGAGGGCACTTGCGCCGCACGCAAGCCCGTGTCCGACCTCCGCCAAGTGCCACAACGCCATCGTCTTCCTCCCGACTCGGCCGATGCATCGCACATCCCCATGTGCTCTCGCTCACCGATGCCACGTGCCAGCTACCACAGCTGGTCCTCTGGCCCTCTAGTCCGTCAGTCCAAGCCTCACGTCCGCCCTTCACCGCTCTAGGTACATCGGCATGGCACGTCCGCCGCACGGCACGCCCATCCTTCACCGCTCCCGGTCCGTCGGCACGACACGTCTCTACTTGACCTTCACCTCGCCATCGACCACTGTATCCGAGCTCAACACCTGCACATCAACACAGCCAAGAGACACATGTTGCACACGCACACCAACACAGAAACACCACAACTCAACACCACCGGTTAGTCATAACAATAAGTGCATAACTAGATATGGACTCAACCGTGTAAAAGCCTCAAACCTTCCTCACAAAGTCAATCATTCATCATATATATTCTCACAAAGGTCCAGGCGATCATCGAATCGTCTAACTATGAGGCCCTCACATGCGACGAGCTCTTTAGTAAGCTCAAGTCTAGTGAGATTGACGCCATGTCGAGGGCTTCTTATGAAAATCCTTCTGGCCCGACTATGGCTTTGGTTTCTGGCTCTTCTGCTAACCCCTCTGGAGGATTTGTACTCTCTTCTCTTCTTTCTGTCACAGAGGAGCAGTTGGAGTCTTTGGGGGATGACGAGTTGGCTTTGCTCGCCAACCGGTTCTCGCGGTTTCACAACAACCGCATGAACCGTCGCCGCGGAGGAGGACGCTCGGGATGTTTCGAGTGCGGCGACCCCGACCACTTCATCGCCAACTGTCCCAAGAAGAACAAGCAATCTGAGAAGGGCGATCATGGGCACAAGTACGACTCCAGCAAGCGCAAGGAGAAGTACGTCCCCGCGAGGTTCAAGCGGAGGGGCGGCTTCGACAAGGAGTACATCAAGAAGAAGTACTTGGAGAAGGCCCAGGCTGAGCAGCGTGCGTTCTTCGCCACGCTCAGCGACGTCGACGGCTCGGATGATGACTCCGCTTGCTCAAGCGACGACGAGTCCGAGAAGAAGAAGAGGATCGAGGACAAGCTGAACGGCCTCTGCTTCTTCGCCGACGACGAGGGCTTCTGCACCATGGCCCTTGGTGATGAGGTCAACGGCAAGTTGGAGGACATCCCTCACGACGACGACGATGACTCCTCCCAGGTATCTCAGACCCCCGATGAGCTTTCTGCTGAGGTCGAGAAACTTACTGCCGCGCTTCTTAGTCAAGATAAGCTGCTTAGGCGTGCTGCTAGAGAGCGCAAGGAGTTTAGGCAGAAGTGGGAGGACACAGTGAAGGAGCTTGAGTTTGCTAGATCCACCGTGGTCGTGTCTGAGGAGGCTGAGTGCGAGATGTGCACCAAGCACATGACTGATCTTCTCACTCTGAGAGGTAAGTATGCTGCTTTGGTTGGAGAGGTGGATGAGCTCCGGGCTATACCCGTGTTGTTGGGTGCGTGCAAGTCTTGTGCTGGCTTTCAATCCGAGTTGGCAGAGAAGAATGCTAAGATTGTGTCTCTTGAGAAGGCCAGCTCGGGTAGCACTTGTGTGACTAGGTGTGCTTTGTGTGAGGGTTTGGAGATGGAGATTGCGAACGTGAAGCATGGCAAGATGCAAACCGAGGAGGAAAACACATACCTTCGGACCATCTTGTCATGGGTGTCTTGTGGTGAGCCGCAGCTTGGGATGATGATCTCCCAGTTCAAGCGTGCTGCTGGAGGTCCTGGTGTAGGTTTCGCTCAGGGCGTTGATGCTTCATCTTTTGGCAAGGTTGGAGAGTTTAGTGGTCTTAACCCGAGTGAGAAGCCCAACTCCACCACTACTCCCAAGCTTACCATGATTCCACCCAAAGAGCCTCTCAAGCCTAACACCAAGGACGGAGTGTTTGAGGAACCTCCAAAAGCTCCACCCAAGAAGCAAATGTGGCATCCCAAACCAAACCACCTCAAGAACAAGCTAGACACAATGCCACCTATCCAGGAGGAGCTTATGCCACAGAAGGGCAAAGTGATCCACACCCACTACCGTGAGTACCAACAACCCCCTATGAGAGCGGTGAGGTACCATTGTGAGCATTGTGGGAGAGATGGACACTTGAGTGAGTTTTGCTTTCGGCGCAAGAGAGAGGAGCGCCGTGCCAGGGAGATGGACAATGCGGACATGTACCATCCTTTCCATGATGTACATGTGCCGAATGTTCAGAGGAGAGCTCCGAGGAGAGCTGCTAGGCCTAGAGGTGCAGTGCCTCAAGGTCCTAGGCGTCAGGGAGGTGTTGCCCGACGGGGTCCTGACTTTGCAGGATACGGACCCCGTGGCGGAGGCTTTGTTGAGCGTTTCCCTCCACCGCGTTTTGAGTATCGCGATGGACGCTCTTCCCTTAGCGGACCACGTTTTCCCGTGCGTGGTGATCGCTTTCCCCGTAGGCCTGCTAGGAATGGTTTTTCTACTAACCGTTCTTTTGAGCAGCCGGCCCAACACTGGTATTCATCCTATTTTACTCACCCCAGTGTTGGACCATATGCTCACCCTATGTCTTTTTATTGATGTAGGTAAAACGATTGGAGGACATTTGGTTGGTGGATTCCGGTTGCTCAAGGCACATGACCGGAAACGCCAAGTGGTTCTCCAGTCTTAGTCCTGTTGCCGGAAAGGAGTTTATCACCTTCGGCGACAATAGCAAAGGTAAGGTGTTGTCTTGTGGGTCGGTGCAAGTTAATGAGCACTTTGTGTTGCATGATGTTGCTCTTGTTTCTAACTTGCATTTTAACCTTCTTTCTGTTTCGCAACTTTTTGATGATGACTATGAGATTCGTTTTAAACCGAATCTCAGTCGCATTTTAGATCCTCAGGGCAACCTTGTTTGTTTGATTTTGCCCTTTGGGAAAGTCTTTCGTGCGAATTTCTCGGAGTCGTTTGGTATTTCCCGCTGTCTTTTGTCTAGTCCTTCCTCCTCTGATCTTTGGAAGTGGCATAGGAGACTAGGTCACCTGAGCTTCGACTTGCTTGCAAGGCTTAGCTCACTTGGCTTAATCCGAGGATTGCCCAAGTTGTCGATGGAGAAGGATCTTGTTTGCCATTCTTGTAGACATGGAAAGATGGTTGCCGCTCCCCACCATCCTGTGACTCAAGTCATGACTAAGCGCCCTGGAGAGCTTTTACACATGGACCTTGTTGGTCCGGCTCGGGTGAGCTCGGTTGGAGGGAAGTGGTATGTTCTTGTCGTTGTTGACGATTTTTTGAGATATTCGTGGGTCTTCTTTTTGACTGAGAAGACTGAGACTTTATCTTTTGCTCGCAATCTGATTTTACGTCTTCAGAACGAGTTCCCTATGAACTCGATGCGAGCTATCCGTAGTGATAATGGTTCCGAATTCAAGAATTCGGATTTTGAGAAGTTTTGTGACTCTTTGGGTTTGGAGCATCAGTTTTCTTCCCCCTACACACCGTCACAAAATGGTATTGTAGAGAGGAAGAATCGGACCCTTGTAGAGATGGCCAGGACGATGCTCGATGAGCATAGGACTCCTAGGCGATATTGGGCCGAAGCTATGAACACTGCATGCTATATTTCCAATCGCATTTTTCTCCGAGCTTTCTTGAAAAAGACTTCTTATGAGTTGCGTTTTGGTAGACATCCCAAAGTGAGTTACTTTAGAGTTTTCGGTTGCCATTGTTTTATACTCAAGAAAGGCAACCTGGACAAATTTGAGTCTCGTTCTTCTGACGGTGTATTTTTGGGTTATGGCACTCACACTCGAGCTTATCGTGTACTTAACCTTTATACCAACCGAGTCATGGAGACATCCGATGTCACCTTCGATGAGACCATGGTTTGTCCTTCTTCTCGTTTTGAGCGTGCAGGTGATCATGAGGTTGGTGAGCCTCTTTTTGATGACGAGGACGAGGGTGCTGAAGGTATAGATGATCCAACACCCCCTCCACCTGCTGTGTCGCGAGGAGCGGCTTCTACTACGACTCACGACCCCGACCCTTCTTCCTCTACTACTTGGGGGCCGTGGGATCCGCCACCCCGAGCGGTACCTTTTGTACCCGGGGAGGCACCAGCTGCTGTTGAGGGGGAGATCACTTCTGCTCGGGAGGCGCCACGACACATCCAGCGCCAACACCCGCCTCAACAGATGATCGACAGCATCGACGAACGTGTCACTCGGTCCAGGTCACAACAAATCTCTCACTTTGCTCATTCTGCATTTGTTGCTGATTTTGAACCCCGAGATGTTGGACACGCTTTGACGGATCTGGATTGGGTCAATGCCATGCATGAGGAGTTAGAAAATTTTGAAAGAAATCGGGTTTGGGTTTTGGTTCCACCTCCTCCAGACTGTAATCCTATTGGGACAAAATGGGTTTTCAAAAACAAACAAGGAGAGGATGGCCACATTGTGAGGAACAAGGCCAGACTTGTAGCGAAGGGTTATAGTCAGAAGGAGGGGATAGACTATGAGGAGACTTTTGCTCCCGTAGCTCGTTTGGAGGCTATTAAGATACTCTTGGCTTTTGCTGCATCCAAAGGGTTTAAACTTTTTCAAATGGATGTCAAGAGTGCCTTCTTAAACGGCTACATAGAAGAAGAGGTGTATGTTGCACAACCCCCCGGTTTTGAAAATTCCAAGTTTCCAATCCATGTTTTTAAACTCCACAAAGCTTTATATGGTTTGAAACAAGCCCCTAGAGCCTGGTATGATAGATTGAAAACCTTTTTGCTACCTAAGGGTTTTAAAATGGGATGTGTGGATAAAACACTTTTTCTCCTCAAGCAAGGCAAAGACACTCTCTTGGTCCAAATTTACGTGGATGATATCATTTTCGGTGGTTCTTCTCACGCTTTGGTTGCCAAGTTTGCAGATTTAATGAGCAGGGAGTTCGAGATGAGTATGATGGGCAAGCTGACTTTCTTTCTCGGATTGCAAATTAAGCAATCCCGAGAAGAGACGTTTGTGCACCAAGGCAAGTACACCAAAGACTTGCTGAAGAGGTTCAATATGGGTGAGGCCAAGCCTCTTCCAACACCCATGTCGACCACGACAGCCCTGGATGCGGATGTGGATGGAGAAGCTGTGGACCAGAAGGAGTACCGGAGTATGATCGGGTCGCTGCTCTACCTGACGGCGACATGCCCGGATATTCAGTTCACGGTGTGTCTGTGCGCGCGCTTTCAGGCGTCGCTGCGCACTTCACACCGTCAGGCGGTGAAGCGCATTATGAGGTACCTTCGTTTCACACCTGAGTTCGGGATTTGGTATTCAGCTTCCTCCACCCTCTCCCTTTGCGGTTTTTCCGATGCCGATTTTGCTGGTTGCCGAGTTGAGCGCAAGTCCACTTCTGGGACTTGCTAGTTTATTGGTTCTTCTCTTGTATCTTGGTCTTCTCGCAAGCAGTCTAGTGTCGCTCAGTCTACCATAGAGGCTGAATATGTTGCTGCGGCTAGCTGCTGTTCTCAGTTGCTTTGGATGATGGCCACTCTGCGTTATTTTGGTCTGAGTTTTTCTCGTGTGCCTTTGCTTTGTGACAGCACGAGTGCGATTAGCGTTGCTAAGAACCCCGTGCTGCACTCTAAGACCAAACACATTGACGTGCGCTTTCATTTTCTGCAAGACCATTATGAGAAGGGTGATATTGACCTTCGCCATGTCGATACTCATCATCAGTTGGCTGATATTTTCACCAAGCCTTTGGACCAATCAACCTTTAATCGGTTGAGAGGCGAGCTTGGTGTGTGTTTCCCCTTTTAGATGGGGGAAACATTTTGGTTCTTGTATCATAGACTGACTCTTTTTCGTTTACCTTATTTTTTGTTTCTAGTTGGTTAGATTTGCATTTTCAGCATGCATCTTTACTTTCTGAGCTTCATATATATAATCTTTAGAATGTGATTATGCTTTGTCTAGTATACTCCGATGCTTTATGTTGATGCTTGTAGCTTATGCTCTTTCTGATCACTAATACATATTGTGAGCTGAGCTATTTTTGAATGGTGAACCTGCTTAATGGACATAAAACTTGAAAATGTTCACCATTGAGATATGCAACTAGCATGTGTAGGATGTGTTGAGTTCACTCGTGCTTTTCATGTATGCTAGGTTGCTATGTCTCTAGTTCTGAGTCATTCACTTGCTTGGTTTGTTCATATTTTGTCAATAAAATTTGAACCAAGAGTTAAGTGAATTGAAAAGATCGAGATGGGATTGCTTGTCAACACATCACGGTATCGAGACTGTTTCTCATTGCACCTTGAGTTAAACTTGAGCCGTGTAGTGTATGACCGAAACCGATGCTTTAAGCTTCTGATTGCATATGCATAGGCTTCGCTCGGTTGAAAAGTTAGGCAATGACAAGCTTTCAACCTCTCGCAGTCACATGCTGAATTTGAACTTGTGAAATTTCACCGCTGCAACTCCGATTATAAATACTTCATTCTATAGCATGATGATTGAACTTTTCTAGGGGTAGTTCACCTTGTATACATGATTAGCACTTGCTTATTTTCCTGTCTACACATGTGAAGTGCTATTTTGTGGTGAACAACCTTTTCTGAATAGTTAAAAACTGCTCACTTTGCTCAAATGTTCGTATTTTGTACTTGGTGATCAGTTTGAGCCTTTGCTAGCATATTATGGATATTGTTGAGTCATTGGAGTTATACTGTGTGGAGTATCTTTGCATTCTCTTGACTATATTCCTGAAGCTGCTAACTTGCATTTCTGACTCATATGCATTTTGGAAGAGGGAGCTATTCTGTCAAGGGGGAGAAACTTGCTTAGGAGAGCATTTTTGCTTGATGGTGCATTTTCAACTAAGGGGGAGAATTTGCAAATCATATGCCTCCTCGAGTTCAACTAAGGGGGAGAAAATATTTTCAAATCATGTGCTTTCCAAGTTGAACTAAGGGGATTTCCTGGTTGAGCACCATTTGAGGGGGAGTTTGCTCATTCCTGAGTTCTTGAGCTTGATTTTTAGTTGGTATGGTGTTTTCAGTTGTTTTCAGTTGGTACGGAGCGTTTTTGCTAGTTGTGTTGAGCCTTTGCCTCTTTCTTGAGGGACTAACATACGCCTTTCAACTTTTCAATTGGTGTCGAGCTCTTTTGGTCTTGAGTTGGACTTTCAGTCGATGTCGAGCTTTCCTGCTAGCGGTGTTGAGCCTGTTCTAGCTCTTCTTGAGGGCTAGCTTTGCTTTGCTTGGTTGCGTCGAGCCGTTGCCCATGTCTTTGGGGACCAAGTTGTCTTGCTCTTTCCACTTGACCTTCTTCGGCTTTGCTATGCTTCTGGGTCATTTGGTCGAGTTCTTTCTCCTTCCTCCTTCCTTCTTCTATTTCCATTATGATTTGTGTGTGTAGTTGACAATGCACTCATCAAGGGGGAGATTGCGGATACATGGGTGTATGCCGAGTCTCGAGTGATGAGTGATTGTCAACGGGTTTGATGCGCATGTTCTTTGGCTTGTGTTGTGCAGGTGTCGAGCACGAAGACAGTGATCGAGGGCAAGGTGAAGATCAAGTAGAGACGTGCCGTGCCGACGGACCGGGAGCGGTGAAGGGCAGACGTGAGGCTTGGACTGAGGGACCGGTGGCCTGAGGATCAGCTGTGGTGGCTGACAGCCTGGGACAGCGATGAGCGGAGACTTGCGGGGCACGGTGTTGCTTGGGTCGAGGACCTGGGGACACGTGTCGGTGGACGGGGTGCACGGGCCGTGCATCCCCTCTACAGCTCCGGTTTGGTGGTTGAGCCACAGAAAAACCACCGGGTGGACGGTTTCCAGGTTTGGGCCACAAAACCTGGGTGCTACGGATTTGCCGAGTTTGGGCCACAAAACTCGGGCTGAGGACGGTTTCCAGGTTTGAGCCTCAAAACCTGGGTGCTGGCGGGTTTCTGAGTTTGGGCCACAAAACTCAGGCGATGGCTGGCTGGTTTCCCGGTTTGGGCCTCAAAACCGGGGGATGGACTTGAAGGCCTGGTTTCCCGGTTTCGGCCACAAAACCGGGGGCGGAGTCCGTGAAGAGGACAAGCAGAGCGGTGGCGGCACGTGGCGGCAATCGGTGAGGTTGCGTCGAGGCAACACTACCAGTTGTGCGGGCGTGGCCGTCGGATCAGCACTATCTTCGAGTTGGTCCAGGATAGCCTTAGGGTTTGGCTGGTTCGCTCTGTAATTAAGTAGGGGTAGAGTGGGAATTAGAATTAGGATAAGTAGGGGGAGACACCCACCTCCCAATCTATCTCAGTCATTTGCTCTTTGCACTTAGGGTTTTCCTGCTCTCCTAATCCCCTGCTGTAGCTACTGAGATCCGCAGAGAACCATACCTCTGTGTACTGGAGATTTTGAGGAAGTGAGACCGTAATCTCACTGTTGTAGCGTGTGGTAGCCACACGGTTGCAGATCGATGTGTTCATTCGCGTTTTGGTTCGTGTTCTTCGCGTTCTTCATTTCTCTGCGTTTTTCCCGTCACTCGATCTCTCTCTATACTGCGTCTTTTCGAATTCCACTTGAATCAACTTGTTCTTTATAGTGAGGAGAACATTTCCACCGAAGGAATTTATCTCTACCCTCACGAACAAGTAGATCGGGTCGATTTCGTTTTTGTGGTGCTTTTTCGGTTCATACACCTTCCCCTTCGATTTCCCGTTGATTGAGTTGATTTGAGAGAATGATTTCTTGGGGATAGTCTCCTAACTACCTCGTGATCATCCTCTCCAAGTTTGGGATCAAGGGATTTTGGTTTGGATCGATTTGGAGAAGATTTGAGTTGAGGGCGACCAAAATTGCCCTTTCTGTTCATCCGCGGACAGTCCGCCGCTGGGGTCGCGGACAGTCCGCGCGTCGGGCTCCGACCGAGTCAGTGGTCGCGCGGCTCGGCTGTGTTGTCTCGGTTTGACCGGCGGACAGTCCGCCGTTGTCATCCGCGGATAGTCCGGGACTGTCCAGGGAGACTTCAACAGCTTTGCTGTTTTTGGACTTTAGCCGGCGGACAGTCCGGGGTCGGCTGGCGGACAGTCCGCAGTAGCCGCGGACAGTCCGGGACCCCAGAGCCGGACAGTCTGGGATCCTGCTGAGTGTTGCGTTTTAGTGCGTTTGCTCCCCCGACTTCTTCGCTTGGTTTCCGGACTTCTCGTTTGGCCCTAGAGTTGACCAAGGAACCTCTCTAGGTATCTTTGCTACTTGTTAGCATCAGTATTTGGGGATTTCTCGACGTAGCCTTCCATCTACGTTCGGGACTCGGTTTTTGAGGGTCAAACTTGTGCTGGTACTTTTGGCGTTTGGTTTGCTATCGCTTTGTGGTGCCTCGCTGTGATCCTAGGGATCATCCACGCTCTTCCAACGGTCGTGGGCATCACGGTTTCGATCGAAGCTTTCAGGGGTTGATTTTGGGACAATAGGCCAAAGTTTCGAGAGAAATTTTTGTGGCTCCCATTCACCCCCCCTCTGGTCGCCTTGCTATTGCTTTCTCGGTCCTTCACGTCATTATAACGAAACTAGTCGTTAGGAGCTGTAACGGTCACCCCGGACAGTCCGCCCCTTAGGGTCGGATAGTCTGCCATTGAAACTCGACGACCTGCACAGATTCTGTCCAGCAACCTTGCTCTCTAAAAGATTAGCCGGTGGATAGTCCACTCTTATGGGCCCGGACAGTCCGCCGTTCACCTATCAGCTCGTGAATAGTGCGACTGTCGAGTCCGATGCACCCCCATCGGTGTGTCTGAGGCCCGCGGACAGTCCGCTACTAAAATGGCAGACAGTCTGCCACTCTCTAGAAAGCCTCTCATGAGAACGACCATAACTCTTAGCTCCGAACTCGAAATTCGATGATCTTGGACCTTTTGGAAAGCTTATCTAGAGGGCTACACAACCCACATGAATACATGATCCAAAGCACAAAGGATCAATACAGTTTTCCAATCCAAGAGCCATCACTACTCTTTTTCAACCAACGTTTTCTCCAAAACTTCTCCAACTTCTTCTCCTTTGCAAATGTGCTAACACCACCAAGTGAACACCATCATGTGCAAGTGTGTTAGCATTTTCACAATTATTTTTCAAAGGATTTTCACTTGCACTCACCACGCCACTCGATCCTAGCAACAACGCAATGTTAGATCGCTCAAGTAGCACTAGATGACCGATATGCAAATAAGTTTGCTCCTCTTGATAGTACGGTCATCTATCCTAAACCCGGTCATCAACTTCTCTACACATGTATGACTAGTGAAATGAAATACCCTACAAATATACCTTTGCCTTGTACATTTTATTCCATCTCCTTCGGTGTTGATGCCACACATGCACCAACCTATCTCCAAATGATCTGATCCACTTCATATCATCACATGGCCTCCATGGTCCATCGATCTTTACCTCACTTACTCTTCACCATTGCTTCGGTCCATCGGCGCCAAGCCTTTCCTCAAGCCTCCCGACACTCGGTACCAATGGCTTCAAAGCCTCCAACTTGCCCTTCACCTTCGCAACCGGTCCATCAAGCCAAGTCTTGTCTTGATCTTCACCATCTCAGCCACATGACTCCATGTCATGTCACATATGCAATAAGCTCCTTCATTACATATGCGAGCCTTTGCAACATCTCCAAGCCATCTCACCTCTATGGCATATGTTGCTCACACATGATCACCTGTGGACTAATCACCTGTGTATTACACTCAAACACATATTGATGAGGACATCACTCCGTCATGTACAACCCGAGGAGAGGAGTACCAGCGATGACATCCAACTCGAGTTTTCCATAGTGGAGGGCCAGTCCAACTCAAGTCCGAGTCCATCTCGGAATCCAGGAGCAGTCCCGGGTAAAATCAACGCCCTAGACGCATACGGACTCCGTTTTCGACAAACCATATGTGCTTGGAAATATAATTTGATAAGCTAACCAATGGCTTTGGTTTCACATCAAAATTCATTTGGAGTCAACAGGAATCATCAAAATAAGTCAGCGTCCAGAATCTGCCAGGGTGCTGCAACACCATCTTTTGGTCCGATGGGTCGTGTATCATCTTAGAGCCCATTAGGAGGAGCGTCCAATAGGGGCGACGACCTAAACACTATAATTAGCCACCACCGTCGTCCTTAGGATTTGGGTTTTGTTTAGAGTTTAGTTTTCCATCGAGAAACTGAATCGTTCATTGTAACTGTGGTGACAAATCCTTTTACAGTGATCCAGGGCCCCATTCTTGATCTCCTCCGCTGTGTCGATTAGTCCTTCGGAACCGAGTTCTTGAACTCTCTATTGATATTTGCGTCATTCATATTTGCAATTTCAGATTGCGTGTTTTTACCTTCTTGCTTGTGTTCTTCGATTCACTTGCAGGAATAGCCTTCTTGGCGAGGTCAATCAAGTTGTGCTTGGTTGATAACCAACGGAGCAGTGGTGTAACAGTTGCAGGGTTCGAATCGTGTCTGATTTGAAGCCGGATCACCAACATCGAGTTCTCCACCAATCGAACCTATCACTACCTCTCGGAAGATCGGGCCGTCCCTCATCAATTGGTATCAGATATTTCAGGTTTCCCGCAAGGTATAATCTCGTTTGCCCTTAGATTCATATTTGTTCATTACCTAGAGTCCATAAAAAGTCTACAAAAATATTTCAATTTCCGTTGTCCCCACTACAAGGATTTCCCTCTAATGCCACGCCATACGACTGCAACACCACTAAATTGGTTGCCATTAGGGGGTCGTATTGCATCCTTTCCATAAAATGGTTGCAATATGTGTCTATAATGCAACAGACTAAATATGTTGCAATATATATGGTTTGTCGTTGCAATAGACATGTGCTACTACAACCATTTGAAAATTATGTTGCAATTAGTTGTTATTATTGCCATGGAGCTTTCGGGTTGCATTAGTATTAATTTTCGTTGAAATTGCTTGGTGTTATTGCAACTATATTAGATTTCGTTGCTTTTGCTTGTAACTATTGCCATAATTGTTTTAGGATGCAATAATCTTCAGTGGTGTTGTAATTGCTAGGTGGTTTTTGCAACAGGAATCCTGAATGGATGCAATAGCATGTTCCTATTGCTACAGTTTTTTTTGTGGTTGTAATAATTTTTTGTTGTGTTGCAATTATTAGGTATTTATTGCAACTAAAATCCTAAATGGATGCAATATCATGGTACTATTGCCATGGTTTTTTTGTGTTGCTATAGGCTTATGTATTTGGTGAGTCGTTCTTTTCTATGGTCCAATAGTATACATGTGTATCATGTTGGTTAGAGATGCGCGTGGCTCTCCCATAGATGTCACTCTCCATAATGCATGAGTGCCACACCTCTAAACGGCATGGAAGCAGCAATAGAGTGAAATATGATTTATTAGTTTAAAGAAACTTAACAGCAAGTTATTTTGATCATTTTAGAAAATAATAGAGAGCTAATAAATAATAATCAATAATAGTAAGCAAGGGGCCCAATCCTACACATGTATACTATAGGTATACACTGCCAAACTAAAACTTGGGACCCATTATAAACATGATAAGACTGTCTCCAACGACGTAAGCCAAATGCAAATTTGTGTTCTGAACAATACGTGTTTTGGGTAGTGAAATCACGCTCCAATGGAACACCCAAACAGATGACGCATTTTGCGTAGGGGACGAGCCGAACCGCAAAAATGCATCTCGCTCGACGACGACGCAAATCAGTGGTGCAGCTTTTCCCCCACCGCGCTCCTCCTCCACCGGCGTTCCTTGCCTGCCCGCTCCCGGTCATGCAGCACTTCGTGAGGCTTCACCCAACGCCGACCCCCAGGCGTACCGCGCAGCCCGAGCCCGTTGCCATGTCAACGACGAACACATCCGCGCGGTTGTCGTGCGCCGCCCACACACGCGCCCTGGCGCAGCTCCCGGCGTACTCGACGCCGTAGATCTTGGACGGCCACCGACGACGCGAGTCCCAGAGTGCCGCTGCCCGTGCTACGCGGCTTCTGCTTGGACGCGGTGAGAAGAGAAGCGGTCGGGGAGGTGTGGCGTGGTGAGAAGCGGGTGGAGTGGATATGCACGGCGTGGAGGGGCCGGCCCTGGGGACGACGGACGTCCACGTCCGTGATGGGAGGAAGGGGATGGAGGACGATGTGAGAGAGAAGACTGGGTTTCTTTACTTTCTGCGTAGTCTGTTGGAGAAGGAAAGGAATGTGGTGGGGATTTTTTTACTGTGGTGATCCAGTTTATGGAATAGGTCTCCAATTTGCATCTCAACAGTTGGAGATAGTCTAAGAAATAATACTCAATGCGCATATATAAAATTTTGTCACACCGAATCCAGAAGCAATATTTATATAGAATAATGAAAAAAATTCTTGTAACTTTACTTGATTCAGTTAAAAGTCATTGCCAATATTGCTAATCGGGGAAGACGTGCATGTATAGCTTAATTGCTTTTTGGGCTCAACGTATTTGCTTTTCTGGACTCTAGCATATTTGCTTTTTGGGCCAAAATAATAATCTAGTACTCTAATTAATCCTAATAATCTACTTACATACGTATACGTATATGATATACTATATCGGAGGGGGTCTAGTTACGCGGGGGCCTCGAGTGTCTACCCGGTTATCTCAATTTTATATCTGATAAAAAAGAAAAGGCCCGACAAATTGGAACAGGTGAAACATATCGAGAGGTTTGCCTTCTGAGTTTCGGCCGCCGCTGCTCTCCATCTGATGCTTGGTGATTTTGATCTTCGATTGTTTCTTGCCGATCGAGTTGCTCCATTGTTGTCATCCGATCGCCGCTCCATTGCGCGGTGGCCGGTAGGCTAACTCACGTAGGCACGTACGTTGGTACGTGGCATAGACACTCTACGCAAGGGACGAGTTCACGTCAGGTGTTCCAGGTATAGTTCGTGTGCCCAATTGCTCCTAATTCCCTTTGTTCATCTTAAAAAAATAAGCAATGTTTTATTTACCTCTAATGTTTATTCTTTAGAGGATAAGATTTGGTAATCCCCTACGTCATACGGTTCAAAGTGCATATATAGGTGCAGTTAGGGCACTGTGATCTAAGAGCTGGGAGTAGTTTGTGGATAATTATTATCTCAAGTTCTCAACTAGGTAATTTACTAACTTTTTATACCTCTGTATATATTTAGTGGATATATATATATATATATATATATATATATATATATATGCATGCTAGCTCATACCTCTGTATATATATATGTGTGTATTTTTATTTGTTAAATATGTTTGATAGAATTCTAATTTGTTTTTGTTTTATGTGGTCATCATCATGCAGAATTTATAATGTCATATGAAGATAGAAGTTGGATGCGGTTGCCTCGTACTTCAACTCAGTGGCAGCAAAAATTCCGGCAATTTCTGGATATCACATATGGTGGCACATCGAGAGGTGGAACTGCTCCATGTCCTTGTCCTAGATGTGTAGGCATGTCTTACAGACCGCAGTCTGAGGTTCAGCTTCATGTGCTTGCTAGAGCGTTTGCTGAAAGCTTCATTAGGGAAGCAGAAGGTTCAGATGTGGGATCCCACAACCAAGATGCACGCCTAGCTGATCACGTAGAAGTACACATTAGCACACCACCATTAGCTAATGTAGAAGTTGACAACGAAGCCACAACACAAGAAGATGGAGAAGACAATAATGAAGAAAGGGCACCGAGTGAGGACCGTGGTGTCACTAATTTGATTAGATCCCTAATCAGGGGCACTATACATGGAGAGATCAGACATACTCATAATAATGAACAGCCGAATGAACATGCCAAGATCTTCTTGAAATTATTACAGGAGGCAGAAAAGCAACTGTATCCGGGTTGCACAGATGGTACTAAGGTCTCTTTTATTGTGGAACATTTTCAGCTCAAGTGCTTATATGGTATTAGTAATTGTGCATTGGAGGCGGTACTTAATCTGTTCTCAAGGTTTCTGCCTAAAGGCCATTGTGTCCCAGACACAATGGAGAAAGTGCAAAGGGTGGTTCAAGATCTAGGCTTGGACTATGTAAAGATAGACGTTTGTGAGAAGGATTGTGTGTTATTTTGGAAGGACCACTCAAATCTGGATACATGTCCCAAATGTGGTGAGTCCAGGTGGAAAACGCTCGACAATAGTGCTTATTGTCAGAGGGTCGATGCGGATGGTGGTGCTGATAGAAAGCGTGTCCCACGTAAAATCCTACGGTACTTTCCTCTTACTCCTCGGCTGCAAAGATTATATATGACAGAGAGCACATCATCACAAATGCGATGGCATAAGGAAGAATTGGTCAATGATGGCAAAATGCGTCATCCTGCTGACTCAAAGGCATGGAAGCACGTGGATATGAAGTATGATTGGTTCGCAAAGGACGCTCGTAATATTAGGCTAGGTCTTGCTTCTGATGGCTTCAACCCCTTTGGCATGCAAAATGTTACATACACCACATGGCCTGTTATCTTAATCCCTTATAATTTGCCTTCTTGGTTATTCGAGAAACAACCTTATTGGATCATGTCGATGTTGATACCTGGTAAAAAATCTCCTGGAATGAACATTGATGTATATTTGAGGCCCCTCATTGATGAGCTTAAGGATCTTTGGGAAAAGGGTATTAATACATGGGATGATAAGGTAAAGAAGAATTTTAAACTATATGCTATTCTGCTTTGGACAATTAATGACTTTCCTGCATATGCGATGCTTTCTGGCTGGAGCACAAAAGGCAAATTTGCATGTCCGTACTGCCACAAGGATACAGATTATTTGTGGTTGAAATTTGGGAACAAGCACTGCTACATGGGACATCGTCGTTTTCTGCCCTTAGACCATCCATGGCGAATGAACAAGATCAGCTTCAATAATGAGGTAGAAACCAGGGAGGCTCCAGTGCTACTGTCTGGTCAACAGGTATTGGAGCAGTATGAAACTTTTGATCAAGTGAGTTTTGGAAAGGTGACATCAAAAAAGAGGAAGCGTGACGAAGATAAAAGATGACATAATTGGAGAAAAAAGAGTATTTTTTTCGAGCTCCCTTACTGGTCTTCGTTGCTTATAAGGCATAATTTGGACGTGATGCACATTGAGAAAAACATATGCGAGAGCATATTGGGTACTTTGCTTGAAATTGAAGGTAAATGTAAGGACAGCGAGAAGGCCCGGCTTGACATGGAACATCTAGGGATAAGGCAAGATCAACACCCTGTGATTCACAATGATAGTTATACCTTGCCACAAGCCTTGTACTTTTTAGATAAGGATGACAAGAAAAGTTTATGCCAATTTCTTCAAGGAGCGAAGATGCCTGATGGGTTTAGCTCCAATATAAGGAGATGTGTTGATGTAAATGCATGCAAGGTATCTGAACTAAAAAGTCATGACTACCAAATTATTCTGCAGAAACTGTTGCCCTTAGTCGTTAGAAAGATTTTGCCAGAAGATGTTGTCGCACCATTGATTCAGCTGAGTAGGTTCTTTACTGAACTTTGTTCAAAGGAGCTGGCAGAAGATGATCTTGACAAACTTAGTACTTCAATTAAAGAGACTCTTTGTAGGCTTGAGATGGTATTCCCACCTGCATTTTTTGATATCATGATTCATTTGCCGGTTCATCTAGCTGAGGAGGCTAAACTTGGAGGGCCCGTGTGTTATAGATGGATGTATCCAGTTGAGAGGTATCTACGTACGGTAAAAGGCTATGTGAGGAACAAGGCACACCCAAAAGGTTCAATAGCTGAGGCATACATAGTCGAAGAGTGCCTTACATTTTGCTCTAGATTCTTTGATGTCGACACCAAGCTGAATCGCGCTGATCATCATGAAAGTACAGTTGTGAATGAGCTGTCGTCTGGTCTGAGCATATCTGGTGAAATTGATTACAAGAGAAGAGGACAGACTATCGAGACATTTGGTGGAGATGAGGTTCGGAAGATGAGGCACTACATAATTAGTAACTGCGATGAAGCTAGACCATGGATCGAGTAAGATGCAATATACCATCATTAATTATTGTACTATTTTTTTGTGACGTCAACTAATTAATTGGATATTTTGGCGTAGGGAGCATATGGAAGAACTCAAGCAAAATGGTATAAGGAATCTTAATAAACCACATGAGGAGCACTTTGTAAGGTGGTTTGAGGACAAGGTCAGTTCTATTTTTTTAGTTTTTTATTCCATGTAAAAGTTAGAACGATGTACTAATCAACAGAGATATTTGTTTTCAAATTGAGTTTTCAGATCACCAAACTATATGAGAAAGGGGAAGCAAGTGAACTGATATATGCCCTTTCTCAAGGACCGGACCCTCGGGCTCATGTGTTCAATAGATGCTACATCAATAACTGGCTATTTCGAACAACTGCCATTGAGAGAAACCTCGTCACACAAAACAGTGGTGTACTTGTGAGGGGTGATGGTGCTACTGGCAACATGACCTGGTACGGAGTGATTAGAAGAATTATATCACTCGAATTCCCTACAGAAAAAGAAGTTGTATTGTTTCAGTGTGATTGGTATGATGTGCTGGCTTCCAGTACCAGCAGAAGTAGAGGATACAGTAGAGATAAATATGGTGTTGTCGATATCGATACTTCCAGGTTTCGATATTCAAGTGAACCTTACATTCTGGCGACACAGGCTGAACCGGTGTTTTTTTGTCAACCTTGTGAACAAGCCGGGATGGTGCAACATTGTTGCGGTGAGACCAAGAAATTTGTTTGCCATGCCAGAAGCAGAAAATGAAGGTGGCATGGAAGTCGATCTACTTGATGTGGGAATCCAAGACATGAATTTAGTAGGCCTAAATGAGGACTTGTCAAATTGGACAAGAGCAGACAAAGAAGGCACAACTGGCGATGCCTCTATTATTAATCAGGTGCGTAGCAAAGCAGTTCCCGAACTAGATGATGTGGTCTTACTTGATGAGGATGATGAAGACGAAGATGACACCTATATTGAGGATGGAGTTGTTGCACCAGTTGTGGTTGAAAGCCTAGAAGATGATTTCTTTGTTTAAATACTTTTTTTCAACTGTGACTTAGTTGATACCATAAATGTTATTATCTTATTATATAAATTTGGTCAAATCTCCAAGATTCTTGGAATGACTTATAATTTGAGATGGAGGGAGTATCTTTTAAGTTTAAGTGAACCAGACCATTCTACACTCTGGTTGGATACTTTACCGGTCGAACCGCCGGTTGGGTCGGGTCCCATGGCCAGTCTCAATGGGTTTCATACACATTAAATGAGATGACATATCAATAGATGGAAGGTTTTTGAATGAAACGAGCAGGAGAGAGGGAAATCGTTTCATCCCCACGACATGACTCAACGGTGTTTCCAATGTCTGGGAAATCGGATGAAATCCGCGTTGAGACCGTAGATTCATTTCATGGGCTGGACCCCGTCGCCGCGCGGGCGCCGGAGTTGGGCGAGCCCCGTCGCCGCGCGAGCACCGGAATCGGTCGTGCTCCACCTCGCTCACCTGTTCCGTATGCCGTGAGGCCTCACCGTGCCAACTGGTAGCCCCTGCCGGTCGCAAGTCCTTGCCGCGCCGCGAGCGGGCGCACGTTTCGTTGGCCGCCACCGGGCGCGAGAACCGTTGCCGCCAACGCGGGCGTGGCTCCGCCGCGGGGCAAGCGCCGGTCGTGAGCCCTCGCTGCGCCAGCAAAAAATTATTAAGTTTTTTTAAAATAAAATTGCCATGTTTTTTTAACAAAATTCATATGTCGGCGTACAGGGGCATAAATAATAGATATGTCGTAGGGCTCTTGGTGCACCTTTTTTTTTTAATCGAGCCAATATTTTGTTTATTAGAATGTTAGTAAAATTTATTTAAATGTCATCATCAAATGTTAGTTGACCACGTACGTGACGAGATGACAACCAGCTTATATAAGTTTGGAAATTTTGGAAACTTGCACCACCATCACATATCCCACCAAATTTTCCTTCGTAATGAACTCGGTGGCATTATTCTTTGCCGTGAAATTTCTAGTGCCAAAAACCCCACGCCCACAACTGGTCCCACCTTTTTCCGTCCCCACGTAAGTGGCTATTCATCTACTAATCCTCTCTAATCTAATCACCTGGGAGATAAGAGAGACGCAGCCGCCAATTAGGGTTTTGGCCTTCGACCAACAGGGAGAAGATGGCGACCCCTCCAGAGGGACCGGCGAGAGCGGCAACGCGAACACCTTTGTCGTCGTCGATGCCAACACCTGCAGCGGCAACGACATCTGCGTGCAACACGCCAACACCTGCATCGGCGCAAGCACCTGCCTCCATGATATCTAGACCCAGGGCGACGATGTCGCTTTTTCGGACACCTTCGTCAAGGACGGCGACACCTTCTGCTGATGAAGATGGAGATGACTGCAACCGAGCACCAGAAAGCCGTCGGTGTTCCACTCAGACTGACGATAGGTAAGGGCACAAAATATCCCCACCCCTTCCCTCCCCAAGCGCACCTGCTGGTTTATCATATTGTTCTGAATTTATATTTTAGAAAAAAGATTATTTCCTGAGAGCTATTTCAATACTGTCCAATATCAGTTTTCTGCTAGACCGTTTGAAAAATACTTATGTCTCATTCTTGGTTTGGACTGTCCAGTGGGAATATTCTTTCAATACTGTTCACAATAATGAAAATTATAGACAAATGACTGGACTAAATAGAATTCTGCGGATGCAACGCTCACTGCAATGGTCAATAGAATTGTGTATGCAATGGTTGCATGGGAAAACACTCATGTGGCTTCAAAAAAATTAGAATTTCTACCGGGGCTTTTATTTTCTTGTGGAATAAAATCTTGAAGAAAAACTGGATCAAATTCAGCTAACATTTCTATCAAGCCCAAGAAATTCCCATTGCTGTTTTCATATAATTTGCTATTATGACCACAAAATGCCAGATTATATATGTTTACAACTAAAACAAAATACTTTGTCAAGTTCTTTTGAAAACACAAGCTAATCTCTATCGCACCCCTCTCCGTTTGATAGAATTCTACTATAGAAAAATGCAAAGAACCTTCTAGAAAATCTATCCATAGGACCTTTCTGAATTGACAAATCTCTTTTCAGACCCTTTTCTTCTATGATATCAATTTGTTTAGGATTGTCGGCATTTTCTAAATCTTGTGCAGTGCCTTGCTTGGCTGTATAATTATTGGGAGAAGAAACTTGTGGTTATTTAATAATAAACCTCTCCATGGTTCCTTTCTGAGATTGAGTTAATTCCTCAATTCTTTGTTTTTTCTTACGCTTTTGATTTTCGGATTCATATTTTCTAATCCGATTTGAAGAAGACATGACTTGCATGTTGGAACAATTATGCTAGATCAATTTATGTACAAAGACAATGCACAAAAGATTAACTAAATAAAATAAGGGTTCAGCATCGATATGATACAAATTGATCAATACAAAGAGTTATAGAAACCTAAATGCTACATGACAATAAACTGAAAACCTGAACAGATATGGGCATACTATTCATCATCTGACAATAAACTGAAAATCTGAAATTCTAAAGCTAAAACCTGAACAGAGGCATACACATATGTGTCACGAAACCAAACTCCATGCGTTGATGCAGCCTGGCCAACTCCATGTGTTGATGTAGCCAGCACACCATCTGATTACCTTGATGTGTGCACAAGCTTACGACATATAATAAAGGAAACTTTATTGATTGTCATTCGCAAGTTGTTCCTTCTTTAAATATTGTTTCATCACATGTGCTTATTTTTCTCATTATATTTTATGACAGCTCGGAACAAACATGGACTTTGTCTTTCACTTGCAAAGGGGCATTGGGGGCACAAGAATTTGCTCAGTATACAATAGACAGGGATTCGATCACGTTTGGTAACTTAATAACAATGAAATCAAATCTTGGGTATGGTGCCAGGGACTACTTGTACTATAAGAGGAGATGTGGTAACGTCGTAGCAACACTAAACGAGATCGAATATGATGAAGATGCAAATGCAATGCTATCAAGTAATGACGAAGAGAGGGAGGTCAGATTAGTATTGTCAAGGGATCAAATAACAGAGCGAAATATGGAGATAACACCTATTAAATTGCCAAGAATGGCATCAATTAGTGAAGATTCCATAGATGAGACAATTAATGATTACAAGGTGTGGCTTGACAATATGCATAAAGAGAGAAAATACATGGGTAAGTTATGTTGCTGCCCTATTATAAATGTCTATATTATAATATATTGCAATTTCCATGTCACTGATATCAACATGGTTTTCGCAGAATTTAAAGATATATACAGGGAAGACACAGTCAAGACTTACAAAGAATGGTTAAGGGTGCAAGGACAACTTGATGATATTAGTAATATACCAACTTTTCCCAAAATTTCAACCAAATTATAATCAGTCTTTCACAAACCATTTATAGCTTACACATGTGACCTATTGTCTATAGGTGCATATGACAACCATAGGAATCATATAGATTTATTAAATTCAAGTCAACATAGCAATCCAACACCACCTCTGAACCTGCCATCTCATGCTCGACGTGAGAAAACATTGGGAAATAGTAAGTAATGCTTATTGTTATTTTATTTTGAGGTTTAGTTCAGTTGTACCTAGTAAATAATTTTGTTTAATCTCTTGCATTGTATATTGTTTCAATTGGCAAGACTCCCAAAAGAGGAAGGCACGAGGAACCATGAAAGGATTGGCAGCCTCCTACAAGAGATCCAGGCACGACAGTCAGAAGCTTAAAGTCGAATTCTCTAGAACTGGAGGAATTGCAGGTGAGAACGCACGCACATTTGTTGATGAAACAGTACTATTTACAAGGACAAAAGCACCACTCATTGGAGTGGGAACATGGAGAGATATCCACGAAGACGTAAAAAAGTCAATAGTATCTAATATTATGGTAAGTTCTGATTTGTTTTTGTTTGCATACACATTTACCAAATTATATAAGAAGTGACCTAGTATTTATGTTTTTTGTTCAACAGAATAAGTGGGACATAGAGAATAATGAGGAAAACAAGAAAAAGATAAGGACCATCGCAAATGAGCGTTACAAAGGATGGCGATCAACTTTTAGTGCTACATACAGGGCATACACCACCTATGATGAGAGAATGAGACACAAACCAAAAGAATTGGACATTGTTGAATGGCACTATCTAGTGATGTATTTTGGCAGCGAAGAATTTCAGGTTTGATGACGTTTATTTTATTCATGTCAATTACACCTGCTAAATTAAAGGATATGTTTTGAGCAGTTCACTATTTTTTTTAAAAAAACAACACCTTGTGCAGAGGATTAGCAACAATAATTCTCATAATCGGCAAAATCGAAAGATAAACCATGTCACCGGATCAAAGTCTTTTTCTGAGTTAAGTTATGAGAAGGTAATAACTTCATAAGCATATGTACATGCTTCCTTACATGATGAAATATTGCTAATTTGTTATATTCTTGTAACATTAGAGGGACCCACTAACTGGTGATGAGCCAAATAATTTGGACCTTTTTATGATGACACACACTAAGAATGGGGAATGGACAAGCCAAGAATCTAGGGATGTCTATGTGAGTATATAACAGTTTGTACAAACCTTATTAAGTGATGCATCTATAATTCTATTTTTTTAATTAACTACTGTTATTGTCCTCTCTTTGTTAGGATAATGCAAGCAACAAACTTTCAGAGAGGGAAACAAATGGAGATATAAACATTATCTCAGACGTGGAGCAAAACCATATTTTTCAGACCGCCTACAAGGAAACAACAAAATGCAAATCAACTAAGATCCATGCTAATGGATACATGGCAAAGTACCCAACTAGAAGACATCTACTGTCTGAGGAATACCAGTTTCGTGTTCGTCAGGATGCGACACTGATCGACGCATTTGCAAAGCTACAAGAACGAATTGAAACTCAAGAGGCTGAAAGGGAAGAACATAGGCATCAGATGGAAGAAATGAACAAGGCACGGGAGGCAGATAGAGAAGCATTTAGGCAAGAGATTATGTCAATAATGCAAGCAATACAAGTCCTTACAACAGGTAATATTATTTTCTCTAGGTTGTATACCTACTCGCTAGTTTAATCTTTTCATATTTTGTTAAACTGAAACCTTGTGCTCAGGTAGTTGGCTACAAACCATGATGGTAGTAGTTTATTTCTTACATATTGTAAAGGTGTTGCTTTGGTGTAGACATTATGCATATCTGCTGAAATTTGAATGTGCAAACAACATCATTTTTGTACTTTGAAACTCTAGACATGATTTTTCTAACCAAACTTTAAAAACAGGGTAACAAAGATGGGGGGACAAATTGTCGAGGTTGCTGCTGCAACAAATATGGTTGAAGGAAATGTAACAACATCAGAAAGTGAAGAAATATCACATCAACAGGTAGTCTGAGAATTCTTGTGTTTGATGTTGTCATGTCATAGTCCATTAGTATGAGGTCTAATTTTTGCTCTAACTATTGATTTGCAGGATAACCCACATAGCAGCCCGCCACAAACACAACTCGCGGCTAGTGCAGGGACAAAAACTGGTCGCACTAGCACCACGCCGCAAACACAACTTGCATCTACAGTACCTGTAGCGACCGGTAATATTCGCACAACTAGAAGGAGTGCTGTGAATAAGTCACAAACAGGCCAACACAAAGGAGGGAACCCGACAATTTCTTATACTACTACAAAAGCACTAAAGGATGATGCAGCTAAGAAACGAGCATTAGGAAAAAGGAAAGAACAAACTGGTAATGCACAGGTTATTTTTTTAACCCAACTACCTGTGGATATTTCTTAATCAGATTTGTGTCACTGAGAGCATCTTTTTTTGTATATACATGATTGACTTGTAGGTTTGAGCATATAGCCTTACATGGGGCATTTTACTTTCGAATAATTCTACAAATTTATCAGCAAACCTGCTAGTCCTTAGTTGAAGATTCTAAATTACTTACTTTATCGAATCCATGCTGTTGTTGCCAAAATAATATAATTTTAGTTTACCTGATACATAAACCACAATTGTTAATGATTTTTTCAGGAGCAAGATGGAGTTTGAGTGGAGCATATAATTGATGTGATGATCAACATCAAGGCAACCGTACCATTGCTGCAGTGCTCCATAACTCATTATATTTTCATGTAATAAAACTATAGATAGTGATCTGTGTTGGATACCTTATGTGTTTCAGTTGTGCTTGTGTTATTGACTAAGTTTGATATTGGATGGTTTCAGTTTCATTGATGATTTGTACGAACAAAGCATTTTTTGTTTAATGGATTTATAAATGCTTCATTCATCTTATACTGTTTGGCGTGTTTGGCGTGTAGTTACTGTTTGTTGCTACCAAACGAAGCATTGCAAATGGACTATTAGCATAATCAATGAAACAACGATGTGGCAATAGAGTTCCATCTATAGCAACCACATTATTTAGTGTGGCAACATAGAGACCACCTCTAGCAACCAAAACATTTATTGTGGCAGTAGAGGGTTCTATCTATAGCAACCACAATATTTATTGTGGCAATAGAGAGGCCACCTATAGCAACCAAAATATTTGTCATGGCAATAGAGGGTCCCACCTATAGCAACCACATAGTTGTGTGGCAATAGAGAAGATATCTATAACAACCAAACATATATTGTAGCAATAGAGGGTCTACTTATAACAACCACATAGATAATGTAGCAAAAGAGGGTCCATCTATTGCTACACTATTGATGTGTGGCAATAGGGTTAATTGCAACCCTTATTTTCGTAGCTAGTGTAGTTATTGCTACACTTTGGGTATGTGGCAACAAATATCTCTAGCAACACAGGGTGTGTTGCAATAGTTACTATTGCAACACTTACGGTGGTTGCTTGTACTATTGTTCGCAACATTTCATGATGTTGCAAGAACACCCCACTGTGTTGCAATAGAGGAAAATCTATTACAACACCAACATAAAGTGTTGTGCAAACCTATTACTACCGCATCAGTGGCAACGCCTCCCAACCAAATTTTTATGTTGCAAATTTGTCTATTGCAACACTTTTTGGCCTATTGCAACACTTTTAGGCCGTTGAATTACGGGGAAAACCTTGTAGTGCCCATCGCCCTTTGTGCCTTTGCAATTTCGTTTCAGATTCGCTTTGTTGAGTTTGTGTCTGTGGTCGAGTCGTATTGCTGGTTTAGGTTGTGTTTGTCATCGTAGTTCAACGTGCCCATCGTTGTTTCTTTGTTTCCGCCGCTATCCCATCCACCGTTCCCAAACAAGTCGAAGCCACCATATTACTCGACTTGCCCCGCTAGCCACCTTGTGTGATTTCTCGCCGCCGCGCAAACCCTAGATAGGTTGCCAACCGCTCTTATTTTTTGCCTGCATCGCAGCCCTCCTTACATCATCTGGTATCTACCTACTGTTGTTAGTCACACAGACGCTTCATGTTGTGATCGGTGTTGGAGTTTAGAGTCGCTTTGCCCTAAGTGCCGCTGTCGTGTTGCCCTAACTGCTGCTTGCGTGTTGTGCCTCCAGAAAACATAACTTGAGATACCTTCGGTAAAACAGGCATAACTTTTTGCTCATTTGTCAAAAAAATCTGAAATTGAAGGACCGGATTGGCGACCAGGGGGGTGAATGGGAGCCTCAAATTTCAACTCGTGAAATAGATAGTCCATGTCCTAGAGAGTCACCCCAAAAGCAAAGCACGGGCTTGCAAGTATCCACAACCCTAGATGTAGGGTGGATGCTTCCGAGAAGCACAGCGGGACACTACACAACCCAAGAAACCCAACGCAAAAGCCGAAAACCAAATCCAAAGTCGAACGAACAAACTGCGGACGAAACAACGAACAAGTCACTGCATCGGACGCTAGCAGCGTCCGATGCCTCAGTGGTGGACGCGTCCGATGTGAACAGAGCTGTTCTGGAACCTTACTGCATGAACATCGGACGCTGCTACAGTAACAGCTCAGCGTCCGATGCACAGGCCCCAGCGCGCCCGATGGTTAACAGAGCGTTCGATGCCTAGCGTCCGATGCTCACTCAAAATCACAGAAAGTGACACGTGGCAACGGCGCATCCGATGCTGCTCGGGTTAGCGTCCGATGCCAAGAACACCAGCGTCCGATGCCCCCAAAAATAGTGCAGTTCTTCAGTGATTCAACCCGATCTCCTCCGAATCAAAAGCTCTAGGGCCAAGACTCGATCTGAGAGGTCACAAGGAGGTTAGTGAGCTACTCCTAGGAGATCATGGCTCGAGTCTAACTCCAAATCAGGGAATCGAAGAAGTTAGGGGAAATCGGGAGGAAAACCAATCCAATACCACTGAATGCGAAGCATAACCAAGAAACACGCCATCAGCAGAGCGAGATTCAAATTTGTCCAAATTGCCTTGCTTCAGGATAAAACACTTACACCCAAACACCCGAAAATGAGACACCTTGGGTACCCGTCCAAAACGCAACTCATAAGAAGTTTTCTTCATGAAAGCCCGAAGAAAGATGCGATTTGCAACATGGCAAGCGGTGTTGATCGCCTCGGCCCAAAAACGCCTAGGAGTCCTATGCTCATCGAGCATCGTCCTGGCCATCTCAACAAGGGTCTGGTTCTTGTGCTCAACAACACCGTTCTGCTGGGGGACATAAGGAGAAGAAAACTGATACTCGATTCCATTAGAAGAACAGAAAGAGGCAAACTGAGAGTTATCAAACTCAGTACCATTATCGCTACGAATAGCTCTAATGGTGTCAGGGGGAAACTCAGTTTTCAACCTCAAAATCAAATCACGAGCAAAAGGAAAAGCTTCATCCTTACCCTCCATGAAGAACACCCAAGAGTACCTCGAAAAATCATCAACGATCACTAGAATGTACCACTTCCCACCCGCTGAGCAAACCCGAGCTGGACCAACTGTGTCCATGTGTAAAAGCTCGTCGGGTCGCTTTGTCATCACCTGATTAACAGGTGGGTGAGAAGTAGCAACCATCTTCCCATGACGACAAGGATGGCAAACAAGGTCCTTCTGAAACTTAAGCTTGGGCAATCCTTGGATTAAGCCAAGTGAGCTAAGTCTTGCAAGCAAGTCAAAACTCAAGTGACCGAGCCTCCTATGCCACTTCCACAAATCAGAAGAAGGACCAGCCATCAAACATCTAGCAGAGCCGAAAGAACGAGAAAAGTCGGCTCTGTAAACACGGCCAAAAGGGACGATCCAACAAATAAGATCTCCCCGAGGGTCTAAAACACGACTCAAACCCTTCTTAAAGCGCACTTCACAATCATCCTCAAGAAGTTGCGAAACAAAAAGCAAATTGTAATGCAAGTTAGAAACCAAAGCAACATCCTTAAGAACAAAGTTCTCATTGAGCCGAATAGCTCCATGAGAAACAACCTTACCTCTACTATTATCCCCGAAAGTGATGTACTCCTTGTGCATCACAGGGCTAAGGCTGGAGAACCATTCCTTCTTTCCGGTCATGTGACGCGAACACCCGGAATCCATGAGCCACATGTTCTCCAACCGAAGTTCCTGCATCAATAGAAAGGCAGGAAGTGAGCATATGGCACAACACTGGGGTTAGTATACTGAGAAGGATACCAGTGTTGTGTCATAGGCCCAAAAAAAGTGTTAGTAGAAACACCAAACTGTCCTCGGCCCATGGGTGAATAGCAATCACCACCAACCTGAAAGGGTGGTCCGCTATGGAACGGAAAACCTCCAAACTGACCTACCTGTCCCATCTGAGCAAAGCGATCACCACCACACTGAAAAGGTGGTCCGCTATGGGACTGAGCAGCAAAGCCTCTTACACTCGGCTCACGATCGTATTGAGGACGACCGGAACCGTGACGGGCACGACCACCACCCCGTGGTCTAGCTGCCTGGGGCCTAGCTACCTGAGGGGGTGCACCTCCAGGCCTAGCGCCCTGCCTCTGAACTCCCCGACCTTGCACACCATGGAGAGGGTGGTGCCTGGCCTGGATGTTCAGCTCCAACTCCTTCCTAGCGTCTCTCTTCCTCCAAAAGCAAAACTCAGCTAGCTGACCCTCACGGTGATAGTACTCGCACTCGAACCTCACCACTCTCTTGGGTTGTTGGTTCCTACGGTTGTGAGGGTTGTTCACTCTGGCTGGCTGCTTGCCCTTCGGAAGGGGATCACTAGAGATGTCAGGAAGGGTGTCAAGTGTGTTCCTAAGATGGTTAGGTTCGGGAACCCACACTTGCTTGCGAGGTGGAGCCTTGGGAGGTTCATCAATGATGCCATCCTTGGTGATAGGCTTGGGAGGCTCAGGTGGGGTGATCTTGATAAGCTTAGGGATAGCGGATGGTTTCTCACTAGGGCTCACTCCACTAAACTCACCGATCTTGCCAAAGGTACTAGTGCCCTTCCCACCTGAAGCAAAGCCTACTCCCGAGCAATCAGTCCCCCTCTTGAACTGACTTATCATCATGCCCAACTGCGGCTCGCTGCATGACACCCAACTCAGGATGGACCGAAGGTATATATGTGTTTTCCTCCTCGGTTTGCATCCTGGCATGCCGACAGTTGGCAATCTCAAGCTCCATCCCCACGCATCGCTCACATGGAGCGGACAAGGTGCTAACTGAGCTGGCCTTCACGGCTTCAGCAAGCTGGCACTAACTTCTGCCAACTCAGTTCGCAAGCTAGGACAAAGCTTGCACGCACCCAGTAAAGAAGGCCTCGCCTTCACTTCCTCCAGCTCTTTCTTCATGGAAGCACACTCACGACACTCACCCACCAAGTCTAGCCTACTCTTCAGCTCATCGTACACTTCGATCAAAGAAGCATACTTGGTTTGTAGGGTGGAGAAATTTGCCATGTGTGTGGTGCACTCTTCGCACTCCTCCTCATCGGTCACCCTCACTTCGGACTTAGCAAACTCAAGCTCCTTAAGCGCCTCTTTCATCTTGGCCTTAAACTCACCGCGCTCTTGGAAAACCTGCGTGAGCCTCTTCTCCAAAGCAAGGACTAACTCCGCAAACCTATCCCGCTCATCAGTGAGACGATCGACAATAGAAGAGTTTGATACCTCAGAGGCGCTGTCGTCGTCGTCGTCGCTGTTGGCGTCATCGGCGTCCTTTACCTGGCACTTGCGGTCCTCTTCATCCAAGGCCATGGTGCATAAGCCCTTGGAGGAGTTGCCGAAGAAGCAGAGTCTGTTGAAGCGATCCTCTGTCTTGTGCTCGGACCCGTCATCGCTGGAGTCACCGTCAGAGGCCTTCTCGCCGTCGCTGATGGTGGCGAGGAAAGCACGCCGACCGGCGTCGAAGGTCTTCTCCATGTCCTCCTGGCGATAGCTGCCCTTCTTCTTCTTCCCGGCCTTGTTCTCTGGCTTGCCCTTGTGCCTGGGGTTGCGGTTCTTGCCGGGGAAGCTCTTGTCGTTCTTGGGGCAGTTCGCCATGAAGTGGTCTAGATCACCACACTTGTAGCAGCCCTCGCGTGCGCCACCACGCCGGCTGTTGATAACACACTTGCCCTACCTCCGCACATGTGCAGGGGGGGTGACGAAGGTGGCCAATCGTCGGAACCGAGTGAAGGTATAAAGGAAACAGGAACGATGATGCAGTGGCTCTATTCCCAAAAAATCGTCCCAATTACACTATTCACCCCCCGGTATTTATAGGGGATATCAAAGGGCACTGACCAAATTACAAAAGGGTACAAGAAAGATTCCTCTACGCCATACAACGGAAGGGCAGAATCGTACAAACACAGATGCCATAGAAAACCCTAGCTTGCCTCCCTCGTGTCCGCCGCCACCTAGCTTGCGCCCACCTTCGTAGGGACGCGAAGGTTATCTTCTCAGCTTCGTCAGACGCAAAGCACGTGTTCGCTTGCCACCCGTTGAGCTTGACCCCCCCTTCCAAAGGTGCGTGGCGCGTGCGGGGGTTCGTTCTTTGTTCTTCCCACGCTTCTCTCCTGTAAGAACCGTAAGATAAGACGACCCGAAAACCGAATTGGTGTCCGAGGGTTAGAAAACAGGACCCGAAGGGGCTTATGAAGCGACGAGGGTTCCCTTAAGGGAAAGCGGGGCATTAGCGAAGGTTGCTCCCTGACACAGCCTGCGCGACGACACTGCCGAGGGTTCTTTTCCCCTAACAGTAGCCCCTCGATGGCTTGGATCTAAAAACGGTCGATCTTTAGGCCCAAGCAGCGCCTTTGTTTGGAAATGAACAGTGTCCCTCGGCAGCGACGCCGACGCTTTGAACTCGTGCTCTTTTGTTGCTATAGCCAACCTGCTGTTGTAACTTGCTTGTAGCGAATGTTTGTTTTAGTCTGTTTGCGAAGGTTGAGATAGGTGCTCGTTATTCGAAGTTAGAGTCAGCTGAAGAGATGGCTAGGTTGAAATAGACTGCTCGTGTTGCTTCTCTGAGTGGTGCGGATGATGGAGTGACATTTGAGTTTGGACTTAGTCGAGTCTGCAGTTCCTGACCTGGCTACCTATGTGAAGCGAGGCTGGATTGAGGATGGGAAAGCGAGGACCAGTGCTAGAGAGACCACTCCGAAGCCAGATGCTGATGAGGTTGTTGTGTTTGAGGACTTCTTTATGGCTGGTCTGCGTTTTCCAGTTGCTTTGTTTGTGACTTCGGTCCTGCAGAGGTTCAATTTGAGGTTTCACCAGCTCACCCCGTCGTGCTTTACGAAGCTTTTTGTATATGTCTGGGTGTGTCGCTCCCAGGGTGTTGTTCCTCACGTCGAGGGTTTTGTCCGAACTCATCGTGTGCATATGCAGCCTCGCAAGGTTGTGGATGGTGAAGGTAACACCAAACTCGGTCAGTTTGCGGTGTACACCTTTTGCCATCATGCTGGATCAGAGCTGCCGGTGCAAGCTCAGAAGAACAAGTGGACCAGTGGATGGCAAGAGTTCTGGTTTTACTACAAGCTTGATGGCGTTACGGAGCTTTGCGGTGAGCTTCCGCCCCTTGGCGATGTGAGTGCTGAGGCTAAAATGAGTGCCGAGGCGCACGCCGACGTTGACTGCTTAAGGGTTGTTGCGCGTTCACAGTGTGCTCGCGACTTGGTCGAGGAGTATTGTTGTGCCAAAGTGTGGCCCCTTAGCCGGAAACAAACCTGGTTTCCAGTTGAGGATGACTCGAAATACGAGGGTAAAGGTTTGAAAAAGCCGAAGTTGGATTTGAATAGGGTTTGGGAGACAGTCCTTCGGAAGTTTCCCAAGCGTGAAGATGGTGTCGAAGCTATCTATAAGCGTGTTCAGCAGAGGGCAGAGGATCTCATTGGAAAGCTCTCTACGCTGGAGGTGAAGGCTATCTACAGCTCGGTGGGTAGTGGAGGTCGAGTTAACAGGCTCTTCGATATTCTTGAGATCCATTATGCTGACTGGCCCGCACCTTCGAGCGAGGATGCGCCGAAGAAAAGGAAACGCGCCACCGCTGAGGAGAAGGGGCTTGCCTCGCGGCCGAAGAGGGGTCGTGGCCGAGGTCGTGGCAGCGTCGGTGGCCGAAAGAAAACCCTGGCGACGAAGGTCGCTGTTGTTTCGGGCGCTGGCAGCACCTCATCTTCCTCGGCTGTTGTTTCGTTAGCTGGTGGCCGAGGCCTTGTGAAGGTTGGAGGGCGGGTACCCCGCATCGGGGGAATTGGTGCCCTGATCCAAGTTTCGGAGGACGAAGAAGTCTCCGATGATGATGATAAGGAGGAGGAGAAGGAAATTGAAAGGGAGGCAGACACTGAAGAAGTCTCATCAGATGAGGTCAGTGACACTTCAAGTGGCGAAGGTGACTCCGATGATGAGGTGTCCATTGGTGATGACCGCGGGAAAGGGGGGCCTCATCGAGTGCTGGCGCTGCGGCTGCTCGAAGCATCGATGATATTATTCGGGACTTTGAGCCAGAGAGTCCTCCGTGAGGGTCAATTCCCGAGTTTGCTGGCTCGCACTTATGGGTCAATGGTTTCGAGTTTACTGGTGATCTTGAATCCGAGCGGACCCCCGGGAAAAGACCATATGGCGAGGCTAGCCGATCGAGCCTTCCTTACTTTGCTAAGAAGCTTGGTGTCTCTGATCCGTCGACCGAGCTTTTCACAAGTTCGGACCTTCGAGAGTGCCACTTGCAGTGTGCTCCGGAGGAAAGGCGTTTTCTGGGTTGGGTGTTTAGTCGCATTTGTGTGCCCGAAGCGGAGCTTCGCCTGGCCAACGAGCCCTTGGACAAACTCCATGATGACATCGATGTCAAGGTGGCTGAGTTAATGCTCTTGAACCGCTCGGCGCGCTGGAGGGCGGGTTATAATCTTCATTATTTGAATGACCGGTTGGCTGAAGTCGAGAAGGATAACAAGGACCTTCGCTGGAGCTTGGAGAATAAAGAGATTGAGCTCAAAGCTGCTCTAGAGAAGGTTAAGAAGTCCTGAGAGGAAGCGCAGGAGGTTGCAAATAGTAATACTGAACTCCTGGCTGCTTGCCGACAGAAAGACAAGGATTTGTTAGCTGCGAACAGTCGCATACAAGAGCTGTCCACTGAGTTGGCTTCTCATTCCAAGGCTTGGCAGAAAAGCATGGGAGAGGTTAAAAATAAAATTGACACCTGCTTGACTGAGGCCGGTGGTTCTGCTGGGGAACCGTTACCTGCCGTTGATGCTTTGGCATTCGAAGCTTGGCTTAAAAATGAGCTGGATGTTTTTAGTTCTTTGGTTGATAATGCAGCCGAGTTCGGATGTTACGCCGGAGCTTTGGCTATGGTCGGGACCCTTCGCCAAGCTGACTGCGAGCACCTTCGGAAAATCAGGAAGCCGAACCACGTCTTCCCAACTGTTGACGTGGTTCGTCAAATGAAGGTTGATGATGCGGAGGTTCGGAACTGTGCGATGCGTTTGCTCCGAAGGTTTTGGATCGACGGAGGTGGACGCGCTCTCGCCTTCGAAGAGGCAGCGGAAGCTACCTGTCAGGTGTGTGGTGTTGGTGTAAAGTTGGTTTTTTATTTTATTTATTAAGTGGGAAAGATTGGCATTCATATTTGTGTCGGCCTCTTCAATTTCCTTTTGTAGGCTCAGAGGGACGCGATGCCTTCGCCGTCGGTGACTGATGATGCTGCTGGAAGCTCCAAGACCGCACCTGCGCACGGCTCCGAGGACGTTCCTTCAGCCGCAGAGGTTCCCTTGGTCAGGGAAACACCTGCCACTTTGCTGTCCGTTGTTGAGGAGATAGCTGAAGTCGGAGCTACTGCTGGTGACCAGGCGGTGGCGGGGGCTGCTCCTTCTAGCGAGGCTGCTGCTACCGGCGAAGCTGCAGCGGAGGAAAGTTTGGATCCCGAGCAGGTGTGAGCTGATGGGGATGATTGTAAAAGAAAAATGTTTTGTAACTTTTGCGAGGTGAAGTTTCTGATGTAGAATACTGTTATTTTGTTTTGGTTATTTGACAATGCAGGTTCGTGATGGAACTGTGCTTGAGGTGTATGATGTGACGCCTCTCACGTTGAATTATCAGGATGTTTTTATTACTGGTGAATCGTGGGCTCGGGCTAGGCTTAAACATCCTTCACTGTCTTTTGAACGCTTTTGGTGGTCGAAGGTGCGGAGGTACGATTTAAAGAACAGCAGATCGAGTCGTTTTTAGCGCGAGGCAGATTATACTGATCGACAGGCCACACGGTATTTGTTTGGTTCTTCTTTGTCTGCGCAAGCTGTTATTGACGATGATATCGATGAGAACATGGCTCTGGATTATTTCTTTGGGCAAAGCCATCTAGATCTTGGATCGGATGGATCACTTGTGGTTCCGAAAGAGGAACCTTCAGAAGTTAGTGATGTAAATCGTAGATATATGTACAGGGCGAGGGTTTTGCCCGGGGAGCTTCCGATTGTTCCTGCAGCTCCTTTGTTGTGGGGACCCATAGTTCCGGTGGATATAGGATTTGAGGAGGGTATCGAGGGTTTGGATGATTTGATGTTGATTGAGGGTGGTGATGGTTCCTTGTAATTTTATTCTTTTTATTGATTGTATATCACACTGTGGTCAGAAGCAAACAATTTGTGATGTTGTTTTGTGGAGGTGCTATCCATTTTTTGCAGTTTGATGAAAGTGATACTTGACTCTCGAGGCTCGCTTTTCGTTTAAGAGAGTTGTTTTCTGAAACAGCGACGCCCCCTTTTCTTTTAGCGAGGCTCGCTTAACGCTTTTGTAAGCTGATTAGAAAAAACAGCGACGCCCCCTTTTCTTTTAGCGGGGCTCGCGTAACTCTGTTGTAAGCTAATTAGGAAAACAGCGACGCCACCTTTTCTTTTAGCGAGCCTTGCGTGACTCATTTGTAAGCTGATTAGGAAAACAGCGACGCCCCCTTTTCTTTTAGCGAGGCTCGTGTGACGCTTTTGTAAGCTGATTAGGAAAACAGCGACGCCCCCTTTTCTTTTGGCGAGGCTCGCGCAGCTCTGTTGTAAGCTAATTAGGAAAACAGCGACGCCCCCTTTTCTTTTAGCGAGGCTCGCGTGACTCTTTTGTAAGCTGATTAGGAAAACAGCGACGCCCCCTTTTCTTTTGGCGAGGCTCACGTAGCTCTGTTGTAAGCTAATTAGGAAAACAGCGATGCCCCCTTTTCTTTTAGCGAGGCTCGCGTGACTCTTTTGTAAGCTGATTAGGAAAACAGCGACGCCCCCTTTTCTTTTAGCGAGGCTCGCGTAATGCTTTGGTTTTGTGGGGGTACTCGACTTTTTTGGACTTCGCACCTCCCCTTGTCTTTGGTGGAGGTGAAGTTTGCTTTGCGAGCCCCTGGCGTTTTTTGCGAGGGTGCTCGACTTTTTTGGACTTCGCGCCTCCCCTTGTCTTAGGTGGAGGTGAAGTTTGCTTTTCCCAAGTTTGCTTCGACAAAAATTGTGTTTCGAAGCAATCTTCGGTGTTTTTCATCGATTATAAGCGCTCTTGGATAAGGGCTGCTTTTATCGATGTTTGTGGAAAACTGAAAAAAGGACTTTAGAGTTTTGTTTTTTTTGGGGGTTGATGCCTTTATTAAGGACTTAGAAACTGCCTCGTTAAAAAACCTTACACCCCTTCACAAGGAAAAAGTGTGCAGCTCCTTTGTTTGGGTTACAAGTATGGTGCTGAAAGAAAAAGTGACTTAAGGCTGATTACATGTTGCGAGAGCTCGCTAAGGCTCCGCTATGGGTAGTATTTGCGAAGGTCGTCAACATTCCAGGTGTGAGGCAGGATGTTTCCCTCGCTGTCAGAGAGGTGAAAGGAGCCGGGACGATTGCATTCTACTATTAAGTATGGACCCTGCGGATACATGGGTGTATGCCGGGTCTCTGAGTGTTGAGTGATTGTCAACTGTGATGATGCGCATGTTCTTTGGCTTGTGTTGTGTAGGTGTCGAGCCCGGATACAGTGATCGACGGCGAGGTGAAGGTCAAGTTGAGACGTGCCGTGCTGACGGACCGGGTGCGGTGAAGGATGGGCGTGCCGTGCGGCGGACGTGCCTTGCCGAGGTACCGAGCGGTGAAGGGCGGACGTGAGGCTTCGACTGAGGGACCAGAGGCCCGAGGATCAGCTGTGGTGGCTGGCAGCCTGTGACGACGACAAGTGAAGAAATGCGGTCATGTGTTGCCTGAGTCGTAGACTCGGGGACACGTGTCGGTGGACGGGGTGCACGGGAGGTGCATCCCATCTACGACGTCGGTTTGGTGGTAGAGCCAGGGAAAAACCATCGGATGGACGGTTTCCAGGTTTGGGCCTCAAAACCTGGGCGTGGACGGTTTCTGAGTTTGGCCACAAAACTCGGGCTGAGGGTTTCCGAGTTTGGCCACAAAACTCGGGCTGAGGACGGTTTCCAGGTTTGGGCCTCAAAACCTGGGCGCTGAGGGTTTGCTGAGTTTGGCCTCAAAACTCAGAAGCTGGTGGGCTGGTTTCCCGGTTTGGGCCTCAAAACCGGGGGTTGGCTGGAAAAGGCTGGTTTCCCGGTTTGGGCCACAAAACCGGGGGTACAGAGCGAGGGCGGCACGTGGCGGCGATCCGGAGGTTGCGTCGAGGCAACGCTTCGGTTTGTGCGGGCGTGGCCGTCGGATACACCTACCACTGAGTTGGTCCAGAATAACCCTAGGGTTTAGCTGGTTCGCTCTGTAATTAGAATAGAGAGGGGTAGAGTAGGAAATAGACTTAGGCTAGTAGTAGGATAAGTAGTAGGGAGACACCCTCCTCCTGTCTATCTCAGTTTTAGCCATCTCAGTCATTTGCTCTCTCGCACTTAGGGTTTCCTGCTCTCCCATCCCCTGCTGTAGCTAGCTGAGACCCGCAGAGAGACTTGTCTCTGTGTACTGTTGATGTTGAGGAAGTGAGACCGTAATCTCACTGTTGTGCAGTTCGTGGTTGTGATTCGCGTTTCATTCGTGTTCTTCGCGGAATCCTTTTCTCCACGATTTTCCCGTCGCTTGATCTCTTTGCTCGATTCATCTTTTGCAAAACCGTTTGAACCAAGTTGTTCTAGATCGTGAGGCACTTCTTTCCACCGAAGGAATTCACCTCTAACCTCACGGTCTAGGAGATCGATCGATTTTCGTTTCGGGTCAAGTTTTCTCCCTTCCCCCCGAAATTCTTCGATTCATCGATTTGGAGATAGGTTCGAGCCATGATTTCTTAGGGATAGCTCACTATACTCCTTTTGACTCTTCTCACCAAGTTTGATCCCTAGAGGATTTGTTTCGGGTGAGATCGAGATGAATCGGTGGACGAACAGTGCTGCTGCGGGGTGACCGGACGCTGACTCGGAACGACCGGACGCTAGGGCAGTGCGTCCGGTGGTTGAATGTCCACTGTGTCTGTCTGTGACTTGACCGGACGCTCGTGATCGGACGCTGGGTTTTTGGATTGACCGGACGCTCAGGATCTACTGTTCACGGTCTTTGTTCGTTTTGATCGGACGCTCTGTGCATCGACCGGACGCTTGTCTCTGGTGAGTCCGGTCGGGAACAGTAAGGTCCCAGAACGATTTTCGCACGACCGGACGCGTCCGGTGCTCACTGACCGGACGCTGCCCAGAGTCCGGTCGTGACTGTTTTGCGCTTGTTTCGTCTGCGGTTCGTTCGTTCGTTGTCGGATTTGATTTCCGTCTTTTGCGTTGGCTTTCTAGAGTTGTGTAGTGTCCCCGCTGGTGCTTCTTGGAAGCATCCCACCCTACATCTAGGGTCGTGGACATTAGCAAGCTCTAGGGTTTGTTTTTTTTTGGGGTGATTCTCGGGACAGTGGCTACTAGTTTCCGAAAGGAAATTTTGGAGCTCCCATTCACCCCCCCTCTGGTCGCTTTCTGGTTGCTTCTCGGTCCTTCAATTGGTATTGGAGCAGGTTAAGGATCTTCCACCTTAGCCGGTTCCAGATCCACGGAAGGCGACATGGATCGCGGCGTGGGCAAACCGTCGTTCTTTTGATGGGACGAACTATGCGTATTGGAAGATACGCATGTCGGCCTATCTGCAGAGCATGGGCTCTTCTGTTTGGAAGATTTGCAACAGGGCCGATTACGTTGTGCTGGGCCGCATCGTGTCTCTCAGCTTCAGATAGATGAGCATGAGGCCAATAGCCGGGCGCGTAACGCCTTGTTCTCCTGTTTGAGCATGTCGAAGTTTGATCGCGTTTCTCACCTCCCCACGGCTCGTGAGATTTGGGACACCCTCATGCGCTTTCATGAGGGCACCTCTCAAGTCAAATCCCGTCTCTACGAGTCGCACAAGCGGGAGTATGAGAACTTTCGACATATGCCTGGCGAGAGCATAGAAAGCTTATTCGCTCGCTTTCAGGTGATTGTCAACAAGATGCGAGCTAAACAAGGAGCTGTTGCCTTTCGACGATCATGAGAGGGCTTTAAAGCTTTTGCATACTCTCGATCGATCGGTGTGGGACTCAAAGGTCCAGGCGATCATCGAATCGTCTAACTATGAGACTCTCACTTGCGACGAGCTCTTTAGTAAGCTCAAGTCTAGTGAGATTGACGCCATGTCGAGGGCTTCTTATGAGAATCCTTCTGGACCGACTATGGCTTTGGTTTCGAGTTTGTTCTTCTAACCCCTTGACGGTTCTTGCTAGTGTCATCTATCTGTTTCTGGCACAGAGGACCGAGCTTGAGTATTTTGGGGATGACGAGTTGGCAATGCTCGCCAACCGGTTCTCGCGGTTCCACAACAACCGCATGAACGTCGCCGCGGAGGAGGACGCTCAGGATGCTATGAGTGCGGCGACCCGACCACTTCATCGCCAACTGCCCCAAGAAGAAGCATTCATCTGGAAGGGCGATCATGGGCACAAGTACGACTCCGGCAAGCGCAAGGAGAAGTACGTCCCCGCGAGGCACAAGCGGAGTGGCGGCTTCGACAAGGAGTACATCAAGAAGAAGTACTTGGAGAAGGCCCAGGCTGAGCAGCGTGCGTTCTTCGCCACGCTCAGCGACGTCGACGGCTCGGATGACGACTCTGCTTGCTCAAGCGATGACGAGTCCGAGAAGAAGAAGAGGATCGAGGACAAGCTGAACGGCCTCTGCTTCTTCGCCGACGACGACGGCTTCTGCACCATGGCGCTTGGTGATGAGTCGACGGCAAGCTGGAGCACACCCCTCGGACGACGACGACGACGACACCTCCCAGGTATCTCCTCACCCACGACGAGCTTTCTGCTGAGGTGAGAGAAGCTTACTGCCGCGCTCCTTAGTCAGGACAAGTTGCTTAGGCGTGCCGCTAGAGAGCGCAAGGAGTTTAGGCAGAAGTGGGAGGACACGGTGAGAGAGCTTGTGGTTTGCCAAGTCCACCGTGGTCGTGTCGGAGAGTTGAGTGTGAGATGATGCACACCACTCACATGACTGACCTTCTCACTTTGAGAGGTAAGTATGCTGCGTTTGTAGGAGAGGTGATGAGCTGAAGGCTAGACCTTCTCTGCTGGTGCGTGCAAGACTTGTCCTGTCTTGCAATCTGAGTTGGCAGAGAAGAATGCCAAGATTGTGTCTCTTGAGGAGGCCAACTCAGGTAGCACTTGTGTGTCCAAGGTGCGCTTTGTGTGAGGGTTTTGGAGATGGAGATTGCGAATGTCAAGCATGGCAAGATGCAAACCGAGGAGGAAAACACATACCTTCGGACCATCTTGTCATGGGTCTCTTGTAGTGAGCCGCAGCTCGGGATGATGATCTCCCAATTTAAGCGAGCTGCTGGAGGTTCTGGTGTAGGTCTTGCTCAGGGTGTTGATCTTTCTGCTTTTTGGAAGATTGGAGAGTCGAGTGGTCTGAATCCTAGTGAGAAGCCCAATCTCCACCACTACTCCCAAACTGACCAAGCTTCCACCTAAAGAGCCCGTCAAGCCTACCACCAAGGATGGGGTGTTTGAGGAATCTCTGAGAGCTCCACCCAAGAACCAAGTGTGGCATCCCCAAACCCAACCACCTAAAGAACAGCTGGACACAATGCCACCTATCCAGGAGGAGTTGCCACAGAAGGGCAAAGTGATCCACACCCACAGCCATGAGTACCAACAACCCCCTTTCGTGCGGTGAGGTACCATTGTGATTTCTGTGGGAGAGATGGTCACTTGAGCGAGTTCTGCTTTAGGCGCAAGAGAGAGGCGCGCCGTGCTAGGGAGATGAACAACCGACCGACATGTACCATCCTTTCCATGATGTACATGTGCCGAATGTTCAGAGGAAAGCACCGAGACGTGCTGCTAGGGCCAGAGGTCCAGAACCTCAAGTTCCCAGGCCTAGGCAGCAGAGAGCTCCGAGGAGAGTCGCTAGCCTAGAGGTGTTGAGCCTCAAGTCCCTAGGCCTAGGCCTCGTAGAGAGCGTGCCCGACGGGAGCCTGCAGTTGTAGGCTAGACCCCGTGGCGGAGGCTTTGTATGTTGAGCGTTTTCCCCCACCGCGTTTTGAGTATCGCGATGGACGCTCCTCCCTTAGCGGACCACGTTTTCCTCTACGTGGTGATCGCTCCTCTCGTAGACGTGCTAGGAATGGTTTTTCTGCTAACCGCGTTCTTTTGAGCAGCCGGCCCAACACTGGTATTCTTCTACTTCACTAACCCCAGTGTTGGACCGTATGCTCACCCTATGTCTTTTTATTGATGTAGGTAAAACGGTGGAGGACATTTGGTTGGTGGATTCTGGTTGCTCGAGGCACATGACCGGAAACGCCAAGTGGTTCTCCAGCCTTAGCCCTGTTGCCGGAAAGGAGTACATAACCTTCGGCGACAATAGCAAAGGTAAGGTATTGTCTCGCGGGTCGGTGCGAGTTAATGAGCACTTTGTGTTGCGCGATGTTGCTCTTGTTTCTACTTGCATTTTAACCTTCTTTCTGTTTCGCAACTCTTTGACGACGACTATGAGATTCGTTTTAAACCGAATCTCAGTCGTATTTTGGATCCTCAGGGCAATCTTGTGTGTTTGATTTCGCCCTTTGGAAAAGTCTTTCGTGCGAATTTCTCGGAGTCTTTTGGCACTTCTCGTTTCTTGTGGCTGGACCTTCCTCCTCTGATCTTTGGAGTGGCATAGAGACTTGGACATTGAGCTTCGACTTGCTTGCGGCTTAGTTCACTTGACCTAATCTGAGGATTGCCCAAGTTGCATATGGAGAAGGATCTTGTTTGCCACTCCTGTAGACACGGGAAGATGGTTGCCGCTCCCCACCATCCAGTGACTCAGGTCATGACCAAGCGCCCTGGAGAGCTTTTGCACATGGACCTTGTTGGTCCGGCTCGGGTGAGCTCGGTTGGGGGGAAGTGGTATGTGCTTGTTATTTTGTGATGACTTTTCGAGATATTCGTGGGTCTTCTTTTTAGCTGAGAAGACCGAGACTTTCTCCTTTGCTCGTAATCTGATTTTGCGTCTTCAGAACGAGTTCCCTTTGAACTCGATGCGAGCAATTCGGAGTGATAATGGTTCCGAATTCAAGAATTCGGATTTTGAGAGGTTTTGTAACTCTTTGGGTTTAGAGCATCAGTTTTCTTCCCCCTACACACCGCCACAAAATGGTGTTGTAGAGAGGAAGAATCGGACCCTTGTTGAGATGGCCAGGACGATGCTTGATGAGCATAGGACTCCTAGGCGATATTGGGCCGAAGCTATGAGCACTGCATGCTACATTTCCAATCGCATTTTTCTCCGCTTTCTTGAAAAAGACTTCTTATGAGTTGCGTTTTGGAAAACTACCCAAGGTGAGTTATTTTCGAGTTTTTGGTTGCCATTGTTTTATACTCAAAAAGGGCACTTGGACAAGTTTGAGTCTCGTTCTTCTGACGGTGTTTTTTGGGTTATGGCACTCACACTCGAGCTTATCGTGTACTTAACCTTGACACTAACCGAGTCATGGAACATCCGATGTCACCTTCGACGAGACCATGGTTTTGTCCTTCTTCTCACTTTGAGCGTCAGGCAGATTCATGAGGTTGGCGAGCCTCTTTTGATGATGATGAAGAAGGTGCTGAAGGCTAGATGACCCAGCACCTCCTCCCCTGCAGTGCCGCAAGAGCGGCTTCTACGACGACTCAAACACCCCGACACCTCTTCTTCCGGGGGCCGTGGGATCCGCCACCCCGAGCAGTACATTTGTAACCCGGGGCACCAGCTGCATTGAGGGGGAGGCTACTTCAGCTCGGGAGGCGCCCAGCCAACGACACACGCGCCAGCACCATCCCTCCTCTAGGCAGATGAGGCTCAACATCGACGAACGAGTCTCGGGTCCAGGTCACAGCCAGGGCAAATCTCCACTTCCGCTCATTCTGCTTTTGTTGCTAATTTTGGAGCCCCGAGATGTGTGTACACGCTTTGACGGTATCGGATTGGGTCTGCCATGCGAGGAGTTAGAAAATTTTTGGGACGAATCGGGGTTTGGTTTCTAGGTTCCACCGACCTCCACCTTAGTGTAAGCCTATTGGGACAAAATGGGTTTTTCAAAAACAAGCAAGGAGAGGATGGCCACTTGTTAAAACAAGGCCAGGCTTGTACAAAGGGTTATGCAGAAGGAGGATGACTATGTGACAGAACCGACCAATTTATACCAGATTAAGCACCGAATCGCTGCTTGCGCAGAGACTACAAGTACTTAAGCTCGTATAAACCCGGTAGTCCGGAAATCTCGAAGGATTTCAAGTCATTCAACTTTAACCAAGATCGTAATAGATTAGCGTACATGCCCCACGATCCACATTCAGTTCGCATATAGTTCAAATACATCGGAGTTCAATAGTTATTACAAACCATAGTTTAAATTCAAAAGCGGAAGCAACATAGTTTTGAAACACAAGTCCGTAGTTCACAATACGGTGCCATATGCCTGATCAGTCCACAAAAGCATCAGGAAGATAAGGATTGACCATGCCCATGGTCTAGTCACTGCCCTCGACGGATACAGACAGTTCTCGCAATAGCCGAAGAAGCATTGCCCATCTGCAACAACAAGGGATAAAACCCTGAGTACGAGAAGGTACTCAGCTAGACTTACCCGTCATAAACCAGAAATAACACCCAAGGATTATGCAAGGCTGTATCTGGGGTTGGCCACACTTACCTTTTTGCATAAAAGCATTTTATTATTAAATAATCATCATTAGAGTATTAGCAGTCACTTTTATGTAATCAGCCTGATTATCTAGATTTGCACCTGATCTAGAGCAAACACTTGACTACTTAATCAAGCAAGAGTGACTATTTCATTAATAGCCTTTCAGATTCACCAACCATAACTATCATTAATTCCATATATTACTACGGTAACACATGCTCAGTCAAGTTACTCACTAACCAGGAGCGATGGCGATTATAATCGATTCCTACCAGCTGGGGACAAAATGTCGCACACTCACTCGCCCGACACACCCTGCCAGGTGGCCGTTGGCGACCACTTCAGGAGGTTCGAGAACCCAAATCGCGGGACGGCCATGGACCCTTCTACACCGAGGGTTATCTCAATGCCAGGTCGCTCAAGCTATTAACTGCCCACGGTCATGCCAGGTCGATCAGGCCCTGCCTGCCCTCGGACCATGCCAGGTCGATCAGAATAGTTGCCCACGGTACATGTAAGGCCCTGGGTGTTAGGCGTCAACGTCTCCATCACCGGCTCGAAAAACCTTACTCGGCTTCACGGGAGGTACTCCGACCTACTCCGTTAAGTGATTGACGCGTTCAAAATGACTGAGGTGTGCCTTCGTCGGGTCCTAATCGACACAGACGGGAGACTACTAGCACACAGAACCCGTGTCCTGCTGCTCCTACATCCCGCCCGGTCTCAGATTAATTATCCCATGGTTATTTCCACGATAGCACGAGGCTAAACATGTTTAGTATCCACCTATATGCGGGAGACAGGAAATCACCCGACTTTTACCGGTCTAAGCAGGGCTAAGCATAAACGAGCCTAGACTTATCAGGGATACAAGGTAATATTTGCAGGTGGACAAGGATATTAATTAATGCAGCAACGGTATCACACAACTCCTATAACCTAATACTAATGCAACAATCATATCAGGTTAACTTGTAAACGGTAATTTGCAAACCGTAGGAGAAATGCTCCGGGGCTTGCCTCGCTCGAAGTCGGCGGGGCGGTGATCACGGCACTCCGGCAGATCTTCCGCGTCTCCTTCCGGAATCCTCTCCTCGGGTGTCTCCTCCTGACGCTGCTCCTCCGGCGTCTCCTGGGCTTCCACTACCGATCCTGCATGATGCGGTACATGAATGAATAACATGAATGCACATGAGATGCATGGTGATGCAACATGGAGTAACAATTCAGGAGATAAGCACATGTCATCTACTGTTACTACTCACTTACTTATTTAACATACTACTTACTAAGTCTTGTTGTCACCACATCAAAGTTGCTTAACGGGTTTATTACCCTCTACTTATTTGTAGAATTAAATCTAGTTAAGTAGGCCTATAACAGTAACCTATCCTAGACAGCTTCACAAAAATCTATAAAAATTACTGGAGATTTACAACACTTAATCTAATCCTCTGTCCAATTTCAAATTTCACCCCATTTGGACCTAGACTCTACCCCCTATGAAAAAGACAAATCTATCATGAAAAGGTGCTTTGAACTACACCCCCTTGCACAAAGTATCAAACAACAAATTTCATAATTTTCTTCTGAACTTCTTAGCACAAGAGCAGTCAGTAAAAATTACCAAGCTCATACTCTTCATATTTCAATTACTACAAAATAAACAAGAAAACAGCATTTAATCATTTTAATTACTACTGCCAAATTATTTCACAGAGCATCCTCATTTTACATTTTTCCCAGAAACTATTCCTCAACACAAACCTAACAAAACAAGAATCACATTTTTCTGATAAATACAATTTACTATGCATTTAACAAGATTTCAGCCTAAACATGAATTAAATATAACTACACAGAAAATCACCACAAACTGGACATATTATATTTTTCATGCATAGACCTCAACATAACAAACCTAACAAAACTTGTTTCACACCTTCTTAGCATTTATATTTAGCAAGATATGAATTAAACAAGCATTACAACAATTTCTGAAACTATTTAACAAAACCTGAAAAATTCAAACAAACTGCTAACTGCTACGGTACCCGAACTAGTGCACACAGACAACACCAGCTCGCTGACACGCGGGTCCCCGAGTCAAACTGTCCCCACCTGTCATCCCCACCAGACAGGGAGGAGTTGACCACGGCGGAGCTCACCGACGGCGAACTCCCCGGCGAAACCACCCCACCGGCGGACTCCCCTCAACCTTCCGCACCCGTCGGTACCCTCGGCTGGCCCAGCACACACGCGGATCGAGCTCGCCGACGGCGATGGCGGACACGGCGGCGCGGGCGAGCTACGCCGGCCGGCTCCGGCCACGACGGGCTCATCCGACCCTCGAGATCTACTCCGGCGACCTTCATAACCCTAGCCCAGGGCTCGGAAGCCAGGCGCAAGCTTCGAGCACCCATGTCCACGGCGGTGCCACTCCGGCGACCTTGGCAAGCGGCGGACGACGGCGTACTCGCGCTTCCGACCCTAATCGGCCTAACCGTCACCACCACTAGCTCCAGCATACCGAGGCGATTCAAGAACGCTAGCTAGGGCAGATGGTTGAGCTCGGGAAGAGGGTTGGCCACGGCGGACCGAGCGCGCCGGCCATGGCGGTCATGGCGGACGGCGGCGTTCCGCGGGCTCCTAACCCTAATCGGCTAACCATCACCCTCTACCTCCTCCTCGGACCTCACTAACCCCTAACGAGCGCTAGGGTGACACGGAACCACGGGACGGAGGCCGGCCACGGCGAACCGAGCTCGGCGGTCATGGCGGCCATGGCGGCGACTCGTCCCGGGGCTTACCTAGGGCTTCCTACAGGGTGCTAAGGGCACGGGGTGCGGGGGCTCACGGCGAGGCTTGGCAGCTGGTTGGGTGGACGGTGCGGGGCGCGGACGGCGGCGAACGGCGGCGCGCTCGCAGCTTTTCCCCTTTCTCCCCGCTCGGGCTCCGGCGAGAGGAACAAGAGGGAGAGAGAGACAGAATGGAGGAGGAGGGCGCGGCTTCGGGCAGCGGGGCGAGCGGCAGCTTATGCTTGCCACGCCGCGCGCGACGCTGCGTCCCCGGCCGGAACGCGCCACGCGGCGAGCGAGCTCTGCGCGCGGTCGGCCACGACCGGCGATTCAAACTGAATCGCCCGATTCAGTTAACGATGGCCGACTGACGGCCGAACTTTGAGCGCGATTAACTCCTAATCCATTTGATGAAACGCTAAACCACTTGCTCCTTTACTTAGAGCTACATGTCAGCTACAACTTTGGTTACAAGATTGGTCTCTGGTTCGGCCTAGATTGCTCCCGAAAAGCTCCAAAGTTGGCTCCACGAAACTGTTTGGTCAGTTAGAGACTTAGAAAATTTTCTAAGTCTAAACTCCCTCAAATCTGCCTTGTGGGTCCTAAAACACCTTGTTAAACCCATTTTCATGGTTTGGGCCTTAAACAACTTTTGTTCTACTCTAAATTCTACACACTTTTGGTTAAGGGCCCACAGCCATGCAAAGCTTCTATCAAGAAGGTCTTAGTTAGTCAAACAAAAGGACTCCTAGGGCTCTATCAAGGCAACTAGGGTTAGAGACTTGGTTAGCCAACATGACCAACATAAACCTAGCTTCATTTTGACTCCCCAACAAGGTTCAACTACTTAGAAGACTTAAGCACTCCACTAACAAGACAAACAAGCATTCCAACAAGCAGAGCATCATATGAGCATACATGAAATGACACTTAAAAGAAAGAATGCAACATGAGAGGATGATGCTTTATGCTCATGAGATGTCAAGTTATGCATTTAGGGTTGCTTAACACCTAGGGTGTTACAGCCCTCCCCTCCTTAAAGGAATCTCGTCCCGAGATTAAGTTACTAACCATTTTTTTAAAGAAGTGGGGATATACTTCTCTTAGATAATCTTCTGTTTCCCAAGTGGCATCTCGATCATCTTGCTCACTCCAAGATACCTTATACTGCTTCACTATTCTTCCGCGAGTTATCCTTTCTTTTTCATCAAGCACTCGTTGCGGCTCTACTGAGTAAGTGAGGTCGGATTGTAACTTGATGTTGGCCGGTTGTACTTCCTCTTCTGGAACTCGAAGACATTTCTTTAATTGTGACACATGGAATACAGGGAATATAGCCTTTAAATGTTCAGGTAACTGTAGTTGATAAGCCACTTCTCCCTCCTTTCCATTATCCTGTAGGGTCCCACAAACCTTGGCGCTAACTTTCTTTTCACGCCAAAACGTCTAACTCCTTTCATGGGTGATACTTTCAAATACACATAGTCACCCACTTTGAATTCAAGCGGCCTTCTTCGCTTATCGGCATAGCTTTTCTGTCGGGACTGTGCCGCTGCGATATGTTGTTGAATTATTCTACTTGTTCTTCTGCTTCTTCTGCTTCCCTAACGAAGTCAATTCCATAGTAGCGAGTTCGACGTTCTCCTGGTTCACCCAACTCACTGGTGTTCTGCATCTCCTGCCATACAGAGCTTCGAAAGGTGCCATATGAATGCTTTCTTGATAACTGTTGTTGTAAGCAAATTCTGCTAATGGCAACCACTTCTCCCAAGATCCCTTTGCGGATATCACACATGCTCTCAACATATCTTCTAAAACCTGATTTACCCTTTCAGTTTGCCCTGAAGTCTGGGGATGGTAAGCTGAACTATGGATTAACTTAGTGCCTAACTCTTTTTGCAGTTTCTCCCAGAATGGTGCAGTAAACTGCGTTCCGCGATCCGAAACTATGACTTTGGGTATACCATGCAATCGGACAATCTGATTGATATAAATCTCTGCATAGTCTGGTGCTCGATAACAAGTTTTAACTGGTATGAAATGAGCGGTCTTGGTGAGACGGTCTACTATTACCCATATTGAATTGTTTCCCTTCTGAGTGGTAGGCAAACCGGTGATAAAATCCATACTCACTTCTTCCCACTTCCATTCAGGTATTGATAAAGGTTGAAGTGTTCCGGCTGGCTTCAGGTGAATGGCCTTCACTCGACAACACGTGTCGCATCTGGCTACATATGCGGCAATTTCCTTCTTCATTTTGGTCCACCAAAATCTGGACGCAAATCTTGATACATCTTAGTGCTCCCGGGATGGATAGACAATTTAGAAAGATGAGCCTCATCCATAATCTGATTTTTGAGTTCCCTATTCTGGGTACCACTAAGCGATTATCAAACCATAACACTCCCTTATCATCAACTCGGAAATGTTTTACGGTTCAGTGGCAGCTCTTAGCTTTTCCTTGATATAATAGATTCCCTTGTCTGTTTTCTGCCCTTCTAGAATCTGATCAACTAAGGTGCTCTGCAGCTCGATGTGACGCAGGATCACAGGGTGTACGAGACTAAACTCGTCCTTGGTTGTAACCTCAAGTTATTACAATGCGACTTCCGACTTAGTGCATCAGCAACCACATTTGCCTTTCCAGGGTGATAATGTATCTGCAAATTATAATCCTTAATCAACTCAAGCCATCTTCTCTGCCTCATATTCAGTTCAGGTTGAGTAAAGATATACTTGAGACTTTCACTTTGTGGTCCGTATACATGTTACAGACGTTACCAAGCAGATAATGTCTCCATATTTTAGAGCGTGTAACACAGCAAGCTAATTCCAAGTCATGCGTAGGATAACTAACTTCATGTTTTTCAACTGACGTGAAGCATAAGCAATCACTCTGCCTTCTTGCAAGAACCCAACCTAAACCAACTTTTGATGCGTCGCAGAAGACATCAAACGGCTTCTCGATATCGGTTGAGCTAAGACAGGGGCAGTGGTTAATAGTTTCCGCAAGGTACGGGAAAGCTGTTTCACACTTCTCTGTCCACCCAAACTTCTGATCCTTCTAAAGCAAACTTGTCATGGGCTTGGCAATCTGAGGGAAATCGGGAATGAAACGACGATAATACCTGCTAAACGAGAAAAGAAACGAAACTCCGAATCTCCCGAACTGAAGTTGAGCTTCCATTCCATTACTTCTTGGACTTTGCTAGGGTCCACAGAGATTCCTTCTTCTGACAGGATGTGACCAAGAAATTGTACTTGCTTCAACCAAAATTCACATTTGCTAAACTTAGCATAGAGTTTATGCTCTCGTAGCCTTGTCAAAACAATCCTCAATGTGTTTTGCATGGTCGTCCGGGTTCTCGAATAAACCAAAATATCATCAATAACACCACTACAAACTTATCTAGTTCTGGCATGAATACCGAGTTCATCAAACTCATAAAGTAAGCTGGAGCATTGTCAATCCAAAAGACATGACTAAATACTCGTATAGGCCATATCTGGTTGAAAAAGCAGTCTTTGGGATATCTTGTGGTCGGATTCTAATTTGATGATAGCCTGATCTCAGATCGATCTTGGAGAATACTTTGGCTGGATAACTGGTCAAACAAAATATCTATCCGTGGCAACGGATATTTTGTTCTTAACGGTCACGGCATTAAGCGGTCGATAATCCACACACATCCGCAGAGACTTGGTCCTTCTTTGACAAACAAAGCTGGACATCCCCACTCTGACACACTAGGTTGAATGAAACCCTTGTCCAAAAGTCCTTAATCTGCGTCTTGAGTTCAGCTAATTCATTGGGCGGCATACGATAAGGTCTTCTCGAGATCGGGCAGTCCCTGGTAACAGCTCAATGGTAAACTCTACAGCCCGCTGGGCGGTAAACCCGGCAACTCATCTGGAAAGACGCTGGGAAATCCCGAACAACTGGAATTTTGACAGGTCCTTATAGATAAGGTACAAGATAGATCACCAAATCAGCCCCTTGAGGAAGAGAGATACGTAAACTTGTTGTCCCTCCTTGGATCAGACAAGGTAAGAGTTCTCCTGCAGTGTCTAACACCGTTCCACATACTCATCCAACTCATTCCTAGGACTACATCCATACTGAGCCTGGCAAAACTACTAATTAGCCCCAAACTTATGCCCTCGATGTCGATGGTTGCATCACGGACCATTGCCTAGACAACACACTACTCCCACAGAGCTACGCGAAAACCCATAATCCATTTCAGACACCTCTTGATCATGCTTTGTGCAAATGCTTTACTCATGAACGAAATGCGAGATCCAGTATCAAACAAAACAACTGCAGGAGATGGTTAAAAGGAAACATACCAGCAGTACGGGTTCTCCAGCACGAGCTTCTTCAGCGGTCATGTTGTGCAGGCGTGCGGGGTAGTTGGCCTTGTTGCTTCTTTGGGTAGGGGCAGTATCTTGCGAAGTGCCCCTCTTGGTTGCAGTTGTAGCATGGTCCCCGAAACAAATGGTTTGTTCCCTGAAGAACTGCCTTGACCTCCACGAGCCTGAGCAGCAGCTATCTTGTATGGCTTCTGATTGCGCTGAGCTTGTGGCTGATTTTCTTCTGCGGCGGCCTAAAACGTGCACCCGGCGCTGGGGTCGATACAGATTTCGCTGAGCTGGTGGTCCTCTGGGTTGTGATGATCCTGATTCAAAGGTCCTCTTCCGGGCTTGCTAGCAGCATGCTTTGTTGTTATGATTTTCTTGATCAGACAGTCACTTATGAAGTCACTGAAATTGGTACGGGACGATGTACCCACTGACTTTCCCATTTTAGTATTCAAGCCTCTCTTGAAACTAGCAATTTCTAGCGTCTGTGTCAACGAAGTCTGGGACATATCGAGCCAGTGAATTGATATGTGATGATACTCCGTAACAGATCGAGTCCCCTGAGTCAGGTTCATGAACTCGGCCACCTTCATCTGGGTAAAACCGGCGGAATGTAATGACCTCGGACAGCAGCAGTAAACACCCTCAAGTGATGGGAACATTGGCAGGGTAGGTGGTGCGGTGATGTCCCCACCAAATCCGGGCTGGTCCCTGCAACTGGTGTGCGGCATATTCTGCTTTAGTTCTCTGTGAGCCTGAGCAAAACGAAACTTCTGCTCAGAGTATGCAGCCATTCTTCTGCCTCCAACGGTTCCGTAGCTTCCTTGAGATAGGCGGTTTAGTATCCAAGAAATCCTTGGAAAGAACTATATTGGTTTCGGCTCAGGGCGTTGATGTCCTGGGCAAGTTCTCCCTCAGCAAAGCTTCGATGTTGCGCTGGCTTCCAAGAAATTGAGCAAAAAGCTGCTCAGCCGTGGGGGTGGAGGAGGTGGTGGATTGCGGTTTTCTCTGGGGTCCTCATTTCCACCACTACCACCTGCTCCACTACGAGTTGTCGTCATCTGCATTAGGATAGTAAGCGACCATTAGGCGAAGTTGCAACTTGTAGAGAACAATAAATCAACCCACTGAAATTATTCGGAAAAAAAATCACCAAACAATGACAGAGGTACAATGAATTTCAATCCACATCGCATCAACACATAACAAGATCACTTAACACATATGCAAAAGATAACATATCATCCATAGCTTTGTCCATACATATGGGTCTTTCCAAGGTCTCTCACACATAAAATAAGTCTGCTACCCATGCTTACATACAGCCAACACACCAAAAGATCGGGCGTGCCAATACGCAAAAGACCATCTAGACGCTAAGCATACGATCTAGACTACTCTCTAGCGATCTCACCACGTCACCGTCCTCGCTAGACATATCTGAAGAACTACTGGAAGAACTACTCGGCTCCGGATCCTCCTGGGGAAAGATGGGGTTCCTTCATTTTCCTGCGATGGATCTCCTCGTGCAGACGATCGTGTAGTCCTGCAGGTGATGGAGTTGCAGCTCTAGGTCTCCCACTCGCAACCTCAGCAGCCTGTTCTCCTCTGAAACACGAATGCCCTCAACGCAAACTCCTCGAAGCGCCTCCTCAGTCTCCCTCATGACTAGGCCAAGAAAGTAGTCGACCCCTGCTGAATGGCAAGCGATGAGCAGTCTCCTGCTCCCTCTGAAGTGCCTGGTCTCTCTCTACTGTCAACTGAGCTAGCTGTGTAGTGAGGAGGTCTATCTCTGTAGCGTGCTCCTCCTGCCGGCGATGTTGTGCAGCCATCTCCTCGCTAAGAATATGATCCAGATGATCATAGCTGCGCCAGGCACCCGTAAGTAGCCATCAGAGCAGCCATCGCACTCCCTGCTGGTCCAGCACAATGCTCCCTCTCAAGAGAGCTAGCCTCAAGTACGGTAGCGCCTGGCTGACGCCACACTGCCTGGTAAGGATCTGTCGTCGGGAAGATACTGGCGGTAGCTTGGGCAACCACCTGGATGGTCCTCCATGATGTCCCGGAGAACTGTGTATGCGACCCTGTTGGCTGCATCCCAGGGGGTCCTCCCTGCAAAGCAAAACTCGACGGCACCAGACGTGATCCTGCTCATCGCGGTGGGTACGTCCACCTCCACCGTGTACACGTGACGATCCTCTGACAACTGCACCGGTGCCAGTCGTACTGCGGCTCCTGGCCCTCCTGATATCCGACCAGGTGCAGAACTCTCCAGAGGATATGTGGCATCCCAAATTCTCCCAAAAATCCTCTGATCCCTCATCGGTCCATGGCCCCAGCATGTAGTTAGGCCTTTTGCCTCCCGTGGACTTGCGAGCAGTGCGCTTGGTGCGTGCCATCTGTAAGAAGTGTACCCACACATAGATTTTTATTAGTCTGAGAACAACTTTTATTAGGAAAACGGGACGGAAACCATAAGGAAGGAAGTAAGATTAATGCAAGATTAAATGATCATGATGCATGCACGTTTCATACGTCCTCACTGCCTAACAATCTAACGGCTAGGCGGTGGCATACACGTTCACTCATAACGTTAACTAAACGGACTACACGTTCGCAAGTTAGCATACCTGCAGAAACTCACTTCAGCCCTCCCACAGTATGAACATCATGCACTGCTGAAATTTAAATCTAATACTCACTTAGGTGTACACCCGGTATACACGTAAACAGTATATGCACCCATCAGAAATTATTACTCCCACAATCATACTTTCACATATACTTGTGTGGAAAGGTATACGCGTCGGTATCATAAGCACTTCCCTAGATTGGCGGTTGTCCAATCATGCTCTCACAACTCTCATTACCTTTAACGTAGAGGCAATTGATCCATACATTACTATTCTGAGGAATAGCATCCATACAATTTCACCCTTGCCGTATGGACGACAGAATAAACAGAAAATAAGTATGATGCACGACCCCAAAGTTAGTACTTAAATAGCCACCTAAGTTCTATTGGGATAAGGACTTGATCAATGGCACACCTAAATTTTTATAAGAAGGGTTTTTCAGAACCTACTATAGCTACAAGTTTGACAATGGAAGAAATTTTATTTGAAAATACAGTTTTCAAATAGAATCATGAACAGTAACGCTAACCACGCTCCGATGCCAGCTGTGACAGAACCGACCAATTTATACCAGATTAAGCACCGAATCGCTGCTTGCGCAGAGACTACAAGTACTTAAGCTCGTATAAACCCGGTAGTCCGGAAATCTCGAAGGATTTCAAGTCATTCAACTTTAACCAAGATCGTAATAGATTAGCGTACATGCCCACGATCCACATTCAGTTCGCATATAGTTCAAATACATCGGAGTTCAATGTTATACAAACCATAGTTTAAATTCAAAAGCGGAAGCAACATAGTTTTGAAACACAAGTCCGTAGTTCACAATACGGTGCCATATGCTGATTAGTCACAAAAAGCATCAGGGAAGATAAGGATTGACCATGCCCATGGTCTAGTCACTGCCCTCGACGGGATACAGACAGTTCTCGCAATAGCCGAAGAAGCATTGCCCATCTGCAACAACAAGGGATAAACCCTGAGTACGAGAAGGTACTCAGCTAGACTTACCCGTCATAAACCAGAAATAAACAACCCCAGGATTATGCAAGGCTGTATCTGGGGTTGGCCACACTTACCTTTTTGCATAAAAGCATTTTATTATTAAATAATCATCATTAGAGTATTAGCAGTCACTTTTATGTAATCAGCCTGATTATCTAGATTTGCACCTGATCTAGAGCAAACACTTGACTACTTATCAAGCAAGAGTGACTATTTCATTAATAGCCTTTCAGATTCACCAACCATAACATCATTAATTCCATATATTACTACGGTAACACATGCTCAGTCAAGTTACTCACTAACCAGGAGCGATGGCGATTATAATCGATTCCTACCAGCTGGGGACAAAATGTCGCACACTCGCCCGACACACCCTGCCAGGTGGCCGTTGGCGACCACTTCAGGAGGTTCGAGAACCCAAATCGCGGGACGACCATGGACCCTTCTACACCGAGGGTTATCTCAATGCCAGGTCGCTCAAGCTATTAACTGCCCACGGTCATGCCAGGTCGATCAGGCCCTGCCTGCCCTCGGACCATGCCAGGTCGATCAGAATAGTTGCCCACGGTACATGTAAGGCCCTGGGTGTTAGGCGTCAACGTCTCCATCACCGGCTCGAAAAACCTTACTCGGCTTCACGGGAGGTACTCCGACCTACTCCGTTAAGTGATTGACGCGTTCAAAATGACTGAGGTGTGCCTTCGTCGGGTCCTAATCGACACAGACGGGAGACTACTAGCACACAGAACCCGTGTCCTGCTGCTCCTACATCCCGCCCGGTCTCAGATTAATTATCCCATGGTTATTCCACGATAGCACGAGGCTAAACATGTTTAGTATCCACCTATATGCGGGAGACAGGAAATCACCCGACTTTTAACGGTCTAAGCAGGGCTAAGCATAAACGAGCCTAGAGACAGGGATAAGGGATAACAAGGTAATATTTGCAGGTGGACAAGGATAATTAATTAATGCAGCAACGGTATCACACAACTCCTATAACCTAATGCAACAATCATATCAGGTTAACTTGTAAACGGTAATTTGCAAACCGTAGGAGAAATGCTCGGGGCTTGCCTCGCTCGAAGTCGGCGGGGCGGTGATCACGGCACTCCGGCAGATCTTCCGCGTCTCCTTCCGGAATCCTCTTCCTCGGGTGTCTCCTCCTGACGCTGCTCCTCCGGCGTCTCCTGGGCTTCCACTACCGATCCTGCATGATGCGGTACATGAATGAATAACATGAATGCACATGAGATGCATGGTGATGCAACATGGAGTAACAATTCAGGACATAAGCATATGTCATCTACTGTTACTCACTTACTTAATTTAACATACTACTTACTAAGTCTTGTTGTCACCACATCAAAGTTGCTTAACGGGTTTATTACCCCCTCTACTATTTGTAGAATTAATCTAGTTAAGGTAGGCCTATAACAGTAACCTATCCTAGACTGCTTCACAAAAATCTATAAAAATTACTGGAGATTTACAACACTTAATCTAATTCTCTGTCCAAATTTCACCCCATTTGGACCTAGACTCTACCCCCTATGAAAAAGACAAATTCTATCATGAACAGGTGCTTTGAACTACACCCCCTTGCACAAAGTATCAAACACAAATTTCATAATTTCTTCTGAACTTCTTAGCACAAGAGCAGTCAGTAAAAATTACCAAGCTCATACTCTTCATATTTTCAATTACTACAAAATAAACAAGAAAACAGCATTTAATCATTTTAATTACTACTGCCAATTATTTCACAGAGCATCCTCATTTTACATTTTCCCAGAAACTATTCCTCAACACAAACCTAACAAAACAAGAATCACATTTTTCCGAGATAAATACAATTACTATGCATTTAACAAGATTTCAGCCTAAACATGAATTAAATATAACTACACAGAAAATCACCACAAACTGGACATATTATATTTTTCATGCATAGACCTCAACATAACAAACCTAACAAAACTTGTTTCACCTTCTTAGCATTTGTATTTAGCAAGATATGAATTAAACAAGCATTACAACAATTTCTGAAAACTATTTAACAAAACCTGAAAAACATTCAAACAGAGAACTGCTACGGGTACCCGAACTAGTGCACACAGACAACACCAGGCTCGCTGACACGCGGGCCCTGAGTCAAACTGTCCCCACCTGTCATCCCCACCGGACAGGGGAGGAGTTGACCACGGCGGAGCTCACCGACGGCGAACTCCCCGGCGAAACCAACCCCACCGGCGGACTCCCCTCAACCTTCCGCACCCGTCGGTACCCTCGGCTGGCCCAGCACACACGCGGATCGAGCTCGCCGACGGCGATGGCGGACACGGCGGCGCGGGGCGAGCTACGCCGGCCGGCTCCGGCCACGACGGGCTCATCCGACCCTCGAGATCTACTCCGGCGACCTTCATAACCCTAGCCCAGGGCTCAGAAGCCAGGGCGCAAGCTTCGAGCACCCATGTCCACGGCGGTGTGCCACTCCGGCGACCTTGGCAAGCGGCGGACGATGGCGCACTCGCGCTTCCGGACCCTAATCGGCCTAACCGTCACCACCACGCTCCAGCATACCGAGGCGATTCAGAACGCTAGCTAGGGCAGATGGTTGAGCTCAGAAGAGGTTGGCCACGGCGGACCGAGCGCGCCGGCCATGGCGGTCATGGCGGACGGCGGCGTTCTCGCGGGCTCCTAACCCTAATCGGCTAAACCATCACCCTCTACTCCTCCTCGGACCTCACTAACCCTAACGAGCGCTAGGGTGACACGGAACCACGGGACGGAGGCCGGCCACGGCGAACGAGCTCGGCGGTCATGGCGGCCATGGCGGCGACTCGTCCGGGGCTTACCTAGGGCTTCCTACAGGGTGCTAAGGGTAGCACGGGGTGCGGGGGCTCACGGCGAGGCTTGGCAGCTGGTTGGGTGGACGGTGCGCGGCGGGACGGCGGCGAACGGCGGCGGCGCTCGCAGCTTTCCCCTTTCTCCCCGCTCGGGCTCCGGCGAGAGGAACAAGAGCGAGAGAGAGACAGAATGGAGGGAGGAGCGGCGCGGCTTCGGGCAGCGGGGCGAGAGGGCAGCTTATGCTTGCCACGCCGCGCGCGGACGCTGCGTCCCCGGCCGGAACGCGCCACGCGGCGAGCGAGCTCTGCGCGCGGTCGGCCACGACGGCTGATTCAAACTGAATCGCCCGATTCAGTTAACGATGGCCGACTGACGGCCGAACTTTGAGCGCGATTAACTCCTAATCCATTTGATGAAACGCTAAACCACTTGCTCCTTTACTTAGAGCTACATGTCAGCTACAACTTTGGTTACAAGATTGGTCTCTGGTTCGGCCTAGATTGCTCCCGAGAAAGCTCCAAAGTTGGCTCCACGAAACTGTTTTGGTCAGTTAGAGACTTGGAAAATTTTCTAAGTCTAAACTCTCTCAAATCTGCCTTGTGGGTCCTAAAACACCTTGTTAAACCCATTTCATGGTTGGGCCTTAAACAACTTTTGTTCTACTCTAAATTCTACACACTTTGGTTAAGGGCCCACAGCCATGCAAAGCTTCTATCAAGAAAGGTCTTAGTTAGTCAAAACAAAAGGACTCCTAGGGCTCTATCAAGGCAACTAGGGTTAGAGATTGGTTAGCCAAATGACCAACATAAACCTAGCTTCATTTTGACTCCCCAACAAGGTTCAACTGCTTAGAAGACTTAAGCACTCCACTAACAAGACAAACAAGCATTCCAACAAGCAGAGCATCATATGAGCATACATGAAATGACACTTAAAACGAAAGAATGCAACATGAGAGGATGATGCTTTATGCTCATGAGATGTTAAGTTATGCATTTAGGGTTGCTTAACACCTAGGGTGTTACAGACTATGAGGGACTTTTGCTCCTGTAGCTCGTTTGAGGCTATTAGGATACTTTGGCTTTTGCCGCATCCAAAGGTTTTAAAACTCTTTCAAATGGATGTCAAGAGTGCCTTCTGAAACGGCTACATAGAAGAGGAAGTGTATGTTGAGCAACCCCCCGGTTTTGAAAATCCCAAGTTTCCAAACCATTTTTAAACTCCACAAGCTTTATATGGTTTGAAACAAGCCCTAGAGCCTGGTATGATAGGTTGAAAACTTTTTGCTTGCTAAGGGTTTTAAAATGGGAGTGTAGATAAAACGCTCTTTCTACTCAAGCAAGGCAAAGACACTCTCTTGGTCCAGATTTACGTGGATGATATCATTTTCGGTGGTTCTTCTCACGCTTTGGTTGCCAAGTTTGCAGATACTATGAGCAGGGAGTTCGAGATGAGCATGATGGGCGAGCTGACATTCTTTCTCGGGTTGCAAAATTAAGCAATCCCGACAGGGGACGTTTGTGCACAGGGCAAGTACACCAAGGACTTGCTGCTGAAGCGGTTCGATATGGGTGAGGCCAAGCCTCTTCCAACACCCATGTCGACGACGACTGCCCTGGATGCGGATGTGGATGGAGAAGCAGTGGACCAGAAGGAGTACCGCAGCATGATCGGGTCGCTCCTCTACCTGACGGCGACACGCCCGGACATCCAGTTCGCGGTGTGTCTGTGTGTGCGCGCTTTCAGGCGTCGCCGCGCACCTCTCACCGTCAGGCGGTGAAGCGGATTTTCAGGTACCTTCGTTTCACGCCTGAGTTCAGGATTTGGTATTCTGCTTCCTCCACCCTCTCCCTTGCGGTTATTCGGATGCCGATTTTGCTGGTTGCCGTATTGAGCGCAAGTCCACTTCTGGGACTTGCCAATTTATTGGTTCTTCTCTTGTTTCGTGGTCTTCTCGCAAGCAGTCTAGTGTCGCTCAGTCCACTACAGAGGCTGAATATGTTGCTGCGGCTAGCTGCTGTTCCCAGTTGCTTTGGATGATGGCCACTTTGCGTGATTTTGGTCTGAGCTTTTCTCGCGTGCCTTTGCTTTGTGACAGCACGAGTGCCATTAGCGTTGCTAAGAACCCTGTGCTTCACTCGAAGACCAAACACATTGATGTGCGCTTTCATTTTCTGCAAGACCACCAGAGAAGGGTGATATCGATCTTCGCCATGTCGATACTCATCATCAACTGGCTGAATTTTCACCAAGCCTTTAGACGAATCAACCTTTAATCGGTTGAGGGGTGAGCTTGGTGTGTGTTTCCCCTTTTAGATGGGGGAAACATTGTGGATCTTGTATATTTGACTGACTCTTTTGTCTTTCTTTTCTTTTCATTTCAGCATACGCATTTACATTCTGAGCTTCATGTTTATAATCACTAGAATGTAACTATGCTCTATTTAGTATGCTCGATGCTTATATGGATGCTTGTAGCTTATGCTCTTCCTGATCACTAGTACATGTTATGAGCTGAGCTATTTTTGGAATGGTGAATTTACTTAATGTATATAAAATCTGAAAATGTTCACCATTGAGATATGCAACTAGCATGTGTAGGATGTGTTGAGTCCATTCATGCTTTTCATATATGCTAGGTTGCTATGTCTCCAGTTATGAGTCATTCACTTGCTTGGTCTGTTCATATCATGTTTAAAGTTTGAACCAAGTTTTACTGAATTGAAAAGATCGAGATGGGATTGCTTGTCAACACCTCACGGTATCGAGACTGTTTCTCATTGCACTTTGAGTTAAACTTGAGCCGTGTAGTGTATGACCGAAAACGTTGCTTTAAGCTTCTGATTGCATATGCATAGGCTTCGCACGGTTGAAAAGTTAGGCAAAGACAAGCTTTCAACCCTCGCAATCACATGCTGAAATTAAACTTGTGTAATTCAACCTCTCGGCAAACACATGCTGACAATTCAACTTGTGAATGTTCACCGCTGCAACTCCGATATAAAAATGAAATCAAAGTATATGCTTCATTCCTAGCATGATGCATTGAACTTTGCTAGGGGTTAGTTCACCTTGTATACATGTTTAGCACTTGTTTGGATTCCTGTCTATACATGGGTAGTGCTATTTTGATGGTGACTATCTTTTTGGCTAAAGACTGCTCACATGCTCATATGTTCATATTTCGTATGTGGATCAGTTTGAGCCTTCGCTATTTGAGTGCTTAGTTGAGTCATTGGAGTTATATTGTTTAGAGCATTCTTGGCACTCTTTTGATTATATGCCTGAAGCTGCTAACTTGCATTTCTGACTTCATATGCATGTTGGAAGGAGGAGTTTCTTGCCTTGATGACTTTTCTTGATTAGTGCATTTTCAACTAAGGGGGAGAAATTGCAAATCATATGTCTCCTGGATGTTCAACTAAAGGGGGAGTTTTCGTCAAGGGGGAGAATTTCAAATCTTTGTGCTCTTCTCATGTTGGACCTAAGGGGGTTTTTCTAGTTGCTTGCACTTGTCGAGGGGGAGTTGCTATCGTGTGTTGAGCTTTGCCTCTGTCTTGAGGAACTAGCAACACATTTTCAGGGCATTTTGTCTTCGATTGGTTCTCTTTTAGTTTGGAGTCATTCCAATTGGTTCGGAGCGTGCTGGCCGAAGGCATTGGTTTCGAGCTTTCTTTGCTAGTTGTGTTGAGCCTCTGTGCCTCTATCTTGAGGGACTAGCATTTTGCTTCGATTTTCATTCGGCTTCAATTGGTTTGAGCTCTTTTCTCTGGAGTTTCCAATTGCTATCTGCTAGCGGTGTTGAGCCTGTTCTACCTCTTCTTGAGGGCTAGCTTTGCTTTACTTGGTTGCATCGAGCCGTTTGCCCATGTCTTTGGGGACCAAGTTCTTTCGCTCTTTCCACTTGACCTTCTTCGGCTTTGCTATGCTCTTGGGTCATTTGGTTGAGTTTTCTCCTTCTCCTTCCTCCTTCTTCCTATTCTTCTTTTCATTATGATTTGTGTGAGTAGTTGACAATGCACTCATCAAGGGGAGATTGCGGATACATGGGTGTATGCCGGGTCTCTGAGTGTTGAGTGATTGTCAACTGTGATGATGCGCATGTTCTTTGGCTTGTGTTGTGCAGGTGTCGAGCCCGGATACAGTGATCAACGGCGAGGTGAGGTCAAGTTGAGACGTGCCGTGCTGACGGACCGGGTGCGGTGAAGGATGGGCGTGCCGTGCGGCGGACGTGCCATGCCGAGGTTACCGAGCGGTGAAGGGCGGACGTGAGGCTTCGACTGAGGGACCAGAGGCCCGAGGATCAGCTGTGGTGGCTGGCAGCCTGTGACGACGACAAGTGAAGAAATGCGGTCATGTGTTGCCTGAGTCGTAGACTCGGGGACACGTGTCGGTGGACGGGTTGCACGGGAGGTGCATCCCATCTACGACGTCGGTTTGGTGGTAGAGCCAGGGAAAACCATCGGATGGACGGTTTCCAGGTTTGGGCCTCAAAACCTGGCGTGGACGGTTTCCGAGTTTGGCCACAAAACTCGGGCTGAGGGTTTCCGAGTTTGGCCACAAAACTCGGGCTGAGGACGGTTTCCAGGTTTGGGCCTCAAAACCTGGGCGCTGAGGGTTTGCTGAGTTTGGCCTCAAAACTCAGAAGCTGGTGGGCTGGTTTCCCGGTTTGGGCCTCAAACCGGGGTTGGCTGGAAAAGGCTGGTTTCCCGGTTTGGGCCACAAAACCGGGGGTACAGAGCGAGGGCGGCACGTGGCGGCGATCCGGAGGTTGCGTCGAGGCAACGCTTCGGTTTGTGCGGGCGTGGCCGTCGGATACACCTACCATGAGTTGGTCCAGAATAACCCTAGGGTTTAGCTGGTTCGCTCTGTAATTAGAATAGAGAGGGGTAGAGTAGGAAATAGACTTAGGCTAGTAGTAGGATAAGTAGTAGGGAGACACCCTCCTCCTGTCTATCTCAGTTTTAGCCATCTCAGTCATTTGCTCTCTCGCACTTAGGGTTTCCTGCTCTCCCATCTTCTGCTGTAGCTAGCTGAGATCCGCAGAGAGACTTGTCTCTGTGTACTGTTGATGTTGAGGAAGTGAGACCGTAATCTCACTGTTGTGCAGTTCGTGGTTGTGATTCGCGTTTCATTCGTGTTCTTCGCGGAATCCTTTTCTCCACGATTTTCCCGTCGCTTGATCTCTTTGCTCGGTTCATCTTTTGCAAAACCGTTTGAACCAAGTTGTTCTAGATCGTGAGGCACTTCTTTCCACCGAAGGAATTCACCTCTAACCTCACGGTCTAGGAGATCGATCGATTTTTGTTTCGGGTCATGTTTTCTCCCTTCCCCCCGAAATTCTTCGATTCATCGATTTGGAGATAGGTTCGAGCCATGATTTCTTAGGGATAGCTCACTATACTCCTTTTGACTCTTCTCACCAAGTTTTGATCCCTAGAGGATTTGTTTCGGGTGAGATCGAGACGAATCGATGGACGAACAGTGCTGCTGCGGGGTGACCGGACGCTGACTCGGGACGACCGGACGCTAGGGCAGTGCGTCCGGTGGTTGAATGTCCACTGTGTCTGTCTGTGACTTGACCGGACGCTGGGTTTTTGGATTGACCGGACGCTCAGGATCTACTGTTCACGGTCTTTGTTCGTTTGATCGGACGCTCTGTGCATCGACCGGACGCTTGTCTCTGGTGAGTCCGGTCGGGAACAGTAAGGTCCCAGAACGATTTTCGCACGACCGGACGCGTCCGGTGCTCACTGACCGGACGCTGCCCAGAGTCCGGTCGTGACTGTTTTGCGCTGTTTCGTCTGCGGTTCGTTCGTTCGTTGTCGGATTTGATTTCCGTCTTTTGCGTTGGCTTTCTAGAGTTGTGTAGTGTCCCATTGTGCTTTTTGGAAGCATCCACCCTACATCTAGGGTCGTGGACATTAGCAAGCTCTAGGGTTTGTTTTTTTTTGGGGTGATTCTCGGGATAGTGGCTACTAGTTTCCGAAAGGAAATTTTGGAGCTCCCATTCACCCCCCCTCTGGTCGCTTTCTGGTTGCTTCTCGGTCCTTCAGACCCGTCCACTTTGGCTGAAACTTTCCCGCCATGTTGGCATTTTGCTTCCGAATAAGAACGAGGTCACCCTTCTTTAGTTCTTTGATTCTCACCTTTTTGTCTCTCCATTTTTTTGTTTCTTCTTGATACTTGCAAAGGTTGTGCACTACGTTGCATCTTGTTTCTTCGAGTAAGTCTTTGTCTAGCAGTTGGTTTTGTTCATCTGTTTCAATGGTTGTTCTGAGTGATCCATGCTTCAATTCTTCTCGTAAATAGCTTCTTCCCCAAACAGGAGCCTGAAAGGAGTGAATTTTGTGGCTCTGCATTCCGAGGTGTTATGGGACCTGGTGACCGAGGTTAGTTCTTCTGCCCACTTTCCCTTGGGCCTGCCTTGCAGTTTTTTTGGATATGGCTTGGAAAATTGTTGCATTGGCTCTTTCAACTAAGCCATTGGATTGAGGGTGGCGGACTGAGGCGAAGCACAAAACTGTTCCGATTTGTGCGCAGAATTCTTTGAAGACCTCGCTGTCAAACTGAGTGCCATTGTCGATAGTTAGGTATTTGGGGACCCCAAACCGACAAACTAATTGCTGCCAGAAAAACTTCTTCACGGCTAGGGAGGTGATGGAAGCCAACGGTCTAGTTTCAATCCACTTCGTGAAGTATTCCACGGCTACCACTGCGTAGCGGAGGTTTCCTGGAGCTGTTGGTAGTGGACCAACGAGATCCATTGCCCATCTTTGCAAAGGCCATGTTGGGCAAATCAGAGTTGTTGGAGCCCCTGGGGTGTTTGTGTTTTTGCCGTTAGTTGGCAACCCTCGCAACGTTTGACGATGCCTTCTGCATCTCTTAATGCTGTTGGCCAGTAGAAACCTTGTCGGAAGGCTTTGCCAACTAGCGCCCTCGGGCCGTTGTGTGAACCACAGATGCCTTCATGATAAGCTTGAGAATGTCATTTCCTTCAATCTGTGACACGCATTTGAGCCATGGCGAGGTTACCGAAGCTTTGAACAGAATGTTGTCCACAATTTTGTACCCTCGAACTCTTTGTTTTAGTCTGTTTTCTTGCTCTTTGGTCTCGGGTTCATGCAGCCAGTTGATATAGGCCATGATGGGTGCTCTCCAATCTTTGTTCTGGATTGCATTGATCAGCTTGGCATTCTTCTCGGAGGTTTCGAATGCTGATTGAGTTGCTACCTCATGAAACACGTCTTGCGGCAGCTGTAGCTGTTGTGCTGCTGCTTTAGCAAGGCTGTCTGCCTCGTTGTTTTCTGACCTTGGTATTGCTTTCACTGTTATGCCGAGGAAGAAAGATTCTAAACTTCGAACATACTGGAAGTATTTTTGGAGCTCTGGGTCTTTTGCTTTGTAATTTTTCTCGATGTGTCCTGCGATAACTTGGGAATCTGTGTTGATGACCGCCCTTCGGGCTGATAAGGATCGGAGCCTTGAGAGTGCTAGTATCACAGCTTCGTACTCTGCGGAGTTGTTTGTGCACTTGAAGTCGAGTTTTTTTGCGTATCTTAGCTTTGATCTAGATGGCGAAACTAGGATAGCCGAGGCTCCTGCTCCGGCAGCTCCCCAGGCTCCATCGACATACACTGTCCAAAACGGTTCTGATTGGGCTCCATCACTGCGAGGGTCTGGGGTCCATTCAGCTATAAAATCTGCTAGTGCCTGTGATTTGATCGCTGTTCTGCCCACGAAGGTTATGGTGTAGCTGTTGAGTTCAACTGCCCACTTTGCTATTCTTCCGACTGCCTCATTGTTTCTGAAAATGTTTTCGAGTGGGTATGCCAAGGTACGTGGATCTCGTGAGACTGGAAATAATGTTTTAGCTTTCTTGACGCCATGACCACGGCGTATGCTATCTTCTCGAGCTCTGAGTAGTTTCGTTTGGGACCCTCGAGGGTTTCTGATACATAGTAGATTGGGGCTTGATTGGTTCTGTTGTTCTTGTGTAACTCTTTGATTAGAACTGCGCTTGCTGCATGAGGCGAGGCTACGACATACAGCAGTAGCAGGTCCCCTTTCTTTGGGCTGGTTAAGACAGTTAAGTTGGTGAGATACTTTTTCAAATCCTCGAAAGCTTTCTGCTGCCGAGGTCCCCAATTGAATGGTGTTGTGTCTCTCAATGTTTCGAAGAAAGGTAACCCTCGCTCAGCGGACCTGGAGATGAACCTGCTGAGTGCTGCTAAGCGGCCTGTCAAACGTTGAGCTGTTTGTTTGGTTGTTGGTGGTTCCATATTGATGATGGCATCAATTTTTTGGGGTTGGCTTCAATTCCCCTTGCTGAGACGATGCAGCCTAGCAGTTTTCCTTCGCCTACCCCGAAAACACATTTTTCGGGGTTTAATTTAAGTTCGGCGGACCGAAGGTTGTTGAACACTCTTGCCAAGTCTGATATGTGATTTTCTTTTAGCTCGCTTTGGACAATCAAATCATCAACGTAGGCAGAGATGGCATGTTCATCTTTGAAGACTTCAGATGTCATGCGAGTGAAGGTTGATCCTGCATTTCTGAGGCCTTCTGCCATTCTTCGAAAGCAAAAAGTGCCCGAAGGTGTAATGAAGCTTGTTTTTTCCTCATCTTCTTCGTTCATCCAGATCTGGTGGTACCCTAAAAAACAGTCGAGGAGAGAAAGCATTTGGCAACCAGCTGCTCTGTCGACTAAGGTGCTTATGTTAGGCAGGGGAAAGTCATCCTTCGGACAGGCTTTGTTCAGGCATGTGAAATCTACACACATTCTCCATTTCTTGTTCTTCTTCTGAACTAGGACCACGTTTGAGAGCCATGTTGGATATTTGACTGGGCGGATGACGCCTGCGTCCAAAAGTCTTTTTACCTTTGCCTTCGCTGCCTCTTTCCTTTCTTCTGACATTTTGCAAAGCTTTTGCTTAACTGGGCGATAGCCCGGTTTGATGTTTAGGCTGTGCTCTATCAAAGTTCTGTTTACCCCTTTTAGGTCCTCTGCGGACCAAGCGAAGGTGTCAGAGTTTTCCTTGAGGAAAAAGACGAGTTCGTTTTCTGATTAGGGGTCTAGATTGCCTGAGATAAACACTTTCCTTTCGGTGTTGCTCTCAAAGAGTTGGACTTGTTTAGTCTCTTCTTTGGGTGATGATTTTACTCTGTCGATGCATACTTCGCCTTCGTCGCTGAGGTTTGTAGCTCGAGGCTTTGACAAATTGTGGACATTGCGTTGCACCGGTGCTACTGTTCCTTCAGCTTCTCTTGCAATGTCTTGGTCTCCGTATACTGCAACGACCCCCTTCGGAGCAGGAAGCTTCATGCAGAGGTATGCAGGGTGGATTACAGCATTGAATGCATTGGTGATGCCTCGGCCGAATATTGCATTGTAAGGATAGAACATGTCAACCACGTCGAAGGTTATGTGCTCAGTTCTGCAGTTCTGCTGATCTCTGAAGGTAACGGGCAGAGATATTTTTCCAACGGCTCTTACTTGTTGCCCGCCGAAACCGTATAGTGGGTTGTCGGAGGGTTGCAAGAGGTTTCTGTCAAGCTTCATGCCTGTCGAAGGTTGTGGCGAACAGGATGTCTGCGGAGCTTCCTGTATCGACGGAATTTTAGTGACTGTCCACCCTGCTAAGTTAGTCTCGATCACCATTGCATCAGTGTGAGGGTAATCCCTTAACCTCATGTCACTAGAATCGAAGGTTATTGGGATGTGAGACCATCGGTCGAATTTGTGCGGTCCTTCGACGACTACATGATGTACTCTTCTAGCATGTTCTTTCTTTTGCCTCTTGTTGCCGTGATCTTCGTTCGAGCCTCCGATGATGGCTAGGATAACACCGAAGGTTGATGTTGGGTGTTGATGGTGTTTGGGTTTGGGTTTTGGGGTTTGGGTCGTGGTTGTTTGCGGGTTGGGGCTGGTATGCGGTGGTCTTTGGTATTGGTGTGGGGTGGTGTAAAGCGTTGCTCGCTGTTGGTTGATTTGGGTTGAGAGGGTTGTCGGGTATGTGACAGTGTATGGTGTGTTTTGGCGTTGAGGGATAGAGGTGGCTGATATGGGGTGTGGTTGTAGTGTGGGTGTTGAGCGTAGAATGTTGGTGCGAAGGTAAGCTGTAGTTTATGGGGTGTGTACTGGTAAGGAAGGTGGGTTGGGTTGAAGTTTGGCTTTCTGGTATGATTGATGGTTCTGTTTTCTATTGATGAGGTTGTTTTGATTCCTGGTACTCTCTTTCCTTTGGCGAAGCACTCACATTACTTGTGTGTGGCCCCTTTCCTTGGCCACAGAAATGACAGTACATTTTGACCGGGTCCCTCTGTTGTGGTCTTTGGTCAGGCGGGGGGTGGAAATCCATGTGGGTTTTGGTTGCTCGAAGGCTGAGTGCCCTTTCTGTGGTCTTCGAGTGGATTTGCCTTGTTGATCGCTCCAATGTTGCTCTGATCTTGGCGAGGGTTGTTCTCTCTCGCTTGGGGCCTCAGCTGTGGTTTCTGCTTACCTTCGAGCATCGGACTTTTCCCGGAATAAGTAACCATGTCCGCTCTACAGTATCTTTCCATTGTATCATGAAGCTCTTCGATTGTGTTTGATGGTTTTCTGGCGAACTTTGAGGAACATGGGCCTGGACGCAGGCCGCTGACTACAGCGAGGATCACGGCTCATCGGATATCCCCGGAGTTCTTGCTCTAATCTGGATGAACCTTCGCCAGTAGTCTTGCAGCGGTTTGCGCACTTCTTGTTTGCAATTGAACAGCTCGATGGGGTTTAATGGGGCTGCTGTGATGCCCTTGAAGTTTGTGCAGAGTGTCTCTGAGGTTGGCCCAGGAATCCACTGTTCCGGGGCGAAGGTTGTTGTACCAAGTCTGCGCGATGTCACGAAGGATGATTACGAAAGACTTCGCCATTGCTGATTCATCTCCTCCTGCCTGCGGCGTGCCTGCTTCAACTCATTATGAATTGGCGAGGGTCAGTGAGTCCGTCATAACGGGGCAGATTTTGTGGATTGTAGCATGGTGGCCAGGGTTGAGTTTGCCGTATTTGGGAGAGTGGTGACTCTTGGGTCTAGGGCATCTGGTGTTGTTGGGCCCTTCGCTGAATGCGAAGGTTTGGCTCTCGCTCTTATGGTATAGCTGGCGAAAATTTGGTGGTGGTGGGGGTGGTGGAGGTTGACAGGCACCAACTCCTCATTCCCCTCTTGACGGGGCGACATTTCTCTACCATTCCAACCCTCGGCTTCGGCTTCAGCTGCCGCGAGGGACTCTTCCATTCGGCGAAGCTGTTTCCTTGCTTCATCTGCCTTTTGCCTGATAGCGCGCAGCCGGTTGTGTCTTTCAAGCTGGTCTAGGCGCCTTTTCTTCTCCTGCAACTCAGCTTGGAGCCTGTCCAAGGCCTCGAGACCCAACTCCTCTTCATCTCCTCTTCCACCCCCTCCGGAGGTGTGTGGGTGCGGCTATGATACTAGCCGAGTGTGAGGCCCCGGGACCTCTGTCCCTGGGGTGACTTCTTCTTCTTCCGAAGGTTCCACATTTTCTTCTACAGGTTGGACCGTCACCGCAGCTCTGGTTGTGCGGTTGTCTCTGGTTGAGGATGCTCTTCTATTTCCTGCCATTACGAACTCCGGTCCCCACGGACGGCGCCAAACTATTGATAACACACTTGCCTTACCTCCGCACACGTGCAGGGGGGGTGGCAAAGGTGGCCAATCGTCGGAACCGAGCGAAGGTATAAAGGAAACAGGAATGATGATGCAGTGGCTCTATTCCCAAAAAATCGTCTCAATTACACTGTTCACCCCCCGGTATTTATAGGGGATATCAAAGGGCACTGACCAAATTACAAAAGGGTACAAGAAAGATTCCTCTGCGCCATACAACGGAAGGGCAGAATCGTACAAACACAGATGCCAAAGAAAACCCTAGCTTGCCTCCCTCATGTCCGCCACCACCTGGCTTGCGCCCACCTTCGCAGGGACGCAAAGGTTATCTTCTCAGCTTCATCAGACGCAAAGCATGTGTTCGCTTGCCACCCGTTGAGCTTGACCCCCCCCCCTTCTGAAGGTGCGCGGCGCGTGCGGGGGTTCGTTCTTTGTTCTTCCCATGCTTCTCTCCTGTAAGAACCGTAAGATAAGACGACCTGAAAACCAAATTGGTGTCTGAGGGTTAGAAAACAGGACCCGAAGGGGCTTATGAAGCGACGAGGGTTCCCTTAAGGGAAAGCGGGGCATTAGCTAAGGTTGCTCCCTGACACAGCCTGCGCGACGACACTGCCGAGGGTTCTTTTCCCCCAACACCGGCGATTCAGGCGGTTGTTGTGAAACCGCGAGAACCGGGCCTGGCGAGGGCGAGCTCGTCATCTCCAAGTACCTCCAACTGCTCCTCCGTGACTGTATGCAAAGAAGACAAAGCAAAAAGAGGAGGTGAAGCGTTAGCAGAGAAGGTCGATCCACCCATGCCTGAGACCAAAGCCATGGAATGTGAAGATGGGTTCTTCAGCTTGGCCTGAGTCAGGTGATCGATCTCGGTGGACTTGAGCTTGCTAAATAGCTGGTCCACGGTGAGGGTGTCATAGGATGGAGACTCTATGATGGTCGACACCTTCACCTCCCATACCCTCCGATCCAGGGCGTAAAGCAACTTGAGAGCCCTCTCATGATCGTCATAGGGTAGGTTGGCCCGATTGGCGCGCATCTTGTTCACAATTGTTTGGAAACGAGCGAACATAGCGTCAATCGTCTCTCCCTCCAACTGAACAAAGTTCTCGTACTCGTGCTTGTACGTCTCAAAGAGTCTGGTCTTGACCTGAACGGTCCCCTCGTGATAGCTCTGAAGCTTCACCCAGATCTCTCGTGCCGTCTCAAGCTCGGAGACACGCTCGAACTCAGGAAGGGAGATATTGCCCAAAAGAGCGTTACGAGCCTTCGAGTTGGCCTCGTGCTGGTCAATCTGGATCTGACCCACACGAGCCGGAAGGACCTCGTACTCAGCAATCTCACATATTTCCCAAACGGAAGAACTGATGCTGTTGAGATAAGCACGCATCCGTATCTTCCAGTAGGCATAGTTCGTTCCATCGAACCAAGGAGCCTTGTCGTTCCCTCGTTCCATGTCGCCCTTAGGATCCGAAACCGATTAAGGTAGAGAAGATCCTTAACCGGCTCTGATACCAATTGAAGGACCGGATTGGCGACCAGAGGGGGGGTGAATGGGAGCCTCAAATTCAACTTGTGAATAGAATGGCCCTTGTCCCAGAAAATCACCCCGAAAGCTAAAACTCAAAACGACCGAAGAGTTCACGACCTACAAGTAGGTGGATACCTTAGGAGATGTCCTAGTGGTACAGCGGAACCCCCAGAAAAACACCGAAACCAACTGCCAAAGCCTCGGAGCAAAACTGCACAAGCTGCAGATTCGCGGACTGTCCGGGGTCAGAGTCCCGGACTGTCCGCCGTTAAGTCCTGGACTGTCCGCAACTGGGAGCCGGACTGTCCGCCGGCCAAAACACAGAAACCAAACAGTGTTGCAAGTCTGCTGGACAAGTCCCGGACTGTCCGCGGGTTTGTACCGCGGACTGTCCGCGGGTTTGTACCGCGGACTGTCCGCCGTTCACTTCACAGTGAACAGTTAGGGGGCTGCGCCTGACTGACCTAGCCAAGACCCGATGCGCGGACTGTCCGCCGTCAGGGCGCGGACTGTCCGCCAACACCCAGAAAGCACAAAACTGCTCGGGTTCAAAACTAAATTTGAATCGATCTCAACCAAATTGAAAGGGACTTCGATCAAACTCCTCCCAGGTGTTCCTCTATGTATTGGGGTGCTAATCCTAAGAAATCATCACACCAAACCAAGTCAATTGAGAGAAATTTGAAGAACACCGGAAAGGGGGAAAGAATGAAGAACGAACGCGAAATCGGCCTGATCTATGGAATAGAGAGGTGGGGGGAGAAATCCTTCAGTGGAAAGAAGGGCCTCACGACCAAGAACAAAATGATTCAAGTGGAATCAAAAACCATCTCGCGAAGAGGGAGAACGAAGCAAATCTCCGGGAGATGAAAAACAGAAACGCGAAGAACACCAACTCAAAACACGAATCGATCCGGAATTTCAGCCGTGTGGCTACCACACGAGACAATCGTGAGATTACAGTCTCACTTCCTGAAGTTCCCAAAACATAGAGACAAGATTGAGTCTTTCCTGTGGATCGCTAGAAGCGAGGTATGATTAGAACCTAAGCGGGGGCTAGAGAGAGAGAGCTCAGGAACAAATGACTGCTAGGATAGAGAGAGAGGAGGGGTGCCTCTCTTATTTATAGCCTAATACAATAATCCCCTTCTACTCCTAGATACAAGAGCGAAGCGGCCAACCCTAGGGGTATCCTGGTCCAACTCTGCTTCTCGATGATCCGACGGCCACGCGCCCATCTCATCCTTAGCTTCGCCTCGACGCAAGCCTCAGGATGTCGCCACGTGCCGCCCTGTCGACCGCCGCGCCTACCTCGCAAATAGCTACGCCGCCGCGCCAGCCTCTTCACACGGCCACGTGTCGACCGTCCTTTTCACGAACCTCTCCCCGATTTTGAGGACGAAACCAGAAAACCTGGGCCTTCCCCCGGTTTTGAGGCTAAAACCGGGAAACCTGTCCTCTGGCTGAGTTTTGTGGCCCAAACTCAGAAACCCGCGCGCCCAGGTTTTGAGGCCCAAACCTGGAAACCGTCCACGTCGAGTTTTGAGGCCCAAACTCGGAAACCGGCCACCCCGAGTTTTGAGGCCCAAACTCGGAAACCGTCGAGGGTAGCTTTTTGAGGCTCAGCTACCGAACCCGTGCCGTAGACGGGATGTGGTTCGCACACCCGAGTTCCAGCACCGATGCCGGAGCATGTCCAGCCTCCACGCCGGGCACAGTGCATTCGCCATCCTTCTCAGCCTCCCGCCAAGTGTCATGACGCCATCACCTTCCTCCCGACTCGGCCGATGCACTGCACATCCCCATGTGCTCTTGCTTGTCGACGCCACGTGCCAGCTACCACAGCTGGTCCTCAGGTCTCCTGGTCCGTCGGTCCAATCTCCACGTCCGCCCTTCACCGCTCCCGGTCCATCGGCACGGCACGTCCCTACTTGACCTTCACATCACCTTCGACCACTGTCCGAGCTCCGCACCTGCACATCAACACAGCCAAGAGACATGTTGCTCGTTGATCGATCACTCATCACTCAGGAAGGGAACCACAAGGTCACATATCAACCTTGTGTTCTCATTCCTGCAAGTAAATCGAAGAACACAAGCAAGAAGGTAAATACACGCAATCTGAAATTGCAAATATGAACGACGCAAATATCAATATAGAGGGTTCAAGAACTCGGTTCCAAAGGACTAATCGACACAGTGGAGGAGATCAAGAACGGGGTCCCTGGATCACTGTAAAAGGATTTGTCACCACAGTTACAATGAACGATTCAGTTTCTCGATAGAAAACTAAACTCTAAACAAAACCCAAACCCTAAGGACGACGGCGGCGGCTAATTATAGTGTTTAGGTCGTCACCCCTGCTGGACGCGCCCCCTAATGGGCTCTAAGATGATACACGGCCCATCGGACCAAAAGACGGTGTCGCAGCACCCTGGCAGATTCTGGACGCTGAATTGTTTCGACGATTCCCATTGAGTCTGAATGAATTTAGACGTGAAATCAAAGCCATTGGTTAGCGTATCAAATTATCTTTCCAAGCATATCTGGTTCATCAAAAATGGAGTCTGTATGCGTCCAAGGCGTTGATTTTACCCGGGACTGCTCCTGGATTCCGAGATGGACTCGGACTTGAGTTGGACTGGCCGTCCACCATGGAAAACTCGAGTTGGATGTCATCGCTGGTACTCCTCCTCTCCTCGGGTTGTACATGACGGAGTGATGTCCTCATCATCCTCCCCTTCTTGAATTGGAGTCATCCTCGACTCCATCTTGGCTATGTCCTCATCATCCCCTCCTTCTAGAATTGGAGTCATCCGCGACTCTATCTCATCTCCAAGCTCCTGCAAAAGGTTAGTGACCGCACAATGTGAAACGCAAGGTATAGGATCATGTGCAGCAACACTAACATGTCGACAAAGCATAGTATAACAAGGAGCATCATTATTATCACATAACTCAGCAGTAGCAGAAGTTGTAGCAAGAAAAGCACCTCCTTTTAACTTAATCCCATTATTTTTAGCAATGTCTGTTGGGGCTTTATTTATTTTAATCTCATTAGCATGTTTAATAATATCTGTAGGAGACAAAGACATCAAAGTAATTTTCTTGTCCTTATGTACGATAGTGTATGTATTAGTTCTACCATGGTGTAAAGCATCGTTATCAAATTCCCATAGGCGACCTAACAAAATGGAACAAGCTTGCAGAGGGACAACATCAAAATCAGCAGTATTGTGATAAGAGCCTGTGAAAAAGCTAATGCGTGCGGATCTAGTTACCTTAGTCATACCATTATTATTGAACCATTGAAGTTTATATGGATACGAATATTGTCGTGTGGTCAAGCCAAACTTCTCAACCAAATCTGAACTCACCAAATTGTTGCAACTCCCGCCATCAACGATAGTGAGAACACGACAACCCTACACAATGAGATACATGTGGAACAAATTGTGGCGTTGGATCTTCATCTCTTCTTCTTCATGTCCCACACGTGTACTCAACACACGCTGCACAAGAAGACTAGGGTAGTCCGTGGCAGCAGCCACAGAGTCAATGGTGATGGTCTCCTTGTCCTGATCGTCCACGGTGGAATCTACAACAATGTTAGCAGCAAGAGCTAAATCATCTTCAACATCAGTATTACTTACATATCCATCCTCGGGAGCAATGAAAGCGCGATGACTGGGGCAATCCATCATGACATATTCCATGCCTTTACATCGGTGGCAAATGATTTTAGAGCTGGACAAGGAAGAGCTAGTAGAAGCACCCAGAGTGACACCTTTCTTCAGCTGTGGAAACTGCACATTAGACAATTTACTTACCCCGGAAGGTGTAGATGGTTGTGGTGGGACAAGAAGCTTGGGCGTCGCCGGCTCGGAACGTTGATGAAAAGTCCTCCCATTGTTATACCTGAAAGACTAGTGTTGTTGTTTGTGTCCCTATACTTCTCTTTCAGCTTTAAGAGCAAGATGATATAATTGGCTGAACATGTTCCAATCTTTTTAATCAAGAATATTCTGGATATCATGATTCAAATCACCAAAGAATCTAGCACTAGCATCATTATCATCTTCATGTATACCACATCGTGCTAAACTAATAAGCAATTCTTGATAGTATGCTTCTACCCCTTTATCACCTTGTTTTAAGGTTTGTAGTTTCAAAAGTAAATAACATTGGTAATAAGGAGGAACAAAATGAGATTTCATACGTTGCATTAAAGCATTCCAAGTTTGAGGCACAACAGTAGCATTATTAGCATTGCAAAAATCACTCCACCAAAATAAGTTAAAATTAGTAAACTCACTAGTAGCAAGTCTAACTCCATGCTCAGCAGGAACATTATGAGAATCAAATTTTTGTTAAACAACAAGCTCCCAATCTAAATATGCCTCTGGATCCATATTACCAGCAAAAGAAGGTAGGCTAAATTCCATGAATATTACCTCCCATACCGCGACGATTGAAGTTGAGGCGCCGACGGGCACCAGCATCAGGATCCCCATCTTCATCACCAAAAGCATCTGCATCTTCATCATCATCACGATGAGGTTGAGGGCGTTGCTCAAGCAGTTCAATGCGGTTGACCAGATTGTTCACGTTGCGCGTCAGCTCGGTCATAAGATTGTGTTGTTCAGTTATGAACGTTGTAAGGTCGCCCTTGAACACGCACTCATTGAAGTCCGTCGAAATTCCTGCCATTGTTAGAAGATAGAAAAAGACAACACCAAAGTATTATCCCTATCAACTAAAAGGAACCAAGTGGTGGTGGTGGTGAAAGTGGAATGCAAAATCAAAAGCGGCTTACCACCGTCTTGCCTGTATTTTTACCAATGTCAAACAAGAGCAAACCAAAGTGACGAAGCAATCTGTTGTTGAGCATGGGTAACAGTTGCAAGATGAACCTGTGCTGACAGAAGTATACGTGGAGCTATAGGTAGACACAATATGACAGCTAGGATTAACAATTAACGAATGCAGATTAGCAAAGTTCAATAAGTATCCAAAGCAATTGTTGGCTAAGACGTGTGTAGACGTAGCACAACAAGATGAAACAAAGGACGATAGAAAGAACTCACAGAACAAGCAAAGAACCCGGATTTTTCCTTTTCCCTGAATTTTTCTGGGATTTTCCCAAAAGGCACCGGTAGCAATCAAACTTTTTATTTTTTTCACTAATTTTTTTATATCTTTCTCTGAACAAGGATCACAAAAGATACAACCACAAAAATTGGCACCGACAACTGAGGTGGGATGTGGTCTACAGAAAATCAGCACGTTCTCTGAAAAGCGTACAGAAACCTAGACAATTTTTTTTCTTTATTTTCCCGGTTTTTTGGCAATTTTGATGAGACCAAACAGGGCGAAGCCAAGTTTGGGTCGGCTCCAAATGGTGTCAAGAAACCCAACAAAAAATTTTTACGAACACAAGGTTGATATGTGCCCTTGTGGTTCCCTTCCTGAGTGATGAGTGATCGGTCAATGGGCAACATGTCTCTTGGCTGTGTTGGTGTGCAGGTGCGGAGCTCGGAGACAGTGGTCGAAGGTGAGGTGAAGGTCAAGTAGAGACGTGCCATGCTGACGGACCGGGAGCGGTGAAGAGCAGACCTGAGGCTTGGACTGACGGACCGGGAGACCTGAGGACCAGCTGTGGTAGCTGGCACGTCGCATCGGCAAGCTAGAGCATATGGGGATGTGCGGTGCATTGGCCGAGTCGGGAGGAAGGTGATGGCGTCATGACACTTGGCGGAAGGCCGAGAAGGAAGGCGAATGCACTGTGCCTGGCGTGGAGGCTGGACATGCTTCGGCATCGGTGCTGGAACACGGGGTGTGCGAACCACATCCCGTCTACGGCGCGGGTTTGGTAGTTGAGCCTCTAAAAACTACCCTCGACAGTTTCCGAGTTTGGGCCTCAAAACTCGGGGTGGCGGGTTTCCGAGTTTGGGCCTCAAAACTCGGCGAGGATGGTTTCCAAGTTTGGGCCTCAAAACCTGGGCTTGCGGGTTTCTGAGTTTGGGCCACAAAACTGAGCCGGAGGACAGGTTTCTCGGTTTCAGCCTCAAAACCGGGGGAGGTCCAAAAAGGATGGTCGACGCATGGCGGCGTGGAGAGGCTGGCGCGGCGGCGTAGCTATCCACGAGGAAGGCGCGACGGTCGATAGGGCGGCACGTGGTGGCATCCTGAGGCTTGCGTCGAGGCAAAGCTAAGGATGAGGAAGGCGCATGGCCGTCGGTCGCAACTTCGCAGAGTTGGACCGGGATACCCCTAGGGTTGGCTGCTTCGCTCTTGTATCTAGGGGTAGAAGGGGACTATTGTACTTAGACTATAAATAAGAGAGGCACCCCTCCTCTCTCCCTATCCTGGCAGCCATTTGTTCCTGAGCTCTCTCTCTCTCTCTATAGCCCTGGCTTAGGTTCTAATCATACCTCGCTGCTTGTGATCCACAGAGAGACTCTAATCATACCTCTGTGCTTTGGGATTTTGAGGAAGTGAGACCGTAATCTCACGATTGTCTCGTGTGGTAGACACACGGTTGAAATTCCAGATCAATCCGCGTTTTCCTTTTGTGTTCTTCGCGTTTTGGTTTTTCCCTTCCCAGAGATTTGCTTCGTTCTCCCTCTCCGAGGAACGGTTTTCGATTCCACTTGAACACACTTGTGCTAGATCGTGAGGCACATCTTTTCACTGAAGGAATTTGTCTCAATCCTCATGCAGCTAGAGGTCGCCGATTTGCGCTTATCGAGTTCTTAACCTTGAAACTAACCAGATAGTGGAGACCTGCGAGGTCACATTCGATGAGACTATGCCTTGTGTTTCTTCTGCTTTTGATGTTGCAGGAGAACAGGAGCAGGGAGAGATCATTTTTGTGGAGGAGGAGCAGGAGAATGACAATTGGGGTGATCCTGAGCCAACTCCACTGGCTGCCCCCGTTGACCCTGCGACGACTACTTCAGCTCGAGGACCCGATCCCACGACGTCTTCTTCTTGGGGTCCTCTAGAGCCACCTCTCCAGCGAGCACCCGCTGCACCTGAGGGAGCGACAGCATCTGGCAAGGGGGAGGCGACTTCGGCGAGGCAAGCGCCCCGAAGCATTCAGCAAGTTCACCCCCCGCGGCAGATGATCGGCGGCATCGACCAGCGAGTCATGCGGTCGCGAGCGTATGAAATCTCACACTTTGCTTCTTTTGAGCCCAAAGATGTTGGACATGCACTTTCTGATCCTAACTGGGTTAATGCCATGCATGAGGAGCTAGAAAACTTTGAGCGAAACCAAGTTTGGACCCTAGTTCTACCTCCACCAGAATGCCACCCTATAGGTACCAAATGGGTTTTCAAAAACAAAGAGGGTGAGGATGGGATGGTAGTGAGGAACAAGGCTAGGCTAGTAGCCCAGGGTTTCCGCCAGAAAGAGGGGATAGACTATGAGGAAACCTTTGCCCCTGTAGCCCGTTTAGAAGCCATTAGAATCCTTCTAGCCTTTGCTGCTTCGAAGGGTTTTAAGCTTTACCAGATGGATGTCAAGAGTGCCTTCTTGAATGGGTATATAGAGGAAGAGGTTTATGTTAGGCAACCCCCGGGTTTTGAGGATCCCAAGTTTCCAAACCATGTTTATCAACTTTCAAAAGCTTTGTATGGTTTGAAACAAGCCCCGAGAGCATGGTATGATCGTTTGAAAACCTTTTTACTCTCCAAGGGTTTTAAAATGGGACAGGTCGATAGAACTTTGTTTCTCCTCAAGCAAGGCAACGATACCCTGTTAGTCCAGATTTACGTGGATGATATCATCTTTGGTGGCTCTTCTCATGCGCTTGTTGCCAAGTTGCAGATACTATGAGCAAGGAGTTTGAGATGAGTATGATGGGTGAGTTGACTTTCTTCCTCGGGTTGCAAATTAAGCAAACCCGAGACGGGACGTTCGTGCATCAAGGAAAATACACGAAGGACATCCTGAGGAAATTCGACATGGGCGAGGCCAAGCCTCTTATGACACCCATGCCGACGACTGCGGCGATGGACGCGGACCAAGACGGAGAGCCGGTTGATCAGAAGGAGTACAGAAGCATGATTGGCCAACTTCTGTACCTGACGGCGACGAGGCCGGATATACAGTTTTCTGTGTGTCTGTGCGCTCATTTTCAGGCATCCCCTCAGACTTCCCACAAGCAAGCGGTCAAGCGCATCATGAGGTACCTCCGATACACTCCTGAGTTCGGACTTTGGTACTCTTCTTCTTCTTTGACTCTTTCGCTTTGTGGTTATTCCGATGCGGATTTTGCCGGCTGTCGGCTTGAGCGTAAGTCTACTTCTGGAATGTCTTAGTTTCTTGGCTCTTCTTTGGTTTCGTGGTCTTCTCGTAAGCAGTCAAACGTAGCCCAGTCTACTGCAGAAGCCGAGTATGTTGCCGCTGCTTCTTGTGCTTCGCAGCTTTTATGGATGGTTGCTACACTGCATGATTTTGGTCTAGATTTCAGTCGGGTCCCTTTGCTTTGCGACAGCACTTCTGCCATTAGTGTAGCAAAGAACCCTGTTCTTCACTCCAAGACCAAGCACATCGATGTTCGCTTTCACTTTCTTCATGATCACTATGAGAAAGGCGACATTGATCTTAGGCATGTAGACACCCATCACCAGGTTGTGGACATTTTCACCAAGCCTTTGGATCTCTCAACTTTTGCTAGGTTGAGAGGTGAGCTTGGTGTGTGTTTCCCCTTTTAGATGAGGGAAGCATTTTTGATGTACCATAGACTGACTTTCTGATCCTTTTTGTTTTTGGGTCTTGAGTCTTTTTGTTTTTGTTTTGGCTCCGATTCTGACTTCATCTTGCATACATCTTGCATTTTTGAGCTTCATGTCTATATTACTTAGAATGAATTTATGCTCTGATTAGTGTATGCTTCGATGATATTTGATGATGCTTGTAGCTTAGGCTCTCCTTGATCACTGCTACATATTGTGAGCTAAGCTATTTTTCAGAATGATGAACATGCCTAATGAAACTTGAAATTTGATACATGTTCACCATTGAGATTGGCAACTAGCATGTGTAGGATATGTTGAGGTCACTTGAGCTATTTCATATATTCTAGGTTGCTGTGTCTCTAGTTCTGAGTCTTTCACTTGCTTGGTTTGTTCATATTCTGTTTAAAATGAACCAAGTGTTAGTGAATTGAAAAGATCGAGATGGGATTGCTTTGTCAGCACATCACGGTATCGAGACTGTTTCTCATAGCACTTTGAGTTAAACTTGAGCCGTGAAGTGTAAGACCAAAACCGATGCTTTAAGCTTCAGATTGCATATGCATAGGCTTAGCACGGTTGAAAAGTTAGGAAATGACAAGCTTTCAACCTCTCGCAATCACATGCTGAATTTAAACTTGTGTTAATAACCGCTGCAAATTCTCCGATAAAATCTGAAAACACAAGTCTATGTTTCATTCTATAGCATGATGATTGAACTTTGCTAGGGGTAGTTCACCTTGTATACATGTTTAGCACTTGCTTGACTTCCTGTCTATACATGTTTAGTGCTATTTTGATGGTGAAACTACTTTCTGAACGGCTTAAAACTGCTCACTTGGCTTATGCATTCATATCTTGTTTCGGTGATCAGTTTGAGCCTTTGCTAGCACTTTTGCATGTTGCTTCATAGTCGGATCAGCACTCTTTAGAGCATTCATTCACTCTTTCGAGCATATACCTGAAGCTGCTAACATGCATTTTTGACTCATGTGCATTTGCTTGACTCCGATAGGCATGACCTAGCTCCGTTTTACTTACTTGAGTCCTTTTCCCTTCTCTTTTGATTGCAAATTGCCCCCAAGGGGGAGAATGTTTCCAAGGATGAGATTTTTAGACTTTCTGTGGTGACAATTTGCAATTTATGCTTCACTTGCTGAGGAGGAGTTCTTTGAGTGAGGGGGAGTTTTTCTGCCTATGCTGCTCCGAGTCGGTTTTTATTTGATATCGATCTTTTTAGGTAGTTGCGTCGATCCTCTGTGCCTCTGTCTTGAGGGACTAGCTGTCTTCACCATGTTTTGTTGGTTCTTGATTGGTATCGGGCTTACTGTTGGTTGTGTTGAGCCTCTGTGCCTCTATCTTGAGGGACTAGCAGTAGCTGCTTCTTATGCAGTCTTCAGTTGGTATTTGAGCTTTCAGCTAGTGGTGTTGAGCCCTTTCTGCCTCTTCTTGAGGACTAGCTTGTTTCTGACTTGGTTGCGTCGAGCCGTTGCCCATGTCTTTGAGAACCAAGTCTTGTGCTCTGGTTTTGATCGAGTTTTGCTCCTTGATGAGTTGTTGCTCTGATTTCTTGCTTGGTTGTGTCGAACCGTTGCCCATGTCTTTGGGGACCAAGCTTCGCTTATCTCGATTTGCTCTTCTTCGGCCTTTTCTCTGGCTTTTGGACATTTCGAGTGAGTTTTTCTCCTTCTATTTAATTCTGCTTTCTTTTATTTTGGTTACGGTTACTATGAGTTGACGATGCACTCATCAAGGGGGAGATTGAGAACACAAGGTTGATATGTGCCCTTGTGGTTCCCTTCCTGAGTGATGAGTGATCGATCAACGGGCAACATGTCTCTTGGCTGTGTTGATGTGCAGGTGCGGAGCTCGGATAGTGGTCGAAGGTGAGGTGAAGGTCAAGTAGGGACGTGTCGTGCCGACGGACCGGGAGCGGTGAAGGGTGGACGTGGAGCTTGGACCGACGGACCAGGAGACCTGAGGACCAGCTGTGGTAGCTGGCACGTGGCGTCGACAAGCAAGAGCACATGGGGATGTGCGGTGCATCGGCCGAGTCGGGAGGAAGGTGATGGCGTCGTGACACTTGGCGGGAGGCTGAGAAGGATGGCGAATGCACTGTGCCCGGCGTGGAGGCTGGACATGCTTCGGCATCGGTGCTGGAACTCGGGGTGTGCGAACCACATCCCATCTACGGCATGGGTTCGGTAGCTGAGCCTCAAAAAGCTACCCTCGACGGTTTCCGAGTTTGGGCCTCAAAACTCGGCATGGACGGTTTCCACGTTTGGGCCTCAAAACCTGGGCGCGCGGGTTTCTGAGTTTGGGCCACAAAACTCAGCCGGAGGACAGGTTTCCCGGTTTCAGCCTCAAAACCGGGGGAAGGCCTAGGTTTCCCGGTTTCGGTCTCAAAACCGGGGGGAGGTCCGCGAAAAGGACTGTCGACGCGTGGCGGTGTGAAGAGGCTGGCGCGGCGGCGCAGCTATTCGCGAGGTAGGCGCGGTGGTCGACAGGGCGGCACGTGGCGGCATCCTGAGGCTTGCGTCGAGGCGAAGCTAAGGATGAGATGGGCGCGTGGCCGTCGGATCATCGAGAAGCAGAGTTGGACCGGGATACCCCTAGGGTTGGCCGCTTCGCTCTTGTATCTAGGAGTAGAAGGGGATTATTGTATTAGGCTATAAATAAGAGAGGCACCCCTCCTCTCTCTCTATCCTAGCAGTCATTTGTTCCTGAGCTCTCTCTCTCTAGCCCCCGCTTAGGTTCTAATCATACCTCGCTGCTAGCGATCCGCAGGGAAGACTCAATCTTGTCTCTGTGTTTTGGAAACTTCAGGAAGTGAGACCGTAATCTCACGATTGTCTCGTGTGGTAGCCACACGGCTGAAATTCCGGATCGATTCGCGTTTTGAGTTGGTGTTCTTCACGTTTCGGTTTTTCATCTCTCGGAGATTTGCTTCGTTCTCCCTCTTCGTGAGATGGTTTTTGATTCCACTTGAATCATTTTGTTCTTGGTCGTGAGGCCCTTCTTTCCACCGAAGGATTTCTCCCCCAACCTCTCTATTCCATAGATCGGGCCGATTTCACGTTCGTTCTTCGTTCTTTCCCCCTTTCCGGTGTTCTTCAAATTTCTCTCAATTGACTTGGTTTGGTGTGATGATTTCTTAGGATTAGCACCCCAATACGTAGAGGAACACCTGGGAGGAGTTTGATCGAAGTCCCTTTCGATTTGGTTGAGATCGATTCAAATTTGGTTTTGAACCCGAGCAGTTTTGTGCTTTCTGGGTGTTGGCGGACAGTCCGCGCCCTGACGGCGGACAGTCCGCGCCCTGACGGCGGACAGTCCGCGCATCGGGTCTCGGCTAGGTCAGTCAGGCGCAGCCCCCTGACTGTTCACTGTGAAGTGAACGGCGGACAGTCCGCGGTACAAACCTACGGACAGTCCGGGACCTGTCCAGCAGACTTGCAACACTGTTTGGTTTCTGTGTTTGGGCCGGCGGACAGTCCGGCTCCCAGTTGCGGACAGTCCGGGACTTAACGGCGGACAGTCCGGGACTCTGACCCCGGACAGTCTGCGAATCAGCAGCTTGTGCAGTTTTGCTCCGAGGCTTTGGCAGTTGGTTTTGGTGTTTTTCCGGGGGTTCCGCTGTACCACTAGGACATCTCCTAGGGTATCCACCTACTTGTAGGTCGTGAACTCTTCGGTCGATTTGAGTCTTAGCTTTTGGGGTGATTTTCTGGGACAAGGGCCATTCTATTCACAAGTTGAATTTGAGGCTCCCATTCACCCCCCCTCTGGTCGCCAATCCGGTCCTTCAAGGAATAGCCTTCTTGGCGAGGTCAATCAAGTTGTGCTTGGTTCATAACCAACGGAGCAGTGGTGTAACGGTTGTAGGGTTCGAATCGTGTATAATTTGAAGCCGGATCACTAATGTTGAGTTCTCCACCAATCGAACCTATCGCTACCTCTCAGAAGATCGGGCCGTCCCTCATCACATATTAGTCCACCTAAGTTGTCACTCAATTACCAAAACCAAACTAGGACCTTTCAATCTCCCCCTTTTTGGTAATTGATGACAACTCTACAAAGATATGGAAATTAAGCTTATTCCAAGCTAGCACTTCGCAAGAATATAAATTGCTAACTTGGTTTGGATTCTATGTTACTTATCCAACATTAAGGCGACATATGAAGATTTGGATAAGTACCATACAACCCGACTTGGTAGTGATAACCCCCCCTACATGTGTGCTCAAATGGTTTGGTTTCAAGCTTGCACACATGCATAAATATGAAATTTGTTGGATTGTTAGCACTACTAAGTGCCGCTAAGGTATACAAAATGGAAATGTATCTTTAAAGCGTGTATACCACATTTTAATTCATCCTTAGCATCAACCTTGCTAGAAACAAGTGAAATTAGATACCACGTGAGATCAACATTATAAACAAGGTTCTAGTTACCACTTGCTACACTCAGACTAGGCTCTAGATATCAAAATAAACAATCATCATCCAAATCTTAGCTCTAGCAAACAATGCACACAAACATATATATCAAATGTAAAACATATGCATTATGCAAGCAAGTCACATGAATATGCTCAAATCAAAATGCAATCAACCAAGTTCATGAGCTTGCTCCCCCTACTTGTGTGCTCCCTTTGTTCAAGAATTTTGATCCTTCTTCATCATCAATTTTGCTCCCTCTTGATCCATGTCCATCTCCTTTTCTTGCAAGTATCACATGAATATGCTCACAAAAACAGCCTCTCAGAAGCATGTAACATGATAAAAGTGAGAAATGGCTAGTGATCAAACTAAACATGTCAACAGGATTCATGTAGCTAACCAAAACTAGCACCTAAAAATGATACCTAATGAACATCATACCTCTACAAATAAAGCTCATAAAGAAGTATAGTAAAATATGGCACAATGTTCATGAGGATCACAAACTAGCATGAAAAGTGGCTAATCCACAAGAGCTATACACAAAGCTAGCATGGCATATGATATACAGGATAGCACATGCTACACTAAACAAAAGCATGATACAAAAGAAAATATACATGTAAGAACTATACAAGTGAGCACACAAATAACTATCTCATACCATAAGAAATAGACCATGAATGTACAGGGTATGAGTGTATATGAAAGCTCACCAGATTGCAAAAGTCTCTTTGGAGGCAATTCTAAACGGGGTGTAGAGAACCATCAAATCTTGATCATGTCTAAAATATCAAGTTCCATCAGGCGCATGTTCTCCACCCTGCGTCCTCATATCTACACACAAGAGGACAAAGTAACCCGAGTCTTGGATCCCGAAGGGTTAGCAATCATGTGCTTGGGAACCCAAGACTTGGTCACACATCTCAAAGGAGCACTCGACTTATCATGTGGGTTAGCATGATACAAATGCTAGTTCAAAGGCAATTTTGAAACATCCTTGGAAGCATTCCTCAAATGGACAACTCAAGGAGAAGAACGAGTCGTACCACGGGAAAAGAGGCAAACATCTCCCAAGATTTTTTGAGAAGAACCAATAGAAGCACCATGAGAAGCATGACGTGGACCGACACAAGAAGCAGTAGAAGCATGTCCATGACCATGACCTAACCCACTAGAAAAGGTGTCATAAAACCCATCAATAAAGAGGGGCTTCTTACTAGGAGCACAAGCGTTCATGCCATTAGAAGGGCTATGAACCACCATCTTCCTAGAAGAGTGAGCTTGGCGCAAGCGTTTGGCACGCCAATAGCAAAAGCTTTCTTGATACCCATCTTTCTCACAAAAAGAGCAATGGTACAAAGGCCTATCGGAAGGCACACCATTCTCCAACAAGTGAGAAGTCCCTTGGGACTTAGAACAAGAAGCATCAACATTCAACTTGGTGACAACACTAGGAGCACACGTGCCATGGGAAAGGCTACATGGCTTCCTAAAAGCCTTAGCTCGAATACGTCGCTCGTGTTTGACACGGCGGAAACAAAAATTGAATGAATGTCCATCTTTCTTACAAAAGGTGCAATGAAATATCGGATTGGGAACACGAGTTCCAAAAATGTGAGAATCACCCTTGTCATGAGAAGTCCCTTGGACATCGCTCGAAGAAACAACAAGGCTAGGAGTAGCTATGAAAGAGCTATCCGAAACCTTGGCATAAGTGCTACCGTCAAAAGACTCATGCGCAACACAAGAACTCAACTCCGGTTGTAGAGATGCAAACTTAGGAATATCAACATCGGAGTTGCAAGAAATGCGTGACCCAAAAGACTTAGCACAAAGACTCTTGCATCTTTTGGCTAAAACCTCATTCTCAAACATGAGGCGATCACAAGTACCACAAGGAGCGTTTCTCAGATTTCCATCTCCTTTCCAATGCACTCGGCATATGTGGTACGCAATAGTTCAATTTTTCTTTCTAAAGGTTGTCACTCATATCATTGTGCTCAACCAACTTAGCGCTCATATCATCACGCATTTGTTTCAAAGCCAAAACTTCTTGGGAGGTCAATCAAAACTTCTTGAACCCTCTATTGATATTCGCGTCATTCATATTTGCAATTTCAGATTGCGTATTTTTACCTTCTTGCTTGTGTTCTTCGATTTGCTTGTAGGAATAGCCTTCTTGGTAAGGTCAATCAAGTTGTGCTTGGTTGATAACCAATGGAGCAGTGGTGTGACGGTTGCAGGGTGTGAATCGTGTCTGATTTTAAGCCGGATCGCCAATGTCGAGTTCTCCACCAATCGAACCTATCGCTACCTCTCGGAAGATCGGGCCGTCCCTCATCAATTGGTATCAGATATTTTAGGTTTCCTGCGAGGTATAATCTTGTTTGCCCTTAGATTCATATTTATTCATTACCTAGAGTCCACAAAAAGCCTACAAAAATATTTCAATTTCCGCTGTCCCATCGCCCTTTGTGCCTTTGCAATTTCGTTTCAGATTCGCTTTGTTGAGTTTGTGTCCGTGGTCGAGTCGTATTGCTGGTTTAGGTTGTGTTCGTCGTCGTAGTTCAACGTGCCCATCGCTGTTTCTTTGTTTTCGCCGCTATCCCATCCACCGTTCCCAAACAACAAGTCAAAGCCACCATATTACTTGACTTGCCCCGCTAGCCACCTTGTGTGATTTCTCGCCGCCGTGCAAACCCTAGATAGGTTGCCAACCGCTCTTATTTTTTGCCTGCATCGCAGCCCTCCTTACATCATCTAGCATCTACCTACTGCTGTTAGTCACACGGATGCTTCATGTTGTGATCGGTGTTGGAGTTTACAGTCGCTTTGCCCTAACTGCCACTGCCATGTTGCTCTAACTGCTGCTTGCGTGTTGTGCCTCCAGAAAACATAACTTGAGATGCCTTCGGTAAAACAGGCATAACTTTTCGCTCGTTTGTCAGAAAAATCTGAATTTTTTTGTGCGGTTTCTTGACACCATTTGGAGCCGACCCAAACTTGGCTTTGCCCTGTTTGGTCTCATCAAAATTGCCAAAAAAAATTGAGAGAATAAAAAAAATGTCAAGGTTTTTGTATGCTTTTCAAAGAACGTGCTGATTTTCTGTAAACCACATCGCACCTCAGTTGTCGGTGCTAATTTTTGTGGTTGCATCTTTTGTGATCCTTGTTCAAAAAAAAATATAAAAAAAATAGTAAAAAAATAAAAAAGTTTGATTCCTACCGGTGCCTTTTGGGAAAATCCAGGAAAAATTCAGGAAAAAGGAAAAATCTGGGTTCTTTGCTTGTTCTGTGAGTTCTTTCCATCGTCCTTTGTTTCATCTTGTTGTGCTACGTCTACACACGTCTTAGCCAACAATTGTGACTTGTGCTTTGGAAGTTTGGATACTTATTGAACTTTGCTAATCTGCATTTGTTAATTGCTAATCCTTGCTGTCATATTGTGCCTACCTATAGCTCCACATATACTTCTGGCAGCATAGGTTCATCTTGCAACTGTTATCCACGCTCAACAACAGATTGCTTCGTCACTTTGGTTTGCTCTTGTTTGACGTTGGTAAGAATACAGGCAAGACGGTGGTAAGCCACTTTTGATTTTGCATTCCACTTTCACCACCACCACCACTTGGTTCCTTTTAGTTGATAGGGATAATACTTTGTTGTTGTCTTTTTCTATCTTCTAAAAATGGCAGGAATTTTGACGGACTTCAATGAGTGCGTGTTCAAGGGCGACCTTACAACATTCATAACTGAACAACACAATCTTATGACCGAGCTGACGCGCAACGTGAACAATCTGGTCAACCGCATTGAACTGCTTGAGCAACGTCCTCAACCTCATCATGATGATGATGAAGATGCAGATGCTTTTGGTGATGAAGATGGGGATCCTGATGCCGGTGCCCGTCGCCGCCTCAACTTCAATCGTCGTGGTATGAGAGGTAATAATTATGGTAATAATGATCCTTTTGCTAAAATTAAATTTAGCCTACCTACTTTTGCTGGTAATATGGATCCAGCGATATATTTAGATTGGGAGCTTGTTGTTCAACAAAAATTTGATTCTCATAATGTTTCTGCTGAGCATGGAGTTAGACTTGCTACTAGTAAGTTTACTAATTTTGCCTTATTCTGGTGGAGTGATCTTTGCAATGCTAATAATGCTGCTGCTGTGCCTCAAACTTGGAATGCTTTAATGCAACGTATGAAATCTCGTTTTGTTCCTCCTTATTACCAATGTGATTTACGTTTGAAACTGTAAGCTTTAAAACAAGGTGATAAAGGGGTAGAAGCATACTATCAAGAATTGCTTATTGGTTTAGCACGATGTGGTATACATGAAGATGATAATGATGCTAGTGCTAGATTCTTTGGTGGTTTGAATCGTGATATCCAGAATATTCTTGATTACAAAGATTGGAACAGGTTCAGCCAATTCTATCATCTTGCTCTTAAAGCTGAAAGAGAAGTACAGGGACGCAAACAACAACTCTAGCCTTCCAGGTATAACAATGGGAGGACTTTTCAACAACGTTCCGAGCCGGAGACGCCCAAGCTTCTTGTCCCACCACAACCGTCTACACCTTCTGGGGTAAGTAAATTATCTAATATGCAGTTTCCACAGCTGAAGAAAGGTGCCACTCTAGGTGCTTTTGAAGGACCGAATTGGCGACCAGAGGGGGGGGGTGAATGGGAGCCTCAAATTTCAACTCGTGAAATAGAAAGCCCTTTTCCCAGAAAGTCACCCCAAAAGCAAGACACTGGCTTGCTAGTATCCACGACCCTAAATGTACGGTGGATGCTTCCTAGAAGCACAGCAGGATACTACACAACCCTAGAAGTCCAACGCAAAAGCCGGAAACCAAATCTAAAGTCGGACGAACGAACCGCGGACGAAACAGTGAATCTGTCACTGCATCGGATGCTGGCAGCGTCTGATGGCAACCTAACGGACGCGTCCGATGCAAACAGGTTCTTTCTAGAACCTTACTGCATGACCATCGGATGCTTCTACAGTAACAGCTCAACGTCTGATGCTCAGGCTTCGGCGCGTCCGATGATCAACGGACGCGTCCGATGCCCTGCGTCCGATGTCCACTTAAAAGTACCAAAACTGACACGTGTCACCGGAGCATCTGATGCCTCCGAAACCAGCACAGTTCTTCGCCGATTCAACCCGATCTCCTCCGAATCAAAAGCTCTAGGGCTAAGATTCGATCTGAGAGATCACAAGGATATTAGTGAGCAACTCCTAAGAGATCATGGCTCGAACCTAACTCCAAATCGGTGAATCGAAGAAGTTTGGGGGAAACGGGAAGAAAATCGATCCAACACAAAAACAGCCCGATCTACTAGCTCGTGAGGTTTGAGACGAATTCCTTCAGTGAAAAGATGTGCCTCACGACCTAGATGAAGTGTGTTCAAGTGGAATCGAAAACCATTCCTCGGAGAGGGAGAATCGAGCAAAACTCCGAGAAGGCAAAACCGAAAAACGCGAAGAACACTTGAACAAAACGCGAATTGATTCGGGATTTCAACCGTGTGTCTACCACACGAGACAATCATGAGATTACGGTCTCACTTCCTGAAAATCCCAAATCACAGAGGTATGATTGGAGTCTCTCTGTGGATCGCTAGCAGCGAGGTATGATTAGAACCTAAGCGGGGGCTAGAGAGAGAGAGCTCAGGAACAAATGGCTGCCAGGATGAGGAGAGAGGAGGGGTGCCTCTCTTATTTATAGCCTAATACAATAATCCCCTTTCTACCCCTAGATACAAGAGCGAAGCGGCCAACCCTAGGGGTATCCCGGTCCAACTCTGTTGATAGTTGACCCGACGGCCACGCGCCTTCCTCATCCTTAGCTTTGCCTCGACGCAAGCCTCAGGATGCCGCCACGTGCCGCCTTGCCGACCGCCGCGCCTTCCTCGTGGATAGCCTCGCCTCTGCGCCAGCCTCTCCACGCCGCCACGCGTCGACCATCCTTTTTGCGGACCTCCCCCCCGGTTTTGAGGCCAAAATAGGTAAACCTGGGCCTTCCCCCGATTTTGAGGCTAAAAATGGGAAACTTGTCCTCCGGCTGAGTTTTGTGGCCCAAACTCAGAAACCCGCGAGCCCAGGTTTTGAGGCCCAAACCTGGAAACCGTCCTCGCCGAGTTTTGAGGCCCAAACTCAGAAACCGTCGAGGATAGCTTTTTGAGGCTCAACTAACGAACCCGCGCTGTAGACGGGATGTGGTTCGCACACCCCGAGTTCCAGCACCGATGCCGAAGCATGTCCAGCCTCCACGCCGGGCACAGTGCATTCGCCTTCCTTCTCGGCCTCCCGCCAAGTGTCACGACGCCATCACCTTCCTCCCGACTCGGTCGATGCACCGCACATCCCCATGTGCTCTTGCTTGCTGATGCCACGTGCCAGCTACCACAGCCGGTCCTCAGGTCTCCCGGTCCATCAGTCCAAGCCTCACGTCCGCCCTTCACCGCTCCCGGTCCGTCGGGGCGGTACGTCTCTACTTGACCTTGATCTTACCTTCGACCACTGTCTCCGAGCTCCACACCTGCACATCAACAAAGCCAAGAGACATGTTGCTCGTTGACCGATCACTCATCACTCAGGAAGGGAACCACAAGGGCACATATCAACCTTGTGTTCGCAATCTCCCCCTTGATGAGTGCATCGTCAACTCATAGTAACCCTAATCAAAAAGAAAAAGAAAGCAGAGATAGATAGAAGGAGAAAACTCACTCGAGATGTCCAAAAGCCAAGAGAGAAAGGCCGGAAAAGAACAAATCGAGATAAGCAAAGCTTGGTCCCCAAAGACATGGGCAATCGGTTCGACACAACCAAGTAAAGGATCGGAGCAACAATCCATCGAAGAGCAACATTCGATCAAAATCAGAGCATAAGACTTGGTTCCCAAAGACATGGGCAACGGCTCGATGCAACCAAGTCAAAAATCAAGCTAGTCCTCAAGAAGAGGCAGAAGGGCTCAACACCACTAGCTGAAAGCTCGATACCAAATGAAGACTGCATAAAGACAACTACTGCTAGTCCCTCAAGATAGAGGCACAGAGGCTCAACACAACTAGCAGTATGCTCGATACCAATCAAGAAGCACCAAATCATGGTGAAAGCAGCTAGTCCCTCAAGATAGAGGCATAGAGGCTCGACACAACTAGCTGAAATGATCGATACCAAATAAAAACTTACTCGGAGCAAAGCAGAAAATCTCCCCCTCACTCAAAGAACTCCCCCTCAGCAAGTGAAACTCACAATTGCAAGTTGTCACCATATCATAAAATGTGTTCTCACCCTTGGAAAAATTCTCCCCTTGGGGACAATTTGCAATCAAAAAGAGAAGGGAAAAGAGCTCGATCAAGCGAAAACGGAGCTAGGCCATGCCTATCGGAGTCAAGCAAATGCACATGAGTCAGAAATGCATGTTAGCAGCTTTAGGTATATACTCGATAGAGTGAATGAATGCTCTAAAGAGTGCCAATCCGCCTTATATGCAACAAGCAAAAGTGTTAGCAAAGGCTCAAACTGATCATCAAATACAAAATATGAGTACATATGCAAAGTGAGCAGTTTTAAGCCATTCAGAAAGGGTTTTCACCATCGAAACAGTGAAGGACCGAAAATGCTACCAAAAGGCGACCAGAGGGGGGTGAATGGGAGCCTAAAAATTTCTTTCGAAACTCTAGCCTCTGTCCCAGAAAATCAACCCCAAAAGCAAGCCGACAAGCGTGATGTCCACGACCCAAGGTATTGGGTGGATGTTCCTAAGGAACACAGCGGGACACCACAAAAGCTCGCTCGCCCAAGTTCACGCAAGTCAACTAGTGACAGGATGAGCTTTGGGTATGCAGATACATGGGTGTATGCCGAGTCTCTGAGTGATGAGTGATTGTCAACTGGGATGATGCGCATGTTCTTTGGCTTGTGTTGTGCAGGTGTCGAGCACGGATGTAGTGATCAGAGGTAAGGTGAAGGTCAAGTAGAGACGTGCCGTGCCGATGGACCGAGAGTGGCGAAGGGCGGACGTGAGGCTTGGACTAAGGGACCGGTGGCCCGAGGATCAGCTGTGGTGGCTGACAGCCTGGGACAGCGACGAGCGAAGACTTGCGGTCATGTGTTGCCTGAGTCGTGGACTTGGGGACACGTGTCGGTGGACGGGGTGCACGGGCGGTGCATCCCCTCTACAGCTTCGGTTTGGTGGTAGAGCCAGAGAAAAACCATCGGGTGGACGGTTTCCAGGTTTGGGCCTCAAAACCTGGGCGCGGATGGATTCCGAGTTTGGCCACAAAACTCGGGCTGAGGATGGTTTCCAGGTTTGGGCCTCAAAACCTGGGTGCTGCGGGTTTGCTGAGTTTGGGCCACAAAACTCAGGCGCTGGTGGGTTGGTTTCCCGGTTTGGGCCTCAAAACCGGGGGTTGGCTGTGAAAGCTGGTTTCCTGGTTTGGGCCTCAAAACCGGGGGTGCGACGTCCAGGAAAAAGGACGCAGAGCGGTGGCGACGCGTGGAGGCAATCGGGAGGTTGCGTCGAGGCAACGCTACGAGTTGTGCGGGCGTGACCGTCGGATCCACCTACCATCGAGTTGGTCCAGAATAACCTTAGGGTTTAGCTGGTTCGCTCTGTAAGTAGTTAGGGGTAGAGTGGGAATTAGGAATAGTTAGAATTAGGATAAGTAGGGGGAGACACCCACCTCCCCATGTATCTCAGTCATTTGCTCTTTGCACTTAGGGTTTCCTGCAATTCCAATCCCCTGCTGTAGCTAGCTGAGATCCGCAGAGAACCATACCTCTGTGTACTGGGGATTTTGAGGAGCCGTAACCTCACTGTTGTAGCGTGTGGTAGCCACACGGTTGCAGATCGATGTGTTGATTCGCGTTTTGGTTCGTGTTCTTCGCGTTCTTCGTTTCTCCGCGATTTTCCCGTCACTCGATCTCCCTCTCTAGTGCGTCTTTGCGAAATCCGTTTGAATCAACTTGTTCTTTCTAGTGAGGAGATCATTTTCACCATAAGAATTCATCTAACTCCTCATGAACAAGTAGATCGGGTTGATTTCATTTTCGTGGTGCTTTTTCTGTTCATACTCCTCCCCGTTCGATTTCCTGGTGTTTGAGTTGATTTGAGCGGATGATTTCTTGGGGATAGTCTCCTAACTACTCCGTGATCATCCTCTCCAAGTTTGGGAACGTGGGATTTTGGTTTGAATCGATTTGGAGAAGATTTGGGTGAAGGGCGACCAAAATCGCCCTCACTGGGAGTTGGCGGACAGTCCGCCATCCCAGCCGCGGACAGTCCACGCGTCGGGATCGAGCTAGGTCAGTGGCTGCGGGTCTCGGTCGCGTTACTGTTCCTTGACCGGCGAACAGTCCGCCGAAGGAACTCGCGGACAGTCCGGGAGTCGTCCAGGGACTGTTCAGCAGCTTCGCTGTTTTGGTATTTGACCGGCGGACAGTCCGCCGTTGGATTTCGCGGACAGTCCGGGAACTGTCCAGGGAACTTGAGCAGCACTGCGACTTGAGCAGCACTACGGTTTTGCTCGTTTAGCCGGCGGACAGTCCGCGACCGTACTGCCGGACAGTCCGGGACTTGGCTGAAGGCTCCGGTTTAGTGCGTTTGCTCTCCCGGCTTGTCCGCTTGGTTTCCAGACTTCTCGTTTGATCCTAGAGTTGACCAAGGAACCTCTTTAGGTATCTTTGCTACTTGGTAGCACAGGTATTTGGGGACATCTCGACGTAGCCGTCTATCTACGTTCGGGACTTGGTTTTTGAGGGTCGAACTTGCTCCGGTGCTTTGGCCGTCTGGTTCGCTATCGCTTTGTGGTGCCTCGCTTTGATCCTTGGGATCATCCACCCTCTTCCAAGGGTCGTAGGCATCACGGTTTCGGTCGTAGCTTTTGAGGGTTGATTTTGGGACATTTGGCCAAAGTTTCGAGAGAAATTTTGTTGGCTCCCATTCACCCCCCTCTGGTCGCCTTGCTAGTGCTTTCTCGGTCCTTCAATTGGTATCAGAGCAGGTTAAGGGTCTTCAACCTTAGCCGGTTCCAGATCCACAGAAGGCGACATGGATCGCGGCGTGGGCAAACCACCGTTTTTCGATGGGACGAACTATGCGTATTGGAAGATACACATGTCGTCCTATCTCCAGAGCATGGGCTCTTCTATTTGGGAGATTTGCAACAAGGACGATTACGTTGTCTTGGCTGCTCGTGTCTCTCAGCTTCAGATCAATGAGCACGATGCCAATAGCCGAGCACGTAATGCTCTTTTCTCCTGTTTGAGCATGTCCGAGTTTGATCGCGTTTCTCAGCTCCCCACGGCTTGTGAGATTTGGGCGACCCTCATGCGCTTCCATGAGGGAACCACTCAAGTCAAATCCCGTCTCTACGAGTCGCACAAGCGGGAGTATGACAACTTTCGACATATGCCTAGCGAGAGCATAGAGAGTTTATTTGCTCGCTTTTAGGTCATTGTCAACAAGATAAGAGCGAACAAGGAGCTGTTGCCTTTTGACGATCATGAGAGGGCTTTGAAGCTTTTGCACACTCTTGATCGATCGGTGTGGGATTCCAAGGTTCAGGCGATCATCGAATCGTCTAACTATGAGACCCTCACTTGCGACGAGCTCTTTAGCAAGCTCAAGTCTAGTGAGATTGACGCCATGTCGAGGGCTTCTTATGAAAATCCTTCTGGCCCGACTATGGCTTTGCTTTCTGGCTCTTCTGCTAACCCCTCTGGAGGCTTTGCTTTGCACTCTCTTCTTTCTGTCACAGAGGAGCAGTTGGAGTCTTTGGGGGATGACGAGTTGGCTATGCTCGCCAACCGGTTCTCGCGGTTCCACAACAACCGCATGAACCGTCACCGCGGAGGAGGACGCTCAGGATGCTTTGAGTGCGGCAACCCCAACCACTTCATCGCCAACTGTCCCAAGAAGAAGCACACATCTGGGAAGGGCGATCATGGGCACAAGTACGACTCCGGCAAGCGCAAGGAGAAGTACGTCCCCGCGAGGCACAAGTGGAGGGGCGGCTTCGACAAGGAGTACATCAAGAAGAAGTACTTGGAGAAGGCCCAGGCTGAGCAGCGTGCGTTCTTCGCCACGCTCAGCGACGTCGACGGCTCGGATGACGACTCCACTTGCTCAAGCGATGATGAGTCCGAGAAGAAGAAGAAGATCGAGGACAAGCTGAACGGTCTCTGCTTCTTCGCCGACGATGACGGCCTCTGCACCATGGCTCTTGGTGATGAGGTCGACCGCAAGCTGGAGGACACCCCTCGGAACGATGACGACGACGACACCTCCCAGGTATCCCTCACCCACGACGAGCTTTCTGCTGAGGTTGAGAAGCTTACTGCCGCCTTGCTTAGTCAGGACAAGTTGCTTAGGCGTGCTGCTAGAGAGCGCAAGGAGTTTTGGCAGAAGTGGGAGGACAAGGTGAAGGAGCTTGAATTTGCTAAGTCCACCGTGGTCGTTTCTGAGGAGGTGGAGTGTGAGATGTGCACCACGCACATGACTGACCTTCTCACTTTGAGAGGTAAGTATGCTGCATTGGTAGGAGAGGTGGATGAGCTCCGAGCTAGACCCATGCTGTTGGGTGCGTGCAAGACTTGTCCTGTCTTGCAATCTGAGTTGGCAGAGAAGAATGCCAAGATTGTGTCTCTTGAAGAGGCCAACTCAGGTAGCACATGTGTTGCTAGGTGTGCTCTTTGTGAGGGTTTGGAGATGGAGATTGCAAACGTGAAGCATGACAAGATGCAAACCGAGGAGGAAAACACATACCTTCGGACCATCTTGTCATGGGTGTCTAGTGGTGAGCCACAGCTCGGGATGATGATCTCCCAATTCAAGAGAGCTGCTGGAGGTCCTGGTGTAGGCTTTGCTTCGGGCGTTGATGTTTCTGCTTTTGGGAAGATTGGAGAGTCGAGTGGTTTGAACCCAAGTGAGAAGCCCAACTCCACCACTACTCCCAAACTTACCAAGCTTCCACCCAAAGAGCCTCTCAAGCCTAACACCAAGGATGGGGTCTTTGTTGAGCCTCCGAGAGCTCCACCCAAGAAACAAACATGGGCTCCCAAACCAAACCATCTCAAGAACAAGTTGGACACCATGCCACCCATCCAAGAGGAGCTTATGCCACAGAAGGGCAAAGTGATCCACACCCACTACCGTGAGTACCAACAACCCCCTTTGAGAGCGGTGAGGTACCATTGTGAGCACTGTGGGAGAGATGGACACTTGAGCGAGTTCTGCTTTCGGCGCAAGAGAGAGGCGCGCTGTGCTAGGGAGATGAACAATCCGGACATGTACCATACTTTCCATGATGTACATATGCCGAAAGTTCAGAGGAGAGCTCCAAGGAGAGCTGCTAGGCCCAGAGGTCCAGAACCTCAAGTTGCCAGGCCTAGGCAGCGGAGAGGTCGTGCCCGGCGGGAGCCTGCGGTTGTAGGCTATGGACCCCGTGGCGGTGGCTTTATAGTTGAGCGTTTTCCCCCACCGCGTTTTGAGTATCACGATGGACGTTCTTCCCTTAGCGGACCACGTTTTCCTCAACGTGGTGATCGCTTCCTCCATAGACGTGCTAGGAATGGTTTTTCTACTAACCGTTCTTTTGAGCAGCCGGCCCAACACTGGTATTCTTCCTACTTCACTAACCCCAGTGTTGGACCGTATGCTCACCCTATGTCTTTTTATTGATGTAGGTAAAACGATTGGAGAACGTTTGGTTGGTGGATTCCGGTTGCTCGAGGCACATGACCGGAAACGCCTAGTGGTTCTCCAGTCTTAGTCCGGTCGCCGGAAAGGAGTTTATCACCTTCGGCGACAATAGCAAAGGTAAAATGTTGTCTCGTGGGTCGGTGCGAGTTAATGAGCACTTTGTGTTGCGCGATGTTGCTCTTGTTTCTAACTTGCATTTTAACCTTCTTTCTGTTTCGCAACTCTTTGACGACGACTATGAGATTCGTTTTAAGCCGAATCTCAGTCGTATTTTGGATCCTCAGGGCAATCTTGTGTGTTTGATTTCGCCCTTTGGAAAAGTCTTTCGTGCGAATTTCTCAGAGTCCTTTGGCACTTCTCGTTGTCTGGTGGCTGGACCTTCCTCCTCTGATCTTTGGAAGTGGCATAGGAGACTTGGACATTTAAGCTTCGACTTGCTTGCAAGGCTTAGCTCACTTGGCCTAATCCGAGGATTGCCCAAGTTGCATATGGAGAAGGATCTTGTTTGCCACTCTTGTAGACATGGGAAAATGGTTGCCGCTCCCCACCATCCAGTGACTCAGGTCATGACCAAGCACCCTGGAGAGCTTTTGCACATGGACCTTGTTGGTCCGGCTCGGGTGAGCTTGGTTGGGGGGAAGTGGTATGTGCTTGTTGTTGTTGACGACTTTTCGAGATATTCGTGGGTCTTCTTTTTAGCTGAGAAGACCGAGACTTTCTCCCTTGCTCGCAATCTGATTTTGCGTCTTCAGAATGAGTTCCCTTTGAACTCAATGCGAACTATTAGGAGTGATAATGGTTCCGAATTCAAGAATTCGGATTTTGAGAAGTTTTGTAACTCTTTGGGTTTAGAGCATCAGTTTTCTTCCCCTTACACACCGCCACAGAATGGTGTTGTAGAGAGGAAGAATCGGACCCTTGTAGAGATGGCCAGGACGATGCTCGATGAGCATAGGACTCCTAGGCGATATTGGGCCGAGGCTGTGACACCCTACTGTCAAGCACTGCATTAGAAACTACATTTAGCTACTAAAATGCATGAGCAATGCATTGCATCATTTCATGTGCATCAAAGTGCTTTTGTCTCTGAATATTTGTCTGGATTTTGGTTTCTATTGGACTTGGTTGTTTGAGTGACTTTCTGACTTGGCAAATAGTTTCATAAAATAAAGAACATTGAATAAAATATTTTTCTTGTTGACATCTTGACCTAGTTCAAAATAGTTTATCAAATAAAAATGGGATAAACAAAATGATTTACGTCTCAAAAATTGGCTTTATTTATGTGGAGGTTGTAAAAATAGTTTTCAGAAAAAGTGTCCGATATGAAAGTTGTAGAGAAAATTATTTTGAGCAACTTTCATTTTTGGGTCAAAGCCTAGTTTGGAGTTTTTGAAACTGTTTTGAATGGTCAAAGTTTGAAAAGTTTTTGGGAAAAAGAAAAAGGAAAACCTTTTCCTTCCCGCGCCCCTTTCGGGCCAACCGGCCTTCTTGGCCCAGTCAGCGCCCGCGCCGGCCCACGCTCGCTCACGCGCACCCTCGCGCCGCGCGCGCAGCGCCGCCTGACGCCGCCGCGCCGTACGCCGGCCGCAACCGCCACGTGGCCGCCGCATCCTGCCGAGGATCCTCGCCGACCACTCCTCGCTCGATCCCCTCTCACCCGAGCACGCAAGCAATCCTCCCTGGCCACTCTTCGCTCGCCTCGCCTGCCGAGCCGCCTCGCCAACCGCGCCCGCCTCTCGCCGCTCGCCACGCCGGGCCCCGCCACGATCACCGGCCGGCCAAGGCCGACCAAAACCCCGAGCACCCCTTCGCTCCCTCACTCACCCGTGCACACAATCCCGCATTCGCTCTCGCCCTCACTCCCTCTTCTCTCCCTCGCGAACGCGCAAGCCGAGCGCCCGGCTCGCCGCCGTTCACCACCATCACTCCCCACTCCGTTCCCACTCCCCCGAGCCACCGCCAGTCGATTCCTTCTGCACGCCACCTCACCTTCACCTCGGACACATGGTGCGCACCTCCGCACCATCCGCCGAGCTTCACCGACGCCAGAACCCTAGGAGCGCCGCCGCGGACGCCATCAGTGCCGCCCGGAGCCCGAACCTGTTCCGCGCGACCCCAAGCTTCGCCACCGCCCTCCTTCGCTCGCAAGCACCGCCAGGCAAAGGCAAGGTGAGAACACACCTCTGCGAGGTCTCTACCGCCCCTAACCTCCTCTTCTTCCCTGACCGAGCGCCACCACTGCCGCCATGGCCGCGCACGAGGTCCGGCTCCACCGGAGCTTCCCAAGCCCAACCAACCACCTGGTCTCACTCCCTAGGGTTCACTTAAGCTCTTGCCTCCACCAATTTCACCGGCGACCAAAGGCAAGGTGAGAACACACCTCTGCGAGGTCTCTACCGCCCCCTAACCTCCTCTTCTTCCCCGACCGAGCGCCGCCACTGCCGCCATGGCCGCGCATGAGGTCCGGCTCCACCGGAGCTTCCCAAGCCCATCCAACCACCTGGTCCCACTCCCTAGGGTTCACTTAAGCTCTTGCCTCCACCAATTTCACCGGCGACCACCGAAAACGGTCAAGCCAAGCACCGCCGCCGCCGCCGACCGCCAGGGCTCGTCTCCGGCGAGCTCCGGCCACCCACTGGCCAAACCATCCCCACCTCTCGATCCGCCTCGTCAAGGGGAGCACGCTGAGCCTAGCCTCACCGCCGGCAACCCCACCGGCGGCGAGTAATCGCCGGTCAACCCTCGTCCCCTGTCCGGCTTTCACTGACCAGTGGACCCCGTTGACCACGTGACCCCACACGTCAGCCACCCAGGGCCTATGGACCAGGTCCATGCAAGTTGAGCCGGGAGATTCAAATGATTTTTCCTTTTTGTTTTTTTTCTAGGAACGCTTGTTATTTTTGTGTAGCACGTTTTAAAAGTCCAAATGAAGTGCTTTCAGTTTTGTTAGCTTGTTTATAAGTAGATCTATCATGGAAAAATATGAAAGTATTTTTGGTAGAAGTTTATTTCACTGTTTTTATTTATTTCAGTTCATATGCTTTTGTTAAGATAAAGGGAAATAAGTGTTTTCTGGTTGAGATAATTCATGGAAAATTTTGTGTAGGTTTCTTATCATGTTATGTACCTATGAAAAATGTATGAGGCACTATTTATGTGGAAAAAGTTTCTGTTACGGTTTAAAGTCCTTTTTAGCTAATTTCTTGGAATAAGTGTTAAGGTGTTTTATATGTCAAAATAAAAAGTGGGAAAAATTGTGCAGTCTCTGTATGTCATGGTCAAGCTAAGAAAAATGTTAAACATAGGCTGTTGTGTGGAAAAATATGAAGTTGTGTAAATGTACTTTTCTGTGTTTTTCTTTGGAAATTCATGTAAGAAATAATATAATGTTTTTGTTCATGGAACTTCCTTGATAGATATGAAATGTGAAGTAGAATCTGGGAAAAATATGAAACTGAGTTTAGCACCCTTTTCCAGTAGGGTTGTAGTTCATTTAGGTTGTTTTGGTTTAAATTTGTTTATTTTGTGTAGGGTGATATAATTATGTTTTGGCTGTGCATTCTCTGCAGTAGAGTATTTATGAGTAGATGAAGTTAGGAAAATTATGAAATCTGCTGTTTGACACCCTGGTGTGAAAAGTTAGTTCAAAGCATATTTTGAGCAGTTTATTTCATCTTTTTGTGGCCGCTGTTCTGCATTTTATTTCTTGCTGAAATTTGTGCAGTGAAGTCCTGATGGTGTTAGTTGCTTCCTGGAATTTTTGTGGATTTTTCTGAGTTCAGAAAAATGCACTTGCAGTTCAAACCTGAATTTCTTTTGAATTTCTAAATAGGAAATGGTTGAATTAATGATTTTATCTTATGGGATAAATACGTATTTATATCAATGTCAAAAGTGGTTCAACAAGTTGGTTTTGTTGGTTTGCAAGAAATGTTATTTTTCTTACCACCGCATCCCGCACCACATATTAGTTATTCATTATTTCCAACCGCATTGCAATAGGATCGACAGTTCAGGAACAAGACCAGGAGCAGGAGGCAAACGTCGAGCAGGAGATCCCGGAACTTCATCAAGCCGAGGAAGTCGACCCCGCAGCGGAAACTAACCTGCCCGAGTGCCCCTCCCACGAGGCCTCGGTCTTCGCTCAAGGCAAGCCCCGGAGCATTTTAAGTCTCCCAGTTTTTTTTACAATTAAATTACTTGAGTCATTTTAACCTGTGATGCATTAGGTTAGGAGTTGATTGAATCCTACTTGCTGCATTACCATTCCTTGATTATTGATTAATATCCGCCTTGTTATCATGTTATTACTTATTAATGTAGGATTGCTTAGCCTGCTAAATAAAAGTAGTAGTTAAGGATGTTCCCGTAATACCCTGGGGGGTATTTACCGGATCACGGTTGGCTATATTTGCTATCGTGGAAAAGAACCTGAGTAGTAATGAAATACGGTCAATTGGAAGGCAAGGCACAAGTTTGGAAACTTGGGGCAGTCCGTCCGTTGGATCGTGTAGGTTTGTATCGATGTTGGCCCTCGTTCATTTTTGAACGCGCCCTTTTACTTAGGGATATGTCGGTGCCGTAATCATCGACCCCAAAGCCGGTTAGACGCTGTTCGGGCCGGTCTCAACCCGTGTCGCACCCTCTAGTATGGAAATGCGATCTGCCGCGTGAGGCCATCGCCAGGTTCCAATTGGGTGGTCCGTGCTGTGAGCCGCGACGATTACCACCACGAACAAGCATCAAGCGGTTGCCCAATGCATGGACCCGACGGGGAAAGTGTGGGCTGGTATTAAAGGTCTTTCACCAGCTGGTTTGGAATTCGATTCGAGTCGCCGTCTCCCCCGGTTAGTGGGAAACTATGGCGAGCTTCACCACGATGCAACTCCATGTGATGTTTAAAGGTTCAACTAAAATATGGATAAGTCAACTGGATATGGTTATACTATTGCTTGTTAGACTCAAGTGTGTGTAATAGTTCAGGTGCAAACCTAGAGTAAAGAAATAGGTCTAAAACCGATAGCTCATCTATGTCATTTAATACTCCTTATCTTAATTGTGAGCTTTCCGGAACTAAAAGATCCCAGCTCCACCAAAAAGGCCATGCATACCCTTGGTGTCTTTATTTTCAGTTGGACGGGTAAGTCTAGCTGAGTACATTCCCGTACTCAGGGTTTATCCCATTTGTTGCAGATGGCCAGGTTTACTATGGCTATTGTAAGCACTGCCTCTACCCAGTGGAAGGTGATGAGGAGTAGGCCCAGGGCAGGGTCATCCAGAAGCTTCCCCTTTTCTTTTGTTGGTCTGAGACTACTGATGGCACATTACTTAAAAAGGGAGGAGTGAGTTGTGTTGAGTTGGAGTTATCAAACAATGTTTTATTTGGACCACATGTGTGGTGGTCGTGTTTCAAAACTTATTTAAGCTTCTGCACTTTAATTTTGGTATTGTAATAACTTGATTTTAAATTCACACTCTGATGTTTTAAATCCGATTTCGTTTATCTGTGTTGTATCCTTGCGAATGTAATTCTTGAACAATGCGATCCTGTATGTTGTACGATGATAGAAATCCTTCGAGATTTCCGGACTACCGGGGTTATATGGGTTCAAGTATGAGTCGATGTCAGACGGATTTGACTAAGACGGTACTTGAGCTCTTATAATCAGGACGGTTCCGCCACAGCTGGTATCGGAGCATGGTTCAAGTTATTGCATCCGCAAAAAGCTATTTCCGAACTAAAATGGGTATTTCAAAACTATTTTCAAAACTATTTTCGATTACTAAGTGTGCCCAGTCTCGTCCTTAAGCCCTATACTAGGATTCAGGTGGATTAACTGCTAACAGGGTTTAGGGTTTTGCTTCATGCTGGATCTTTATTTGCTGGTCCATTCTCGGGAAAAAGAGAATGCGTTGATCGCGAAAACATGCATAAAATGATTTTGTGAGATATGAGAGCATGACCGTCCAATCGTCGGTCTAGGTGAGAGTTCTTATACCAAGTATGTGCGAGCTCCACGCAGACACATACGAGGGTATCAATGTTTGGAGGGTGTTTTCTCTTTGATGCATAGTGTTTAGTGTTGGCTTCTATGCATTTTGCGCATATTAGCCAATACTCAGTTGTTTTACCATTGGGAATTGCTTTGGGCTGAAATGAATCTTCTGCAGGTACACTAACTATGCGCTCGAGTAGAACGTTTAGATAACGCATGAGAGATCGTTCTTGCCACCGACTAGAATGTTAGGACTTACGAGTCATTGATAGTGAGTGAGAACGTAAGTACGATCATGCATCATGTTTAAATTCTTGCATTTACATTACCTCCCCTTAATTAAAAGCTGTCTCTTTTCTATAAAAATTTGTCAACTTAATATCCGTCTCACAAGAGTTCGAAACCTTTTTGTTTCTATAGATGGCCCGGACTAAGCTGACTGCTCGCAAGGCCACCGGAGGAAGAGGAGTTCCGCGTCACCGCTTGGCCACCAAGTGGACCCGGAAGACGTTCTTGACCTACTTCGGGTTGCCGACTATCCTTTGGAGGATTCTGCAGGCCGTGAGCTATGAGGAGGGACAGGAGCCCAGGTACTCGTGGCAGAAGGAGATCTACGGGCAGGATTCGTTGGTCATGGTGGAGATCAAAGTCAAAGCTTTGCCTGCAAAGCCTCACTGGACAGGATGGACAGAGATCACCAGAGGCACATGTGCCAAGGATGGAGCTAACAGGGCAGCATACCTGGTGCTGAAAGATATCATCGCCCGTTTTCCCGCCGACCTAGCTAGTGCTATGGCAGGAGTGTTCCCCCGTGGATCACTTTTTCCATTGCGCTGGAAGCAGACTTTGGAGTCAGTCTTGACAGGGAGCCCAGAGGAGAGGTTCTACTGTGAGATGCCTGCGATGAGTGCCACCGGAGCTTTGTTAGGTGTATGTGAGAGTTTGGAGCACACTCTCGAGAGCGTGTCCTTCACCCTCACCGCCACCTACCAGAGCAAGAGGAAGCTACAGGAAGAGTTTGACGCTGAGGTAGCCCGTCTTTAGGAGAAGATTCAGCAGATCACCCTTGAGCGTGATGACGCCCGTGCTACCGCAGGTGCAGAGACCACCGCCAGGACCATCGCCGAGCAGATGTACCTGACTACCGCTCTTCAGAGGGATGAGGCCCGCACCGCGCTCGACCAGCTCAGAGAGGGAGCTCACCTCCTGATACAGCAGATCCATGGACAGCAGGCCTATATCGACCAGCTCCACGAGGCAGTCCATCAGATGCACCACGCCGCGCAGGAGGCCGCCGCCCCAGTAGCTGTCGAGGTTCCCGCAGCCGAGGCCCAGGATCCCCAGGACGGAGAGGTCCTTGGTCGTGACGCCCCACCTGAGGAGGCTCATGCTGATGAGCCTATGTTCGACGCCGACGCAGAGGACGCCGCATCCGCCGCTGGAGACGCCTGAGCGTTAGTTTCGCTAGGAGCCGTTTTTCTTTTGTATAGCTTGAGAATGCTCGCTAATGATGTAACACCCTAAACATGTGTTGGTTTTATATTTTAGATGTTTGATGGCATGTATGGCTTTTGGACAAAGTCCAGACTTCGATCTGGCATCTTTTATGGAGATCCGTCGTTCGCATGTCTAATTTCGAGCAATTATTCTGTGATGTTGTATGGAAATGAGTAATTATACTTGGTCGTGTGCTAAATTTTCGAATTACGTACAGCGCAGTATTTATTCATGATCAATGTGACATCACCTAATGGTTGCTTATTAATGGGATATGCAGATGCCGGCACACACTCGCAGCCAACGCGGACAGGGGGCAGGACAGGAGGAGAACTTGCCAGCTCCCCCACCACCGCCGATGACACCGGAGGCATTTTTCGGCCAGTTCTTGGGCAGCCAAAGGAACATGGAAGAGATGCAGAGGCACATGGAGGCCACCCTCTGCAACATCGCTAACAACACCACGCAGCAGCATTAGCAGCGCCAAGGCCCGGAGCCCAACCAGTACAGCTCCTACCGTGACTTCTTAGACACCCGTCCCCCGGTGTTCAAGGAAGTCACCGAACCGCTTGAGGCTGATGAATGGCTCAACTCCATCACCCAGAAGTTTCGTCTGCTTCGTCTGACAGAAGAGCTCAAGGCAGAGTACGCCGCCCACATGTTGGAAGGACCCGCAGGTTTGTGGTGGGACCAGTACCGTGCATCCTTGCCTGCGAATGCACGTGTCACTTGGGATCAGTTCTCGACTGCTATGCGCAACCACTACATCCCCAGTGGTCTGATGGAAATGAAGATTGCAGAGTTCATGAGGCTGTCTCAGGGAACCAGGGTCTATGTCCGAGTATCTGCACAGCTTCAACAACCTAGCTCGCTACGCTCCAGACTTTGTCAACACTGAGGCCAAGAAGATCGCAAGCTTCAAACGTGGCATGAGTGCCGCCATGCTTTCAAAAATGGGCAACAGTCACCGCACTACCTTCAGTGACTTCATTAGTGACTGCCTAAATCAAGAGGCCAATGACAGCAGGCTGGCGACAGAGACCCGTCGCCGTGCGAACGAAGGAGGTTCGTCTCAACAGAGAACCCCTTTCGGAGCACGCACCCCGTATCGCCCGCCAGTGGCTGGAGCAAGGTTCTGACCCCCGCAGAGGAAGATCACCACCAACCGTCCCCGTCCCGGTTTTTAGAAGCCCTACACCGCTCCTTTGATGCAGAACAAGGCTAAGGCAGGAAGTGCAGGAGGTTCCAAGACCCTATATGTGATTGGACCGTGCTACAACTGTGGTCAGACTGGACATCTGTCATGTCAGTGCCCTCGCCCAAAGAAGCAGTACACCCAGCCTCCACCTCGCGCAGGTCATGTGCATTATACTACCGTGGAAGAAGTGCCTGAAGGAGAGCCTGTCACCGCTGGTACGTTTCTTGTTAATCAATACCCCGCAGTTGTGTTGTTTGATTCTGGAGCATCGCATTCCTTCATAAGTGAGAACTTTGCTATAAGAAGTAATCTTGAGTTGGTAGAGTTAGATCGGGGATATCAGATAAGTTCCGCCGGAGCTGTTCTCTCCGCGCGTAAAATGGCTAAAGGAGTAGAAATGACTTTTGGGGATAAGAAGGCCATAGTGGATCCCATCGTAATCCCTGGTCTGGGTTTGGATGTGATCTTGGGTATGGGTTGGATGAAACTCTGGAAAGTCAATCTTGACGTCACAGAGCGAGTAGTTTCTATGGTTAGCCCTCGCAGTGGGTCAACCTTTCGGTTTAAGTTACCCCGAAACCCTCATGAGATCGGAGTGTTGTTCAATATCACGGCAAAGCAGATAGCCAAGATCCCGATAGTGTGTGAGTTTCCAGATGTTTTTCCTGATGAGTTGCCTGGACTACGGCCGGATAGGGATGTGGAGTTTGCTATAGAGTTAATCCCTGGAACGGCACCCATTTCTCGGAGGCCGTATAGGATGCCAGCTAATGAGTTAGCAGAGCTCAAGACTCAGTTGCAAGAGCTCTTGGATAAGGGGTTAATTCGTCCTAGTTCGTCACCTTGGGGATGTCCCGCCATCTTCGTAAAGAAGAAGGATAAAACTTTAAGAATGTGTGTGGACTACAGGCCACTTAATGCGGTAACCATAAAGAATAAATATCCCTTACCCCGAATCGATGTCTTGTTTGATCAGTTATCAAAAGCAAAAGTGTTCTCCAAGATCGACTTGAGGTCAGGATACCATCAGATTAAGATCAGAAGGGAGGATATACCAAAAATAGCCTTCTCCACCAGATATGGACTCTATGAGTATCTAGTTATGTCCTTCGGGTTAACTAATGCACCGGCACATTTCATGTACCTGATGAATTCGGTCTTCATGCCCGAGTTGGACAAGTTTGTTGTGGTGTTCATCGATGATATCTTGGTCTACTCTAAGAATAAAGAGGATCATGCTGAACATCTTCGAGTCATCTTAGCCCGACTTCGAGAGCACAAGTTGTATGCTAAGTTTAGCAAGTGCGAGTTTTGGTTAAAGAAGGTACCTTTTCTTGGTCACGTTCTTTCAGAGGAAGGAATTTCTGTGGATCCCACGAAGGTACAGGAAGTCATGGATTGGCAAGCACCCACCAACGTACATGAGGTACGTAGCTTTCTAGGATTGGCTGGGTACTACCGTCGGTTCATTCCGGATTTCTCTAGGATCGCAAAGCCTATGACTCGTCTAACTCAGAAAAATAAGAAGTTTGAATGGACTCCAGAGTGTGAGGCAGCTTTTCGCGCCCTGCGAACTTTGTTGACTTCGGCGCCAGTTTTGGCACAACCAGATTTGGAGGAACCTTTTGATGTGTTTTGTAACGCATCCAAGGTTGGACTTGGATGTGTACTCATGCAGAATGGAAGAGTTATCGCCTATGCTTCCCACTAGTTGAGACCGCATGCAGAGAATTACCCGACTCATGACTTGGAATTGGCAGCCGTAGTGCATGCACTCAAGATCTGGAGGCATTATCTTATGGGTAACCTATGTCATGTGTACACAGATCATAAAAGTCTAAAATATATCTTCACCCAGCCAGAGTTGAATATGAGGTAGAGGAGATGGTTAGAGTTGATTAAGAATTACAACCTTGAAGTGCATTACCACCCTGGAAAAGCGAATGTTGTAGCAGATGCCTTGAGTCGCAAGACTCGTTGCAACTCCCTACGACCACTTTTGGAAGATGGATTCAACCTTATACACCCCGTTATGCTGAATAATATCACTCTTCAGTGCACCTTAGAAAGTGACATCATCGAAGGACAAAAGACCGATGAAGAGATCTGTCAGATTAAGAAGAGGTTGGAAACTGATAGTTCTTTGAACTTCAGAACCGATGAACAGGGAATTCTGTGGTATAATCAGAGGTTGGTTGTTCCTAAGGATACGGAGCTGAAAGAAAGAATTCTGAATGAAGCTCATAATTCAAAGTTGTCTATCCATCCAGGAAGCAGTAAGATGTACCAAGATCTGAGAACAAGGTTTTGGTGGTCAAAAATGAAGAAAGAAGTTGCAGCTTATGGAGTACTGCCTCGTGGAGCTGGTCGATGTAGGCCTGCTGTCCATGGATCTGCTGTATCAAGAGGTGGGCTCCCTCTGTGAGCTGGTCGAGCGCGGTGCGGGCCTCATCCCTCTGAAGGGCGGTAGTCAGGTACATCTGCTCTGCAACGGTCCTGGCAGTGGCCTGTGCTGCTGCTGTAGTACGGCGTCGTCACGCTCAAGAGTGATCTGCTGAATCCTCTTCTGGAGACGAGCTACCTCGGCATCAAACTCTTCCTGTAGCTTCCTCTTGCTCTGGTAGGTGGCGGTGAGGGTGAAGGACACGCTCTCGAGAGTGTGCTCCAAACTCTCACATACACCCAACAAAGCTCCGGTGGCGCTCATCGCGGGCGTCTCGCAGTAGAACCTCTCCTCTGGGCTCCCTGTCATGATTGACTCCAGAGTCTACTTCCAGCGCAATGGAAAAAGTGATCCACGGGGGAACACTCCTGCCATAGCGCTAGCTAGGTCGGCGGGGAAACGGGCGATGATATCCTTCAGCACAAGATACGCTGCCCTGTTGGCTCCATCCTTGGCACATGTGCCTCTGGTGATCTCCGTCCATCCTGTCCAGTGGGGCTTGGCGGGCAAAGCTTTGACTTTGATCTCCACCATGACCAAGGAATCCTGCCCGTAGATCTCCTTCTGCCATGAGTACCTGGGCTCCTGTCCTTCCTCATAGCCCACGGCCTGCAGAATCCTCCAAAGGATAGTCGGCAATCCGAAGTAGGACAAGAACGTCTTCCGGGTCAGCTTGGTGGCCAAGCGGTGACGCGGAACTCCTCTACCTCCGGTGGCCTTGCGAGCGGTCAGCTTAGTCGGGGCCATCTGTAGAAACAAAAGGGTTTCGAACTCTCGTGAGACGGATATTAAGTTGGCAAATTTTTTATATAAAAGAGACAACTTTTAATTAAGGGGAGGTAATGTAAATGCAAGAATATAAACATGATGCATGATCGTACTTACGTTCTCACTCACTAACATGACTCGTAAGTCCTAACGTTCTAGTCGGTGGCAAGAACGATCTCTCATGCGTTATCTACACGTTCTACTTGGTCGCACAGTTAGTGTACCTGCAGAAGATTCATTTCAGCCCAAAGCAATCCCAATGATAAAACAATTGAGCATTGGCTAATATGCGCAAAATACATAGAAGCCAACGCTAAACACCATGCACCAACATAGAAAACACCCTCAAAAACATTGATACCCTCATATGTGTCTGCGTGGAGCTCGCACATACTTGGTATAAGAACTCTCACCTAGACCGACGGTTGGACGGTCATGCTCTCATATCTCACAAAATCATTTTATGCATGTTTTCGCGATCGACGCATTCTCTTTTCCCGAGAATGGGCCAGCAAATAAAGATCCAGCATGAAGCAAAACCCTGAACCCTGTTAGCAGTTAAACCACCTGAATCCTAGTATAGGGCTTAAGGACGAGACTGGGCACACTTAGTAATTGAAAATAGTTTTGAAAATAGTTTTGAAACACCCATTTTAGTTCAAAAATAGCTCTTTACAGAGGTAATCACTTGAACCATGCTCCGATACCAGCTGTGGCAGAACCGTCCTGATTATAAGAGCTCAAGTACCGTCTTAGTCAAATCCGTCTGACTTCGACTCATACTTGAACCCATATAACCCTGGTAGTCCGGAAATCTCTAAGGATTTCTATCACCGTACAACATACAGGATCGCATTGTTCAAGAATTACATTCGCAAAGATACATCACAGAGAACGAAACCGAATTTAAAGTATCAGAGTGCGAATTTAAAATAGAGTTATTACAATACCGAATTTAAAAGTGCGGAAGCTTAAATAAGTTTGAAACACGACCACTACACATGTGGTCCAAATGAAACATTGTTTGACAAATCCAACTCAACACAACTCACTCTTCTCTTTTTAGATAATGTGCCATTAGGAGTCTCAGACCAGCAAAAGAAAAGGGGAAGCTTCTGGACGACCCTGCCCTGGGCCTACTCCTCATCACCTTCCACCGGGTAGAGGCAGTGCTTACAATAGCCAAAGTAGACCTAGCCATCTGCAACAAACGGGATAAACCCTGAGTACGGGAATGTACTCAGCTAGACTTACCCATCCAACTGAACATAAAGACACCAAGGGTATGCAAGGCCTTTTTGGGTGGATCTGGGATCTTTAGTTGCGAAAAGCTCAATTAAGATAAGTGAGGATTTAATGATATTGCTGAGCTGTCATTTTTAGACCTATTTCTTTACTCTAGGTTTGCACCTGAACTATTGCACACACTTGAGTCTAACAAACAATAATATAACCATATCCAGTTGACTTATCCACATTTTTAGTTGAACCTTTAAAACATCACATGGAGTTGTATCGTGGTGAAGCTCGCCATAGTTTCCCACTAACCGGGGGAGACGGCGACTCGAATCGAATTCCAAACCAGCTGGTGAAAGACCTTTAATACCAGCCCACACTTTCCCCGTCGGGTCCATGCATTGGGCAACCGCTCGACGCTTGTTCGTGGTGGTAATCGTCGCGGTTCAAGCACGGACCGCCCAATTGGAACCTGGCGATGGCCTCACGCGGCAGATCGCAATTTCCATACTAGAGGGCGCGACACGGGTCGAAACCGGCCCGAACAGCTTCTAACCGGCTTTGGGGTCGATGATTACGGCACCGACGTATCCCTAAGTAAAAGGGCGCGTTCAAAAATGAACGAGGGCCAACATCGATACAAACCTACACGATCCAACGGACGGACTGCCCCCAAGTTCCAACTTGGTGCCCTGCCTTCCAGTTGACCGTATTTCATTACTACTCAGGTTCTTTTCCACGATAGCAAATATAGCCAACCGTGATCCGGTAACTACCCATCAGGGTATTACGGAAACATTCTTAACTACTACTTTTATTAAGCAAGCTAAGCAATTCTACATGGTAACTCAATAACAGGATAACAAGGTAGATATTAATCAACAACCAAGGAATGGTAATGCAGCAAGTAGGATTCATCCCAACTCCTAAACCTAATGCATCACAATATAAAAGGACTCAAGTAAATTTTTAATTGCAAAAGATAGGAGGCTTAATATGCTCCGGGGCTTGCCTTGAGAGAAGACTGAGGCCTCGTGGGAGGGGCACTCAGGCAGGTTAGTGTCGGCCGCGGGGTCGGCTTCCTCGGCTTGATGCAGTTCCGGGATCTCCTGCTCGGCGCTTGTCTCCTGCTCTAGGTCTTGCTCCTGAACTGTCGATCCTATTGCAATGCGGTTGAAAATAATAAATAAATAATGCGTAGTGCGAGATGCGGTGGTAAGAAAAGTAACATTTCTTGCAAACCAATAAAACCAACTTGTTGAACCACTTTTGACATTGAGGTAAACACTTAATTATCTCATAAAACAATTTCATTAATCCACCTATTTCTTATTTAGTAATTCAAAAGAAATTTGAGTTTGAACTGCAAGTGCATTTTTCTGGACTCAGAAAAATCCACAAAAATTCCAGAAGGCAAATGGCATCTGCTGGACTTCACTGAACAATTTTCAGCCAGAAATAAAATAGAGAACTGCAGATATAAAAATAACAAATAAACTGCTCAAAAGGTGCTTTGAACTAACTTTTCACACAAAAGGTGTTCAACAGCAGATTTCATAATTTTCCTAGCTTCATCTACTCATACACATTCTACTGTAGAAAACTTGCTGTCAGAGCATAAACATGCAAGCCTACACAAAATAAACAAATCTATTCCAATTTAAACCATTTGAACTACAACCCTACTGGAAAAGGGTGCTAAACTCATTTTTATATTTTTCCCAGATTCTACTTCACATTTCATACTTATCAAGAAAGTTCCACGAACAGAAACATTATTTATTTCTTACATGAATTTCCAAAGGAAAACACAGAAAAGTACATTTGTAAAGCAACTTCAGATTCTTCCATACAACAGCTCATGCTTAACATTTTTCTTAGCCTGAACATGTCATACAGAGACCACACAATTTTTCCCACATTTTATTTTGACATATAAATACCTTAACACTTATTCTAAGAAATCAGTCAAAAAGGACTTTAAATCATAACAGAAACTTTTTCCACATAAACAGTGCATCATATATTTTTCACAGGTGCAAATCATGATAAGAAACCTACACAAATTTTCCCATGAATTAACTCAACCAGAAAACACCTATTTCCATTTATCTAAACAAAAGCTCACAAACTGAATTAAATAAAAACAGTAATAAAACTTTCACCAAAAATACTTTCATATTTTTCCCTGATAGATCTACTCATAAGCAAGCTAACAAAACTGAAAGTACTTCATTTGGACTTTTAAAACGAGCTACACAAAAATAACAAGCATTTCTGGAAAATAAAACAAAAAGGAAAACATATTTGAATCTTCCCGGCTGGCCTGCGTGAACGTGGTCCATGGACCGGGTGAGGCTGACGCGTGGGGTCCGCTGGTCAACGGGACCCACCCGTCAGAGAGGGCGAAGCAGGGGAAGGTGTTGACCGGCGAAAGCTCGTCGACGGTGAGGTCGCCGGCGGTGAGGCTAGGCTCGATAGACTCGTCTCGACGAGGCGCATCCAGCGGTGGGGTCGGTTTGGCCAGAGGGTGACCGAAGCGTGCCGGCGGCGAGCGGTGGCGGACGGCGGCGGCGGCGACACACTGGCTACGCCGTTTCCGGCGGTCGCCGGTGAAATTGGGGAAGGCGAAGGCTCACACGAACCCTAGGGAGGCTATCGGCGGGCTCGGATTGGCTCGGGAAGCTCCGAGGAAGCTTGGCCACGCGAGCGGCCATGGCGGACGGTGGTGGGGCTCGGCTAGGCCGTGTCCGGCGGTCGCCAGGCCAAATTGGCGCGTGCGCAGTGCTTTGTGAACCCTAGGGAGCTATCGGAGGGCTCGGCTTGGCTCGGATGGCTCCGAGGAAGCTTGGCCTCGGGCATGGCCTCGGCGGACAGCCATGGCGCTCGGCCGGGGAAGAAGAGGTGGGTGAGAGCGGTAGCGTTGAGGCTAGTCGGTGTTCTCACCTTGCCTTGGCTTGGTGATGCTCGACGGAGAAGAGGGGAAGCGGAGAAGCTTCGGTCGATGTAGAACAGTCGCGAGCTCCGGACGGTGCCGATGGCGACCGCGGCGGCGCTCCACAGACTTCGGTGTCGGCGAGGCTCGAGGGGTGGTGCTAACGCGAGCACCGGGTGTCTGGGGTGTAGGCGGAGAGGCTTGCGCGAGGAATCGGACGGCGAGGCTCCGGCGTGGCCGGAACGGCGAAGGGGGTTTGCGGGGGTGGTCGCGGCGAGAGCGAGCAGAGCGCTCGTTCTTGCTCGGTGGCGTGGGGAGGAGAGTGCGAGCGAGAGTGGGAGAGTGTGTGCGGGTGAGTGAGGGAGCGAAGGGTGCTCGGGTTTTGGCTCGGCCGACGGCAATGCGCGGTCGTGGCAGGGGCCACGGCGTGGCGTGCGGCGGGCGACGGCGCGGCGAGCGAGGGTGGCGCGGCAGGCGAGGCGAGCGCGGAGTGGGCGAAGCCGATCGCTTGCGTAATCGCGCAGAGGGGAATCGGACGAGGAGTGGCCGGCGAAGATCCTCGGCAGGACGCGGCGGCCACGTGGCGAGCGGAGCCGGCGTACGGCGCGGCGGCGCTGTCGGGGCTGGCGTGCGCGAGCGTGCACGGGAGCGGGGGCAGGCGCGGCGCGGGCTTGGGCCGGAAAGGCCGAATGGGCCGAAAGGCTGGCGCCGGGAAAAAATGGTTTTCCTTTTTCTTTTTCCAAAACCTTTTCAAACTTTGACCATTCAAAAACAGTTTCAAAAACTCCAAACTAGACTTTGACCCAAAAATAAAAGTTGCTTAAAATAATTTTCTCTACAACTTTCATATAAGACACTTTTTCTGAAAACCATTTTTACAACCTCCACATAAATAAAGCCAATTTTGAAACATACACCATTTTGCTTGCCTCATTTTTATCTGATAAACTATTTTGAATTAGGTCAAAATATCAACATGAAAAGCACTCTACCCAATATTCTTTATTTTATAAACTTATTTGCCAAGATAGAAATCCACTTAAACTATCAAGTCCAATAGAAATCCAAAATCCAAATAAACAAAAAGGCAAAAAGCACTCATATGCACATGAAATGATGCAATGCATTGCTTATGCATTTTGGTAGCTAAATGTGGTTCCTAATGCAGTGCTTAACACTAGGGTGTCACAGCCCTTCCCCCCTTAAAGAAATCTCGTCCCGAGATTTTGAGTTACGTACCAATCTTTATAAAAAGCGGGATAGTTCACTCGCAAGTACTCCTCGGTTTCCCAAGTCGCATCGTTGGGTCCGTGGTTGCTCCAGAGAATCTTGTAAGTCTTCACTGTTCGGTTGCGAGTTTCTCGGGTCTTGGTGTCCATTATCTCCCGAGGTTGTTCATAGTATTCCAGATCTGATCTGATTGCGACATCTGGGATCCGAACTTCTTCTTATTCTGGAACTCGAACACACTTCTTCAACTGGGACACATGGAACACTAGGAAGACTGCGCTCATCTCTGGGGGTAACTGCACTTCATATGCCACTTCTCCCTTTTTAGCTACGATCTGATATGGTCCCACATATCGAGGTGCTAGGCTTTTTTCTTAATTCCAAAACGTTGGACTTTCCTCATGGGTGAGACTTTGAGGTAAACATAGTCTCCGACTTGAAATTCCAAGGGATCTCCTCCGTGTGTCAGCGTAACTTTTTGTCGGGATTGTGCTGCTTTGATATGTTGTTGTACCTTTTGCACAATCTCTTCAGCATCTTTCACATAATCTGACCCATAAAATCCTTGATCTCCTGATTCAACCCAATTTACCGGGGTTCTGCATCTTCGTCCGTATAATACTTCAAAAGGTGTCATCTTTATACTTTCTTGGTAGCTGTTGTTATACGAAAACTCGGCAAGGGGTAACCATTTCTCCCAAGATTCTCCTGAAGATAAAACACAAGCTCTGAGGATATCTTCCAAAATCTGATTCACTCTCTCTGTTTGTCCTGCGGTTTGGGGGTGATAAGCGGAACTTCTTACCAACTTGGTTTCTAGCTCCTTGTGCAACTGTTCCCAAAAATGTGCTATGAACTGGGGTCCTCTATCAGAGACAATCCTTTTTGGAACTCCGTGTAACCTCAAGATGTTCGGAATGTACAGGTCTGCATACTGATGAGGTCGGTGTGTAGTCTTAACCGGGATGAAGTGAGCCACTTTAGATAACCGATCCACGATAACCCAGATAGAATCATTTCCCTTTTGAGTGGTGGGAAGACCTGTGATGAAATTCATACTAATCTCTTCCCACTTCCATTCTAGAATAAATAACGGCTATAACAATCTGGCAGGTCTCAGATGTATAGCTTTTATCCTGCAGCAAGTATCACACCTTGCAACATAAGCTGCAACTTCCTTCTTCATCCTAGACCACCAGTACCTTGTTCTCAGATCTTGGTACATCTTACTGCTTCCTGGATGGATAGATAACTTTGAATTGTGAGCTTCATTCAGAATTCTTTCTTTCAGCTCTGTGTCCTTAGGAACAACCAACCTCTGGTTATACCACAAGATTCCCTGTTCATCAGTCCTGAAGTTCAAAGAACTACTGGTTTCCAACCTCTTCTTGATCTGACAGATCTCTTCATCGGTCCTTTGTCCTTCGATGATGTCACTTTCCAGGGTGCACTGTATGGTGATATTGTTTAACATAACGGGGTGCATAAGGTTGAATCCATCTTCCAATAGTGGTTGTAGGGAGTTGCAATGAGTCTTGTGACTCAAGGCATCTGCTACCACGTTTGCTTTTCCAGGGTGGTAATGCACTTCAAGGTTGTAATCCTTAATCAACTCTAACCATCTTCTCTGCCTCATGTTCAACTCTGGCTGGGTGAAGATATATATTTCAGACTTTTATGATCAGTGTACACATAACATAGGTTTCCCATAAGGTAATGCCTCCAAATCTTGAGTGCATGCACGATGGCTGCCAATTCCAAATCATGAGTGGGATAATTCTCTTCATGTGGTCGCAACTGGCGCGAAGCATATGCTATAACTCTCCCATTCTGCATGAGCACACATCCAAGTCCAATCTTGGATGCGTCACAAAACACATCAAAAGGTTCCTCTAAGTTTGGCTGAGCCAAAACAGGCGCGGAAGTCAACAACGTTTGCAGAGTGCGAAAAGCTGCTTCACACTCTAGAGTCCATTCGAACTTCTTGTTTTTCTGCGTTAAACAGGTCATAGGTTTGGCGATTCTCAAAAAATCCGGAATGAACCGACGGTAGTATCCAGCCAAACCCAAAAAGCTGTGAACCTCAAAAACACTTGTGGGTGCTTCCCAATCCATAACCTCTTGCACCTTAGAAGGGTCTACAGAGATCCCTTCCTCTGAAAGGACGTGACCAAGGAAAGGTACCTTCTTTAACCAAAACTCACACTTACGGAACTTAGCATATAACTTGTGCTCTCGAAGCTGGGTCAAAACAACTCGTAGATGCTCAGCATGATCCTTCTCATTCTCAGAGTATACCAAGATATCATCGATGAACACTACAACGAACTTATCTAACTCTGGCATGAAGACCGAATTCATCAGGTACATGAAATGTGTCGGTGCATGGGTCAATCCAAAGGACATAACGAGATACTCATAGAGTCCATATCTGGTAGAGAAAGCTGTTTTTGGTATATCTTCTCTTCTGATCTTAATCTGATGGTATCCTGATCTCAGGTCGATCTTGGAGAACACTTTCGCCTTTGATAACTGATCAAACAAGACATCGATTCGGGGTAAGGGATATTTGTTCTGTATAGTTACTGCATTCAACGGTCTGTAATCCACACACATCCTCAAAGTTTTATCCTTCTTCTTCACAAAGATAGCGGGACATCCCCAAGGTGACGAACTAGGGCGTATCAAACCCTTATCCAAGAGCTCTTGCAACTGAACTTTAAGCTCTGCTAACTCTTTAGTGTGCATCCTATACGGTCTCCGAGATATTGGTGTCGTTCCAGGGACTAACTCTATAGCAAACTCCACATCCCTATCCGGCGGTAGTCCAGGCAACTCATCAGGAAAAACATCCGGAAACTCACACACTACTGAGATCTCAGCTATCTGTTTTGCGGTGATGTTGAACAACACTCCGATCTCGTGGGGGTTTCAGGGTAACTTAAACCGAAAGGTAGACCCACTCCGGGGACTAACCATAGAAACTACTCGCTCTGCGATGTCAAGATTGACCTTCCAGAGTTTCATCCAACCCATACCTAAGATCACATCCAAACCCAGACCAGGGATTACGATGGGATCCACTATGGCCGTCTTACCCCCAAAAGTCATTTCCACTCCTTTAGCCATGTTACGCGCGGGGAGAACAGCTCCGGCGGAACTTATCTGATATCCCCGATCTAACTCTACTAACTCAAGATTACTTCTCAAAACAAAGTTCTCACTTATGAAAGAATGCGATGCTCCAGAATCAAACAACACAACTGCGGGGCATTGATTAACAAGAAACGTACCAGCAGTGACAGGCTCTCCTTCTGGCACTTCCTCCACGGTGGTGTGATGCACATGACCTGCGCGAGGTGGAGGCTGGTGTATTGCTTCTTTGGACGAGGGCATTGACGTGACAGGTGTCCGTCTGACCACAGTTGTAACATGGCCCAATCACATATGGAGTCTTGGGGCCTCCTGCACTTCCTGCCTTATTCTTGTTCTGCATCAGAGGAGCAGTGTAGGGCTTCTGAAAACTGGGACGGGGTCGGTTGGTCTTCCTCTGCGGGGGACGGAACCTTGCTCCAGCCACTGGCGGGCGATACGGGGTGCGTGCTCCGAAAGGGGTTCTCTGTTGAGACGAACCTCCTTCGTTCGCACGACGGCGGTTTTCTGTCGCCAGCCTACTGTCATTGGCCTCTTGATTTAGGCAGTCACTGACAAAGTCACTGAAGGTGGTGCGGTGACTGTTACCCATCTTTGAAAGCATGGCGGCGCTCATGCCACGTTTGAAGCTTGCGATCTTCTTGGCCTCAGTGTTGACAAAGTCTGGGGCGTAGCGAGCTAGGTTGTTGAAGCTGTGCAGATACTCGGACATAGATCTGGTTCCCTGAGACAACCTCATGAACTCTGCAATCTTCATTTCCATCAGACCACTAGGGATGTAGTGGTTGCGCATAGCAGTCGAGAACTGATCCCAGTGACACGTGCATTTGCAGGCAAGGCTGCACGGTACTGGGCCCACCACAAACCTGCGGGTCCTTCCAACATGTGCGCGGCATACTCTGCCTTGAGCTCTTCCGTCAGCCGAAGCAGACGGAACTTCTGGGTGATGGAGTTGAGCCATTCATCAGCCTCAAGCGGTTCGGTGACTTCCTTGAACACCGGGGGACGGGTGTCCAAGAAGTCACGGTAGGAGCTGTACTGGTTAGGCTCTGGCCTTGGCGTTGATGATGCTGCTGCGCAGTGTTGTTAGCGATATTGCGGAGGGTGGCCTCCATGTGCCTCTGCATCTCCTCCATGTTCCTTTGGCTGCCCAAGAACTGGCCGAAAAATGCTTCCGGCGTCATTGGCGGCGGTGGGGGAGGTGGCAAGTTCTCCTCCTGTCCTGCCCCCTGTCCGCGTTGGCTGCGAGTGTGTGCCGGCATCTGCATATCCCATTAATAAGCAATCATTAGGTGATGTTACATTGATCATGAATAAATACTGCGCTGTACATAATTCGAAAATTTAGCACACGACCAAGTATAATTACTCATTTCCATACAACATCACAGAATAATCGCCCGAAATTAGACATGCAACGACGGATTTCCATAAAAGATGCCAGATCGAAGTCTGGACTTTGTCCCAAAAGACATACATGCCATCAAACATCTCAAACATAAAACCAACACATGTTTAGAGTGTTACATCACTTAGCGAGCGTGCTCAAGCTATACAAAAGAAAACGACTCCTAGCGAAACTAGCGCTCAGGCGTCTCCAGCGGCGGATGCGGCGTCCTCTGCGTCGACGTCGATCATTGGCTCGTCAGCGTGATCCTCCTCCGGTGGGGCGTCGGGACCAAGGACCTCTCCGTCCTGGGGATCCGGGGCCTCGGCTGCGGCTGGGGCGGCGGCCTCCTGTGCGGCGTGATGCATCTGGTGTACTGCCTCGTGGAGCTGGTCGATGTAGGCCTGCTGTCCATGGATCTGCTGTATCAAGAGGTGGGCTCCCTCTCTGAGCTGGTCGAGCGCGGTGCGGGCCTCATCCCTCTGAAGGGCGGTAGTCAGGTACATCTGCTCTGCAACGGTCCTGGCAGTGGCCTGTGCTGCTGCTGTAGTACGGGCGTCGTCACGCTCAAGAGTGATCTGCTGAATCCTCTCCTGGAGACGAGCTACCTCGGCATCAAACTCTTCCTGTAGCTTCCTCTTGCTCTGGTAGGTGGCGTGAGGGTGAAGGACACGCTCTCGAGAGTGTGCTCCAAACTCTCACATACACCCAACAAAGCTCCGGTGGCGCTCATCGCGGGCGTCTCGCAGTAGAACCTCTCCTCTGGGCTCCCTGTCAAGACTGACTCCAGAGTCTGCTTCCAGCGCAATGGAAAAAGTGATCCACGTGGGAACACTCCTGCCATAGCGCTAGCTAGGTCGGCGGGGAAACGGGCGATGATATCCTTCAGCACAAGATACGCTGCCCTGTTGGCTCCATCCTTGGCACATGTGCCTCTGGTGATCTCCGTCCATCCTGTCCAGTGGGGCTTGGCGGGCAAAGCTTTGACTTTGATCTCCACCATGACCAAGGAATCCTGCCCGTAGATCTCCTTCTGCCATGAGTACCTGGGCTCCTGTCCTTCCTCATAGCCCACGGCCTGCAGAATCCTCCAAAGGATAGTCGGCAATCCGAAGTAGGACAAGAACGTCTTCCGGGTCAGCTTGGTGGCCAAGCGGTGACGCGGAACTCCTCTACCTCCGGTGGCCTTGCGAGCGGTCAGCTTAGTCCGGGCCATCTGTAGAAACAAAAGGGTTTCGAACTCTCGTGACGAGACGGATATTAAGTTGGCAAATTTTTTATATAAAAGAGACAACTTTTAATTAAGGGAGGGGGTAAATGTAAATGCAAAGATATAAACATGATGCATGATCGTACTTACGTTTCTCACTCAATAAATTGACTCGTAAGTCCTAACGTCTAGTCGGGGCAAGAACGATCTCTCATGTGTTATCTACACGTTCTACTTGGTCGCACAGTAGTGTACCTGCAGAAGATTCATTTCAGCCCAAAGCAATCCCAATGATAAAACATTGAGCATTGGCTAATATGCGCAAAATACATAGAAGCCAACACTAAACACCATGCACCAACATAGAAAACACCCTCAAAAACATTGATACCCTCATATGTGTCTGCGTGGAGCTCGCACATACTTGGTATAAGAACTCTCACCTAGACCGACGGTGGACGGTCATGCTCTCATATCTCACAAAATCATTTTATGCATGTTTTCGCGATCGACGCATTCTCTTTTTCTCCGAGAATGGACCAGCAAATAAAGATCCAGCATGAAGCAAAACCCTGAACCCTGTTAGCAGTTAAACCACCTGAATCCTAGTATAGGGCTTAAGGACGAGACTGGGCACACTTAGTAATTGAAAATATTTTTGAAAATAGTTTTGAAACACCCATTTTAGTTCAAAAATAGCTCTTTACGGAGGAATCACTTGAACCATGCTCCGATACCAGCTGTGGCGGAACCGTCCTGATTATAAGAGCTCAAGTTACCGTTAGTCAAATCCGTCTGACTTCGACTCATACTTGAACCCATATAACCCCGGTAGTCCGGAAATCTCGAAGGATTTCTATCACCGTACAACATACAGGATCGCATTGTTCAAGAATTACATTCGCAAAGATACATCACAGAGAACGAAACCGAATTTAAAGTATCAGAGTGCGAATTTAAAACAGAGTTATTACAATACCGAATTTAAAAGTGCGGAAGCTTAAATAAGTTTGAAACACGACCACTACATGTGGTCCAAATGAAACATTGTTTGACAAATCCAACTCAACACAACTCACTCTTCCCTTTTTAGATAATGTGCCACTAGGAGTCTCAGACCAGCAAAAGAAAAGGGGAAGCTTCTGGACGACCCTGCCCTGGGCCTACTCCTCATCACCTTCCACCGGGTAGAGGCAGTGCTTACAATAGCCAAAGTAGACCTGGCCATCTGCAACAAACGGGATAAACCCTGAGTACGGGAATGTACTCAGCTAGACTTACCCGTCCAACTGAAAATAAAGACACCAAGGGTATGCAGGCCTTTTTGGGTGGATCTGGGATCTTTAGTTGCGAAAAGCTCAATTAAGATAAGTGAGGATTTAATGATATTGCTGAGCTGTCATTTTTAGACCTATTTCTTACTCTAGGTTTGCACCTGAACTATTGCACACACTTGAGTCTAACAAACAATAATATAACCATATCCAGTTGACTTATCCACATTTTTAGTTGAACCTTTAAAACATCACATGGAGTTGTATCGTGGTGAAGCTCGCCATAGTTTCCCACTAACCGGGGGAGACGGCGACTCGAATCGAATTCCAAACCAGCTGGTGAAAGACCTTTAATACCAGCCCACACTTTCCCGTCGGGTCCATGCATTGGGCAACCGCTCGACGCTTGTTCGTGGTGGTAATCGTCGCGGTTCAAGCACGGACCGCCCAATTGGAACCTGGCGATGGCCTCACGCGGCAGATCGCAATTTCCATACTAGAGGGCGCGACACGGGTCGAAACCGGCCCGAACAGCTTCTAACCGGCTTTGGGGTCGATGATTACGGCACCGACGTATCCCTAAGTAAAAGGGCGCGTTCAAAATGAACGAGGGCCAACATCGATACAAACCTACACGATCCAACGGACGGACTGCCCCCAAGTTCCAACTTGGTGCCCTGCCTTCCAGTTGACCGTATTTCATTACTACTCAGGTTCTTTTCCACGATAGCAAATATAGCCAACCGTGATCCGGTAACTACCCATCAGGGTATTACGGAAACATTCTTAACTACTACTTTTATTAAGCAAGCTAAGCAATTCTACATGGTAACTCAATAACAGGATAACAAGGTAGATATTAATCAATAACCAAGGAATGGTAATGCAGCAAGTAGGATTCATCCCAACTCCTAAACCTAATGCATCACAATATAAAAGGACTCAAGTAATTTTAATTGCAAAAGATAGGAGGTTAATATGCTCCGGGGCTTGCCTTGAGAGAAGACTGAGGCCTCGTGGGAGGGGCACTCAGGCAGGTTAGTGTCGGCCGCGGGGTCGGCTTCCTCGGCTTGATGCAGTTCCGGGATCTCCTGCTCGGCGCTTGTCTCCTGCTCTAGGTCTTGCTCCTGAACTGTCGATCCTATTGCAATGCGGTTGAAAATAATAAATAAATAATGCGTAGTGCGAGATGATGGGTGGTAAGAAAAGTAACATTTCTTGCAAACCAATAAAACCAACTTGTTGAACCACTTTGACATTGAGGTAAACACTTAATTATCTCATAAAAAACATTTCATAATCCACCTATTTCTTATTAAGTAATTCAAAAGAAATTTGAGTTTGAACTGCAAGTGCATTTTTCTGGACTCAGAAAAAATCCACAAAAAATCCAGAAGGCAAATGGCATCTGCTGGACTTCACTGAACAATTTTCAGCCAGAAATAAATAGAGAACTGCAGATATAAAAAATAACAAATAAACTGCTCAAAAGGTGCTTTGAACTAACTTTTCACACAAAAGGTGTTCAACAGCAGATTTCATAATTTTCCTAGCTTCATCTACTCATACACATTCTACTGTAGAAAATTGCTATCAGAGCATAAACATACAGCAAGCCTACACAAAATAAACAAATCTATTCCAAATTAAACCATTTGAACTACAACCCTACTGGAAAGGGTGCTAAACTCATTTTATATTTTTCCCAGATTCTACTTCACATTTCATACTTATCAAGAAAGTTCCACGAACAGAAACATTATATATTTCTTACATGAATTTCCAAAGGAAAACACAGAAAAGTACATTTGTAAAGCAACTTCAGATTCTTCCATACAACAGCTCATGCTTAACATTTTTCTTAGCCTGAACATGTCATACAGAGACACACAATTTTTCCCACATTTTATTTTGACATATAAAATACCTTAACACTTATTCTAAGAAATCAGTCAAAAAAGGACTTTAAATCATAACAGAAACTTTTTCCACATAAACAGTGCATCATATATTTTCACAGGTGCAAATCATGATAAGAAACCTACACAAATTTTCCCATGAATTAACTCAACCAGAAAACACCTATTTCCATTTATCTAAACAAAAGCTCACAAACTGAATAAATAAAAACAGTAATAAAACTTTCACCAAAAATACTTTCATATTTTTCCCTGATAGATCTACTCATAAGCAAGCTAACAAAACTGAAAGTACTTCATTTGGACTTTTAAAACGAGCTACACAAAAATAACAAGCATTTCTGAAAAATAAAACAAAAAGGAAAACATATTTGAATCTTCCCGGCTGGCCTGCGTGAACGTGGTCCATGGACCGGGTGAGGCTGACGCGCGGGTCCGCTGGTCAACGGGACCCACCCGTCAGAGAGGGCGAAGCAGGGGAAGGTGTTGACCGGAAAAGCTCGTCGACGGTGAGGTCGCCGGCGGTGAGGCTAGGCTCGATAGACTCGTCTCGACGAGGCGCATCCAGCGGTGGGGTCGGTTTGGCCAGAGGGTGACCGAAGCGTGCCGGCGGCGAGCGGTGGCGGACGGCGGCGGCGGCGACACACGGCTACGCCGTTTCCGGCGGTCGCCGGTGAAATTGGGGAAGGCGAAGGCTCACACGAACCCTAGGGAGGCTATCGGCGGGCTCGGATTGGCTCGGGAAGCTCCGAGGAAGCTTGGCCACGCGAGCGGCATGGCGGACGGTGGCGGGGCTCGGCTAGGCCGTGTCCGGCGGTCGCCGGCCAAATTGGCGCGTGCGCAGTGCTTTGTGAACCCTAGGGAGCTATCGGAGGGCTCGGCTTGGCTCGGATGGCTCCGAGGAAGCTTGGCCTCGGGCATGGCTCGGCGGACAGCCATGGCGCTCGGCCGGGGAAGAGAGTGGGGGAGGGAGCGGTAGCGTTGAGGCTAGTCGGTGTTCTCACCTTGCCTTGGCTTGGTGATGCTCGACGGAGAAGAGGGGAAGCGGAGAAGCTTCGGTCGATGTAGAACAGTCGCGAGCTCCGGACGGTGCCGATGGCGACCGCGGCGGCGCTCCACAGACTTCGGTGTCGGCGAGGCTCGAGGGGTGGTGCTAACGCGAGCACCGGGGTCTGGGTGTAGGCGGAGAGGCTTGCGCGAGGAATCGGACGGCGAGGCTCCAGCGTGGCCGGAACGGCGAAGGGGTTTTGCGGGGTGGTCGCGGCGAGAGCGAGCAGAGCGCTCGTTCTTGCTCGGTGGCGTGAGGGAGGAGAGTGCGAGCGAGAGTGGGAGAGTGTGTGGGTGAGTGAGGGAGCGAAGGGTGCTCGGGTTTGGCTCGGCGGGCAATGCGCGGTCGTGGCGGGGGCCACGGCGTGGCGTGCGCAGGAGACGGCGGCGTGGCGAGCGAGGGTGGCGCGGCAGGCGAGGCGGAGCGCGGAGTGGGCGAAGCCGATCGCTTGCGTGATCGCGCGGAGGGGAATCGGACGAGGAGTGGCCGGCGAGGATCCTCGGCAGGATGCGGGGCCACGTGGCGGTTGCGGCCGGCGTACGGCGCGGCGGCGGTCGGGGCTGGCGTGCGCGGCGTGCGCGAGCACGCGCGGGAGCGGGGGCAGGCGCGGGCGGGCTTGGGCCGGAAAGGCCGAATGGGCCGAAAGGCTGGCGCCGGGAAAAAAATGGTTTCGTTTTTTTCTTTTTCCAAAACCTTTTCAAACTTTGACCATTCAAAAACAGTTTCAAAAACTCCAAACTAGACTTTGACCCAAAAATAAAAGTTGCTCAAAATAATTTTCTCTACAACTTTCATATAAGACACTTTTCTGAAAACCATTTTTACAACCTCCACATAAATAAAGCCAATTTTGAAACATACACCATTTTGCTTGCCTCATTTTTATCTGATAAACTATTTTGAATTAGGTCAAAATATCAACATGAAAAGCACTCTACCCAATATTTCTTTATTTATAAACTTATTTGCCAAGATAGAAATCCACTTAAACTATCAAGTCCAATAGAAATCCAAAATCCAAATAAACAAAAAGGCAAAAAAGCACTCATATGCACATGAAATGATGCAATGCATTGCTTATGCATTTTGGTAGCTAAATGTGGTTCCTAATGCAGTGCTTGACACTAGGGTGTCACAGCTTATGTCGCAAAGTGTGATACTTGCTGCAGGATACAAGTATACATCTGAGACTGCGGATGGTAAACCGTTGTCCATTCCAGAATGGAAGTGGGAAGAGATTAGTATGGATTTCATCACAGGTCTTCCCACCACTCAAAAAGGAAATGATTCTATCTGGTTATCGTGGATCGGTTATCTAAAGTGGCTCACTTCATACCAGTTAAGACTACCCACCGACCTCATCAGTATGCAGACTTGTACATTCAGAACATCTTGAGGTTACACAGAGTTCAAAAAGGATTGTCTCTGATAGAGGACCCCAGTTCATGGGAACAGTTGCACAAGGAACTAGGGACCAAGCTGGTAGAAGTTCCGCTTATCACCCCAACCGCAGGACAGACAGAAAGAGTGAATCAAATTCTGGAGGATATCCTCAGAGCTTGTGTTTTATCCTCCGGAGAGTCATGGGAAAAGTGGTTACCCCTCGCCGAGTTCTCCTTATAACAATAGCTCCCCGGAAAGTATAAGATGGCACCTTTTGAGGTTTTGTATGGACGAAGATGCAGAACCCCGGTAAATTGGGTTGAATCAGGAGATCGAGGATTTTATGGGTCAGATTATGTACAGGATGCTGAAGAGATTGTGCAAACAGTGCAACAACATATCAAAGCAGCACAGTCCCGACAGAAAAGTTACGCTGACACGCGAAGGAGACCCTTGGAATTTCAAGTAGGAGATTATTATCTCAAGGTCTCACCTATGAGAAAGTCCAACGTTTTGGAATCAAGAAAAAGTTAGCACCTCGATACATGGGACCGTATCAGATCGTAACTAAAAGGGAGAAGTGGCCTATGAAGTACAGTTACCCCAGAGATGAGCGTAGTCTTTCCTGTGTTTCATGTATCTCAGTTAAAGAAGTGTCTTCGAGTTTCAGAACGGGAAGAAGTTCAGATTCCGGATGTTACTATCAGATCCGATCTGGAATACTATGAACAACCCAAGGAAATTTTGGACACCAAGACCCGAGAGACTCGCAACCGAACAGTGAAGACTTACAAGATTCTCTGGAGCAACCACGGACCCAACGATCTGACTTGGGAAACCGAGGAGTACTTGCGAGTGAACTATCCCGCTTTTTATAAAGATTGGTACGTAACTCAAATCTCGGGACGAGATTTCTTTAAGGGGGGAAGGGCTGTGACACCCTAGTGTCAAGCACTGCATTAGAAACTACATTTAGCTACTAAAATACATGAGCAATGCATTGCATCATTTCATGTGCATCAAAGTGCTTTTGTCTCTAAATATTTGTCTGGATTTTGGTTTCTATTGGACTTGGTTGTTTGAGTGACTTTCTGACTTGGCAAATAGTTTCATAAAATAAAGAATATTGAATAAAATATTTTTCTTGTTGACATCTTGACCTAGTTCAAAATAGTTTATCAAATAAAAATGGGATAAACAAAATGATTTACGTCTCAAAATTGGCTTTATTTATGTGGAGGTTGTAAAAATAGTTTTCAGAAAAAGTGTCCGATATGAAAGTTGTAGAGAAAATTATTTTGAGCAACTTTCATTTTTGGGTCAAAGCCTAGTTTGGAGTTTTTGAAACTGTTTTTGAATGGTCAAAGTTTGAAAAGTTTTTGGAAAAAGAAAAAGGAAAACCTTTTCCTTCCCGCGCCCCTTTCGGGCCAACCGGCCTTCTTGGCCCAGTCAGCGCCGCGCCGGCCCACGCTCGCTCACGCGCACCCTCGCGCCGCGCGCGCAGCGCCGCCTGACGCCGCCCCGCCGCGCCTACGCCGGCCGCAACCGCCACGTGGCCGCCGCATCCTGCCGAGGATCCTCGCCGGCCACTCCTCGCTCGATCCCCTCTCACCCGAGCACGCAAGCAATCCTCCCCGGCCACTCTCCGCTCGCCTCGCCTGCCGAGCCGCCTCGCCAACAGCGCCCGCCTCTCGCCGCTCGCCGCGCCGGGCCCCGCCGCGATCACCGGCCGGCCAAGGCCGACCAAACTCCGAGCACCCCTTCGCTCCCTCACTCACCCGCGCACACAACCCCTTCGCTCTCGCCTCGCCCTCACTCCTCTTCTCTCCCTCGCGAACGCGCAAGCCGAGGGCCCGGCTCGCCGCCGTTCACCACCATCACTCCCTCTCCTCTCCGTTCCCACTCCCCCGAGCCACCGCCAGTCGATTCCTTCTGCACGCCACCTCACCTTCACCTCGGACACACGGTGCGCACCTCCGCACCATCCGCCGAGCTTCACCGACGCTGGAACCCGAGGAGCGCCGCCGCGGACGCCATCAGCGCCGCCCGGAGCCCGAACCTGTTCCACGCGACCCCAAGCTTCGCCACCGCCCTCCTTCGCCCGCAAGCACCGCCAGGCAAAGGCAAGGTGAGAACACACCTCTGCGAGGTCTCTACCGCCCCCTAACCTCCTCTTCTTCCCCGACCGAGCGCCGCCACTGCCGCCATGGCCGCGCACGAGGTCCGGCTCCACCGGAGCTTTCCAAGCCCAACCAACCACCTGGTCTCACTCCCTAGGGTTCACTTAAGCTCTTGCCTCCACCAATTTCACCGGCGACCACCGGAAGGTCAAGCCAAGCACCGCCGCCGCCGCCGACCGCCAGGGCTCGTCTCCGGCGAGCTCCGGCCACCCACTGGCCAAACCATCCCCACCTCTCGATCCGCCTCGTCAAGGGGAGCACGCTGAGCCTAGCCTCACCGCCGGCAACCCCACCGGCGGCGAGCAATCGCCGGTCAACCCTCGTCCCTTGTCCGGCTTTCACTGACCAGTGGACCCCGTTGACCACGCGACCCCACATGTCAGCCACCCAGGGCCTATGGACCAGGTCCATGTAAGTTGAGCCGGGAGATTCAAATGATTTTTCCTTTTTGTTTTTTTTCCAGGAACGCTTGTTATTTTTGTGTAGCACGTTTTTTAAAAGTCCAAATGAGTGCTTTCAGTTTTGTTTTTTTTTTTTTTAAGTAGATCTATCATCATGAAAATATGAAAGTATTTTTGGTAGAAGTTTATTTTCCTGTTTTTATTTATTTCAGTTCATATGCTTTTGTTGAGATAAAGGGAAATAAGTGTTTTCTGGTTGAGATAATTCATGGAAAATTTGTGTAGGTTTCTTATCATGTTATGTACCTATGAAAAATGTATGAGGCACTGTTTATGTGGAAAAAGTTTCTGTTATGGTTAAAGTCCTTTTAGCTGATTTCTTGGAATAAGTGTTAAGGTTTTTATATGTCAAAATAAAATGTGGGAAAAATTGTGCAGTCTCTGTATGTCATGGTCAAGCTAAGAAAATGTTAAACATAGGCTGTTGTGTGGAAAAATATGAAGTTGTTGTGTAAATGTACTTTTCTGTTTTTTCTTTGGAAATTCATGTAAGAAATAATATAATGTTTTTGTTCATGGAACTTCCTTGATAGATATGAAATGTGAAGTAGAATCTGGAAAAATATGAAACTGAGTTTAGCACCCTTTTCCAGTAGGGTTGTAGTTCATTTAAGTTGTTTTGTTTAAATTTGTTTATTTGTGTAGGGTGATATAATTATGTTTTGGCTGTGCATTCTCTGCAGTAGAGTATTTATGAGTAGATGAAGTTAGGAAAATTATGAAATCTGTTGTTTGACACCCTGTGTGAAAAGTTAGTTCAAAGCATATTTTGAGCAGTTTATTTCATCTTTTTGTGCCGCTGTTCTGCATTTTATTTCTTGCTGAAATTTGTGCAGTGAAGTCCTGATGGTGTTAGTTGCTTCCTGGAATTTTTGTGGATTTTTCTGAGTTCAGAAATGCACTTGCAGTTCAAACCTGAATTTCTTTTGAATTTCTAAATAGGAAATGGTTGAATTAATGATTTTATCTACGGGATAAATACATATTTATATCAATGTCAAAAGTGGTTCAACAAGTTGGTTTTGTTGGTTTGCAAGAAATGTTATTTTTCTTACCACCGCATCCCGCCCACATATTAGTTATTCATTATTTCCAACCGCATTGCAATAGGATCGACAGTTCAGGAACAAGACCAGGAGCAGGAGGCAACGTCAGCAGGAGATCCGGAACTTCATCAGGCCGAGGAAGTCGACCCCACAGCGGAAACTAACCTGCCCGAGTGCCCCTCTGAAGGACCGAGAAGCTACCCGAAAGCGACCAGAGGGGGGGTGAATGGGAGCTTCAAAAATTTCCTTTCGGAAACTAGATGCCACTGTCCCAAGATCAACCCCAAAATCGAAACCTAGAGCTTGCTAATGTCCACGACCCTAGATGTAGGGTGGATGCTTCCTAGAAGCACAGCGGGACACTAGACAACCCTAGAAAGCCAACCCAAAAGACGGAACTCAAATCCGATCAAGAACGAACGAACCGCGAACGAAGACGCGCGAAACTGCAGCGCGACCGGACTCTGGCCTGCGTCCGGTCAGCAGGGACCGGACGCGTCCGGTCGTCAGAAAACAGCTCTGGGAGCTCTCTGTTCGCGACCGGACGCACGGAGCTCAAGCGTCCGGTCGTTCACTGAGCGTCCGGTCAGATGAGACAATGACACGGGAACAGTGCAAGCGTAGCGTCCGGTCGAAATGCAAACAGAGCGTCCGGTCGAGAGCGTCCGGTCAGTACGCAGAAAAGCTTGGCGCCGTGCTCAACGACCGGACTCTGAAAGCGTGCGTCCGGTCAGCCCGACAGAGCGTCCGTCACCCCGACTGCACTGAAACTCCGGCGATTCAACCCGATCTCCTCCGAATCAAGTGCTCTAGGCTTGGGATTCGATCTGAGGAGTCACAAGGAGGTTAGTGAGCTATCTCTAAGAGATCATGGCTCGAACCTAACTCCAAATCGGTGAATCGAAGGATTCGGGGGAAAGAAGAAAAGAGACCCGAAACTAAAACTTGATCGATCTCCTAGACCGTGAGGTTAGAGATGATTTCTTTCGGTGGAAAGAAGTGCCTCACGATCTAGAGCAACTCAGTTCAAACGGAATCGTGAAAGATGGACCGAGCACAAAGATCAAGCGACGGGAAAACTCAAGGCACAAAGCAATCCGCGAAGAACATGATGAACATGAAATCAAAACGCGAATTGACACCAAGAGATGGGATCCAAGGTGAGGATACGGCCTCACTTCCTCGAATCAACAGTACACAGAGTGGAGTCTCTCTGCGGATCTCAACTAGCTAAAGCAGGGGTGTGGGAGAGTGGAAACCCTAGGAAATGAAAGCTCTAACTGAGATTGAGATAGGGAGGAGGGTGTCTCCCCTAGACTACTTATACTAACCTAGCCTAAGTCTATTTCCTACTCTACCCCTCTCTACTCTACTCTAATTTACAGAGCGGACCAGCCTAACCCTAAGGCTATTCTAGTCCACCCGCTGGTGGTAGGTAGATCCGACGGCCACGCCCGCACGGTCTTCCGCGTCGCCTCCACGCAACCTTTAGATCGCCGCCACGTGCCGCCACCACTCTGCACCCCCGGTTTTGCGGCCCAAACCGGGAAACCAGCCTTTTCCATCAGCCCCCGGTTTTGAGGCCCAAACCGGGAACCAGCCTCCAGCCCGAGTTTTGTGGCCAAACTCGGAAACCGTCCGCGCCCGAGTTTTGAGGCCCAAACTCGGAAACCGGCCCACGCCCAGGTTTTGAGGCTCAACCTGGAAACCGTCGCGCCCAGGTTTTGTGGCTCAACCTGGAAACCCAGCACCCAGGTTTTGAGGCCCAAACCTGGAAACCGTCCACCGTTGGTTTTTCCCGGGCTCTACCAACAAACCGGCGTCGTAGAGGGGATGCACCGCCTGTGCACCCCTTCCACCGACATGATCGCACTTCTCCGCCTGTCGCTGTCGCAGGCTGCCAGCCACCACAGCTGATCCTCCGGCCTCCAGTCCATCAGTCCAAGTCCACGTCCGCCCTTCACCGTCCGATACATCGGCATGGCACGTCCGCCGCACGGCACGCCCATCCTTCATCGCGCCCGGTCCGTCGGCACGGCACGTCGCAACTTGACCTTCACCCGCCATCGATCACTGTCTCCGTGCTCGACACCTGCACAACACAAGCCAAAGAACATGCGCATCATCTCCATTGACAATCACTCATCACACAGAGACTCGGCATACACCCATGTATCCGCAATCTCCCCCTTGATGAGTGCATTGTCAACTCCACAACAAATCATGAATAAGAAGAAGGAGGTAGGAAGGAGTGGGAAGAGAAAACCCAACCAAATGACCCAGCCTTAACAAAAGCCGAAGAAGGTCAAGTGGATGAAGCAAAAACTTGGTCCCCAAAGACATGGGCAACGGCTTGACGCAACCAAGCAAAGCAAAGCTAGCCCTCAAGAAGAGGTAGAACAGGCTCAACACCGCTAGCAGATAGCAATTGAAGATCGGAGGACAACAAAAGCAAAATGCTAGTCCCTCAAGATAGAGGCACAGAGGCTCAACACAACTAGCAAGAAAATCACTCCGAACCAATTGAAAATCAACCCAAACCAAATGGGAAAGCACACCAGACGATACCAATTGAAAGCCAAATGAAAAAACTTATGAAAGCTCATGAGAAGCTAGGAACGTTTGCTAGTCCCTCAAGACAGAGGCAACGGCTCAACACAACTAGCAAACTCCCCCTCGACAAATGCAAGCAACTAGGACAAAAGATTTTCAGGGCATATGATTTGCGTAAATTTCTCCCCCTAGTTGAAAATGCACTTATCAAGGCCAAAAGGTATCGGAGAAGCAACTCTCTTCGCATAAACTCCCTCTGAACACAAGATCTCCTTCCACAATGCATATGAAGTCAAAATGCAAGTTAGGAGCTTCAAGTATATAGTCAAAAGAGTGCAAAGATGCTCTAATCAGTATAGCTCCAACATCTCAATTAAGCACTCAAATAGCAAAGGCTCAAACTGATCACTTATACGAAATATGAAGCATATGAGCATGTGAGCAGTTTTAAGCCAAAAGGATAGTCACCATCAACATAGCACTAGACATGTATAGAAGGAATCCAAACAAGTGCTAAGCATATATACAAGGTGAACTACCCCTAGCAAAGTTCAATCATCATGCATAGGAATGAAGCATATACTTGTGATTTCAAATTCATATCGGAGTTGCAGCGGTAAAAGAATTCACAAGTTCATTTTTAGCATGTGATTGCGAGAGGTTGAAAGCTTGTCATCGCCTAACTTTTCAACCGTGCGAAGCCTATGCCGAAGCAATCAGAAGCTTAAAGCAACGGTTTCGGTCATACACTACATGGCTCAAGTTTAACTCAAAGTGCAATGAGAAACAGTCTCAATACCATGAGGTGTTGACAAGCAATCCCATCTCGATCTTTTCAATTCAACAATACTTGGTTCAGATTTTAAGCAAGTTATGAACAACCAAGCAAGTGAATGACTCAGAACTAGAGACATAGCAACCTAGCATATATGAAAAGCAGGAATGGACTCAACACACCCTACACATGCTAGTTGCATATCTCAATGGTGAACATTTTCAGATTTATATACATTAGGCATAATTCACCATTCCAAAAAATAGCTCGCTCATAACATGTAACAGTGATCAGAAAGAGCATCAGCTACAAGCATCATCATAAGTATCGGAGCAATACTAACAGAGCATAATTACATTCTAGTGAATATAGACATGAAGCTCAGAATGTAAATGCGTATGCCACACAAAACTGAAGGAAAGAAGATACCAAAAGGAGAGACTCAAGAAACTCAAAAGAAAAGAGCCTCACAATAAAAGAGTCAGTCTGTACATCTCAAAATGCTTCCCCATCTAAAGGGGAAACACACACCAAGCTCACCCCTCAACCTATTAAAGGTTGATTCGTCTAAAGGCTTGGTGAAAATATCAGCCAATTGGTGATGAGTATCGACATGGCGAAGGTCGATATCACCCTTCTCCTGGTGGTCTCGCAAGAAATGAAAGCGCACATCAATGTGTTTGGTTTTCGAGTGAAGCACAGGGTTCTTAGCAACGCTAATGGCACTCGTGCTGTCACAAAGCAAAGGAACTCGAGTAAAGCTCAAACCAAAATCACGCAAAGTGGCCATCATCCAGAGTAACTGGGAACAGCAGCTAGCCGCAGCAACATATTCAGCCTCCGTGGTAGACTGAGCGACACTAGACTGCTTGCGAGAAGACCACGACACCAGAGAAGATCCAATAAACTGGCAAGTCCCAGAAGTGGACTTGCGCTCAATGCGACAACCAGCAAAATCAGCATCAGAAAAACCACAAAGCGAGAGGGTGGAGGAAGCAGAATACCAAATCCCGAGCTCGGCGTGAAACGAAGGTACCTGAAGATGCGCTTCACACCGCTGACGGTGAAAATGCGTGGCGAAGCCTGAAAGCGCGCGCACAAGCACACGGCGAACTGAATGTCCGGCCGTGTCGCCGTCAGGTAGAGCAGCGATCCAATCATGCTGCGGTACTCCTTCTGGTCCACTGCTTCTCCATCCGTGTCGGCATCCAGGGCAGTCGTCGTCGACATGGGCGTCGGAAGAGGCTTAGCCTCACCCATGTCGAACCGCTTCAGCAAGTCCCTTGTGTACTTGCCCTGGTGCACAAACGTCCCCTCTCGGGATTGCTTAATTTGCAACCCGAGAAAGAAAGTCAGCTCGCCCATCATGCTCATCTCGAACTCCCTGCTCATAGTATCTGCAAACTTGGCAACCAAAGCGTGAGAAGAACCACCGAAAATGATATCATCCACGTAAATTTGGACCAAGAGAGTATCTTTGCCTTGCTTGAGGAGAAAGAGCGTTTTATCTACACATCCCATTTTAAAACCTTAGCTAGCAAAAAGGTTTTAATCTCTCATACCAGGCTCTAGGGGCTTGTTTCAAACCATACAAAGCTTTGTGGAGTTTAAAGACATGGTTTGGAAACTTGGGATTTTCAAAACCGGGGGGTGCTGGACATAGACCTCCTCCTCAATATAGCCGTTTAAGAAGGCACTCTTGACATCCATTTGAAAAAGTTTGAAACCCATGGATGCAGCATAAGCCAAGAGTATCCTAATAGCCTCCAAACGAGCTACAGGAGCGAAGGTCTCCTCATAATCTATCCCCTCCTTCTGACTATAACCCTTCGCTACAAGCCGGGCCTTGTTTCTCACAATGTGGCCCTCCTCTCCTTGCTTGTTTTTAAACCCATTTTGTCCCAATAGGTTTACAGTCAGGAGGTGGTGGCACTAGAACCCAAACCCGATTTCGCTCAAAGTTCTCTAGCTCCTCATGCATGGCATTGACCCAATCCGGATCCGTCAATGCGTGTCCAACATCTCGGGGCTCAAAAGACGCAACAAAAGCAGAATGAGCAAAGTGCGAGATGTGCTGTGACCTGGAGCGAGTAACTCGCTCGTCGATGTCTCCGATCATCTGTTCAGGGGGGTGCTGGCGCTGGATGTGTCGTGGCGCCTCCCGGGAAGAACCTCCCCCTCAACAGTAGCTGGTTCCACCCCGGGTACAAAAGGTACCGCGCGAGGTGGATTCCACGGCCCCCAGGAAGAAGACGTCTCGGGCCACAGGGTCGTCGTCGAAGCCGCTCCCGGCGGCGCGGCAGGGGAGGGGGTGCTGGATCATCTATACCTTCAGCACCCTCTTCCTCGTCATCGAAAAGAGGCTCTCCAACCTCGTGATCACCTGCACGCTCAAAACGAGAAGAAGGAGAAACAAGAGTCTCGTCGAAGGTGACATCTGATGTCTCCATGACTCGGTTAGTGTCAAGGTTAAGTACACGATAAGCTCGAGTGTGAGTGCCATAACCCAAAACACACCGTCAGAAGAACGAGACTCAAACTTGTCTAGGTTGCCTTTTTTCAATATAAAACAGTGGCAACCAAAGACTCTAAAATAACTCACCTTGGGCTGGCGACCAAACGCAACTCATAAGAGGTCTTCTTCAAAAACACTCTCAGAAAAATGCGATTCGAAATATAGCATGCAGTGTTCATAGCTTCGGCCCAATAGCGCCTAGGAGTCCTATGCTCATCAAGCATCGTCCTGGCCATCTCAACAAGGGTCCGATTCTTCCTCTCTACAACACCATTTTGGGGTGGTGTATAGGGAGAAGAAAACTGATGCTCCAAACCAAGGCATTTACAAAACTTCTCAAAATCCGAATTTTTAAACTCGGAACCATTATCACTTCTAATCGCTCGCATCGAGTTCAAAGGGAACTCGTTCTGAAGACGCAAAATCAGATCGCGAGCGAAGGAGAATGTCTCGGACTTCTCAACTAAAAAGAAGACCCACGAATACCTCGAAAAGTCGTCAACAATAACAAGCACATACCACTTCCCACCAACCGAGCTCACCCGAGCCGGACCAACAAGGTCCATATGCAAAAGCTCTCCGGGGTGCGAGGTCATAACCTTGGTCAAAGGATGGTGGGGAGCAGCAACCATCTTTCCATGCCGGCAAGCATGGCAAACTAGATCCTTCTCCAACGAAAGCTTGGGCAATCCTCGGATTAAGCCAAGTGAGCTAAGTCTTGCAAGCAAGTCAAAACTCAGGTGACCGAGCCTCCTATGCCACTTCCAAAGATCAGAAGAAGAAGGACTAGCCAAAAGACAGCGAGAAGATCCAAACGACTTTGAGAAATTCGCGCGAAAGACATTCCCAAAGGGTGAAATCAGACATACAAGATCACCCTGAGGATCTAAGATCCGGCTAAGGTTCGGTTTGAAACGAATCTCATAGCCTTCACGAAAAAGTTGCGAAACAGAAAGCAAGTTGAAATGCAGGTTAGAAACAAGAGCAACCTCGCGCAACACAAAGTGCTCATTAACCCGCACTGCACCAACGGACAATACCTTGCCCTTACCTTTGTCGCCGAAGGTTATGTACTCCTTTTTCCGGCGACCGGACTATGGCTGGAGACCATTTGGCATTTCCGGTCATGTGCCTCGAGCAACCGGAATCCACAAGCCAAATGTCCTCCAACCGCTCCTCCTACATCAATAAAAGACATAGGTGAACATACGGTCCAACACTGGGGTTAGTAAGATAAGAAGGAAACCAGTGTTGGCCGGCTGCTCAAAAGAACGGTCAGTGTAAAACCATCCTGTCTAGGGGATAGCGATCACCACGCACAGGAAAACGTGGTCCGCTGGGGAAGAAGCGCTTACCGCGAAACTCTACCTGCGGTGGACAAGGCGCTCAACAAAGCCTCCGCCACGGGGTCCGTTACCTGCAAAAACAGGACCTCGTCGGGCACGCTCTCTACGAGGTCTACGCCTAGGAGCCTGCTGCTCAACTCTAGCGTCTCTCCTCGGAGCTCTCTCCTGCCTAGGCCTCACAAACTGAGGTGCTCTACCTCTAGGCCTAGTCTCCCTCCTAGGGGCTCTCTCCTGCTGCCTAGGCTGGGTATGCTTCCCTCCAGACCTAGCAGCTCTCCCCTGAGCTTCGGAGCATGTCCACCACGAGCTGGGTGAAACATGTCCGGGTTCTGCATCTCCCTAGCTCGGCGCGCCTCTCTCCTCTCTGCGCCTAAAGCAGAACTCACTCAGTGACCATCCCGCCACAAAAGTCACACTGAAACCTCACCGCGCGCAAAGGGGGTTGTTGTTTGCAGGGATGTGGGTATGGTTCACCTTGCCCTTGCCCTTCTGTGGCAACTCCTCTCGGATGGGTGGCATTGTGTCAAGCTTGTTCTTTAGGTGATTGGGCTTGGGTTGCCATTGTGGATTCTTGGGTGGAGCCTTGGGGGGTTCAACTACAACTCCATCCTTGGGACAGGCTTGGCAGGCTCTTTGGGTGGAAGCTTGGTTAGTTTGGGAGTAGTGGTGGAGTTGGGCTTCTCACAGGGGTTCAGACCACTAGACTCTCCAATCTTACCAAAGCTGAAGATCAACACTCTGGCCAAGACCTACACCAGGAGCCCACCAGCAGCTCGCTTGAATTGGGAGATCATCATCCCGAGCTGAGGCTCACCACAGACACCCATGACAAGACGGTCCGAAGGTATGTGTTTTTCCTCCTCGGTACGCACCTTGTCATGCCTCACATTGGCCATCTCTCCTCTCCGGCCCTCACACAAAGCACACCTCTTGACACAAGTGCTATCCGAGCCGGCCTTCTCAAAAGACTCAAGCTTGGCATTCTTCTCTGCCAACTCGGATTGCAAGACAGGACAAGTCTTGCACGCACCCAACAGCTGCGGTCTAGCTCGGAGCTCATCCACCTCATCTACCAACGCAGCATACTTACTCCTCAGAGTGAGAAGATCCGTCATGTGCGCGGCGCAACTCTCGCACTCCACTCCTCCGACACAACCACGGTGGACCGAGCGAACTCAAGCTCCTTCACCGTGTCCTCCCACTTCTGCCTAAAACTCCTTGCGCTCTCTAGCGGCACGCCTAAGCAACTTTTCTTGACTAAGGAGGGCAGCAGTCAACTTCTCAACCTCGGAGGAAAGCTCGTCGTAGGTGAGAGATACCTGGGAGGTTGTCGTCGTCGTCGTCGTTCCGAGGGGTACGCTCCGGCTCGCCGTCGACCTCATCTCCGAGCGCCATGGTACACAGGCCTTCGTCGCCGGCGAAGAAGCACAAGCGCGTTGAACTTGTCCTCCAGCTTCTTCTTCTCGGACCTCGTCATCACTCGATCGAGCGGAGTCGTCATCCGAGCCGTCGACATCGCTGAGCGTGGCGAAGAACGCTCGCTGCTCAGCCTGCTGCTTCTCCAAGTACTTCTTCTTGATGTACTCTTTGTTGAAGCCGCCCCGCTTCTTGTGCCTTGGGGGAACGTGCTTCTCCTTGTACTTGGAGTCGCGCCTGTGGCCGTGATCGCCCTTCCCAAGATGCTTGTTCTTCTTCTTGGGGCAGTCGGCGATGAAGTGGTCGGGGTCGCCGCACTCGTAGCATCCGGTGCGTCCTCCTCCGCGACGACGGTTCATGCGGTTGTTGTGGAACCGCGAGAACCGGTTGGCAAGCAAAGCCAACTCGTCGTCTCCCAAAGACTCCAGCTGGTCCTCTGTCACAGAAAAGAGAGAAGAAAGCGCAAAGCCAGCTGAGGGGTTAGAGGAAGAGCCGGAAACCAAAGCCATGGACGGGCGAGAAGGATTTTCAAAAGAAGCCCTCGCCATAGCATCAATCTCACTGGACTTGAGCTTACTGAAGAGCTCGTCGCAGGTGAGGGTCTCATAGTTCGGCGATTCGATGATTGCCTGAACCTTGGAGTCCCACACCGAACGGTCAAGAGTGTGCAAAAGCTTCAAAGCACGCTCATGATCGTCAAATGGCAACTGCTCTCTGTTAGCCCTCATCCTGTTGACAATCACCTGAAAGCGAGCGAATAAACTTTCTATGCTCTCGCCAGGTTGATGTCTAAAGTTCTCATACTCTCGCTTGAACGACTCGTAGAGTCGGGTTTTGACTTGAGAGGTGCCCTCATGAAAACGCATGAGAGTGTCCCAGATCTCCCGAGCCGTAGCGAGGTGAGAAACACGATCAAACTCACCCATGCTCAAACAAGAGAAAAGAGCATTACGGGCTCGGCTATTGGCATCGTGCTCATCGACCTGCTGTTGAGTCACACGAGCAGCCAAGACCACGTAATCAGGGGAGTTGCAAATATCCCAGATCGAAGCGCCCAAGCTCTGCAAATAGGCCGACATACGTATCTTCCAATACGCATAGTTCGTCCCATCGAAAAACGGCGGTTTGCCCACGCCGCGATCCATGTCGCCTTCGGTGGATCTGGAACCGGCTAAGGTGGAAGATCCTTAACCCGCTCCGATACCTATTGAAGGACCGAGAAGCTACCCGAAAGCGACCAGAGGGGGGGTGAATGGGAGCTTCAAAAATTTCCTTTCGGAAACTAGATGCCACTGTCCCAAGATCAACCCCAAAATCGAAACCTAGAGCTTGCTAATGTCCACGACCCTAGATGTAGGGTGGATGCTTCCTAGAAGCACAGCGGGACACTAGACAACCCTAGAAAGCCAACCCAAAAGACGGAACTCAAATCCGATCAAGAACGAACGAACCGCGAACGAAGACGCGCGAAACTGCAGCGACCGGACTCTGGCCTGCGTCCGGTCAGCAGGGACCGGACGCGTCCGGTCGTCAGAAAACAGCTCTGGGAGCTCTCTGTTCGCGACCGGACGCACGGAGCTCAAGCGTCCGGTCGTTCACTGAGCGTCCGGTCAGATGAGACAATGACACGGGAACAGTGCAAGCGTAGCGTCCGGTCGAAATGCAAACAGAGCGTCCGGTCGAGAGCGTCCGGTCAGTACGCAGAAAAGCTTGGCGCCGTGCTCAACGACCGGACTCTGAAAGCGTGCGTCCGGTCAGCCCGACAGAGCGTCCGGTCACCCCGCGACTGCACTGAAACTCCGGCGATTCAACCCGATCTCCTCCGAATCAAGTGCTCTAGGCTTGGGATTCGATCTGAGGAGTCACAAGGAGGTTAGTGAGCTATCTCTAAGAGATCATGGCTCGAACCTAACTCCAAATCGGTGAATCGAAGGAATTCGGGGGAAAGAAGAAAAAGAGACCCGAAACTAAAACTTGATCGATCTCCTAGACCGTGAGGTTAGAGATGATTTCTTTCGGTGGAAAGAAGTGCCTCACGATCTAGAGCAACTCAGTTCAAACGGAATCGTGAAAGATGGACCGAGCACAAAGATCAAGCGACGGGAAAACTCAAGGCACAAAGCAATCCGCGAAGAACATGATGAACATGAAATCAAAACGCGAATTGACACCAAGAGATGGGATCCAAGGTGAGGATACGGCCTCACTTCCTCGAATCAACAGTACACAGAGTGGAGTCTCTCTGCGGATCTCAACTAGCTAAAGCAGGGGTGTGGGAGAGTGGAAACCCTAGGAAATGAAAGCTCTAACTGAGATTGAGATAGGGAGGAGGGTGTCTCCCCTAGACTACTTATACTAACCTAGCCTAAGTCTATTTCCTACTCTACCCCTCTCTACTCTAATTTACAGAGCGGACCAGCCTAACCCTAAGGCTATTCTAGTCCACCCGCTGGTGGTAGGTAGATCCGACGGCCACGCCCGCACGGTCTTCCGCGTCGCCTCCACGCAACCTTTAGATCGCCGCCACGTGCCGCCACCACTCTGCACCCCCGGTTTTGCGGCCCAAACCGGGAAACCAGCCTTTTCCATCAGCCCCCGGTTTTGAGGCCCAAACCGGGAAACCAGCCTCCAGCCCGAGTTTTGTGGCCAAACTCGGAAACCGTCCACGCCCGAGTTTTGAGGCCCAAACTCGGAAACCGGCCCACGCCCAGGTTTTGAGGCTCAACCTGGAAACCGTCGCGCCCAGGTTTTGTGGCTCAACCTGGAAACCCAGCACCCAGGTTTTGAGGCCCAAACCTGGAAACCGTCCACCGTTGGTTTTTCCCGGGCTCTACCAACAAACCGGCGTCGTAGAGGGGATGCACCGCCTGTGCACCCCTTCCACCGACATGATCGCACTTCTCCGCCTGTCGCTGTCGCAGGCTGCCAGCCACCACAGCTGATCCTCCGGCCTCCAGTCCATCAGTCCAAGTCCACGTCCGCCCTTCACCGTCCGATACATCGGCATGGCACGTCCGCCGCACGGCACGCCCATCCTTCATCGCGCCCGGTCCGTCGGCACGGCACGTCGCAACTTGACCTTCACCCGCCATCGATCACTGTCTCCGTGCTCGACACCTGCACAACACAAGCCAAAGAACATGCGCATCATCTCCATTGACAATCACTCATCACACAGAGACTCGGCATACACCCATGTATCCGCACCCTCCCACGAGGCCTCGGTCTTCGCTCAAGGCAAGCCCCGGAGCATTTTAAGTCTCCCAGTTTTTTTTACAATTAAATTACTTGAGTCATTTTAACCTGTGATGCATTAGGTTAGGAGTTGATTGAATCCTACTTGCTGCATTACCATTCCTTGATTATTGATTAATATCCGCCTTGTTATCATGTTATTACTTATTAATGTAGGATTGCTTAGCCTGCTAAATAAAAGTAGTAGTTAAGGATGTTCCCGTAATACCCTGGGGGGTATTTACCGGATCACGGTTGGCTATATTTGCAATCGTGGAAAAGAACCTGAGTAGTAATGAAATACGGTCAACTGGAAGGCAAGGCACAAGTTTGGAACTTGGGGGCAGTCCGTCCGTTGGATCGTGTAGGTTTGTATCGATGTTGGCCCTCGTTCATTTTTGAACGCGCCCTTTTACTTAGGGATATGTCGGTGCCGTAATCATCAACCCCAAAGCCGGTTAGATGCTGTTCGGGCCGGTCTCAACCCGTGTCGCACCCTCTAGTATGGAAATGCGATCTGCCGCGTGAGGCCATCGCCAGGTTCCAATTGGGTGGTCCGTGCTGTGAGCCGCGACGATTACCACCACGAACAAGCATCGAGCGATTGCCCATTGCATGGACCCGACGGGGAAAGTGTGGGCTGGTATTAAAGGTCTTTCACCAGCTGGTTTGGAATTCGATTCGAGTCGCCGTCTCCCCCGGTTAGTGGGAAACTATGGCGAGCTTCACCACGATGCAACTCCATGTGATGTTTAAAGGTTCAACTAAAATATGGATAAGTCAACTGGATATGGTTATACTATTGCTTGTTAGACTCAAGTGTGTGTAATAGTTCAGGTGCAAACCTAGAGTAAAGAAATAGGTCTAAAACTGATAGCTCATCTATGTCATTTAATACTCCTTATCTTAATTGTGAGCTTTCCACAATTAAAAAAGACCCCAGCTCCACCAAAAAGGCCATGCATACCCTTGGTGTCTTTATTTTCAGTTGGACGGGTAAGTCTAGCTGAGTACATTCCCGTACTCAGGGTTTATCCCGTTTGTTGCAGATGGCCAGGTTTACTATGGCTATTGTAAGCACTGCCTCTACCCAGTGGAAGGTGATGAGGAGTAGGCCCAGGGCAGGGTCGTCCAGAAGCTTCCCCTTTTCTTTTGTTGGTCTGAGACTACTGATGGCACATTACTTAAAAAGGGAGGAGTGAGTTGTGTTGAGTTGGAGTTATCAAACAATGTTTTATTTGGACCACATGTGTGGTGGTCGTGTTTCAAAACTTATTTAAGCTTCCGCACTTTAATTTCGGTATTGTAATAACTTGATTTTAAATTCGCACTCTGATGTTTTAAATCCGATTTCGTTTATCTGTGTTGTATCCTTGCGAATGTAATTCTTGAACAATGCGATCCTGTATGTTGTACGATGATAGAAATCCTTCGAGATTTCCGGACTACCGGGGTTATATGGGTTCAAGTATGAGTCGATGTCAGACGGATTTGACTAAGACGGTACTTGAGCTCTTATAATCAGGACGGTTCCGCCACAGAAGCCGTGAGCACTGCATGCTACATTTCAAATCGCATTTTTCTCCGAGCTTTCTTGAAAAAGACTTCTTATGAATTGCGTTTTGGAAAACTGCCCAAGGTGAGTTATTTTCGAGTTTTTGGTTGCCATTGTTTTATACTCAAAAAGGGCAACTTGGACAAGTTTGAGTCTCGTTCTTCTGACGGTGTGTTTTTGGGTTATGGCACTCACACTCGAGCTTATCGTGTACTTAACCTTGACACTAACCGAGTCATGGAGACATCAGATGTCACCTTCGACGAGACCATGGTTTGTCCTTCTTCTCGTTTTGAGCGTGCAGGTGATCATGAGGTTGGAGAGCCTCTTTTTGATGACGAGGACGAGGGTGCTGAAGGTATGGATGATCCAGCACCTCCTCCACCTGCTGTGCCGCAAGGAGCGGCTTCTACGACGACTCACGGCCCCGACACGTCTTCTTCCTGGGGGCCGTGGGATCCGCCACCCCGAGCGGTACCTTTTGTACCCGGGGAGGCACCAGCTGCTGATGAGGGGGAGATCACTTCTGCACGGGAGGCGCCACGACACATTCAGCGCCAACACCCGCCTCAGCAGATGATCGGCAGCATCGATGAACGCGTCACCCGGTCAAGGCAAATCTCTCACTTTGCTCATTCTGCATTTGTTGCTGATTTTGAACCCCGGGATGTTGGACACGCTTTGACGGATCCGGATTGGGTCAATGCCATGCATGAGGAGCTTGAGAACTTTGAGAGAAATCGGGTTTGGGTTCTAGTGTCTCCACCTTCTGAGTGTCACCCAATTGGGACAAAATGGGTTTTCAAAAACAAACAGGGAGAAGATGGCCATGTTGTGAGAAACAAGGCCAGACTCGTAGCCCAGGGATATAGTCAGAAAGAGGGGATAGACTATGAGGAGACGTTTGCTCCTGTAGCTCGTTTGGAGGCAATTAGGATACTCTTGGCTTTTGCTGCATCCAAAGGTTTCAAACTTTTTCAAATGGATGTCAAGAGTGCCTTCTTAAACGGCTACATAGAAGAGGAGGTGTATGTTAGACAACCCCCCGGTTTTGAAAATCCCAAGTTTCCAAACCATGTCTTTAAACTCCACAAAGCTTTGTATGGTTTGAAACAAGCCCCTAGAGCCTGGTATGATAGATTGAAAACCTTTTTGCTTGCTAAGGGTTTTAAAATGGGAGGTGTAGATAAAACACTCTTTCTCCTCAAGCAAGGCACTGATACTCTCTTGGTCCAAATTTACGTGGATGATATCATTTTCGGTGGTTCTTCTCACGCTTTGGTTGCCAAGTTTGCAGATACTATGAGCAGGGAATTTGAGATGAGTATAATGGGCGAGTTGACGTTTTTCCTCGGGTTGCAAATCAAGCAATCCCGGGAAGGGACGTTTGTGCACCAGGGCAAGTATACCAAGGACTTGCTGAAGAGGTTCGATATGGGTGAGGCCAAGCCTCTTCCAACACCCATGTCGACCACGACGGCCCTGGACGCGGACAAGGATGGAGAAGCTGTGGACCAGAAGGAGTACCGAAGCATGATCGGGTCGCTACTCTACCTGACGGCGACACACCCGGACATCCAGTTCGTGGTGTGTCTGTGTGCGCGCTTTCAGGCGTCGCCGCGCACTTCTCACCGTCAAGCGGTGAAGCGCATTTTCAGGTACCTTCGTTTCACACCTGAGTTCGGGATTTGGTATTCAGCTTCCTCCACCCTCTCCCTTTGCGGTTATTCCGATGCCGATTTTGCTGGTTGTCGCATTGAGCGCAAGTCCACTTCTGGGACTTGCCAGTTTATTGTTTCTTCTCTTGTATCGTGGTCTTCTCGCAAGCAGTCTTGTGTCGTCCAGTCTACCACGGAGGCTGAGTATGTTGTTGCGGCTAGCTGCTGTTCCCAGTTGCTTTGGATGATGGCCACTTTGCGTGATTTTGGTCTGAGCTTTTCTCGTGTTCCTTTGCTTTGTGACAGCACGAGTGCGATTAGCGTTGCTAAGAACCCCGTGCTTCACTCGAAGACCAAACACATTGATGTGCGCTTTCACTTTTTGCGAGACCACTCTGAGAAGGGTGATATCGACCTTCGCCATGTCGATACTCATCATCAGTTGGCTGATATCTTCACCAAGCCTTTGGACGAATCAACCTTTAATCGGTTGAGGGGTGAGCTTGGTGTGTGTTTCCCCTTTTAGATGGGGGAAACATTTTGGTTCTTGTACGATAGACTGACGCTTTTTCGTTTGTCTTTGTTTTTCTTTTGCATTTTCAGCATACGCTATTACATTCTGAGCTTCATGTATATACTCTTTAGAGTGTGATTATGCTCTGTTTAGTATGCTCCGGTGCTTATGTTGATGCTATGTAGCTTATGCTCTTTCTGATCACTGATACATGTTGTGAGCTGAGCTATTTTTTGAATGGTAAACCTGATTTATGAACATAAAACTTGAAAATGTTCACCATTGAGATATGCAACTAGCATGTATAGGATGTGTTGAGTTCACTCGTGCTTTTCATATATGCTAGGTTGCTATGTCTCTAGTTCTGAATCTGTCACGTGCTTGGTATGTTCATATTCTGTTTAAAATCTGAACCAAGTTTTAAGTGAATTGAAAAGATCGAGATGGGATTGCTTGTCAACACATCACAGTTTCGAGACTGTTTCTCATTGTACTTTGAGTTAAACTTGAGCTGTGTAGTGTATGACCGAAACTGTTGCTTTAAGCTTCTGATTGCTTCTGCATAGGCTTCGCACAGTTGAAAAGTTAGGCAATGACAAGCTTTCAACTTCTCGCAGTCACATGTTGAATTCTGAACTTGTGTTATTTCACTGCTGCAACTCCGATTAAAATTTGAAAACACAAGTCTATGTTTCATTCTGCAGCATGATGATTGAACTTTGCTAGTGGTAGTTCACCTTGTATACATGTTTAGCACTTGTTCGAATTCCTGTCTATACATGTGTTCAGTGCTCTTTTGATGGTGAATACTTTTGGCTAAAAATTGCTCACTTTGCTCATATGTTCATATTTCATATTTGGTGATCAGTTTGAGCCTTTGCTAGCTAGTATGCTTTCCAGTGAGTCGTTGGAGCTATACTGTTTAGAACATCTTTGCATTTTCTTGATTATATTCCTGAAGCTGCTAACTTGCATTATGACTCATATGCATTTAGGAAGGGGGAGAATTTCTCTTGATTGGCACTTTTGATGGTGCATTTTCTAAGGGGGAGAAAATTGCTTTCGGTTCCTTTTGCTTGTTGGTGCATTTTCAACTAAGGGGGAGAATTAGGACAAATCATACCTCCCATGTTCAAAGGGGAGAGGAATCGGTTGTGTGCACCATGCAGGGGGGAGCTTGCTCATGTTGAGTTGTTGAAATATCCAATTGGTTCGAAGTGTTTTTGCTAGTTGTGTTGAGCCTTTGCCTCTATCTTGAGGGACTAGCATTTTGCTTCGATTTTTTTGGTTTTCAATTGGTATCGAACCTTTTTCTTGCTAGCGGTGTTGAGCCTGTTCTACCTCTTCTTCAGGGCTAGTTTTACTTTGCTTGGTTGCGTCGAGCCGTTGCCCATGTCTTTGGGGACCAAGTTGTCTTGCTCTTTCCACTTGACCTTCTTCGGCTTTGCTATGCTTTTGGGTCATTTGGTCGAGTTCTCTCTTCTCCTTCTTCCTCCTTCTATTTCTTTTATGATTTGTGTTGGTAGTTGACAATGCACTCATCAAGGGGGAGATTGCAGATATATGGGTGTATGCCGAGTCTCTGAGTGATGAGTGATTGTCAACTGGGATGATGCGCATGTTCTTTGGTTTGTGTTGTGCAGGTGTCGAGCACGGATGCAGTGATCAGAGGCAAGGTGAAGGTCAAGTAGAGACGTGCCGTGCCGATGGACCGAGAGTGGCGAAGGGCGGACGTGAGGCTTGGACTGAGGGACCGGTGGCCCGAGGATCAGCTGTGGTGGCTGACAGCCTGGGACAGCGACGAGCGAAGACTTGCCGCCATGTGTTGCCTAAGTCGTGGACTTGGGGACACGTGTCGGTGGACAGGGTGCACGGGCGGTGCATCCCCTCTACAGCTTCGGTTTGGTGGTAGAGCCAGAGAAAAACCATCGGGTGGACGGTTTCCAGGTTTGGGCCTCAAAACCTGGGCGCGGATGGTTTCCGAGTTTGGCCACAAAACTCGGGCTGAGGACGGTTTCCAGGTTTGGGCCTCAAAACCTGGGTGTTGCGGGTTTGCTGAGTTTGGGCCACAAAACTCAGGCGCCGGTGGGCTGGTTTCCCGGTTTGGGCCTCAAAACCGGGGGTTGGCTGTGACAGCTGGTTTCCCGGTTTGGGCCTCAAAACCGGGGGTGCGACGTCCAGGAAAAAGGACGCAGAGCGGTGGTGGCACGTGGCGGCAATCGGGAGGTTGCGTCGAGGCAACGCTATGAGTTGTGCGGGCGTGACCGTCGGATCCACCTACCATCGAGTTGGTCCAGAATAACCTTAGGGTTTAGCTGGTTCGCTCTGTAAGTAGTTAGGGGTAGAGTAAGAATTAGGAATAGTTAGAATTAGGATAAGTAGGGGGAGACACCCACCTCCCCATGTATCTCAGTCATTTGCTCTTTGCACTTAGGGTTTCCTGCTCTCCCAATCCCCTGCTGTAGCTAGCTGAGATCCGCAGAGAACCATACCTCTGTGTACTGGAGATTTTGAGGAAGTGAGGCCGTAACCTCACTGTTGTAGCGTGTGGTAGCCACACGGTTGCAGATCGATGTGTTGATTCGCGTTTTGGTTCGTGTTCTTCGCGTTCTTCGTTTCTACACGATTTTCCCGTCACTCGATCTCCCTCTCTAGTGCGTCTTTGCGAAATCCGTTTGAATCAACTTGTTCTTTCTAGTGAGGAGATCATTTCGACCATAGGAATTCATCTAACTCCTCACGAACAAGTAGATCGGGTTGATTTCGTTTTCGTGGCGCTTTTTCTGTTCATACTCCTCCCCTTTCGATTTCCCGGTGTTTGAGTTGATTTGAGCGGATGATTTCTTGGGGATAGTCTCCTACTACTCCGTGATCATCCTCTCCAAGTTTGGGAACATGGGATTTTGGTTTGAATCAATTTGGAGAAGATTTGGGTGAAAGGCGACCAAAATTGCCATCACTGGGAGTTGGCGGACAGTCCGCCATCCCAGCCGCGGACAGTCCGCGCGTCGGGATCGAGCCAGGTCAGTGGCTGCGGGTCTCGGTCGCGTTACTGTTCCTTGACCGGCGGACAGTCCACCGAAGGAACTCGCGGACAGTCCGGGAGTCGTCCAGGGACTGTTCAGCAGCTTCGTTGTTTTGGTATTTGACCGGCGAACAGTCCGCCGTTGGATTTCGCGGACAGTCCGGGAACTGTCCAGGGAACTTCAGCAGCACTGCGGTTTTGCTCGTTTGGTCGGCGGACAGTCCGCGACCGTACTGCCGGACAGTCTGGGACTTGGCTGAAGGCTCTGGTTTACTGCGTTTGCTCTCCCGGCTTGTCCGCTTGGTTTCCGGACTTCTCGTTTGATCCTAGAGTTGACCAAGGAACCTCTTTAGGTATCTTTGCTACTTGTTAGCATAGGTATTTGGGGACATCTCGACGTAGCCGTCTATCTACGTTCGGGACTTGGTTTTTGAGGGTCGAACTTGCTCCGGTGCTTTGGTCGACTGGTTCGCTATCGCTTTGTGGTGCCTCGCTGTGATCCTAGGGATCATCCACCCTCTTCCAAGGGTCGTAGGCATCACGGTTTCGGTCGTAGCTTTCGGGGGTTGATTTTGGGACATTTGGCCAAAGTTTCGAGAGAAATTTTGTTGGCTCCCATTCACCCCCCCCTCTGGTCGCCTTGCTAGTGCTTTCTCGGTCCTTCAGGGTAACCTCAACCTCCCCCGAGCAACGCGAGGGGGATTCAGGCTATTTTGCAAAGCTAGAAGCTCAATTTCTGTAGAGCACGAAGTCAGAAATCCTATGCAAAAACCCAAAACCAAATCCGAAGTCAAACGAACGCACTGCGGACGAAACAGTGCTGAAAACACAGCATCGGACGCTGACCTACGTCCGATGTCCAGGCACCGTACGCGTCCGATGCAAAATGCACTGTTCTGGAACCTCACTGCATAGACATCGGACGCTGCTACAGTGGAAGCTCAGTGTCCGATGCTAAGGCCCCGGATGCGTCCGATGGTCAACAGAGCGTCCGATGCTCCTTTAAAACGTTGTTCTTGGACACGTGGCACCTGAGCGTCCGATGTGACGAACTCAACGTCCGATGCCCCCGATTCCAGCGTTCGATGCCCCCGAAACTACACAGTTCTTCCACGGATTCAACCCGATCTCCTCCGAATCATGGCTCGAACCTAACTCCAAATCGGTGAATCAGAAGAATTCAAGGCAAAGGAAGACAAAAACCGATTCGAAACGAAAATCAATCGATCTATTAGCTCGTGAGGTTAGAGGTGAATTCCTTCGGTGGAAAGATGCGCTTCACGATCTAGAATGACTTAGTTCAAACGGAATCGAAAAAGACACAACGAGGAGGGAGATCGACCAATGAGAAATTTGTGGAGAAAAGCAAACCGCGAAGAACAAGTTCAAAACGCGAATCACAACCACGAATTGCAACCGTGTGGCTACCACATGAGACAATGGTGAGATTACGGTCTCACTTCCTCAAAATCTCGAGAACGCAGAGGTATGATTAGCCGTCTCTATGGATCTCAGTAGCTACAACAGGGATTGGGAGAGCAGGAAACCCTAGAACGAAAATAGCAATGACTGAGATAGGTTGGGAGGTGGGTGTCTCCCTCTACTTATACTAATCCTATTCCCACTCTACCCCTAATTATACACAGAGCGAACCAGCTAAACCCTAATGTTATTCTGGACCAACTCGAAGTAGATAGTGATCCGACGGCCACGCCCGCACAACTGGTAGCTTTGCCTCGACGCGACCTCACCGATTGCCGCCATGTGCCTCCACCGCTCTGCTCGTCCTTTTCATGGACCTCGCCCCTGGTTTTGAGGCCGAAACTAGGAAACCTGTCTTCACGACCAACCTCCGGTTTTGAGGCCGAAACCGGGAAACCTGTCGTCCATCGACTGAGTTTTGTGGCCCAAACTCAGAAACCCACCAGCGCCCAGGTTTTGAGGCCCAAACCTGGAAACCGTCCTCAGCCCGAGTTTTGTGGCCCAAACTCGGAAACCGGCCGCACCCAGGTTTTGTGGCCCAAACCTGGAAAACGTCCACCCGTGGTTTTTCTATGGCTCAACCACCAAACCGACGCTGTAGAGGGGATGCACAGCCCATGCACCCCGTCCACCGACACGTGTCCCCAGGTCCTTGACTCGAGCAACACCGTGCCCCACAAGTCTTCGTTCGTCGCTGTCCCAGGCTGTCAGCCACCACAGCTGATCCTCAGGCCACCGGTCCGTCAGTCCAAGCCTCACGTCCGCCCTTCACCGCTCCGGGTCCATCGGCACGGCACGTCTCTACTTGACCTTTACCTTGCCTTCGATCACTGTCTCCATGCTCGACACCTGCACAACACAAGCCAAGGAACATGCGCATCAAACCAGTTGACAATCACTCATCACTCAAGATCCGGCATACACCCATGTATCCACAAATAGCACTGGACATGTATAGACAGGAAGTCAAACAAGTGGTAAACATGTATACAAGGTGAACTACCCCTAGCATAGTTCAATCATCATGCTATAGAATGAAAAATAGACTTGTGTTTTCATATTTTATCGGAGAAATTTGCAGCGGTTATTACACAAGATCAAATTCAGCATGTGATTGCTAGAGGTGAAAGCTTGTCATTGCCTAACTTTTCAACCGTGCGAAGCCTATGCATATGCAATCAGAAGCTTAAAGCATCGGTTTCGGTCTTACACTACACGGCTCAAGTTTAACTCAATGTGCATTGAGAAACAGTCTTGATACCGTGATGTGCTGACAAGCAATCTCATCTCGATCTTTTCAATTCACTAATACTTGGTTCATTTTAAGCAGAGAATGAACAATCCAAGCAAGTGAAAGACTCAGAACTAGGACATAGCAACCTAGCAAATATGTATAACACAAGTAACTTCAACACATTCTACACATGCTAGTTGCCAATCTCAATGGTGAACATGTATCAAATTTTAAGTTCATTAAGCATGTTCATTATCTGTAAAAACAACTTAGCACACAACATGTATCAGTGATCAAGGAGAGCCTAAGCTACAAGCATCATCATATATCATCGGAGCAGGACTATTCAGAGCATAAATTCATTCTAAGGAATATAGACATGAATCTCGAAAATGCAAGATGTATACATGATGAAATGCAAGCTGAAGTCAGCATCAGAGTAAAAACAAGACTAAACAAACTCAAGAACAAGAGAGTAAGAAAAAGTCAGTCTATGGTACATCAAACAAAATACTCCCCCCATCTAAAAGGGGAAACACACACCAAGCTCACCTCTCAACCTAGCAAAAGTTGAGAGGTCCAAAGGCTTGGTGAAAATATCTGCAACCTTGTTATGGGTGTCTACATGCCTAAGATCAATGTCACCTTTCTCGTAATGATCACGAAGAAAGTGAAAGCAAACATCGATGTGCTTGGTCTTGGAGTGTAGAACAGGGTTCTTTGCTACACTAATGGCAGAAGTGCTGTCGCAAAGCAAAGGGACCTGACTGAAATCTAGACCATAATCACGCAATGTAGCAACCATCCATAAAAGCTGCGAAGCACAAGAAGCAGCGGCAACATACTCGGCTTCAGTAGTAGACTGTGCAACGTTCGACTGTTTGCGAGAAGACCACGAAACCAAAGAAGAGCCAAGAAACTGAAAAGTCCCAGAAGTAGACTTGCGCTCAAGCCGACAGCCGGCAAAGTCCGCATCGGAGTAACCACAAAGCGAAAGGGTCGAAGAAGAAGAGTACCAAAGTCCGAACTCAGGAGTGTATTGGAGGTACCTCATGATGCGCTTAACCGCTTGCTTGTGGAAAGTCCGAGGGGACGCCTGAAAACGAGTGCACAGACACACAGAAAACTATATATCTGGCCTTGTCACCATTAGGTACAGGAGTGAGCCTATCATGCTCATGTACACCTTCTGGTCAACTGGCTCTCTGTCCTGGTCCGCGTCCATCGCAGCAGTAGTCGCCATGGGCGTCGTAAGAGGGTTGGCCTCGCCCATGTCAAACTTCTTCAGGATGTCCTTCGTGTATTTGCTTTGATGCACGAACGTCCCGTCTCGGGTTTGCTTGATTTGCAACCCGAGGAAGAAGGTTAACTCACCCATCATACTCATCTCAAACTCCCTGCTCATAGTATCTGCAAACTTGGCAACAAGTGCGTGAGAGGAGCCACCAAAGATGATATCACCCACGTAAATCTGGACAAACAGGGTGTCATTGCCTTGCTTGAGGAGAAACAGAGTTTTATCTACCCGTCCCATTTTAAAACCCTTGGAGAGCAAAAAGGTTTTCAAACGCTCATACCACGCTCTCGGGGCTTATTTCAAACCATACAAAGCTTTTCACAATTTAAAAACATGGTTTGGAAACTTGGGATCCTCAAAACCCGGGGGTTGCCTAACATAAACCTCTTCCTCTATATACTCGTTCAAGAAAGCACTCTTGACATCCATCTGGTAAAGCTTAAAACCCTTCGAAGCTGCAAAAGCTAGAAGAATCCTAATGGCTTCTAAACGGGCTACATGGGCAAAGGTTTCCTCATAGTGTATCCCCTCTTTCTGGTAAAAACCCTAGGCTACTAGCCTAGCCTTGTTCCTCACTACCATCCCATCCTCACTCTGTTTGTTTTTAAAAACCCATTTGGTACCTATAGGGTGGCATTCTGGTGGAGGTGGAACTAGGGTCCAAACTTGGTTTCGCTCAAAGTTCTCTAACTCCTCATGCATGGCATTAACCCAGTTAGGATCAGAAAGAGCGTGTCCAACATCTTTGGGCTCAAAAGAAGCAACAAATGCAGAATGAGCAAAGTGTGAGATTTCATATGCTCGCAACCGTGTGACTCATTGGTCGGTGCCACCGATCATCTACTGCGGGGGGTGTGCTTGTTGAACGCTTCGGGGCGCTTGCCTCACCGATGTAGCCTCCCCCTCGCCAGATGCTGTCGCTCCGTCAGGTGCAGCGGGTGCTCGCTAGAGAGGTGGCTCTAGAGGACCCCAGGAAGAGGAACTCGAGGGATCGGGTCCTCGAGCTGAAGTAGTTGTCGCAGGGTCGACAGGGGCAGCTTGTGGAGTTGGCTCGGGATCACCCCAATCGGCATCTTCCTACTCCTCCTCCACAAAGATGGTCTCTCCCAGCTCCTGTTCTCCTGCAACATCAAAAGCAGAAGAAACACAAGGCATAGTCTCGTCGAATGTGACCTCGTAGGTCTCCAATATTGTAACACCTCTGGTGTTAAGCTAGCATGACATCATTTTCTCATTATGCATGATCATCCCATGAGCATGGAGCATTCATATGTTGTTCTCTTTCTTACATAAAATGTCATTTCATGTGATGGTTTGCTTATAAAACTGCTTTTATGTGTGTTGCTTGACTTGCTTTGGAGTGGTTTGGTCTTCCTAACCATCTAACTTTGTTGAGGAGTCAAAATGAAGGCATGTTTATGCTGGTCATTTTGGCTAATCCAGTGGCTCAACCCTAGTCAACCCTATAAAGCCTAAAGAGTCCTTTTGTTTGACTAACTGAGACCTCCTTGATAGAAGCTTTGCATGGCTGTGGGCCCTTAATCAAAAGTGTGTAGAATTTAGAGTAGAACAAAAGTTGTTTAAGGACCAACTCATGAAAATGAGCTTATCATGGTGCTTTAGGGTCCACAAGGCAGAATTGGAGGGGTTTTGGACTTAGAAATTTTCCTAAGTCCTAAAGCTGAATTTCAGTTCGGCCAGGCCATGTTTGGCATCATCCCGAGCCTAATCCAAGCCGAACCAGTGATCAATCCTTCAACCAAAGTTGCAGTCGATGTGTAGCTCTAACCAGCGGTGCAGTTGGTTTAGCGTTTGATGGGGTGGTTAAGAAGTTAATCGCGTTTGAAAATGGCCTGTCAGTCGGCCCAAGGCTTAACTGAATCGCGCGATTCAGTTCAAACCCGCCGGCGTCGTGGCCAACCGCGCGCAGGAATCTCCCGCCGCGTGGCGCACGATGCCCGGCCAGTCCAGCCAGCGCGCGCGGCGTGGCGTGCTTATGCGCTCGCGCATGCACACCCCGCCAGAAGCTCTCTCTCCCTCTCTCTCTGCTTGCCTTTGCGCTCTCGTCGGCGACCGAGCGGGCGAAAAGGGGGAAATCGTCGTCCGCCATCGTCTCGCCGTGCTTTCGCCCCGCAAACCGCACCGCCAGCCTCGCCTTCGCCTCCTGCTTCGCCTGCCTTAGCCAGCTCTCGCTAAAAGTGCCTAGGTAAGCCGCGGGACAAGCTTCCGCCATGGCCGCCATGACCGCCGAGCTCGGTCCGCCATGGTCGGCTCCCTTCCCGTGGGTTCCACGATGTCTTAACTAGCGTTCGTGAGTCAGTGAGCATCCAGGAAGAAGGTAGTGAAGTCGGTTTAGCCGATTAGGGTTTGGTTGCCTCGGTACACCGTCGCTGCCGTCCGCCATAGTTGCCGAAGGATGGCATGGCGTGGTCTAGAGGGTTCGGAGTGAAATCCGTGGCATCCGAGTCTTGCGCTAGGCCCGTGGGAGTTCAAGGAGTAGGAATCGAGTGTTGGTTGGCCTCGGCATGGCCGGTGATGCCCGGCGTGGTGAGCCCGCGCCGCCGTGGCCGCCATTGTCGACGTTGAGCTCGATCCGTCGTGTCGCTAAGCTCGAGAGGGGTACCGTTCGATGCGGGTTGTTGAGAGAAGTCGTGTGGTGGTGATGGTTTCGCCGGAGGAGCCGCCGTCGGCGAGCTCCGGCGAGGTCAACACCTCCTCTGTTTTCGGGAGTATGGCGAGTGGGGTCACTTTGACCTCGGGCCCCAGCTGTCAGTGGCTTGGGTGCAAGGATGTTGTGTGCATGTAGCAGTTAGGGTTTAGGGTTTTTGAATAAATGTTTTGCAGAAATGTTAATAATGCTTGTTTAATTCATATCTTGAGCTCTGTACATGCTAAAAATGTGAAACTAATTTTGTTAGGTTTGTTCTGAGGAGTTCTATACATGAAAAATATGATATGCCAGTTATGACAGTTTTTCTATGTAGGAATAATTAATTTATGTTTAGGCTGATATCTTGTTTAATGCATAGTAAATCGTATACTGCTCAGAAAAATGTGGTTCTTGTTATGTTAGGCTTGTTAAGTGATATAGAATCACAGAAAAATGATAAATGTTGTTTGGCTGTGAAATAATCTGAAGTTAGCCTTTAAATTGATTAAATGTTGTTTTCTTGTATAATTTTTAGTAAATAAAATATATGTGATATAAGTCTGATAATTTTTATAGACGGCTCTTGTACTAAGAAGTTCTGAATAAAAATCTGAAATTTGTTGTTTGACACTTTTCAAGATGTGGTGTAGTTCAAAGTGCCTTTTCACCCTGTTATTTGTCTTATTCATACAGAACTGTGTATAAATGCAAATGACATGAAATTTGTACAGCATGCCTTGTTCTTAGCAAGGAACCTGCAGTAATTTTTATAGATTTTTCTAAGGTTGTTAGCTATAGGTTACTGTTATAGGCTTGTTTAAGTAGAATAATTTGTTTATTTAAGTTAAGCATGCGTATCTCTTTTATGGGGGACCAGCAGGGGTGAAGTGGTCTTTTCAGTGCATTTCATACTAGCTGCACTTTGTGTGAGTAGTATAGCTACTCTCTCGATAGAGTGTTCCACTCTACCGGAGAAGAGATATGCACATATTCGGTCAAATTCAATTGTAATGCACTCCTCCCATGCACCTGCGGCATTCATTCATTTCCGCATATGCATCATGACAGGTTCGGTAGAGGAGACCGCAACAGCCGAGGAGAGCGACGAACAGCAGCCCCAGGAGCAGGAACAAGGAGCTGACGGGGAAGAGCTTGAGGAGGAGCTTCTAGAGTGCCTGAACCATCAGCCAAGCACGTTCGAGAAAGGCAAGCCCCGGAGCATTTCTAACTACCTATGGTTTATAATTAACTCATTATGGTTATGCTTGTTGCATTAAGTATAGGAGTTGCTTGATACCGTTGATGCATTATTTTTCCGTACATTGTTACCTTAATATAACATCCTTGCTACCTAATTAGGGTAGGGCCGATTTATGCTTAGCCTTGCTTAGACCGGTAGAAGTCGGGCAACCTTCATGTTACCCGCGAGTAATAGGTGGTTACTCGACCGTTAATGGGATATTGCCATTAAGTAAGATAACTGACTGTTGTGGAAAATGGAGATCGGCAGACTCCTGTAGCGTTGTGCTACAGTATTTCTAGCCGTGTCGTACGGGAAAAATAGTATCATGTAAGATGGACTTCTTGTCATGTTGAACGCATGTCCCACATTTAGCTGGAAGGATAACTCGTTCCGACCGCGAAGCCGCTCATTGTTCCAGGCCGGCTCTCAGGTCCCACGCATCAGCCAAAGCCACGAACGGGGTAGTGGGACGCGGGGGCGCGAAAAGTAAGACCCGGGTGATGGTGGTTAAGTCCAACTCCTTGGCAGTCGGGCTTGCCTCCGGGTATGATGGTGGCGGTTGAAACCGCGACTTCCTGGAACAGTGTTGCGGTTATCTGTAGCTCACCGACGGGTGGGTGTGGTTTGTGTGGGAAATAAATCACCAGCTGGTTAGTAATCGATTATAATCGCCATCGCTCCTGGATAGTGAGCACTTGACTTGAACGCTAATCGACCTTGATACTGGAATTGTGGAACACGTGACAGCTATCATTATACTTTTGGCAATTGTTACTCGGTCTGTTTGTTATATTCTGGTGATTGTTGGATCACTACCATGTGTGTTATAGTGCAGGAGCTAACCTAGTTAAACAGGTTAATTACTATTTAATTGGCAGCTAGTAAGTAGGAGAATCATTTAATTTAATCTTTGGCTTTTACGCAAAATATGGTTTAATACCAGCTCCACTGTATACTAGCCTTGCATGCTCCTTGGTGTCCTTTATTTCTGGTTTATGTCGGGTAAGTCTAGCTGAGTACCTTCTCGTACTCAGGGCTTTGTTCCCTTTGTTGTTGCAGATGGCCAAGTCTTCCATGGTTATTGCATCAACTGTCTCTTCCCAGCTTTGGGTGATAGCTAGGTCACGGGCAATGACCTCTTCTAGCCGTATCTTTTGCTATGATAAGGATGACTACTATGTGGCACTGTAATCACTATGTGTGTGTGGGTGATTTCAAGAACTATGTTTCAAGTTAAGCTTCCGCTACTTAATTCCGAACCTAGTTTGTAATAACTAAGTTGCTACTCCGAACTATTTATGTAATTCCTGTTATGTGACAATCGATGCTGAATTATTACGATCCTATGTTGTTGATGTTGGAAAGTTTGAAATCCTTCGTGATTTCACGGACTACCGGGTTTATATGGGCTCAAGTGCTGCAAATTTACTACCCCGGCAGGGAATTTCGTACTTGTGCTCTTATAAATTGGTCGGTTCTGTTACAGCTGGCATCGGAGCATAATTCAACAGGTACTGTTCACATGACTAAGTTTTGGACAATAAAAAGAATCTGGGTATAAAAAAAACTATTTTCCAAAATTCAAAGAGTTGGTGTAGAAAGATAATTTTTGGAAAAATTAGGTGTGCCAGTGGTCGTATCCTTTATGCCCATAGGATCTCAGGTGGCTTATTTAAGTACTAACTTGGGAAAGGGTCTTGCATCATACTTGATTTTCATTTATTCTGTCGTCCATACGGCAAGGGTAAAATTGTATGGGTGCTATTCTTCGGAATGGTAATGTATGGATCAGTTTGCCTCTACGCCAAGGTAAGGTGAGTTGTGAGAGCATGGTCGAACAACCGTCGGCCTAGGGAAGTGTTAGTTGGTACTGAAACCTGTACACGTCAACACATGGGTGCAGGGGAAGGTACTCGGTAACGGGGGTGATACTGTTTGATGGGTGCATATACTGCTTACGTGTATACGGGGTGTACACCTAGGTGAGTATCTAGATTTAAATTTCAGCAATGTATGATTTTCATACTGTGGGGCAGGGCTGAAATGGATCTTCTGCAGGTACATTAACTGCGTATCGTTAGAACGAAATAGTTAACGTATGAGAGTATCGTGGTTTGCCACCGCATAGTTCTTATGTAGTGGAAAGGACGTACGGAACGTTTTCATACATATCATAGCATGATGTTTTCTTTCCTTTTGCATTACTTCCTCCCTAATTATGGAATTATTTCTTGAGTTGGAAAACCCATGCTTATGTTATCATGATAATCTTGCTACAGATGGCGCGAACTAAGGAAACCGCGCGTAAGTCGACAGGTGGCAGGGTTCCCAGGCACCAGTTGGCACCCAGGTCAGAGCGGTGCAAGGATAAGTTTCTAGATGTGTTTGGGACACCTACGTTGCTTTGGAGGGTTCTGCGTTCTGTGGGATACCCAGATGGTCGGGAGCCTCGCTACTTCTGGTCGAGAGAGCCTCTGGGAGACACCACCTTGGTATATGTTACAGCGGTGGTGAAGCCCAGGGAAGAAGGATCTGTATGGTCCGGTTGGATGTATGAGAGCAAGGGAAGGGATCCCTGGGAAGGTGCGCAGTCAGCAGCGTTCCTCATCCTTCGGTACATCATGGAGCGGTTCCCGGAAGACCTCAATCGGGCTCTGGCAGGGGTTTTTCCGAGGGCTGACCCATTCAGAGATGTCTGGGTGCAGACCAAGCAGGAAGCTGTTGAGGGCAGTCCTAGTGAGCTTCAGGCATGTGATGGCCCAATAGCAAGCGCCATGTATGCAGTGATGAAGGGGTATGCGGTCATGCAGCACAGTCTGTGCAGTATGACTGAGTCTTTCCATCATGCCAAGAATGAGAAGAGACAAGCTCAGCGTGAGATGAAGAGATGGAAAAGATGCAAGAAGAGCTGAAGCAGATGACCATAGAGAAAGATCAGACCGTTCGCAGGAATGTGGTTGCAGCTCAGGAGATCATCAGGCTACAGGAACAGCTAGGGCGTGCAAAACACGCTAATCAGAGTGCGGAGAACCAGATGATAAAGCTTCCTCAGCAGCGGAACCAGGCGTGGGAAGAAGAGTTTGTCTTGAGGGCTCGCATCATGACCTTGGAGCAATAGCTGGCGGCAACCGAAGCCTACAACAACAACCTCCATGAGGAAGTGCATCACCTCCACAACCAGCTTCACCCATACCATCTTCCAGGTGCGGCCGAGATGGATGCGGAGCTGGGCATCGTTCTTGCTGATGGTGGTGCTGAAGATGGAGGAATGCTCTTCGCCAACCAGGCCGAAGAAGAGGAAGAAGAAGATGGTGGAGCTGACGACGCCGAGCGTCACGTGTCCGATGCTGAGAGCGACTAGAGCTTAGGTTTCGTTGTTTATCGTTGTGACCTCGTGTATCGTGTGTGTCGGATCTATCGAACCAGTTGTGAGTTGTGAGCTTTAAGGACCCCGTTGCTACCGTTGAACCATTTTAAGTATCAGACCTTCGTTGTGTTTTATCCGTGCGTATCCATGCGAGTATTAAACGCTTTTCGTATAATCCGTTTGTGATGTTATTTATGTGGAACGACTTGTGAATGTGCCTTATTGTATGAACTATGTTCGAATACAGTACTGCAATCATTACGCATTTTGATCTATATATATGGCATCACTCATCGATTATTGATTGGCTATGCAGATGTTGAATACTCGTCGTGGAGCCGGCAGTGCCAGTGGTGTAGGTGGGAATGGTCAGGGCGAGGAAGCCAATCCTCCTCCTCCTCCTCCTCCCCCTTACACGGCGGAGCAGTTCTTTGCTCAGTTTCTGGGAAGTCAGCGCAACATGGAAGCTATGCAGCGCAATATGGAAGCAAATCTCTGAAACATCGCTGATAATACCCGCAGGGCTGCAGGTCAGGGTGGTCAAGATGTAAATCAGTACAGCACGTTTAAGGACTTCTTGGACACTAGACCTCCGATCTTCAAGGAAGCAGTTGAACCTTTGGAAGCAAATGAATGGATCAACACTGATGAATAGAAGTTCAGGTTGCTCCGTCTGACGGAATCCCTAAAGGTGGAATACGCAGCTCACCAGTTGCAGGGACGAGCTGGTATATGGTGGGCACATCATCGTACCGCTTTTCCGGCAAATCAACCGATAGTTTGGGAGCAGTTTACAGCAGCTTTTCGGGGCCATTATATCCCTCCCGGTCTAATGGCTATGAAGGTAACAGATTTTTTGAGTTTGACCCAGGGTACCAAGACCATGGCAGAGTATCTGCATGCTTTCAACAATCTTGCCCGTTATGCACCTGAGTATGTCAACACCGACGCAAAGAAGATTGCCAGTATGAAGAGGGGCCTGAGCCCCAAGCTCCTAAAGTCGATGGGAAACTCTTCCAGGACCCAGTTTAATGACTTCATCAGTGACTGTTTGACTCAAGAAAACAACAACAATCTCTACAGTGCATCCAAAGCACGCAAGCGAACCTTTGATGCAGGAACACAACAGGGCAGGAATCAGGTGGCCAATCGTCCTTAGTTTCGTACAGCGGCGCCGGGGGCACGTTTCAAGCCTCCTCAACATCGTTTTCCTGGAAATCAACAGCAGGCCAAGGTTCAGAAAGTGGCAAAGGGTCAATCATCACAGTACAGGGCAGGGCATGGAAATCAGAACCTTACAGGCAGCTACGTCAAGGGACCGTGTTACAACTGTGGCAAGGAAGGACATCTGTCCAGGACGTGTCCTAGTCCGAGGAAGAAGACCAATCAAGTACAAGCTCGTGTGCATCATACCTCTTTGGAAGGCATCTCTGAGGGAGAACCTGTGACTCCTGGTATGTTCTCTATCAACAATATCCCTGCAGTTGTTTTATTTGATTCTGGTTCATCCCATTCTTTTGTAAGTCAAGCATTTGCACTTAAGCATAATCAGGAAATGGTAACAATGGATTTTGGGTTTCGGATAAACTCGGCTAGTGCAAGTGTGTTGTCTAACCAAGTGGTAAAAGGGGCAACTCTTAGTTTGGAAGGTAATCAGTACCGAGTAAGTCTAGTAGTTATGCCAGGGTTGTCCTTGGATGTTATCTTAGGGATGGACTGGATGAAAAAGTGGGAAGTGGTCATAGATACCGGAAAAAGGATAATCTCCTTGAAGGACCCCGAGGAAAACAAAAGGTTTCAAGTGTTTCTTCCTGATCGTCTTAACCTTAGTTCTATGAGTTGTGCAGTGCAAGTGGCAGTTCTTCAGGAAATCCCTGTAGTTTGTGAGTTTCCTGACGTGTTTCCAGATGAGTTACCTGGTTTACCTCCGGATAGGGACGTGGAGTTTGCAATAGAGTTGGTACCTGGAACAGCACCTATATCCAGAAGACCGTACCGTATGCCTCCCAATGAGTTAGCTGAGTTGAAGGTTCAGTTGAAAGAGTTGTTGGATAAGGGTTTGATTCAACCAAGTTCGTCCGAATGGGGATGCCCTGCGCTCTTCGTGAAGAAGAAGGATAAAAGTCTGCGTATGTGTGTGGATTATAGGCCTTTGAATGCAGTAACAATCAAGAATAAGTATCCTTTACCTCGGATTGATATCCTCTTTGATCAGTTGACGAGAGCCAGAGTGTTTTCCAAGATAGACTTAAGATCGGGGTACCATCAGATCAAGATCAGGCCTAAGGATATACCTAAAATGGCTTTCTCCACTAGGTACGGGTTGTACGAGTATCTTGTCATGTCGTTTGGCTTGACAAATGCTCCTGCATACTTCATGTACCTAATGAATTCCGTGTTTATGCCTGAGTTGGATCGGTTCGTGATAGTATTCTTGGATGATATCTTGATATATTCGGAGAACGAAGGAGATCATGCGGAACACTTGAGGATAGTTCTAACAAGGCTTTGAGAGCATAAGTTATATGCTAAGTTCAGTAAGTGTGAGTTCTGGTTGAAGAAAGTTCACTTTCTTGGTCATGTGCTATCGGAAGATGGAATTTCAGTGGACCCAGGAAAGGTACAAGAGGTAATGGATTGGAAAGCGCCAACCTCTGTCACAGAAGTCAGAAGCTTTTTAGGTTTGGCTGGTTACTATCGTCGTTTCATTCCGGACTTCTCCAAGATCGCAAAACCGATGACTTCGTTGTTGCAGAAGGATGTGAAGTTTGTCTGGACAGAGGAGTGTGAAGCAGCTTTCCGAATTTTAAGGGAACTGTTGACCACTGCCCCTATTTTGGCTCAACCGGATATAGAGAAACCTTTTGATGTGTTTTGTGACGCATCCAAGATGGGTTTAGGCTGTGTGCTGATGCAAGAAGGACGAGTGATAGCGTATGCCTCAAGACAGTTAAGGAAACATGAGATCAACTATCCTACACATGATTTGGAGTTGGCTGCAGTAGTGCATGCTCTGAAGATTTGGAGACACTACTTGTTGGGAAATGTGTGCAATATATACACCGATCATAAAAGTCTGAAGTATATCTTCACTCAACCCGAGTTGAACATGAGGCAGCGAAGATGGCTAGAGTTGATAAAGGATTATAACTTGCAAGTTCACTATCACCCAGGAAAGGCCAACGTGGTTGCGGATGCTTTGAGCCGAAAGTCTCATTGCGTAGTGGTACAACCGTTGTTTGAAGAGAAGTTCAATCTGATACACCCAGAAGTTTTGTTCAACATTCAGCTAAGTTGTTCGCTGGAAAGTCAAATCGTCGAAGCTCAAAAATCTGATAAAGGGATTTCTCATATCAAATGAAGGATGTTGAAAGATCCCTTATCTTCCTTCAGGTTGGATGAGCAGGGGGTGTTACGGTTTGGAAGTCATCTTTGTTGGTAGTTCTTAGCTACACCTAGGATAGGGTAACTAAAGTAGCTATCTACTAATGCCAAGCGGGGTTGTCAGTCCCGACACTAGTAGGAGCTAGCTAGCGAGAATGCAATCTACCAGGAGGAGATTCTGCAAGCGCACAGAACTATCGTAGTAGCACTTCGCCTGGGAGTACCAGGTGTCGATTTATTTGATCCCAAGGGAAGGCTAGGGTGGTGTATGAGTTGAGTCAAGGAGGGGATGAGAGTCGAAGAAAAGAGAAAAGGGAAAAAGGGAGAAGAGAGGCTAGAAAGAATATATGGATGGCTAGGTAAGGATGAAATGGATGGCTAAGGTAAGGTGGATAACTAGATAGATAGATAGTTGAAGGGAAATATGATAACTAAGGATAACTAACTACTAACTAATAACTACTAACTACTCCTAGATAACTACAAAGCAAGATAACTACGAAGTGAGATAGTTTCGAAGCAGGGCAGGCAAAAGACAATAGAGCAACTAAGTTAAGTATAGTTTTATTCCTATCTTGTCAAGTATCGGGGCGTACTAGCCTTTACCACTTACTTAGGTTGAACGCTAGCACAACGAGCCTTACTGTTAAACTGGGCCAACTATGTGGTGGAATTCAAGGCGCACAGGGCTGTCACCACCTGCTTGCTACCACAGCTATCCGGGGGTCCAGCCGTATCTGAAGGTAAGTCTATAACTAAGCACCACGTTTAACTATATTCTAACTATCTCTACCATAGCTTTGAATAGAGACACCCTTGCGGATGTCAGAGCAAACACTTGACTTAATAAGATAAACACTAAACTAACTAAGCAACCTATTGGCAAAGATCAAACACTAAGCTCACTAGAGATTAACTACTATGGCTAAGTGAATTGAACTGTTGGATAGCTAGGCACTCAAGCAATCAATCAAGTATACCACTCAATACTGATAAGTAGAATAAAGTAATACTTGAAATGATGAACTAGAATATAGTAAATGCTTGAGTAACAAGAGCAAAACCTGAACTGGAGATGAAGGAAGACTCTTCCCAGCTCCAGAACCGATCACTCGCACGCCTCTACTCTTGAGCTAACCCTTGAGCAGCGCTACCGCGAGGGCGAAGATGCCTTGCTCTACTAGCTACCTACTTGCCTAAGCTCTCTAAGCTTCTAACCTAACTCTCACTTGCTTCTCTTGCTTTGCTTGGGATGGTACTTGGTGTGAGATGGTGCGAATGAAGAGGTGTCTCCAGGGGGGTATTTATAGCCCAAATGAGTGAGGGGGGTTCTTATAGTGGGCAGCCAACCGACCTAGGGTTAGGTCAGGTGGCGGGCGCCACCCCCTACTGGCGGCCGCCAGCTCCCTGGCCGTTGGATGAACCGCCTCTGCTTCAACGGCATCCAGGTGGTTGTCCAAGGCGGTTTGGAGGTCGGTTGCATGTCCTAGCAACCGACATTCAGCCTTGATCCACGCCACTCCTCCCTGAGCCGTCCGATGCCACTGACCTAGTGACCAAGGGCCAGGATTTGGCCTTGGGGAGGTCCCACGGATCGGTGACATGGCAGGTGGTGGCACTTGGGCCAACCCAAGTGGCGGGCGCCACTTAGAGGTGGCGGGCGCCACCTTGGGGTGGCGGGCGCCACCCCCCTTAGGCCCATTTGGGCCCTGCTAAGTGGGCTTGGCCTCTGGTGGGTCCATATGTCCAAATTTGGTTCAAATCCTGCATTCAAATAGAATTCTTTGGACATGTGGAATTTGGTTAGTTTGAAACCTATTTGACTACATTTCATTCCTTTTTGGTGAACTTTAGGGTCAAATGTTGATGGTAAAACAGGTGTTCAAGGACCGTCAACAAGCTCCCCCAAGCTAACCTGTTGCTCGTCCTCGAGCAACAATGCGGTTTAAGCATTGAGCATGAAATGGATAGCAACTTAAGATGTCTGCAAGTGCATATTGTATAGTGAGAAATAACTTAGCATATATCATTAATCATAGCAATGTGGGGCTTATAGCTTTTCACTTCAAACATGCAAGAGTGGAGTAAAGCAGTAGATAGGAAACTTTTATCTTGCTTAGGTTTGACTAGGATTCTGTCTGGAGGTTTTTCAAGGTTTTCAAAAGATAACAACTTGCTTAAGTCCTCCAAGATTCACTCAATCACTCAATGGTGTTTAAATCCTCACTTAGGCCAAAATGTAGCCTCTCCTATTTCTAAAGAATGATATGTGGAGTTATAGGTAGGCTAAGAACCATGAGCAAATTGCCTGATGTTTATTGCTAAGCTAGACACTCAGATCATAAGGAGCAGCAAATCATAAAAATTGATCAAGATGTGCATGTGTGGTTTATGTGGAAGTGTATAGAGAGGTATTTCATAATCCTTCCTAGTTAATTTCTGGGGTCTAGAGCTAATGATAATTCTCTCTCTTTTTTTTTGGATACATAGTGAGTAGACAAAAGATGTGTCCTCACATTTTCTTAGGACATAGTTCTCTCTTGAGCTACTTTGCTCACTCTTTTTTTTTCTCTTCAGGACATAGTCCTTTCTTGAGCTACTTTGCTCATTTTTCTCTCTCTCTCTCTTTTTAGCTCTAGATTTCCCCAGACATCTATAGGAAAGGATTTTTGAAATGAAAAAGGGAAAGGGAGAGAAATGCTTATTCCCAGTGTAGGAATAGCATAAGGCTAGCAATGGGATGTTTGGCAGGGTATTGCATATCTCCGGTGTAGAGAATAAGCAATTTATTTGGTGGTTGCAAACTTCCAAAGCGGAGAGTAGGCAAATTATGGTGGGTGTGCATGAATCTTGATTCAAAAGATATGATAAGCTTCTCTACTAAGATCTATGAGGTCTAACAAGGCTCAACACAAACAAAGCTCTTTGTTGTTTTGACTAATGACTAACAAATATTTGGCTGGTGGTGGGATGGGATAAAAATCTAGGAGGAACTTTTAGCAAGGTTTTCATAATTTTTAAAAGAAATCCTCCAGATTAGGTCCTAATTTCTCCTTAGCAAGTTTAAAGAATTACTCCATTTCTTACTAACTTTACTCACTAAGCATGATTTCAGTTAAAGCATGTGCAACCCACAAAAGCTACAACTTAGATAAGACCAGTTATTCAAACCATAACAATAGCATTTGCATGACATATTTCAAATCTTATTCAGGTTTCAACTTGTTTAAGCAGATATTGTCAGTTTTATTCATGGAGTGGTTATTTAGGCAAGCATATGACATTCAAAAGATATAGAATTTAAGAACTGAATGTAAAGTGTAGGCTTGAGACATACCTTATCGGAGCGGGAGTCTCCCCCAAGCTGGCTTCTTGCTTGGTGAAAGATCTTCTTCGTCTCAGTCGGAGCTCTTGTTCTCATTTTATTTAAAGGAAACTATCTAATGTTGTGAAAAGGGAAACTATCCTATTTTGATATTTTATTGTTCTAACTAAGTTAACATATACCTCTGCATATAACTAATGATAACTGATTTTTTTTAGTTACATGCATGACATATGTTATTTATTTGAAAAAGGGAAAATTGAAGGGAAAAATTTAAAAAAAATAAAACCATACCTTAGGTCCATGGAGTTTCATCCTTATCGGGTGGATCTTCTTCCTTGGGCACTGTTGACACTGGTTATCTATCAAAATTAAAGGATAAATAAATATGAAAAGGGCATGAATTCAATCACCAACAAAGGTTTAGGGTTTCAATTGACAATATTCCATGAGTTTTGGTGAATTGTGATTCTGCAGGGACTAAACCAGGAAACCAGCGCTGATTGCTTCCCCTAGAAGGAAACCGACGGGAAATAACGCAATCGCCAAGTCAGGAATATTCCAGAAGGTTCTAGAGGACACCAGAGGACACCACGAGGCGGGGCACCGCGAGAGACCACCAGGTGGGACCGGTCAGTCCCACCATGAGACCGACCAGTCTCCCCCCGGGCCCGCTGGCTTCCGTCTTCTGCAAGCTTCCTCCACCGCCTCCTAGGATGCATCTCCACCGTCCCTAAAGTCGGTTTGATCCAACGGCTGCGGTTGATCCCTCCGGGCTATATAAGCAGCCCCAGACCCCCCTCTCCAGGCATCTCCATCTTCATTATTCATCTCCACATCAGAAACTAGGGTTTCAATTAGAAGTAGAGGTCCCTCTAGATGAATCTCTTCTAGTTCATCTAGAATTAGATCTAGTTCATCTAGTTGTAATCAAGAGCCAGCTATCAAGTAGAAGACTAGTTACCCCTCTAGTTAGGTTTAGAACCTAGTCTTATATTAGAACTAGAAGAGAGAGAGAGAGAGGAAGAGATAAAGAAGGAGCTCCGGCCTGTCGGATCCACTTCTTCATCTTGTACCTGTGGATTCAAGTTCATCATCAACTTCAGCGATTGTTTCGGTAATCAACGACTATATTTAAGTTTGAATCATTGTTCTTATTAATCTTAAGGTTTGTGACTCTCTGTTGAGTACTTTAATTCTAGTCATTCTAGAGTTAGAGTTGTTGGATAGTGTAAGCATGGTGCTTAGACTTGATAGCTCATATATGCCTCCTATAATGCCGGTAGTAGTGGTTGTTCGCAAGGGTGACTCTTATAGCCTTGTTGATTCTTCTATAGTCCACTTACCCGTGTGTAGGCTCGGTAGGATTATACATTTGCATAAAAGACTCATACTCTGTTTGTGACCTTTTATGGCAACTTCCCCACTAAGAATAATATAAACACATCACTCTTAAATTAGAATTAGACAGCCTTAGTGATCCTCTCTATACTTCTAGATTCTCCGTCCTTGTTAGCTACTCAGGGGTTAGACTTTAAGGCTTAACACTATCCGTTCCTTTGGGTTCGATTTTAAAACTGGGTTACTCTGGTGAAGTGCTACATCAGTAGATTTTATCTGTGCGCTTGCGGATAAAGTAGAGTGTGCGTTAATTTATACCAACAAGCATTTCTGGCGCCGTTGCCGGGGAACGGTAGATCATCTTAAGTCTTAGTTTAACCTTGTAATTATACTTTTATCTTTTCCTTTTTGTCCCAGTCTTTTCCTTACTTTTGTTTTCATTCTTATGAATGTTGTTTTTGAATTCCACTCTTATCTATCACTACTCCATGAGCAGGCCATAACCAGTAGAATCCTTACACCCCATCATAATACCTGGTTATGAGCTATGCCTACCTTTCTGCTGCACTGTCCTTGTAATGAGCATAGAAATATAATTATGAAAATATTCCTTCGGGTATTTTGTCACTAACCTTTCTAGGTCTGGAGCAGAAAAGAACGAAGGAACAACAAACACAAGGTATGTCCAACCAATCATCATGCAACATTGAATTACATTCATCCAATCTTGATTTGTGCAAAATCCAAGCTTGGGGAATAGACTTTCTAAGAACATCTCTTGCCATGTTGCTATGTTGGTTGACCCTACCTTTAAGATATGCTCATCATGCTCCTTCATTTGAATAAATCTCTATAATACTTTCATGTTACCCTCATTCGGTATATTATATGTTTAGGTTTGGAGTACTTTCATACATCTCTTAAATGAAGCATGGTGCCTAGTTTAGGAATGGGTGATCTTGCTTTCAAAGGCCTTTTAATTTAAGCATGCTTAGGTTAGAATGCCCTCTTAAATCAAATTAGACGTGGTGTCTAGGTTGGTTTCTGAGCCTACAGTATGCTATAGTGGATGTTGGATATTTTGTTGGACTAACCCCTGCAGGGAAACTTTCAATATCAATTTGGGAAAGTCCGGAGATGAACTCACGCTGGAGATGAAGAGACACATGAACTTCAACAACTTTGCACAATGAAGACTCAGCTCATTCATCATGGATGAAAGAACTGTGAGTATCAAAGTTTATTTATTTTGTCTTCTACTGCAAGTTATCTTTTGCCTTGAATCATGTTAAAGTGCAGCCAACACATAAAATACTAGTCTACGCTAAAATAATCCTAAAAACATCTTTTTATTAGCATAGATGCAAAATACATAAGTTATGGATAACAACCCATGCTTAAAATTCTTGCAATCCTTCGGGTATATGTCCACTAACATTATGCAGGAGAGAAATTTTGCTCATCCATGGTTTGGTGTGAACATTGAAGATCCAAAACTCAAACCATAAACACACAAACCTACTCTCAGATCACAAATGGTGCTAGCCTAGCTTTGAGTCTTGCTTGGGCGCTGATGACGAACAGGATGCGACTTACCTCGTATGAGACAACCTATGCCTGCAATCATCATAGTCCAGGACATCAAGACAAGAAGTGGGAAGTTATCCTCTTTTCTAATCAAGAGCTAGCTTGGGAGACAAGATGGTACCACTACAACAATAGCAAGATCTACAAGTCAAACACATGAACATGCTGTTGGGAGTCCATCTACATCACAAGCCAGCCTGGGAGAGACAATTCCATTGTCTAGATGTGTTTGACAATCAAAGGGAGGAAGGAGATACCCAACTTCAAACATATTGATCTCCTACCCACCACTTTGATCAATACAAACCACTAGATGTTGTCCCAGTCAAGAAGAATATGATCCACCACTCATTCTTGGAAGATCGTTCTTGAACACCATCAATGTTATCATCTTTGTCGGACCTGGAGAAGTCAACTTTTCGATCTTTCGCTGCATCTTCAACATCTACATCACTTATGAGCAGCCACAGAGAACCAAGAGAAGACGTCGAAGGGAGAACCAACTGCCAAGAATTAAGGAGGGAATCATGAAGGATGAAGCCACTTCACCACATGAGTTAGAAGATGGAGAGATAGTACCTGAGCCAGCAAATCAAGAAGAACAGCCGATAAGATCTCCATCATCTAGATACTGTTGAGAGGACAAGTCTCAGTTGTGACATTACAAGACAAAAGACTCTCATGGAGGCATTCGAGTAGCAGCTCTGAATTCAAGTCTCTTGCCAACCCAATGATTTAAGGAAAACAAGAAAGGTTGACAAGAGAAGAATGTGGAACTGTCCCTACATCCTCATAGTACAGAATTAATACAAGAAAGAGAGAGGATCCTAGTCAGCATACTCGAGGAACAATGCGCCTTCACTGATAAGTCAACACAAGAGAAGGAAGATCGATACCTCTAAAGATGATTCCAATGTGATCTTCCTCCTCTCAATCACACTGTGAGACAAACAAGAAAAGACAAGCCAGCTAGACAAGAGGAGCTTCCACAAGGTGGTTCAGCACAATCACTTTCCAATGACAATAACATTTCAAGGTAAGTAACCATCACTTTAAAAGCTTCTTCTTGATTCTAGTATGAACATAAGTAAAGAACTAAACATGTTTAAGTTGCACATCACTTGATCCAACCTAATCAACTCAACATGTTCAGTACTTTGATCTTAGCTCTACTCTCTTGAATCTCACTGTCTTAACTAAATGAGCTAAAATGTTGTGCATCTAACCTTTGGAAGATGATATATCTCAATCATGAAAAGATCGACACATTATGCATAGATTATCCTTCCTTAGGTTAAGTAATCTGATCTGTTAAATATTTTAAGATGCTACTTTCATGCTCATCCCCTGATCCTATCACTCATGTTAAGATTAGAACACATAAACAACAAGTTTGTCTTGTGCAATGTGCCTAAGGTTAGAGAGGAATAAACAAAACTTTTGGTTCTGTTGGTGTTTTTCCACCAACAGAGCCTATGCACTTGATCTCTACCTTGTCTTTATGAGCAGGACACACTCTTGAGCAAAACATGGAGAAGTTTGTCACTCCCAAATTCTACAGAGTGAAGGTCCTATATCTACAAGAACATGCACACTGAGCAAGATGCTGCCAACGTCCATAATTAACGCTTCACTTGAAATTGCTGGACGAACAAATGACATGAGTGACACCATATCATGAGGCATAAACAAGAAGGAATGATGGAGGACGTCGTAGTCAGAATTAGAGGTCATGAAATCCCCACAGACTTCTTGATCCTCGACATAAGAAGACGATGATGTCCACCTCATCCTAGGAAGACCATTCCTCCACGCTACAAGTACAATCATCTACAAGAGGAAATCCATTTTTCACTTTCCTGGAGAAAAGGCACGATGCAACTTCATCAGCTACATGCCCAATGAAGCACCCAAGAAGAATAGAAGTGAAAGACACCGCTCTCAAAGCCAAAGAAGACAAATTATCAAGAATAGAGAGGCCAATCATGAAGAAGAAGCTATCAACACTATCCCAGAAAAGAAAGGATAGAAACCTCAAGACAGTGAACCACAGGAAGTGAAGACTCAGACCAAGAAAGTATGGGAGAAAATGTCTGCACCTAAGAGGTACAATCAATAACAACTTTCCAAACGTCTGACATACCTTGGGAGGTCCGAACCAAGGGAAGGTCCGGTTCGTCGGACCTAAATATCCGAACCTTCACCAAAAAGTAAAAATCGGTAGTTATCTTTATATTTACTTTGCTGCATATTTCTCATATTTAATCCATAACCATTTCTTGCATCATCATATTTAATTCACAATACATTTTAATTTCTGCATTACATTAGAAAACAAAATAAAAATATTTCACTGCATCATAAAGCCCCATGTGAATAATTCTATGGCGTGTAAAAACCCACATAAATGTTCACCGTGGTGGCATAAAAATAATAAAAATAAATATGCATGGATTCATCCTGTGCATTTTCTCTTGCATCATAAAAAATATTAAAATACAAAAATATTGAGAAAGAGATCTTACTGAAATTATACACAACTATGGCTTGAGTGGCCAACCGCTAATGCTTAATCTGTTCCACAAGTTTTGTTGTCTATTTGAGTTTCACAGGATTTAAAAAGGCCAAGAAAAGCTGACGAGCAAGTGAATGTTCCATCCACTACTGGAGCACTGTTTCAACAACCATCAACCTCAATCAAAGCTCTAATAGAGGAAGGACATATCCACTGTCAGTCTGCTACATTACAAGATCGAACGACTACGTCAACATTCAGCTTGGGGGAGGGCACCCTATGTATCCACGTAAGTATCTTTATCCTCTTAAGTTTTTTATAAACAAATTCAAAACAAAAAAAATATGTGAGCACATGAAGGCTCACCCTTAAAAATAAAAGAACAAAAATATGTGAGCACATGAAGGCTCACCATTATTTAAAAAAAAGGGAGAGACAAAAATATATGGGCACATGAAGGCTCAACGCTATTAAGGGAACCAGCTTGGGGGAGACGCACCCCCGTTATCTTCGTGATCCAGGTATGTCTTAGTCATTATCTTAGTTATTTATAATAAAGTGTGTTAGGTTAAATAAATACTATGTTAAGTTTGCTTAGATTGTTTTAAGAAGTTAATAATAAAAGAAGAACCCTCTCTCTCTAATCTTTTGCATGGAAATGATGAATAGTTGCTCTATCTAATTTCTTTCAAGTACCTAGCCTTTAAAGCATGAGTTCTCCTAATTAATAATGATGCCTTAAAATAAAATACATGGATGGCAAATACTTAATCTAAGGTCTAGGTAATTGGGATATGACATGTGATGATCTGAGCTGCTATTATCTTGTTCTAAACAACACTAAAGTTCCGGAGATTTCTAAATATGAATATGACTAATAATTGCATTGAGTTAAATTAAGCTTTGTGACCCTGTGAGATGTTGTCTTGCCATTGAATTGAGATCACTTACACATTTCATCCATCTTCCGCATAAATGCTCATAATTATCTGTTACTACTCTCTTATAAGTTTGTTGGAAGCATGTGGCTATTAAAAAAAAGAGAAAAAAAAAGAGAAAAGAAAAAAAAGAAGAAAGAAGGAAAGATCCGAGGAAATAAAAAGGGACAAGTGTCCGAAACCTCAAAAAGATGGATGCCGAGGAAATAAAAAGGGACAAGTGTCCGGAACCTCGAAGAAAAAGAAAAAAAATGTGTCAGAAAAAAATGGGCACGTGCCCGATAGTAGAATTAGCCTAATAGCCATATGTCTCTGATGAACAGAAGAGAGTGAATATATTCAAGAGAGCATCCGACTCCATTTTTCCATACACATGCACTTCTTGATTCAATGGTTGGTTGACTTTCTCTTTGGATCCATTGTTTAATTTGACAACATATGTATTAATGCTTTTGAAAATTAATTAAAACTCCGGGATTAAGGTGAAGTGAAAGAACTAGAGACATAGTGCTTGATTTGATCGTTCAATCTCTCAATTATTCAAGATCTAAGGTAAGAGTAATAAGCCCCATGAAGAATAACATGATATGTTTCGGAGAATTTTTGTTTAAACAGCAGGTATACTTGTTGGAAGTGAAGATATAGTAGCAACTCCTGATCCATTGTTAAGTTTTGGTTTTGCTAAGGGACTAGCAAAAGGTAAGCTTGGGGGAATTGTTGACACTGGTTATCTATCAAAATTAAAGGATAAATAAATATGAAAGGGGCATGAATTCAATCACCAACAAAGGTTTAGGGTTTCAATTGACAATATTCCATGAGTTTTGGTGAATTGTGATTCTGCAGGGACTAAACCAGGAAACCAGCGCTCATTGCTTCCCCTAGAAGGAAACCGACAGGAGATAACGCAATCGCCAAGTCAGGAATATTCCAGAAGGTTCTAGAGGACACCAGAGGACACCACGAGGCGGGGCACCGCGAGAGGCCACCAGGTGGGACCGGTCGGTCCCACCATGAGACCGACCGGTCTCCCCCCGGGCCCGCTGGCTTCCGTCTTCTGCAAGCTTCCTCCACCGCCTCCTAGGATGCATCTCCACCGTCCCTAAAGTCGGTTTGATCCAACGGCTGCGGTTGATCCCTCCGGGCTATATAAGCAGCCCCAGACCCCCCTCTCTAGGCATCTCCATCTTCATTATTCATCTCCACATCAGAAACTAGGGTTTCAATTAGAAGTAGAGGTCCCTCTAGATGAATCTCTTCTAGTTCATCTAGAATTAGATCTAGTTCATCTAGTTGTAATCAAGAGTCAGCTATCCAATAGAAGACTAGTTACCCCTCTAGTTAGGTTTAGAACCTAGTCTTATATTAGAACTAGAAGAGAGAGAGAGAGGAAGAGATCAAGAAGGAGCTCCGGCCTGTCGGATCCACTTCTTCATCTGGTACCTGTGGATTCAAGTTCATCATCAACTTCAGCGATTGTTTCGGTAATCAACGTCTATATTTAAGTTTGAATCATTGTTCTTATTAATCTTAAGGTTTGTGACTCTCTGTTGAGTACTTTAATTCTAGTCATTCTAGAGTTAGAGTTGTTGGATAGTGTAAGCATGGTGCTTAGACTTGATAGCTCATATATGCCTCCTATAACACCGGTAGTAGTGGTTGTTCGCAAGGGTGACTCTTATAGCCTTGTTGATTCTTCTATAGTCCACTTACCCGTGTGTAGGCTCGGTAGGATTATACATTTGCATAAAAGACTCATACTCTGTTTGTGACCTTTTATGGCAACTTCCCCACTAAGAACAATATAAACACATCACTCTTAAATTAGAATTAGACAGCCTTAGTGATCCCCTCTATACTTCTAGATTCTCCGTCCTTGTTAGCTACTCAGGGGTTAGACTTTAAGACTTAACACTATCCGTTCCTTTGGGTTCAATTTTAAAACTGGGTTACTCTGGTGAAGTGCTACATCGGTAGATTTTATCTGTGCGCTTGCGGATAAAGTAGAGTGTGCGTTAATTTATACCAACAGGCACTTCTTCTCTTAGTACTCCATCAGGTTCTTCTTCTTTTGGCACCTCTCCCTTGTTATGTGAATCACACAACTCAGGAGGTGGTTCTTTCTTTCTGTTCCACCTTGTTCTTGGGCGCCTCTTCTTGGTACGAACGGGTTCTGCTACCTGCATGTTAGCGGCATATGCGGGACCACGGGAGAAGGAGAATATTTCCTTCCTCCCTCCTAATGTCATTTGAATTTTACCACTTCCCACATATATGCAAGCATTAACAGTGTTCAAGAAGGGTCTACCTAAGATTAGAGGCACATCTTTCCTATTTCCCATATCTAGTATTATAAAATCAGCAGGAACATAGGAACCTCTAATATGAACAGGTAAATCATTAACTATTCCTTCTACATAGCAAATGGACTGATCAGCTAGCACAACATAGGAAGATGTGGATGACATGGGTGGAAAGGATGAGTTTTCATAAAAATCTTTAGATAAAATGTTCACACTCGATCCTAAATCACACATGGCATTTTGAAAGACTTCACCAAAGATTGAGCATCTAATTATGGGACTACCAGGATCACCCTTTTTAACAGTCATGGTTTGATCTTCATAATAGTTAAAATATTTTATTTCAACCATATTAGCAGTTTCCATGTCAGGTTTAGCAGGAATTTTGTCGGATTCAAAAGATGGTATGATAGCAGCAATTTGAGCTAATTGGGTTTCTAACATCTTATTAAAGCTAAGTTGATTTTTCAGAGCAGATGAGAAATCTTCCAATTTAGCATTTATATTCTCAAGGGCTTTATCATTCGACATTAATTTCTTATTCAAAAATTCAGTAGTTCTACCTTGTGAGTAAACTAAATTCTTTAAGAACGAGAAATCATCAGAATTATGAAAATTAGAGCGAGGGAATGAATTGTTACCTTGAGAATTGGAGTGTTGATTCCATCCTTGATTCTGTTGACGGAAACCGTTACTATTGTTGATGAAGTTCAAATGCGGATACATGGGTGTATGTCGGGTCTCTGAGTGATGAGTGATTGTCAACTGGGATGATGCGCATGTTCTTTGGCTTGTGTTGTGCAGGTGTCGAGCATGGATATAGTGATCGAAGGCGAGGTGAAGGTCAAGTAGAGACGTGCCATGCCGATGGACCGAGAGTGGTGAAGGGCGGACGTGAGGCTTGGACTAAGGGACCAGAGGCCTGAGGATCAGCTGTGGTGGCTGGCAGCCTGTGGCAGCTACAAGTGAAGACTTGCGGTCATGTGTTGCCGGAGTCGTGGACTTGGGGACACGTGTCGGTGGACGGGGTGCACGGGAGGTGCATCCCATCTACGACGTCAGTTTGGTGGTAGAGCCAGGGAAAAACCATCGGGTGGACGGTTTCCAGGTTTGGGCCTCAAAACCTGGGTGCGGATGGTTTCCGAGTTTGGCCACAAAACTCGGGCTGAGGACGGTTTCCAGGTTTGGGCCTCAAAACCTGGGCGCTGAGGGTTTGCTGAGTTTGGCCTCAAAACTCAGATGCTTGGTGGGCTGGTTTCCCGGTTTGGGCCTCAAAACCGGGGGTTGGCTGGAAAAGGCTGGTTTCCCGATTTGGGCCACAAAACTGGGGGTGCAGAGCGAGGGCGGCACGTGGCGGCAATCGGGAGGTTGCATCGAGGCAACGCTACGAGTTGTGTGGGCGTGGCCGTCGGATACACCTACCACCGAGTTGGTCCAGAATAACCTTAGGGTTTAGCTGGTTCGCTCTGTAATTAGTTGAGGGGTAGAGTAGGAATAGAATTAGTATAAGTAGAGGGAGACACCCTCCTCCCTTCCGATCTCAGTTAGTCATCTCAGTCATTTGCTTTTTTGCTTCTAGGTTTTCCTGCTCTCCCTCTCCCCTGCTGTAGCTAACCTGAGATCCACAGAGAAGAGAACAATACCTCTGTGTTCATGAGATTTTTGAGGAAGTGAGGCCGTAACCTCACTGTTATAGCGTGTGGTAGCCACACGGTTGCAAATTCGTGGTTGTGATTCGCGTTTTGTTCGTGTTCTTCGCGGAATCCTTTTTCTCCACGATTTTCCCGTCGCTTGATCTCTTTGCTCGGTTCATCTTTTGCAAATCCGTTTGAACCAAGTTGTTCTAGGTCGTGAGGCACTTCTTTCTACCGAAGGAATTCTCCTCTAACCTCACGGTCTAGGAGATCGATCGATTTACATTTCGGGTCAAGTTTTTCTCCTCTCACCCGAAATTCTTCGATTCATCGATTAGGAGATAGGTTCGAGCCATGATCTCTTAGAGATAGCTCACTATCCTCCTTGTGACTCGTCTTACCAAGTTTGATCCCTAGAGGATTCGTTTTGGGTGAGATCGAGTCGTATCGGTGGACGAACTGCCCAGTTTCGGGGTGACCGGACGCTCGCCACGGGATGACCGGACGCTGAGAGTGAGTCCGGTCGTTGAACAGCTCACTGCTGTGTTTCGTGCCTTGACCGGACGCACTGGTCGCTCACTGACCGGACTCATCCCTGGCACTGTTCACCGTGTGTGCTTTCTACTAACCGGATGCACTGCCTTCGACCCGACGCTCCAGACTCGTGAGTCCGGTCCAACTCAGTGAGGTCTCAGATCGGCATTTGTGTGACCGGACGCTAGCCAAAGTCCGGTCGTGACTACTCTGTGAGTTTTCATTCGCGGCTTGCTCGTCCGTTGTCGGATTTGGTTTCCGTCTCTTGCATTGGGTTTCTAGAGTTGTGTAGTATCCCGCTGTGCTTCTTGGAAGCATCCACCCTACATCTAGGGTCGTGGATACTAGCAAGCTCTAAGGTTTGCTTTTGGGATTGATTTTGGGACAGTTGCTACGAGTTTTCGAAAGGAATTTTGGAGCTCCCATTCACCCCCCCCCCCTCTGGTCGCTTTCTGGTAGCATTCTCGGTCCTTCAATTGGTATCGGAGCGGGTTAAGGATCTTCCACCTTAGCCGGTTCCAGATCCACAGAAGGCGACATGGATCGCGGCGTGGGCAAACCACCATTTTTCAATGGGACGAACTATGCGTATTGGAAGATACGCATGTCGGCCTATCTGCAGAGTTTGGGTGCTTCCATCTGGGATATTTGCAACTCTGCCGATTACGTGGTCTTGGCTGCACGTGTCTCTCAGCTTCAGATCGATGAGCACGATGCTAATAGCCGAGCCCGTAATGCTCTTTTCTCATGTTTGAGCATGAGTGAGTTTGATCGCGTTTCTCACCTCGCTACGGCTCGGGAGATTTGGGCTACCCTCATGCGTTTTCATGAGGGAACCTCTCAAGTCAAAACCCGTCTCTATGAGTCGTTCAAGCGAGAGTATGAGAACTTTCGACATATGCCTGGCGAGAGCATAGAAAGTTTATTCGCTCGCTTTCAGGTGATTGTCAACAGGATGAGGGCTAACAAGGAGCAGTTGCCTTTCGACGATCATGAGAGGGCTCTCAAGCTTTTGCATACCCTTGATCGGTCGGTGTGGGATTCCAAGGTTCAGGCGATCATCGAATCACCTAACTATGAGACCCTCACGTGCGACGAGCTCTTCAGTAAGCTCAAGTCCAGTGAGATTGATGCCATGGCGAGGGCTTCTTATGAGAATCCTTCTGGCCCGACTATGGCTTTGGTTTCTGGCTCTTCTGCTAACCCCTCTGGAGGTTTTGCTCTTTCGTCTCTCTTTTCTGTCATAGAGGACCAGCTGGAGTCTTTGGGGGATGACGAGTTGGCAATGCTCGCCAACCGGTTCTCGCGGTTTCACAACAACCGCATGAACCGTCTCCGCGGAGGAGGACGCTCAGGATGCTATGAGTGTGGCGACCCCGACCACTTCATCGCCAACTGTCCCAAGAAGAAGCATTCATCTGGGAAGGGCGATCATGGGCACAAGTACGACTCCGGCAAGCGCAAGGAGAAGTACGTCCCCGCGAGGCACAAGCGGAGGGGCGGCTTCGACAAGGAGTACATCAAGAAGAAGTACTTGGAGAAGGCCCAGGCTGAGCAGCGTGCGTTCTTCGCCACGCTCAGCGACGTCGACGGCTCGGATGACGACTCCGCTTGCTCAAGCGACGACGAGTCCGAGAAGAAGAAGAGGATCGAGGACAAGCTGAACGGCCTCTGCTTCTTCGCCGACGACGACGGCTTTTGCACCATGGCCCTCGACGGCGAGCTGGTGAACTCCCCTCGGAACGACGACGACAACGACGACACCTCCCAGGTATCTCTGACCCACGATGAGCTTTCCGCTGAGGTCGAGAAACTTACTGCCGCGCTCCTTAGTCAAGATAAGTTGCTTAGGCGAGCCGCTAGAGAGCGCAAGGAGTTTAGGCAGAAGTGGGAGGATACGGTGAAGGAACTTGATTCTGTCAAGTCCACCGTAGTTGTTACCGATGAGGAGGAGTGCGAGGCGTGCACCACGCACATGACTGATCTTCTCACTTTGAGAAGTAAGTATGTTGCGCTGGTAGGAGAGGTGGATGAGCTGAAGGCTAGACCCTCGCTGTTGGGTGCGTGCAAGACTTGTCCTGTCTTGCAATCCGAGTTGGCAGAGAAGAATGCCAAGATCGTGTCTCTTGAGGAGGCCAGCTCGGGTAGCACTTGTGTGTCTAGGTGCGCTTTGTGTGAGGGTTTGGAGATGGAGATTGCGAATGTGAAGCATGACAAGATGCAAACCGAGGAGGAAAACACATACCTTCGGACCATCTTGTCATGGGTGTCTTGTGGTGAGCCACAGCTCAGGATGATGATTTCCCAATTCAAGCGAGCTGCTGGAGGTCCCGGTGTAGGCTTTGCTCAGGGTGTTGATGTTTCTGCTTTTGGGAAGATTGGAGAGTCGAGTGGTTTGAACCCGAGTGAGAAGCCCAACTCCACCACTACTCCCAAACTAACCAAGCTTCCACCCAAAGAGCCTCTCAAGCCTAACACCAAGGATGGGGTATTTGAGGAACCTCCGAGAGCTCCACCCAAGAACCAGCAATGGGCTCCCAAACCCAACCACCTAAAGAACAAGCTGGACACAATGCCACCTATCCAGGAGGAGTTGCCACAGAAGGGCAAGGTGATCCACACCCACAACCGTGAGTACCAACAACCCCCTTTGAGAGCGGTGAGGTACCACTGTGAGCACTGTGGGAGAGATGGACACTTGAGCGAGTTCTGTTTTAGGCGCAAGAGAGAGGCGCGCCGTGCTAGGGAGATGAACAACCTGGACATGTACCATCCTTTCCATGATGTACATGCGCCGAATGTTCAGAGGAAAGCACCGAGACGTGCTGCTAGGCCCAGAGGTCTAGAACCTCAAGTTCCCAGGCCTAGGCAGCAGAGAGCTCCGAGGAGAGACGCTAGGCCTAGAGGTGTTGAGCCTCAAGTCCCTAGGCGTAGGCCTCATAGAGAGCGTGCCCGGTGGGAGCCTGCATTTGTAGGCTATGGACCCCGTGGCGGTGGCTTTGCAGTTGAGCGTTTTCCCCCACCGCGTTTTGAGTATCGCGATGGACGCTCCTCCCTTAGCGGACCACGTTTTCCTCAACGTGGTGATCGCTCCTCCCGTAGGCATGCAAGGAATGGTTTTTCTGCTAACCGTTCTTTTGAGCAGCCGGCCCAACACTGGTATTCCCCTTACTTCACTAACCCCAGTGTTGGCCCGTATGCTCACCCTATGTCTTTTTATTGATGTAGGTAAAACGATTGGAGAACGTTTGGTTGGTGGATTCCGGGTGTTCGAGGCACATGACCGGAAACGCCAAGTGGTTCTCCAATCTTAGTCCGGTCGCCGGAAAGGAGTATATCACCTTCGGCGACAACAGCAAAGGTAAGGTGTTGTCTCATGGGTCTGTGCGAGTTAATGAGCACTTTGTGTTGCGCAATGTTGCTCTTGTTTCTAACTTGCATTTTAACCTTCTTTCTGTTTTGCAACTCTTTGATGATGACTATGAGATTCGTTTTAAACGGAATCTCAGTCGCATTTTGGATCCTCAGGGCAATCTTGTATGTGTGATTTCGCCCTTTGGAAAAGTCTTTCGTGCGGATTTCTCGGAGTCGTTCGGATTTTCTCGTTGTCTTTTGGCTGGACCCTCCTCCTCTGATCTTTGGAAGTGGCATAGGAGACTAGGTCACCTGAGCTTCGACTTGCTTGCATGGCTTAGTTCACTTGGCTTAATCCGAGGATTGCCCAAGTTATCCATGGAGAAGGATCTTGTTTGCCATTCTTGTAGACATGGGAAGATGGTAGCCGCTCCCCACCATCCAGTGACTCAGGTCATGACTAAGCGCCCTGGAGAGCTTTTGCACATGGATCTTGTTGGTCCGGCTCGGGTGAGCTCGGTTGGGGGGAAGTGGTATGTGCTTGTTGTTGTCGACTATTTTTCGAGATATTCGTGGGTTTTCTTTTTAGCTGAGAAAACCGAGACTTTCTCCTTTGCTCGCAATCTGATTTTGCGTCTTCAGAATGAGTTCCCTTTGAACTCTATGCGAGCAATTCGGAGTGATAATGGTTCCGAATTCAAGAATTCGGATTTTGAGAAGTTTTGTGACTCTTTTGGGTTAGAGCATCAGTTTTCTTCCCCCTACACACCGCCTCAGAATGGTGTTGTAGAAAGGAAGAATCGGACCCTTGTAGAGATGGCCAGGACGATGCTCGATGAGCATAGGACTCCTAGGCGATATTGGGCCGAAGCTATGAACACTGCATGCTATATTTCCAATCGCATTTTTCTTCGAGCTTTCTTGAAAAAGACCTCTTATGAGTTGCGTTTTGGAAAACTACCCAAGGTGAGTTATTTTTGAGTTTTTGGTTGCCATTGTTTTATACTCAAAAAGGGCAACTTGGACAAGTTTGAGTCTCGTTCTTCTGACGGTGTGTTTTTGGGTTATGGCACTCATACTCGTGCTTATCGCGTACTTAACCTTGACACTAACCGAGTCATGGAGACATCCGATGTCACCTTCGACGAGACCATGGTTCGTCCTTCTTCTCGTTTTGAGCGTGCAGGTGATCATGAGGTTGGCGAACCTCTTTTCGATGATGAAGAAGAAGGTGCTGAAGGGATAGATGACCCAGCACCTCCTCCACCTGCTGTGCCGCAAAGAGCGGCTTCTACGACGACTCACGGCCCCGACACCTCTTCTTCCTGGGGGCCGTGGGATCCGCCACCTCGAGCGGTACCCTTTGTACCCGAGGAGGCACCAGCTGCTGTTGAGGGGGAGGCCACTTCGGCAAGGGAGGCGCCACGACACATTCAGCGCCAGCACCCGCCTCAGCAGATGATCGGTAGCATCGACGAACGCGTCACCCGGTCAAGGCAAATCTCTCACTTTGCTCATTCTGCATTTGTTGCTGATTTTGAACCCCGGGATGTTGCACACGCTTTGACGGATCCGGATTGGGTCAATGCCATGCATGAGGAGCTTGAGAATTTTGAGAGAAATCGGGTTTGGGTTCTAGTGTCTCCACCTTCTGAGTGTCATCCAATTGGGACAAAATGGGTTTTCAAAAACAAACAGGGAGAAGATGGCCATGTTGTGAGAAACAAGGCCAGACTCGTAGCCCAGGGATATAGTCAGAAGGAGGGGATAGACTATGAGGAGACATTTGCTCCTGTAGCACGTTTGGAGGCTATTAGGATACTCTTGGCTTTTGCTGCATCCAAAGGTTTCAAACTTTTTCAAATGGATGTCAAGAGTGCCTTCTTAAACGGTTACATAGAAGAGGAGGTGTATGTTAGACAACCCCCCGGTTTCGAAAATCCCAAGTTTCCAAACCATGTCTTTAAACTTCACAAAGCTTTGTATGGTTTGAAACAAGCCCCTAGAGCCTGGTATGATACGTTGAAAACCTTTTTGCTTGCTAAGGGTTTTAAAATGGGATGTGTAGATAAAACGCTCTTTCTCCTCAAGCAAGGCACTGATACTCTCTTGGTCCAAATTTACGTGGATGATATCATTTTCGGTGGTTCTTCTCACGCTTTGGTTGCCAAGTTTGCAGACACTATGAGCAGGGAGTTCGAGATGAGCATGATGGGCGAGTTGACGTTTTTCCTCAGATTGCAAATCAAGCAAACCCGGGCAGGAACGTTTGTGCACCAGGGCAAGTACACCAGAGATATCCTGAAGAAGTTCGACATGGGTGAGGCCAAGCCTCTTCCAACACCCATGGCGACCACGACGGCCCTGGATGCGGACAAGGAGGGAGAAGCAGTGGACCAGAAGGAGTACTGGAGTATGATCGGGTCACTGCTGTACCTGACGGCGACACGCCCGGACATTCAGTTTGCGGTGTGTCTTTGCGCGCGATTTCAGTCTTCGCCGCGCACCTCTCACCGTCAGGCGGTCAAGCGCATTATGAGGTACTTATCCTTCTCTCCAGAATTCGGGATTTGGTATTCTGCTTCCTCCACCCTTTCCCTTTGCGGTTATTCCGATGCCGATTTTGCTGGTTGCCGTATTGATCGCAAGTCCACTTCTGGGGCTTGCCAGTTTATTGGTTCTTCTCTTGTTTCGTGGTCCTCTCGCAAGCAGTCTAGCGTCGCCCAGTCTACCACGGAGGCTGAGTATGTTGCTGCGGCTAGCTGCTGTTCCCAGTTACTCTGGATGATGGCCACTTTGCGTGATTTTGGTCTGAGCTTTTCTCGTGTTCCATTGCTTTGTGACAGCACGAGTGCGATTAGCGTTGCTAAGAACCCCGTGCTTCACTCGAAGACCAAACACATTGATGTGCGCTTTCATTTTCTGCGAGACCACTATGAGAAGGGTGATATCGACCTTCGCCATGTCGATACTCATCATCAGCTTGCTGATATTTTTACCAAGCCTTTGGACCAATCAACCTTTAATCGGTTGAGAGGTGAGCTTGGTGTGTGTTTCCCCTTTTAGATGGGGGAAACACTTTGGATTTTGTATGATACACTGACTTTTTGGTTTCAGTTGTTTTTGTTCCTTTTTGATTTCTTCGTGCATCTTTTGCATTTCAGCATACGCTTTTACATTCTGAGCTTCATGTGTATAATCTGAAGAATGTAACTATGCTCTGTGTAGTTTTTGCTCTGATGCTTTATGTTGATGTTGTAGCTTATGCTCTTTCTGATCACTAGTGCATACTATGAGCTAAGCTATTTTTGAATGGTGAATTTGTTAATGAACTTAAAACTTGAAAATATTCACCATTGAGATATGCAACTAGCATGTGTAGGATGTGTTGAAGTCACATGTACTTTTCATATATGCTAGGTTGCTATGTCTCTAGTGTTGAGTCATTCACTTGCTTGGTATGTCATATTCTGTTTAAAATCTGAACCAAGTTAAGTGAATTGGAAAGATCGAGATGGGTTTGCTTGTTAGCACCTCACAGTTTCGAGACTGTTTCTCATTGCACTTTGAGTTAAACTTGAGCTGTGTAGTGTATGACCGAAACTGTTGCTTTAAGCTTCTGATTGCTTATGCATAGGCTTCGCACAGTTGGAAAGTTAGGCAATAACAAGCATTCAACCTCTCGCAGTCACATGCTGTTTTCTGAACTTGTGTAATTTCACCGCTGCAACTCCGATTAAAATTTGAAATCACAAGTATATGCCTAAATTGGTATCAGCATGATGTTTGAACTATGCTAGGGGTAGTTCACCTTGAATACATGATTAGCACTTGTTTGACTTCCTGTCTATACATGTCTGTGCTATTTTGATGGTGAATACTTTTTCGGCTACAAACTGCTCTTTTGCTCTCATTTCAGACTTAGTGATTAGTTTGAGCCTTTGCTAGCATTCTGTGCATTTTTCTGAGTCATCGGATCAGAACTCTGTAGAGCATCTTTGCACTCTTTTGAGTATACTCTTGAAGCTCCTAACTTGCATTTTGACTCATATGCATTTTGGAAGGGGGAGAATCTTCTTGTTGGCACTTTTCTGAGGGGGAGCCTTATTTCTTGATAAGTGCATTTTCAACTAAGGGGGAGAAATTGCAAATCATTACCCTCCGTTTCAGCTAAGGGGGAGCCTTCCTGGTTGTTTGCACTATTCGAGGGGGAGTTTGTTTCCGATTGAGTCTTTGATATTTTCAATTGGTTTGGAGCGGTTTGCTAGTTGCGTTGAGCCTTAGCCTCTTTCTTAAGGGACTAGCATTTGCTTTTCAGATTTTCAATCGGTGTCGAACTCTTTTTGGTAACAGTCGGTATCGAGCTTTCTTTGCTAGTTGTGTTGAGCCTCTGTGCCTCTATCTCGAGGGACTAGCATTTTGCTTCGATATTTTTGATTGGTTTTTGCTAGCGGTGTTGAGCCTGTTCTACCTCTTCTTGAGGGCTAGCTTTGTGAAGGACCGGATTAGCGACCAGAGGGGGGTGAATGGGAGCTTCAAATTCAACTTGTGAATTATATAGCCCTTGTCCCAGAAAGTCACCCCAAAAGCGAAGACGTGAAACGACCGGAGTGTTCACGACTTACGAGTAGGTGGATACCCTAGGAGATGTCCTAGTGGTACAGCGGAACCTCCGGAGAAACCCCAAAACCAACTACCAAAGCCACGGAACAAAACAGCACAACCAGCAGGTTCGCGGACTGTCCGGGGTCAGGGTCCTGGACTGTCCGCCCAACGCCGGACTGTCCACCACTGGAGGTGCGGAGTGTCCGCCGGCACAAGGACAGAAACAGAACTGTTCTGATCAAGTTCTGGACGACTCCCGGACTGTCCGCGGTTTGCACGCCAGACTATCCGCGGTACAAGTGAACAGTGACCGTCGAGCGTCCGATGCTGATCCTGTGCTACGTCCGATGTGACCCCGGACTGTCCGCGGGTCACTGGCGGACTATCTGCCGGTCACGAGACCGCGAACAGTATCGCACTACGCAGTTCTGACCTAGCCAAACCCCGAGTCCCGGACTGTCCGCCACTCAAGGGGCGGACTGTCCGCGGATGAGCAGAACACAGGAAAAACGCTCGGGACAAACTCCAAATCAATCGAAACTTCACCAAACCAAAAGGGGCTTCGATCAAACTCCTCCCAGGTGTTCCTCTATGTATTGGGGTGCTAATCCTAAGAAATCATCGCACCAATCCAAGTCAATTGAGAGTAATCCGAGAAACACCGGAAAAGGGAAAAGAGGAAGAACGAACACGAAATCAACCCGATCTATGGATTCATGAGGTTAGAAGAGAATCCCTTTGGTAGAAAGAAGGGGCTCACGACCTAGAACAAATTGATTCAAGTGGAATCGAAAATCATCTCGCGGAGAGGAAGAACGAAGCAAATCTCCGGGAGATGAAAAACCAAAACGTGAAGAACACAAAGCACGATTCGATTTCAGCCGAAATTCCTCCACACGAGGAGACAACGAGAATACGGTCTCGTTTCCTCAAAGATCCAAATACACAGAGGTATGATTGCCGTCTCTGCGGATCGCTTGCAGCGAGGTATGATTAGAACCTAAGCGAGGGCTAGAGAGAGAGAGCTCAGGAACAAATGACTGCAAGGATTGAGGGAGAGGAGGGGTGCCTCTCTTATTTATAGCCTAAAACAATAATCCCCTTACTACCCCTAGATACTTGAGCGAAACGGCCAACCCTAGGGGTATCCCGATCCAACTCTGCTGATAAATGATCTGACGGCCACACGCCTTCCTCATCCGTAGCTTCGCCTCGACGCAAGCCTCAGGATGCCGCCACGTGCCGCCCAATCGACCGCCGCGCCTACCTCGTGGATAGCCTCGCCTCCGCGCCAGCCTCTCCACGCCGCCACGCGTCGACCGTCCTTTTTGCGGATCTCCCCCAGGTTTTGAGGCCAAAACCGGGAAACCTGGGCCTTCCCCCGGTTTTGAGGCCGAAACCGGGAAACCTGTCCTCAGGCTGAGTTTTGTGGCCCAAACTCAGAAACCCGCGCGCCCAGGTTTTGTGGCCCAAACCTGGAAACCGTCCTTGCCGAGTTTTGAGGCCCAAACTCGGAAACCGGCCACCCCGAGTTTTGAGGCCCAAACTCGGAAACCGTCGAGGGTAGCTTTTCGAGGCTCAGCTACCGAACCCGTGTCGTAGACGGGATGTGGTTCGCACACCCCGAGTTCCAGCACCGATGCCGGAGCATGTCCAGCCTCCACGCCGGGCAACCTCCCGACTCGGTGTAACACCTCTGGTGTTTAATCTGTAATTAACCTGACATGTCATCATCTTTAGTCATAATCATCCTTGTCATGCTTTATGTTTGTCTTAATGCTTGTTGCATTTGTTCCCTTTTGTGTATAGCAATTCCCTTTTCAAAAACCCTAAAAGCCTTAACCTTCCTATAAGGGCAAAATGGTGATTTCACCTCTGTGCCTAGTTTTGTGTAATTCTTGTTCAATTTGATGTCTTGAAGTTTTGTTGTGTTATTCAAAAATCAAAAAGCAGATTTCAAATTCCTTTTGAAAAACCCTGAATTCCAAATCCTGGATTTTATCCCTCTTTTTGTAATTCAAAAAAAAAATTATTCAAAATTTGGAGTTGGTCCAAACAGCAAAGTTGTAGATCTGATCAAGAGAAACAACTTTGGTATTTACAAATTTTCAAGTTTCTGTGCAAAGTTTGAAGTAATTCCATATTCATTCAAACTCCAGTTTTTGTCCCCTTTTTAGTTTTCAAAATTATTTCAAAAACTAATGAGTTTCAGAAAAAGTGTATAATAGAAAAGTTATAGGTTTTGACAAAAGGAACAGCTTGCATGTTTACAGATTTTTAACTTTCAATAAAAAAATCAAAAGTAATTTTTAATTTATTAAAATCCCAAAAGTGTCCCCTTTTCAAATTTCAAATGTGATTCAAAAACTTTTTGGATTTTGAAAATGTTCTTTTTGACAAAGTTGTAGATCTCCTTTTTCTGCACAACTTTGGTGTTTTGAGTTTTTGTTGCTCAGTTCAAGTTTTGGGAATACTTTGCAAAATACAGAAATCAGTTCTAAAGTCAAACCCTAGACCTAGCCCTGTTCATCTTCAACCTAGAGCTACGGGGGGCCCCGGCCGTGGCCGAGCCGCCGGCGCTGCGCGTGCCGCACGCCTGGCCGCTCCTCGCCTGCCACCAGTCTGCCGCCGCTGACCCCGTGCTCATTCCGCACCCGCACGCGAGCGCTGACCCTCTCTCCCGTCCCCCACTGCTCCCAGCACGACGCCGCCGCGTGGCCGTCGCCGGCGAACGCACACCCGGCCCCTGCGCGCACGCCCGTCCTTCCGCCAGCGTGCAATCGATTGCGCACGCTTCGGCCAAGCTTATCCGCCTGCACGCGACACTTACCCGTCCCCGCGCACGGCTATAAAAGGGACCGCCGGCCGGCAGAGCTCCTCATCCCCTCCGCCACCGTGGCCAGGCCAGTCCAGAGCCTCCGCCGCTCCACCACCTAGCTCAGAAGCTCCGCCGTGTCCTCGCGAAGCTTTTCCCCTTCTCAATTTCACCCCTCCGTCTTTCCTTTAGCCGGCGCAGGCAGTTCTTCCCAAGCTCCGGCGAAACACCGGTGAGCACGGGATTGAGAAATACTCTCTCCCCGGCCGTGATCTTTCCTCCCCGACCCCTGCTTCATCTTCCTCATCTTGGTGCGCCCTTAATCCGCTCCTGGTGACCGTGTCTGGTGTACAGAGTCGCCGGCACGCCGCTCGCCGCCGAAAGAGCTCCGCCGAAGCACCACCACGTCGAGCTCCCTCCTCCGACCCTTGTTCCGTCCCGCCAAGCCCTGCCTCCGACCCGTGGTAAGCACTCGAAGCCCCCGGTCTCTGCTTCCACTCCGCTTCGCCCGAGCCAGGCCTCGAGCAAGCACTCACAAACTGTCTAGCTCGAGCCAGGCCTCGAGCAGACACGTACCCTCCGCTTCGCCCGAGCCCAGCCTCGAGCGGACTCACGCACCCTCAGCTTCGCCGAGCCTAGCCTCGAGCAGACACGTACCCTCCGCTTCGCCCGAGCCACCCGGCCAGGCCTCGGACGGACGATTGTTTCCGTCTCGCCCGAGCCTACCGGCCAGGTCTCGGACGGCCGGTTGTTTCTGCCTCGCCCGAGCCCTGCTGTCCGCCTCACCGCGATTCGCCCGAGCCCCTGCGAGGAAGGAGCACAGCGCTCTTTTCTTTTTCCTTTTTGAAAGAGTGTGAATAGTGTTCTGTTTTCTCTTTTTTGTGTAAATTAATCTGTTGTTCCTTAAATCCTGATAAAATTTTGATATGCTCCTTGCACTGTGTAGTATTTTTTAAAAAAATGAAACTTGACTTTTCTGCAAGAATTTAAAAATGTAAAATCGCTATTTTAATTAATAAATGGGTGGTTTTGAATTTTTTTTTTAGAAAATCATTTATAACTCCAAAAATCATGAGATAAATTTTTGTGAGCTTCCTATGCCATGTTTAGTCTCTGGTGAAATTTTGAAGCCTTTTGGAACAAGTTGTTTTTTTTGAGCTTTTATTTTTAATTGTTAAATAGTGCATGTGGTTAATTAATTGCCTAGATTTATTTGAGCACCTTAATGACCTCCAAATATTATGAAATTTGTTTTGCCATCTATCTACACCATAATGAACTTATGTGATTAATTTGGTAATTTTTGGAGCAACTGCATAAAAAGATTTTTTTAAATAATTAAGAAAATAGAAGAAGTGATTAGGGTTCATGTTGTATGCCCTGTGTTGCATTGTTCCTGCTAGCATACTCATGTGCATGCATCATTGCATTCGTATAGTCACCGAAGAAGGAGTCAAAGTCGAGGCCGCCGCCGACGAACCTGCTCCCGAAGTAACCCCGAGCTTCGACCTCTGCACCTCCAACCCTGAGCCAGCTGTCTTTGCTCTTCAAGGCAAGCCCCGGTGCATTTAGCCTTTCCTTGCTTTTATAAAAGTTTTACTTAAATACTTTTGAGTTAAATTACTGCATTAGGTGATAGGAGTTGTGTGATGACCTATTACCTGCACTTTACCTCCACCAAAGATCCCCTACCCTGTTTAAAAACTATTTGCAAAATGCTTAGCATTGCTATACAATAGATTTGCGATAAAAATGCCAATTTCAAAAGTGTGATCACTTAAAGAACTTTTATGGGAATTTGGCTTTACTCCCCGACTGTTGGCTAAGTATCTGATCCGTACCTAGTCACAGCGAGGAGAGGTTGTCCGAGCGTACGGTGCCGTCATGTTGTATCCGGGACTCAATAGTTGACACCGACCGGGACAGGGTTGAAAAACTGACGGGACTATTACGCTTGGGTGAGATATAACCAAGGTATAGTTCTGGCTGGAAAATTAGGGACCATCCGTATGGGGGCCTGCTGGTCAAGACTTGTAACTATTCACATACTTCGGAAAGCTCTGGCTCCGAGAAATCCTTGATTGGGACCGACAACCGCGCACTGGGAGTGGAGAGATGGCGGAAGTAGCATGTACCCACGTGGTCGTCGTACCTGGAAAGGAGTGGTGTACTGTACTTCCGGGTAGCGTAGGACCGGTCCAATCTTGGAGGAATCGTGGTAGACGGGTTGGCCTTTGCAAGCTTGGGTGCTACATATGCCGTGTGAATAGGGATCCTCAGCTGAGTATTATTTATCCGGATTAACGTTGCTCCTCGGTTATGGAGACTTGGTCACTGACTGTCAACGGAGAGTGGTTCTCAACTAGGTATGTTTTGAAATGTAAAATGAATCATGGACAATGGAGAATTGAGAAATACTGGAATCTTTCCAAAAAAAAAATAAAACAAGGATTTCAAAATGTTTTTCTGCAAAATACCTGATCTTGCTTAAGCCTTACCTTGACTACCCTAAGCCTCTCATTCCCGAGTCTTCTCCCTTTTCTTTAGTCGGGTAAGTCTTGTTGAGTACCCCAGTACTCAGGGTTTGTTACCCATGCTGCAGGTATGACTGAGACCCCGATGTGTCTTGCGCCCTGCTGCATGACCATCGTCCAGGAAGAGGCCGATGAGGCCGAAGAATAGTTGTGCACCCTCGGGCTGGGTGATAATCAGTATCGTTTTTTGTTGTACTCCGCTACGTTGCCTTTGTCTATTTCTATTATCAGAACTTGGTTTGTAATAACTGCACCTTAATTTCTATTTGGAACCCTACTTTGCAAAACTAATGTTATTTAAGTCTTCCGCTCTTTATTCCGATGTTATTTGTAAAAGTATGCAATGCTGTAACCGAATTGTGAGATGATCCTGCGGACATTGGGCACTGATGTAGCCCGGTGGCGAACAGGTCTTAATCACATGGAACATGGGTTCGGCTGTCAGAGGTTGACAGGGACATGTGGGCCATGAGATTAGGGCCGTTCCGTCACAGAGTGGTATCGGAGCATCTCGCTTTAACGTTGCAGTGTTTGTTTTGCGAAAACTTCAAAAGATTTTTGAGTCCAAACAAATTAAACTTGACTATTTTGAGTCCAAACTGCTTTTCTCATCTTGTCTACTATTGGCAACCCTAGTAGCGAGACAACATGTTTAAGCCCTATATATGGTATGTATCTTGCATTGCCTTGTTCCGTAGGGACGATTCATGCATCATGTCATAATCACTTAAGTTAACTTCCTCTCTAAGTTCGTTTGGGTAGAATGCCTTTACCTGTTCTTGCTAGCCTTCTGCTCCTCATCCATCTAATCTTGTCCAGACATGGCCCGTATCAAGCTGACTGCTCGCAAGTCGACTGGACCCAATGGCGTGCCGCGCCACCAGCTGGCACCACGCGTTGGAGAAGAGACTGCCAAATCTTCCAATGGTCGTCGCTTTCCCCGGCGCACCCGTAAGAACCTGAAGGAGGAGATCAAGAATCTGAAGGCTGAGCTGAAGAACTTGGAGCATGACTTCTACCACTCACGCCTGGAGTTTTATGAGGCACGAGCTTCCCTGGAGCAGGCCAACCGGAACACGGTTCGCGCTATCGAGCAGCGCAATGATGCTTGGACCCGCGAGGACGTCACCAGAGCCGAGCTCCACGGACTGCAGCAGTACACAGCTCAGATTGAACAGTTCAATGATATGCTTCATGAGGAAGTGCATCAGCTGTATAGTCAACTCCACTCCTTGGTACCCCCGGTTATGGAAGACCCTGAGGACGGAGTAGTGGAAGAACCCGATGTGGAACAAGAGCCAGACGTGGACGAAGAAATTGAACCTGCTGAGGACGTCCATGCTGAAGACGAGGACGAGGAGGAAGAGCCTGAGCTCATCCTCGAAGAAGAAGACGACGACGACATGATCATCATCAATGAAGACTAGACTCGTCGTGTCTGTACCACCTGCTTACCTAAAACCTTAGTCTAGGTTTGGGGGCGTTAGTCTGTAGTTTGTTAAGTTGAGTCTGTATCTTTCTTTCGTACCTTTTTCCCCTTATCAGTCAGTTGCCACCTGTCAGTCATCTGTATCCATCATCTATCTTTGAATCAATGAAGTTTCTCAGTTAGTTGTTTCAGAACTTAATCTTTGGATGCTAAGTTCCAAGTTGCTTAAACAGATGCCTGTGAACACTCGTACCGGAGCTGGAGGTTCTGAGGATGCCAACCTTCCAAATCCTCCACCTGTACCTGCTACTCTAGCAGATGCCATCGCAGCCCTGGCGGCCGCTGCTAACCTCATGGCTAGAAACCAGGGCCAACAGCAGAATAACGGTCACCGTGGTCGTCAGCACATCAACAATGAGGCAACCTATGTGGAGTTCACGGAAACCCGTCCACCGGTCTTCACCAAGGCCGATGAACCCCTCGAAGCTGATGATTGGCTCCGCACCATGGAGCAGAAGTTTAGTCTTATCCACTGCACCGACATCCAGAAGCCCCGGTTTGCTTCGCAGCAGCTTCGTGGTCCCGCAAGTGCTTGGTATGCTAATCTGTTGGCTGCCCAGCCAGAAGGTCATCAGTTGACCTGGGAGGAGTTCCGCACTGCTTTCCGTGCTCATCACATCCCTTCCGGATTGATGAAAATGAAGCTTGATCAGTTTTTGGCCCTTCAACAGAAAGACTCCACAGTCATGCAGTATGTGGGTCAGTTCAATCATCTCAGCCAGTATGCCTCAGAGTACGTCAACACCGATGAGAAGAAGAGGGATTGTTTCCTCAGAGGACTGCACCCCAAGATCCGCAGGAGCCTGTCTAATAACCTGACTGGGTCTTATCACGATGTTGTTGACCGGGTTGTTGCTTTTGAGGAAAGCAATCGCCAGTACCAAGAGGAAAAGAAAAAGAAGAAAGCAGGGTCAAGCAGCTTCTCTGGCAGTCACAAACGCCAGAAAGTCATCTATCACCCCAGCCACCACCACAATCGTCCACCTTACCCTCACCAGCAAGTGGTCGTCCGTACTGCGGCTACCACCCACAACGCCAATCAGCAGAGTGCCACGCAGCCGAACGCCCCAGGTGTTCGTATCACCACCCCGCAAACATCCTACAATCATCCCTGCTACAACTGCGGCCAACTTGGCCACTGGTCTCGTGAGTGCCCAAAGCCCAAGAGGTATGCTCAGAGCGCTCCGAAGGGTTCTGGAGGATCTCAGCAGCAGCAGCAGCACCGTGCCCCGCAGCAGCACGTTCAGAAGGGCAAGTTTGTCAAGAAACACGGGCAAGTCTACTACACCACCGTTAGTGACATCCCAGAAGGAGAACCCGTCATGATCGGTAGGTTTCCCGTTGCCAATCATCCTGCAGTTGTGTTGTTTGATTCTGGTGCATCGCATTCCTTCATCAGTCATACATTTGTCACTAAGCATGAGATATCAATTGGGGAATTACAAGAAAGTTTCTGTATATTTTCGCCTGGAGGGCGTATAAGCACTAAGGAAGTGGTTCGCAATATACCAGTAATGTTGGGGGAACATGTATTTCCTACCACCATGATAGTGCTACGGGATCAGGAGATAGATGTCATTCTAGGCATGAATTGGATGTGCCAGTATAAGGCTATGATTGACATCCTGAATAGGGTTGTGAGAGTGGACATTCCTAACAGTACCTCCAAACTCCTTCTCCAACTCCCAATGCCTCAAAAACTAGCAGCCACACAGTTGAATACAACCTATATTCTGGAGACCAGAGACATCCCTGTGGTCGGTGAATTCCCTGATGTTTTTCCAGAGGACTTACCTGGTCTGCCTCCTGACCGTGATGTCGAGTTTGCCATAGAGCTAAAGCCCGGGACTGCTCCTATATCCCGCAGAGCTTATCGAATGCCTCCCAGAGAGTTGGCAGAGCTGAAAACTCAGTTACAAGATCTGTTGGACAAGGGCTTCATTCGCCCAAGCTCGTCTCCTTGGGGCTGTCCTGCAATCTTTGTAAAGAAGAAAGACAAGAGTCTCAGGCTATGTGTTGATTATCGCCCACTCAATGAAGTCACCATCAAAAACAAATATCCTTTGCCTCGCATTGATCTTCTTTTTGATCAACTAGCTGGAGCCAGAGTGTTCTCCAAGATTGACCTCAGATCTGGCTACCACCAAATAAAAATACGTCCCGAAGACATTCCTAAAACCGCTTTCACCACTAGATACGGCCTATATGAGTACTTGGTCATGTCCTTCGGTTTGACCAATGCCCCTGCCCACTTCATGTACCTCATGAACTCTGTTTTCATGCCAGAGCTTGATAAATTTGTGGTCGTGTTCATTGACGACATCCTTGTCTACTCAAAGACCTCCGAAGAGCATGCCAATCATCTTCGTGTCGTCCTAACCCGCCTCAGAGATCATCAGCTTTATGCCAAGTTCAGTAATTGTGAGTTCTGGTTAGATCAGATACAGTTCCTTGGTCATGTCCTATCTGCTGAAGGTGTGTCAGTCGATCCCAGAAAGGTGGCAGACATTCTGGATTGGAAGCCACCTACCACTGTTCACAAAGTCCGCAGCTTCATGGGAATGGCTGGATATTATCGCCGTTTCATCCCGGATTTCTCCAGAATCGCCAAGCCTATCACCGAGTTGTTAAAGAATTCTGTGAAGTTTGTCTGGTCACCAGCTTGTGAGCAAGCCTTCCAAACGTTGAAGAAACTGTTGACCACATCACCAGTGTTAGCCCAGCCGAACGTCGAAAAGCCCTTTGATGTCTACTGTGATGCATCTGGTACTGGTTTGGGCTGTGTTTTGATGCAAGAAGGTCGAGTGATCGCTTATGCCTCACGACAGCTTAAGCGACATGAGGAAAATTATCCAACTCATGATCTTGAGTTAGCAGCAGTGGTGCATGCCTTAAAAATCTGGCGTCATTATTTGTTGGGTAGTACCTGCAATGTGTACACAGATCACAAAAGCCTGAAGTATATCTTCACTCAAGAAGAGCTGAATATGAGACAGAGAAGATGGCTTGAGTTGATTAAGGACTATGATATCGAAGTGCATTACCATCCAGGTAAGGCGAATGTGGTCGCTGATGCACTCAGTCGCAAGTCATATTGCAACTGTCTGGTAAAGCAATCCTATGAGTCATCCCTATGCTATGAACTAGAAAAGCTGGGTATTGAAATGGTTCCGCAAGGAATTCTGAGTAATATCAGGATTGAAACCCCTATCAAAGAGCAGGTCATTGCTGCACAGAAAGATAACCCTGGAATCAAGCACATCGTCGAAAGGGTTCGAGCCGGAAAAGCTGATTGTTTCAGGATTGATGAAGAAGCAGTGGTTTGGTTCAAGAATCGTCTCGTAGTTCCCAAAGTGCCTGAGTTGAGACAGTTAATCCTTGATGAAGCACACTTGTCTAGATTCTCCATCCACCCCGGCAGCAACAAGATGTACCAGGATCTGAGGCAGAGATTCTGGTGGACAAAGATGAAGATTGAGATCGCCCGATATGTCGCTCGCTGTGATACTTGCCAGAAAGTCAAAGCCGTGCATATGAAGCCTGGAGGAGAGTTGCAACCTTTATCTGTACCTGCCTGGAAGTGGGACGATATCAGTATGGATTTCATAAATGGGCTACCCAAGACACAAAAGGGTTATGATTCCATCTGGGTGATCGTGGATCGCCTCACTAAGCAAGCTCACTTCCTGCCAGTCAAAACCGGCTACACCTTTCCCACTTATGCCACTTTGTACAAGAACAACATAGTAAAACTCCATGGCATACCCAAGAGCATTATCTCTGATCGTGGAACTCAGTTTGTCGCAAAGTTCTGGAAAGCGTTCCATACCTCACTTGGAACCAAGTTGCTGCATAGCACAGCATATCATCCACAAACGGATGGACAAACTGAGCGAGTCAACCAAGTGTTAGAGGATATGTTGAGAGCCTGCGTGCTCACCTTTGCAGATACGTGGGATAACTGTTTGCCCTTGGCAGAATTCTCGTATAATAACAGTTATCAAGAAAGCATCAAAATGGCACCCTTTGAAGCACTGTACGGCCGCCGTTGTCGTACACCTCTCAGTTGGTCTGAACCCGGAGAAAGGGAATTCTTTGGGGTTGATCTAGTAAAGGATATGGAAGAGAAAGTCAAGCAAATACAAGAGAACATGAAGATTGCACAGTCTCGACAGAAAAGTTATGTTGACAAGAGGCGTCGACCTCTGCAGTTCGAGATCGGGGATTATGTGTACCTGAAGGTCTCACCCACCAAAGGAGTCACTCGTTTTGGAGTCAAAGGAAAGTTAGCACCCCGCTACATTGGTCCGTTTGAAATTCTGGATCGTTGTGGCAAGGTAGCTTACAAACTGAGTTTGCCCGATCATCTTTCAGCAGTTCATAATGTGTTTCACGTCTCACAACTCAAGAAATGCCTCCGAGTACCCGAACACGTGGTGGAAGTTGAAGGTGTTGAGTTAGAACCTGATCTGTCGTACTCTGAGTATCCCGTTCGCGTGTTGGACCACAAGGACCGTGTCACCCGAAGAACTACCACAAGATGGTACAAGATCCAGTGGAACCAGCACTCTGAAGAAGAAGCCACCTGGGAATCCGAAGACTTCTTGGCGAAGAACTATCCCGACTTTCTCAATACTCTATAGATGTAAGGTTTTCCCCTTGTTCTTTTTAAGACGCAGAATCTCGAGGCGAGATTCGTTTTAGGGGGGAGGGTTGTAACACCTCTGGTGTTTAATCTGTAATTAACCTGACATGTCATCATCTTTAGTCATAATCATCCTTGTCATGCTTTATGTTTGTCTTAATGCTTGTTGCATTTGTTCCCTTTTGTGTATAGCAATTCCCTTTTCAAAAACCCTAAAAGCCTTAACCTTCCTATAAGGGCAAAATGGTGATTTCACCTCTGTGCCTAGTTTTGTGTAATTCTTGTTCAATTCGATGTCTTGAAGTTTTGTTGTGTTATTCAAAAATCAAAAAGCAGATTTCAAATTCCTTTTGAAAAACCCTGAATTCCAAATCATGGATTTTATCCCTCTTTTTGTAATTCAAAAAAAAAAATTATTCAAAATTTGGAGTTGGTCCAAAAAGCAAAGTTGTAGATCTGATCAAGAGAAACAACTTTGGTATTTACAAATTTTCAAGTTTCTGTGCAAAGTTTGAAGTAATTCCATATTCATTCAAACTCCAGTTTTTGTCCCCTTTTTAGTTTTCAAAATTATTTCAAAAACTAATGAGTTTCAGAAAAAGTGTATAATAGAAAAGTTATAGGTTTTGACAAAAGGAACAACTTGCATGTTTACAGATTTTCAACTATCAATAAAAAAATCAAAAGTAATTTTTAATTTATTAAAATCCCAAAAGTGTCCCCTTTTCAAATTTCAAATGTGATTCAAAAACTTTTTGGATTTTGAAAATGTTCTTTTTGACAAAGTTGTAGATCTCCTTTTTCTGCACAACTTTGGTGTTTTGAGTTTTTGTTGCTCAGTTCAAGTTTTGGGAATACTTTGCAAAATACAGAAATCAGTTCTAAAGTCAAACCCTAGACCTAGCCCTGTTCATCTTCAACCTAGAGCTACGGGGGGCCCCGGCCGTGGCCGAGCCGCCGGCGCTGCGCGTGCCGCACGCCTGGCCGCTCCTCGCCTGCCACCAGTCTGCCGCCGCTGACCCCGTGCTCATTCCGCACCCGCACGCGAGCGCTGACCCTCTCTCCCGTCCCCCACTGCTCCCAGCACGACGCCGCCGCGTGGCCGTCGCCGGCGAACGCACACCCGGCCCCTGCGCGCACGCCCGTCCTTCCGCCAGCGTGCAATCGATTGCGCACGCTTCGGCCAAGCTTATCCGCCTGCACACGACACTTACCCGTCCCCGCGCACGGCTATAAAAGGGACCGCCGGCCGGCAGAGCTCCTCATCCCCTCCGCCACCGTGGCCAGGCCAGTCCAGAGCCTCCGCCGCTCCACCACCTAGCTCAGAAGCTCCGCCGTGTCCTCGCGAAGCTTTTCCCCTTCTCAATTTCACCCCTCCGTCTTTCCTTTAGCCGGCGCAGGCAGTTCTTCCCAAGCTCCGGCGAAACACCGGTGAGCACGGGATTGAGAAATACTCTCTCCCCGGCCGTGATCTTTCCTCCCCGACCCCTGCTTCATCTTCCTCATCTTGGTGCGCCCTTAACCCGCTCCTGGTGACCGTGTCTGGTGTACAGAGTCGCCGGCACGCCGCTCGCCGCCGAAAGAGCTCCGCCGAAGCACCACCACGTCGAGCTCCCTCCTCCGACCCTTGTTCCGTCCCGCCGAGCCCTGCCTCCGACCCGTGGTAAGCACTCGAAGCCCCCGGTCTCTGCTTCCACTCCGCTTCGCCCGAGCCAGGCCTCGAGCAAGCACTCACACACTGTCTAGCTCGAGCTAGGCCTCGAGCAGACACGTACCCTCCGCTTCGCCCGAGCCCAGCCTCGAGCGGACTCACGCACCCTCAGCTTCGCCGAGCCTAGCCTCGAGCAGACACGTACCCTCCTCTTCGCCCGAGCCACCCGGCCAGGCCTCGGACGGACGATTGTTTCCGTCTCGCCCGAGCCTACCGGCCAGGTCTCGGACGGCCGGTTGTTTCTGCCTCGCCTGAGCCCTGCTGTCCGCCTCACCGCGATTCGCCCGAGCCCCTGCGAGGAAGGAGCACAGCGCTCTTTTCTTTTTCCTTTTTGAAAGAGTGTGAATAGTGTTCTGTTTTCTCTTTTTTGTGTAAATTAATCTGTTGTTCCTTAAATCCTGATAAAATTTTGATATGCTCCTTGCACTGTGTAGTATTTTTAAAAAAATGAAACTTGACTTTTCTGCAAGAATTTAAAAATGTAAAATCCCTATTTTAATTAATAAATGGGTGGTTTTGAATTTTTTTTTTAGAAAATCATTTATAACTCCAAAAATCATGAGATAAATTTTTGTGAGCTTCCTATGCCATGTTTAGTCTCTGGTGAAATTTTGAAGCCTTTTGGAACAAGTTGTTTTTTTTGAGCTTTTATTTTTAATTGTTAAATAGTGCATGTGGTTAATTAATTGCCTAGATTTATTTGAGCACCTTAATGACCTCCAAATATTATGAAATTTGTTTTGCCATCTATCTACACCATAATGAACTTATGTGATTAATTTGGTAATTTTTGGAGCAACTGCATAAAAAGATTTTTTTAAATAATTAAGAAAATAGAAGAAGTGATTAGGGTTCATGTTGTATGCCCTGTGTTGCATTGTTCCTGCTAGCATACTCATGTGCATGCATCATTGCATTCGTATAGTCACCGAAGAAGGAGTCAAAGTCGAGGCCGCCGCCGACGAACCTGCTCCCGAAGTAACCCCGAGCTTCGACCTCTGCACCTCCAACCCTGAGCCAGCTGTCTTTGCTCTTCAAGGCAAGCCCCGGTGCATTTAGCCTTTCCTTGCTTTTATAAAAGTTTTACTTAAATACTTTTGAGTTAAATTACTGCATTAGGTGATAGGAGTTGTGTGATGACCTATTACCTGCACTTTACCTCCACCAAAGATCCCCTACCCTGTTTAAAAACTATTTGCAAAATGCTTAGCATTGCTATACAATAGATTTGCGATAAAAATGCCAATTTCAAAAGTGTGATCACTTAAAGAACTTTTATGGGAATTTGGCTTTACTCCCCGACTGTTGGCTAAGTATCTGATCCGTACCTAGTCACAGCGAGGAGAGGTTGTCCGAGCGTACGGTGCCGTCATGTTGTATCCGGGACTCAACAGTTGACACCGACCGGGACAGGGTTGAAAAACTGACGGGACTATTACGCTTGGGTGAGATATAACCAAGGTATAGTTCTGGCTGGAAAATTAGGGACCATCCGTATGGGGGCCTGCTGGTCAAGACTTGTAACTATTCACATACTTCGGAAAGCTCTGGCTCTGAGAAATCCTTGATTGGGACCGACAACCGCGCACTGGGAGTGGAGAGATGGCGGAAGTAGCATGTACCCACGTGGTCGTCGTACCTGGAAAGGAGTGGTGTACTGTACTTCCGGGTAGCGTAGGACCGGTCCAATCTTGGAGGAATCGTGGTAGACGGGTTGGCCTTTGCAAGCTTGGGTGCTACATATGCCGTGTGAATAGGGATCCTCAGCTGAGTATTATTTATCCGGATTAACGTTGCTCCTCGGTTATGGAGACTTGGTCACTGACTGTCAACGGAGAGTGGTTCTCAACTAGGTATGTTTTGAAATGTAAAATGAATCATGGACAATGGAGAATTGAGAAATACTGGAATCTTTCCAAAAAAAAATAAAACAAGGATTTCAAAATGTTTTTCTGCAAAATACCTGATCTTGCTTAAGCCTTACCTTGACTACCCTAAGCCTCTCATTCCCGAGTCTTCTCCCTTTTCTTTAGTCGGGTAAGTCTTGTTGAGTACCCCAGTACTCAGGGTTTGTTACCCATGCTGCAGGTATGACTGAGACCCCGATGTGTCTTGCGCCCTGCTGCATGACCATCGTCCAGGAAGAGGCCGATGAGGCCGAAGAATAGTTGTGCACCCTCGGGCTGGGTGATAATCAGTATCGTTTTTTGTTGTACTCCGCTACGTTGCCTTTGTCTATTTCTATTATCAGAACTTGGTTTGTAATAACTGCACCTTAATTTCTATTTGGAACCCTGCTTTGCAAAACTAATGTACTCTTGCTTGTCAACGCCACGTGCCAGCTACCACAGCTGATCCTCAGGTCTCCTGGTCCGTCGGTCCAAGCTCCACGTCCGCCCTTCACCGCTCCCGGTCCGTCGGCACGGCACGTCCCTACTTGACCTTCACCTCACCTTCGATCACTGCCCGAACTCCGCACCTGCACATCAACACAGCCAAGAGACATGTTGTCCGTTGATCGATCACTCATCACTCAGGAAGGGAACCACAAGGGCACATATCAACCTTGTGTTCTCAATCTCCCCCTTGATGAGTGCATCGTCAACTCATAGTATCCGTAACCAGAATAGAAGGAAGCAGAATTAGATAGAAAGGGAAAAACTCACTCGAAATGTTCAAAAATCAGAGAAAAGGCCGAAGAAGAACAATTCGAGATAAGCGAAGCTTGGTCCCCAAAGACATGGGCAACGGTTCGACACAACCAAGCAAAAGATCGGAGCAACATCTCATCAAGAAGCAAAACTCGATCAAAATCAGAGCACAAAACTTGGTTCCCAAAGACATGGGCAACGGCTCGACGCAACCAAGTCAGAAACAAGCTAGTCCTCAAGAAGAGGCAGAATGGGCTCAACACCACTAGCTGGAAGCTTATAACTCAAAACAGGCAGAAAAACTCCCCCTTACTCAAAGAACTCCCCCTCAACAAGTGAAGCATAAGTTGCAAATTGTCACCACAGAAAATCGAAATCTCATCTTCGAAAACATTCTCCCCCTTGGGGGCAATTTGCAAACAAAAGAGAGGGGAAAAGGAGCTCAAGTGATACAAACTAAGCTAGGTCATGCCTATCAGAGTCAAGTACATGCACAGGAGTCAAAAATGCATGTTAGCAGCTTCAAGTATATACTCGAAAGAGTGAATGAATGCTCTAATGAGTGCTGATCCGACTACATAGCAACATACACAAATGCTAGCAAAGGCTCAAACTGATCACCGAAAACAAGATATGAATGCATAAGCCAGTTTAAAGCCATTCAGAAAGGGGGTTCACCATCAAAGTAGCACTAAGCATGTATAGACAGAAGGTCAAACAAGTGCTAAACATGTATGTAAGGTGAACTACCTCTAGTAAAGTTCAACCATCATGCTATAGAGTGAAACATAAACTTGTGTTTTTAGATTTTATCGGAGATATTTGCAGCGGTTTTTACACAAGTTTAAATTCAGCATGTGATTGCGAGAGGTTGAAAGCTTGTCATTGCCTAACTTTCCAACCGTGCTAAGCCTATGCATATGCAATCAGGAGCTTAAAGCATCAGTTTCGGTCTTACACTACACGGCTCAAGTTTAACTCAAGGTGCCATGAGAAACAGTCTCGATACCGTGATGTGCTGACAAAGCAATCTCATCTCAATCTTTTCAATTCACTAAAACTTGGTTCATTTTAAGCAGATTATGAACAGTCCAAGCAAGTGAATGACTCAGAACTAAAGACATAGCAACCTAGCATATATGAAATAGCTCATGTGATCTCAACACATCCTACACATGCTAGTTGCCAATCTCAATGGTGAACAAGAATTGAGTTTTTAAGTTTATTCAACATGTGCAGCGTTCTAAAAGAAATAGCTTAGCTCACAAAATGTAACAGAGATCAAAGAGAGCCTAAGCTACAAGCATCATCATATATCATCGAAGCATACACTAATCAGAGCATAAATTCATTCTAAGGAATATAGACATGAAGCTTGAAATAAAAAGATGTATGCATGATGAAGTCAGAATGGAGCCAAAGTAAAAAACAGAAAGACTCAAGACCCAAAAACAAAAAGGATCAGAAAGTCAGATTATAGTACAACAAGTAAAATGTTTCCCCCATCTAAAAGGGGAAACACACACCAAGCTCACCTCTCAACCTAGCAAAAGTCGAGAGATCCAAAGGCTTGGTGAAAATATCCGCAACCTGGTTATGGGTGTCTACATGCCTAAGATCAATGTCGCCTTTCTCATAGTGATCACGAAGAAAGTGAAAGCGAACATCGATGTGCTTGGTCTTGGAGTGAAGAACAGGATTCTTTGCTACACTAATGGCTGAAGTGCTTGTCGCAAAGCAAAGGAACCCGATTGAAATCTAGACCAAAATCACGCAATGTAGCAACCATCCACAAAAGCTGCGAAGCACAAGAAGCAGCGGCAACATACTCGGCTTCAGTAGTAGACTGGGCTACGTTCGACTGCTTGCGAGAAGACCACGAAACCAAAGAAGAGCCAAGAAACTGACACGTCCCAGAAGTAGATTTACGCTCAAGCCGACAGCCGGCAAAATCCGCATCGGAATAACCACAAAGCGAAAGAGTCGAAGAAGAAGAGTACCAAAGTCCGAACTCAGGAGTGTATCAGAGGTACCTCATGATGCGATTGACCGCTTGCTTATGGGAAGTCCGAGGGGACGCCTGAAAACAAGCGCACAGACACACAGAAAACTGTATATCCGGCCTCGTCGCCGTCAGGTACAGAAGTGAGCCAATCATGCTTATGTACTCCTTCTAGTCAACCGGCTCTCCGTCCTGGTCCGCGTCCATTGCCGCAGTCGTCGGCATGGGCGTCGTAAGAGGCTTGGCCTCGCCCATGTCGAACTTCTTCAGGATGTCCTTCGTGTATTTGCCTTGATGGACAAACGTCCCGTCTCGGGTTTGCTTGATTTGCAACCCGAGGAAGAAGGTCAACTCGCCCATCATACTCATCTCGAACTCCCTGCTCATAGTATCTGAAAACTTTGCAACAAGTGCATGAGAAGAGCCACCAAAGATGATGTCATCCACGTAAATCTGGACTAACAGGGTATCGTTGCCTTGCTTGAGGAGAAACAAAGTTCTATCAACCCGTCCCATTTTGAAACCCTTGGAGAGTAAAAAGTTTTTCAAACGATCATACCACGCTCTCGGGGCTTGTTTCAAACCATACAACGCTTTTGAAAGTTTATAAACATGGTTTGGAAACTTGGGATCCTCAAAGCCAGGGGGTTGCCTAACGTAAACCTCTTCCTCTATATACCCATTCAAGAAGGCACTCTTGACATCCATCTGGTAAAGCTTAAAACCCTTCGAAGCAGCAAAGGCTAGAAGGATTCTAATGGCTTCTAAACGGGCTACAGGGGCAAAGGTTTCATCATAGTCTATACCCTCTTTCTGGCAGAAACCCTGGGCTACTAGCCTAGCCTTGTTCCTCACTACCATCCCATCCTCACCCTCTTTGTTTTTGAAAACCCATTTGGTACCTATAGGGTGGCATTGTGGTGGAGGTGTAACTAAGGTCCAGACTTTGTTTCGCTCAAAGTTTTCAAGCTCCTCATGCATGGCATTGACCCAGTTAGAATCAGAAAGTGCGTGTCCAACATCTTTGGGCTCAAAAGAAGCAACGAATGCAGAATGAGCAAAGTGGGAGATTTCATACGCTCGCGACCGCGTGCCTCACTGGTCGATGCCGCCTATCATCTATCGTGAGGGGTGAACTTGCTGAACGCTTCGGGGCGCTTGCCTCGCCGAAGTCGCCTCCCTCTCGCCAGATGTTGTCGCTCCCTCAGGTGCAGCGGGTGCTCGCTGGAGAGGTGGCTCTAGAGGACCCCAAGAAGAAGACGTAGTGGGATCTGGTCCTCGAGCTGAAGTAGACGTCGCAGGGTCGACGGGGGCAGCCAGTGGAGTTGACTCGGGATCACCCCAATCGGCATTCTCCTGCTCCTCCTCCACAAAAATGGTCTCTCCCATCTCCTGTTCTCCTGCAACCTCAAAAGCAGAAGAAACACAAGGCATAGTTTCATCGAATGTGACCTCGCAGGTCTCCACTATCCGGTTAGTTTCAAGGTTAAGAACTCGATAAGCACGTGAGTAAGAGGCATAACCAAGAAACACCCCATCAGCAGAGCGAGATTCAAATTTGTCCAAATTGCCTTGCTTCAGGATAAAGCACTTACACCCAAACACCCGAAAATGAGACACCTTGGGTACTCGTCCAAAACGCAACTCATAAGAAGTCTTTTTCATTAAAGCACGAAGAAAGATGCGATTTGAAACATGTCAAGCGGTGTTGATTGCCTCGGCCCAAAAACGCCTAGGAGTCCTATGCTCATTGAGCATCGTCCTGGCCATCTCAACAAGGGTCCGGTTCTTGCGCTCAACAACACCGTTCTGCTGAGGGACATAAGGAGAAGAAAACTGATGCTCGATTCCATTAGAAGAACAGAAAGAGTCAAACTGAGAGTTATCAAACTCAGTACCATTATCGCTACGAATAGCTCTAATGGTATCAGGGGGAAACTCAGTTTTCAACTTCAAGATTAAGTCACGAGCAAAAGAAAACGCTTCATCCTTACCCTCCATGAAAAATACCCAAGAATACCTCGAAAAATCGTCAACGATCACTAGAACGTACCACTTCCCACCCGCTGAGCAAACCCGAGCTGGACCGACTGTGTCCATGTGAAAAAGCTCGCCGGGTCGCTTTGTCATCACCTGAGTAACAGGTGGGTGAGAAGCAGCAACCATCTTCCCGTGACGACACGGATGGCAAACAAGGTCCTTCTGAAACTTAAGCTTGGGCAATCCTTGGATTAGGCCAAGTGAGCTAAGCCTTGCAAGCAAGTCAAAACTCAAGTGACCTAGCCTCCTATGCCACTTCCACAAATCAGAAGAAGGACCAGCCATCAAACACCTAGCAGAGCCGAAGGACTGAGAAAAGTCAGCTCTGAAAACACGGCCAAAGGGGACGATCCGACAAACAAGATCTCCCCGAGGGTCTAAAACGCGACTCAAACCCTTCTTAAAGCGCACTTCACAATCATCCTCAAGAAGTTGCGAAACAGAAAGCAAGTTGAAATGCAAATTAGAAACCAAGGCAACATTCTTCAGGACAAAGTTCTCATTGAGCCGAATGGCTCCCTGAGAAACAACCTTACCTCTACTATTATCCCCGAAAGTGATGTACTCCTTGTGCATCACGGGGCTAAGGCTGGAGAACCATTCCTTCTTTCCGGTCATGTGGCGCGAACACCCGGAATCCATGAGCCACATGTTCTCCAACCGATGTTCCTGCATCAATAGAAAGGCAGGAAGTGAGCATATGGCACAACACTGGGGTTAGTATACTGAAAAGGATACCAGTGCTGTGTCACAGGCCCGTAAAAAGTGTTAGCAACACCAAACTGTCCTCGTCCCATGGGTGGATAGCGATCACCACCAACCTGAAAGGATGGTCCGCTATGGAACGAAAAACCTCCAAACTGACCTACCTGTCCCATCTGAGCAAAGCGATCACCACCATACTGAAAAGGTGGTCCGCTATGGGACTGAGTAGCAAAACCTCTTACACTCGGCTCACGATCGTATAGAGAATGACCGGAACCGCGACGGGCACGACCACCACCCTGTGGTCTAGCTGCCTGGGGCCTAGCTACCTGAGGGATTACACCTCCAGGTCTAGCGCCCTGCCTCTGAACTCCCCGACCTTGCACACCATGGAAAGGGTGGTGCCTGGCCTGGTTGTTCAGCTCCAACTCCTTCCTAGCGTCTCTCTTCCTCCGAAAGCAAAACTCAGCTAGGTGACCCTCACGGTGACAGTACTCGCACTCAAACCTCACCACTCTCTTGGGTTGTTGGTTCCTATTGTTGCGAGGGTTGTTCACTCTGGCTGGCTGCTTGCCCTTCGGAAGGGGATCACTAGAGACGTCAGGAAGGGTGTCAAGTGTGTTCCTAAGATGGTTAGGTTTTGGAATCCACACTTGCTTGCGAGGTGGAGCCTTGGGAGGTTCATCAAGGATGCCATCCTTGGTGATAGGCTTAGGAGGCTCAGGTGGGGTGATCTTGGTAAGCTTAGGGATAGCGGATGGTTTCTCACTCGGGTTCACTCCGCTAAACTCACCGATCTTACCAAAGGTACTAGCGCCCTTCCCACCTGAAGTAAAGCCTACTCCCGAGCAATCAGTTCCCCTCTTGAACTGACTGATCATCATGCCCAACTGCGGCTCACTGCATGACACCCAACTCAGGATGGACCGAAGGTATGTGTTTTCCTCCTCGGTTTGCATCCTGTCATGTCGACAGTTGGCAATCTCAAGCTCCATCCCCACGCATCGCTCACATGGAGCGGACAAAGTGCTAACTGAGCTGACCTTCAAGGCTTCAGCAAGCTTGGCATTAACTCCTGCCAACTCAGTTCGCATGCTAGGACAAAGCTTGCACGCACCCAGCAAAGAAAGCCTAGCCTTCACTTCCTCCAGCTCTACCTTCAGGGAGGGACACTCTTTGCAATCACCCACCAAGTCTAGCCTACTCTTCAGCTCATCATACACCTCAATCAAAGAGGCATACTTGGTTTGCAGGGTGGCAAAACTTGTCATATGCATCGTGCATTCCTCACACTCCTCCACATCGACCACCTTCACCTCAGACCTAGCAATCTCAAGTTCCTTACGCGCCTCTTTCAACTTAGCCTTAAACTCAACGCGCTCTTGGAACACTTCTGTAAGCCTCTTCTCCAAGACACCGACCAAATCCACAAACTTATCCCGCTCCTCAGTGAGACGATCGACTTCAGAAGAATTTGGTGCCTCAGAAGCGTTGTCGTCATCGTCGTTGTGAGCGTCATCGGTGTCCTCTGCCTGGTGCTTGCGGTCCTCTTCATCCAAGGCCATGGTGCAGAAGCCCTTGGAGGAGTTGCCGAAGAAGCAGAGTCCGTTGAAGCGATCCTCCATCTTGTGCTCGGACTCGTCGTCGCTGGAACCGCCGTCAGAGGTTTTCCCGCCATCGCCAATGGTGGCGAGGAAAGCACGCTTGCCGGCGTCGAAAGCCTTCTCCATGTCCTCCTGGCGGTAGAAGCCGTTCTTGTTATTCTTCCCGGCCTTGTTCTCTGGCTTGCCCTTGCGCCTGAAGTTGCGGTTCTTCCCGGGGAAGTTCTTGACGTTCTTGGGGCAGTTCGCCATGAAGTGGTCTAGATCACCACACTTGTAGCAGCCCTCGCGTGCGCCACCACACCGGCGATTCAGGCGGTTGTTGTGAAACCGCGAGAACCGGGTGATGGCGAGGGCGAGCTCATCGTCTCCCAGCGCCTCCAGCTGCTCCTCCGTGACTGTATGCAAAGAAGACAACGTGACAAGAGGAGGTGAAGCGTCAGCAGAGAAAGTCAATCCACCTGTGCCTGAGACCAAAGCCATGGTGTGTGAAGATGGGTTCTTCAGCTTGGCCTGAGTCAGGTGATCGATCTCAGTGGACTTGAGCTTGCTGAACAGCTCGTCCACGGTGAGGGTGTCGTAAGTAGGAGACTCAATGATGGTCGACACCTTCACCTCCCATACCCTCCGATCTAGGGCGTATAGCAACTTGAGAGCCCTCTCATGATCGTCATAGGGTAGGTTGGCCCTATTGGCACGCATCTTGTTCACAATCATTTGGAAACGTGCGAACATGGCGTCAATCGTCTCTCCCTCCAACTGAACAAAGTTCTCGTACTCTTGCTTGTAGGTCTCGAAGAGTCTGGTCTTAACATGAGCGGTTCCCTTGTGATAGCTTTGAAGCTTCTCCCAGATCTCTCGTGCCGTCTCAAGCTCTGAGATACGTTCGAACTCAGGAAGGGAGAGGCTGGCCAGAAGAGCATTACGAGCCTTGGAGTTGGCCTCGTGTTGGTCAATCTGGATCTGACCCACACGAGCCGCAAGGACTACGTACTCAGCGTTCTCACATATCTCCCAAACAGAAGATCCGATGCTGTTGAGATAAGCACGCATCCGAATCTTCCAATAGGAATAGTTCGTTCCATCGAACCAAGGAGCCTTGCTATTCCCTCGTTCCATGTCGCCCTTAGGATCCGAAACCGATTAAGGTAGGAGAGATCCTTAACCAGCTCCGATACCAATTGAAGGACCGGATTAGCGACCAGAGGGGGGGTGAATGGGAGCTTCAAATTCAACTTGTGAATTATATAGCCCTTGTCCCAGAAAGTCACCCCAAAAGCGAAGACTTGAAACGACCGGAGTGTTCACGACCTACGAGTAGGTGGATACCCTAGGAGATGTCCTAGTGGTACAGCAGAACCTTCGGAGAAACCCCAAAACCAACTACCAAAGCCACGGAACAAAACAGCACAACCAGCAGGTTCGCGGACTGTCCGGGGTCAGGGTCCCGGACTGTCCGCCCAACGCCGGACTGTCCACCACTGGAGGTGCGGACTGTCCGCCGGCACAAGGACAGAAACAGAACTGTTCTGATCAAGTTCTGGACGACTCCCGGACTGTCCGCGGTTTGCACGTCGGACTGTCCGCGGTACAAGTGAACAGTGACCGTCGAGCGTCCGATGCTGATCCTGTGCTACGTCTGATGTGACCCCGGACTGTCCGCGGGTCACTGGCGGACTGTCCGCCGGTCACGAGACCGCGAACAGTATCGTACTACGCAGTTCTGACCTAGCCAAACCCCGAGTCCCGGACTGTCCGCCACTCAAGGGACGGACTGTCCGCGGATGAGCAGAACACAGGAAAAATGCTCGGGACAAACTCCAAATCAATCGAAACTTCACCAAACCAAAAGGGGCTTCGATCAAACTCCTCCCAGATGTTCCTCTATGTATTGGGGTGCTAATCCTAAGAAATCATCGCACCAATCCAAGTCAATTGAGAGTAATCCGAGAAACACCAGAAAAGGGAAAAGAGGAAGAATGAACACAAAATCAACCCGATCTATGGATTCGTGAGGTTAGAAGAGAATCCCTTCGGTAGAAAGAAGGGGCTCACGACCTAGAACAAATTGATTCAAGTGGAATCAAAAATCATCTCGTGGAGAGGAAGAACGAAGCAAATCTCCGGGAGATGAAAAACCAAAACGTGAAGAACGCAAAGCACGATTCGATTTCAGCCGAAATTCCTCCACACGAGGAGACAACGAGAATACGGTCTCGTTTCCTCAAAGATCCAAATACACAGAGGTATGATTGCCGTCTCTGCGGATCGCTTGCAGCGAGGTATGATTAGAACCTAAGCGAGGGCTAGAGAGAGAGAGCTCAGGAACAAATGACTGCAAGGATTGAGGGAGAGGAGGGGTGCCTCTCTTATTTATAGCCTAAAACAATAATCCCCTTACTACCCCTAGATACTTGAGCGAAACGGCCAACCCTAGGGGTATCCCGATCCAACTCTGCTGATAAATGATCTGACGGCCACACGCCTTCCTCATCCGTAGCTTCGCCTCGACGCAAGCCTCAGGATGCCGCCACGTGCCGCCCAATCGACCGCCGCGCCTACCTCGTGGATAGCCTCGCCTCGACCGACCGCCAGCCTCTCCACGCCGCCATGCGTCGACCGGCCTTTTTGCGGACCTCCCCCCGGTTTTGAGGCCGAAACCGGGAAACCTGGGCCTTCCCCCGGTTTTGAGGCCGAAACCGGGAAACCTGTCCTCAGGCTGAGTTTTGTGGCCCAAACTCAGAAACCCGCGCGCCCAGGTTTTGTGGCCCAAACCTGGAAACCGTCCTTGCCGAGTTTTGAGGCTCAAACTCGGAAACCGGCCACCCCAAGTTTTGAGGCCCAAACTCGGAAACCGTCGAGGGTAGCTTTTCGAGGCTCAGCTACCGAACCCGTGCCGTAGACGGGATGTGGTTCGCACACCCCGAGTTCCAGCACCGATGCAGGAGCATGTCCAGCCTCCACGCCGGGCAACCTCCCGACTCGGCCGATGCACCGCACATCCCCATGTACTCTTGCTTGTCAACGCCACGTGCCAGCTACCACAGCTGATCCTCAGGTCTCCTGGTCCGTCGGTCCAAGCTCCACGTCTGCCCTTCACCGCTCCCGGTCCGTCGGCACGGCACGTCCCTACTTGACCTTCACCTCACCTTCGATCACTGCCCGAACTCCGCACCTGCACATCAACACAGCCAAGAGACATGTTGTCCGTTGATCGATCACTCATCACTCAGGAAGGGAACCACAAGGGCACATATCAACCTTGTGTTCTCACTTTGCTTTGCTTGGTTGCGTCGAGCCGTTGCCCATGTCTTTGGGGACCAAGTTCTTTCGCTCTTTCCACTTGACCTTCTTCGGCTTTGCTATGCTTTTGGGTCATTTGGTCGAGTTCTCTCTTCTCCTTCTTCCTCCTTCTCTTTCTATTATGATTTGTGTTGGTAGTTGACATTGCACTCATCAAGGGGGAGATTGCGGATACATGGGTGTATGTCGGGTCTCTGAGTGATGAGTGATTGTCAACTGGGATGATGTGCATGTTCTTTGGCTTGTGTTGTGCAGGTGTCGAGCACGGATACAGTGATCGAAGGCGAGGTGAAGGTCAAGTAGAGACGTGCCGTGCCGATGGACCGAGAGTGGTGAAGGGCGGACGTGAGGCTTGGACTAAGGGACCAGAGGCCCGAGGATCAGCTGTGGTGGCTGGCAGCCTGTGGCAGCTACAAGTGAAGACTTGCGGTCATGTGTTGCCTGAGTCGTGGACTTGGGGACACGTGTCGGTGGACGGGGTGCACGGGAGGTGCATCCCATCTACGATGTCGGTTTGGTGGTAGAGCCAGGGAAAAACCATCGGGTGGACGGTTTCCAGGTTTGGGCCTCAAAACCTGGGTGCGGATGGTTTCCGAGTTTGGCCACAAAACTCGGGCTGAGGACGGTTTCCAGGTTTGGGCCTCAAAACCTGGGCGCTGAGGGTTTGCTGAGTTTGGCCTCAAAACTCAGATGCTTGGTGGGCTGGTTTCCCGGTTTGGGCCTCAAAACCGGGGGTTGGCTGGAAAAGGCTGGTTTCCCGGTTTGGGCCACAAAACCGGGGGTGCAGAGCGAGGGCGGCACGTGGCGGCAATCGGGAGGTTGCGTCGAGGCAACGCTACGAGTTGCGCGGGTGTGGCCGTCGGATACACCTACCACCGAGTTGGTCCAGAATAACCTTAGGGTTTAGCTGGTTCGCTCTGTAATTAGTTGAGGGGTAGAGTAGGAATAGAATTAGTATAAGTAGAGGGAGACACCCTCCTCCCTTCCGATCTCAGTTAGTCATCTCAGTCATTTGCTTTTTTGCTTCTAGGTTTTCCTGCTCTCCCTCTCCCCTGCTGTAGCTAACCTGAGATCCACAGAGAAGAGAACAATACCTCTGTGTTCATGAGATTTTTGAGGAAGTGAGGCCGTAACCTCACTGTTGTAGCGTGTGGTAGCCACACGGTTGCAAATTCGTGGTTGTGATTCACGTTTTGTTCGTGTTCTTCGCGGAATCCTTTTTCTCCACGATTTTCCCGTCGCTTGATCTCTTTGCTCGGTTCATCTTTTGCAAATCCGTTTGAACCAAGTTTTTCTAGGTCGTGAGGCACTTCTTTCTACCGAAGGAATTCTCCTCTAATCTCATGGTCTAGGAGATCGATCGATTTACGTTTTGGGTCAAGTTTTTCTCCTCTCCCCCGAAATTCTTCGATTCATCGATTCGGAGATAGGTTCGAGCCATGATCTCTTAGAGATAGCTCACTATCCTCCTTGTGACTCGTCTTACCAAGTTTGATCCCTAGAGGATTCGTTTTGGGTGAGATCGAGTTAAATCGGTGGACGAACTGCCCAGTTTCGGGGTGACCGGACGCTCGCCATGGGATGACCGGACGCTGAGAGTGAGTCCGGTCGTTGAACAGCTCACTGCTGTGTTTCGTGCCCTGACCGGACGCACTGGTCGCTCACTGACCGGACTCATCCCTGGCACTGTTCATCGTGTGTGCTTTCTACTGACTGGACGCACTGCCTTCGACCGGACGCTCCAAACTCATGAGTCCAGTCCAACTCAGTGAGGTCTCAGATCGGCATTTGTGTGACCGGACGCTAGCCAGAGTCCGGTCGTGACTACTCTGTGAGTTTTCGTTCGCGGCTTGCTCGTCCGTTGTCGGATTTGGTTTCCGTCTCTTGCATTGGGTTTCTAGAGTTTTGTAGTATCCCGCTGTGCTTCTTGGAAGCATCCACCCTACATCTAGGGTCGTGGATACTAGCAAGCTCTAAGGTTTGCTTTTGGGATTGATTTTGGGACAGTTGCTACGAGTTTCCGAAAGGAATTTTGGAGCTCCCATTCACCCCCCCCCCTCTGGTCGCTTTCTGGTAGCATTCTCGGTCCTTCATCAAATCTTCATGTAGCTCGGGGCAGTGGCTCCCAGAATGTCCGGTTTCTCCACAGACTTCACAAGTCATGTAGGATTCTAGAGATTGGACACTCTCCTGTTGGTTCCTCTTCTCACAGCTGTCCAGTTTCTTTGCCAGCAGGTCCATCTTGGCCACGATCATGTCGGCCTCCTTAAGGGAATGTATACCTCGCTTACGGGGTTGTAGTCTCTCGTCATTCCATCCTTGGTTCGACACCATCTTCTCTATGAGAGCCTTAGCATCTGCAACGTTCAGAGAAAAGAATGCACCGCCGGCGGCGGCATCCAAATGGCTTCTAGAGAGTGGGGTTAGGCCATGGTAGAAGTTCTGGATCAATAGCCAGTCCTCCATACCGTGGTGCGGACAAGCAGCGATATACTCTTGCAACCTCTCCCAAGCCTCGGGAATAGATTCCTCTGCTTGTTGCATAAAGCTGGAGATTTTGTTGCGCAGAGCATTCGTCTTGCCCATCGGAAAGAATTTGGCGAGAAAAGCATTGGAACACTTGTCCCATGTGTCTACAGCGTTGCGATCGGTATAGAATCATTGCTTCGCTTTTCCTAGCAAAGAGAAAGGAAAGAGACGAAGACGGATGGCTTCTTGGGTTATCGCCTTAATGGTGAAGGTGTCGCAAATCTCCAAAAATTGTTGGAGGTGAGCATTGGCATCCTCATGAGCCTTGCCACAGAACGGGCTAGCTTGGCCCATCGTGATCAGAGCCGGTTTCAACTCAAAATTGAGGTTGGCATCGATCACGTCTGGTCCTATCGCTATATTAGCGGCAGAAGGAGCAGAAAATTCACGAATGGCTTTGTTGGCCATCGTGAAGATAGAACGAGATAAGAAAGAAAGAAGTTGAAGAAGATGAAGGAAAAAGATAAGAAGAACTAAGGAAAGAAAGAATGGGGTAAGATGGGATTCGCTAAGCGGGAGCTTAGGCGAAGATAAATTCGACACGGACTCAACCGATACATCGATTGCCTTCCCCGGCAACGGCGCCAGAAATGCTTGTTGGTAGTTCTTAGCTACACCTAGGATAGGGTAACTAAAGTAGCTATCTACTAATGCCAAGCGGGGTTGTCAGTCCCGACACTAGTAGGAGCTAGCTAGCGAGAATGCAATCTACCAGAAGGAGATTCTGCAAGCGCACAGAACTATCGTAGTACCACTTCGCCTGAGAGTACCAGGTGTCGATTTATTTGATCCCAAGGGAAGGCTAGGGTGGTGTATGAGTTGAGTCAAGGAGGGGATGAGAGTCGAAGAAAAGAGAAAAGGGAAAAAGGGAGAAGAGAGGCTAGAAAGAATATATGGATGGCTAGGTAAGGATGAAATGGATGGCTAAGGTAAGGTGGATAACTAGATAGATAGATAGTTGAAGGGAAATATGATAACTAAGGATAACTAACTACTAACTAATAACTACTAACTACTCCTAGATAACTACAAAGCAAGATAACTACGAAGCGAGATAGTTTCGAAGCAGGGCAGGCAAAAGACAATAGAGCAACTAAGTTAAGTATAGTTTTATTCCTATCTTGTCAAGTATCGAGGCGTACTAGCCTTTACCACTTACTTAGGTTGAACGCTAGCACAACGAGCCTTACTGTTAAACTGGGCCAACTACATGGTGGAATTCAAGGCGCACAGGGCTGTCACCACCTGCTTGCTACCACAGCTATCCGGGGGTCCAGCCGTATCTGAAGATAAGTCTATAACTAAGCACCACGCTTAACTATATTCTAACTATCTCTACCCTAGCTTTGAATAGAGACACCCTTGCGGACGTCAGAGCAAACACTTGACTTAATAAGATAAATACTAAACTAACTAAGCAACCTATTGGCAAAGATCAAACACTAAGCTCACTAGAGATTAACTACTATGGCTAAGTGAATTGAACTGTAGGATAGCTAGGCACTCAAGCAATCAATCAAGTATACCACTCAATACTGATAAGTAGAATAAAGTAATACTTGAAATGATGAACTAGAATATAGTAAATGCTTGAGTAACAAGAGCAAAACCTGAACTGGAGATGAAGGAAGACTCTTCCCAGCTCCAGAACCGATCACTCGCACGCCTCTACTCTTGAGCTAAGCCTTGAGCAGCGCTTCCGCGAGGGCAAGAATGCCTTGCTCTACTAGCTACCTACTTGCCTAAGCTCTCTAAGCTTCTAACCTAACTCTCACTTGCTTCTCTTGCTTTGCTTGGGATGGTACTTGGTGTGAGATGGTGCGAATGAAGAGGTGTCTCCAGGGGGGTATTTATAGCCCAAATGAGTGAGGGGGGTTCTTATAGTGAGCAGCCAACCGACCTAGGGTTAGGTCAGGTGGCGGGCGCCACCCCCTACTGGCGGCCGCCAGCTCCCTGGCCGTTGGATGAACCGCCTCTGCTTCAACGGCATCCAGGTGGTTGTCCAAGGCGGTTTGGAGGTCGGTTGCATGTCCTAGCAACCGACATTCAGCCTTGATCCACGCCACTCCTCCCTGAGTCGTCCGATGCCACTGACCTAGTGACTAAGGGCCAGGATTTGGCCTTGGGGAGGTCACACGGATCGGTGACATGGCAGGTGGTGGCACTTGGGCCAACCCAAGTGGCGGGCGCCACTTAGAGGTGGCGGGCGCCACCTAGGGGTGGCGGGCGCCACCCCCCTTAGGCCCATTTGGGCCCTGCTGAGTGGGCTTGGCCTCTGGTGGGTCCATATGTCCAAATTTGGTTCAAATCCTGCATTCAAATAGAATTCTATGATCATGTGGAATTTGGTTAGTTTGAAACCTATTTTACTACATTTCATGCCTTTTTGGTGAACTTTAGGGTCAAATGTTGATGGTAAAATAGGTGTTTAAGGACCGTCAACAGTCTTGTAGTGCCAAAGAACAAAGATCTCAAGAATAAAATCCTGGATGAGGCTCACCTATCTAAGTTATCTCTTCACCTAGGAAGCAATAAGATGTATCATGATCTACGACCTCGTTTTTGGTGGACAAAGATGAAGAAAGAGATAGCAGCATATGTTGCAAGGTGTGACACTTGTTGCAGAGTTAAGGCAGTGCATATGAAACCCGCACGGTTGTTGCAACCGTTATCTATACCTGTTTGGAAATGGGAAGACATCAGTATGGATTTCATAACCGGTTTACCCACTACGGAAAAAGGGAATGATTCCGTTTGGGTAATAGTGGATCGTTTAACCAAGTCTGCTCACTTTATCCCAGTCAAGACCGGATATCGACCGCCTCAATATGCAGATATCTACATCAAAGAGATTGTGCGTCCACATGGAATACCAAAGACAATCGTTTCGGATCGCGGATCACAGTTTACCGCGCACTTTTGGCAACAGTTACATAGAGGTTTGGGAACAAAGTTGGTTCACAGTATGGCTTATCATCCTCAGACAGCCGGTCAAACAGAAAGAGTAAACCAAGTGCTGGAAGATATGCTCAGAGCTTGTGTGTTATCCTCCAAAGGATCGTGGGAATCGTGGCTACCTTTAGCAGAGTTCTCGTACAATAATAGCTATCAGGAGAGAATCAGGATGGCACCGTTTGAAGCTCTATATGGATGTAAGTGTGTGACTCCGTTAAACTGGATCTAACCAGGGGAAAGGAGATATTTTGGAATCGACTTCGTAGCAGAAGCTAAGAAAAAGGTTCAGGTTATCCATCAACACTTGCAAGCGGCACAATCTCGACAGAAAAGTTATGCCGACAAAAGAAGAAGGTCGTTAGAGTTTAAGAAGGGAGATCATGTTTACCTGAAAGTAACTCCGATGAGGGGAGTACAAAGGTTCGACATTAAAAGGAAGCTAGCCCCGAGATATGTTGGACCATATCGTATCCTGAAAAGAAAGGGAGAAGTACCTTATCAACTCCAGTTGCCCGAAGCTATGAGTTCGATATTCCCGGTTTTTTCATGTTTCACAGTTAAAGAAATGTCTACGTGTACCGGAAGAAAGTATAGAACTGCAAGAGTTAAAGCTAACCTCATATCTCACCTACCAAGAGCAACCAGTGCGAGTTTTGGATAGTAAGGAGAGGGTAACTCGCAATCGCTTAGCGAAGGTGTATAAGGTTCTGTGGAGTCATCATGATGACGGAGATGCAACCTGGGAAACAGAAGATTATCTTCAGAAGGTTTATCCAGAGTTCCATAAGCAATGGTCAGTAAATCTCGGGACGAGATTTCTTTAAGGGGGGAAGGGCTGTAACGCCTCTGGTGTTAAGCTAGCATGACATCATTTTCTCATTATGCATGATCATCCCATGAGCATGGAGCATTCATATGTTGTTCTCTTTCTTACATAAATTGTCATTTCATGTGATGGTTTGCTTATAAAACTGCTTTTATGTGTGTTGCTTGACTTGCTTTGGAGTGGTTTGGTCTTCGTAACCATCTAACTTTGTTGAGGAGTCAAAATGAAGGCATGTTTATGCTGGTCATTTTGGCTAATCAAGTGGCTCAACCCTAGTCAACCCTATAAAGCCTAAAGAGTCCTTTTGTTTGACTAACTGAGACCTCCTTGATAGAAGCTTTGCATGGCTGTGGGCCCTTAATCAAAAGTGTGTAGAATTTAGAGTAGAACAAAAGTTGTTTAAGGACCAACTCATGAAAATGAGCTTATCATGGTGCTTTAGGGTCCACAAGGCAGAATTGGAGGGGTTTTGGACTTAGAAATTTTCCTAAGTCCTAAAGCTGAATTTCAGTTCGGCCAGGCCATGTTTGGCATCATCCCGAGCCTAATCCAAGCCGAACCAGTGATCAATCCTTCAACCAAAGTTGCAGTCGATGTGTAGCTCTAACCAGCGGTGCAGTTGGTTTAGCGTTTGATGGGGTGGTTAGGAAGTTAATCGCGTTTGAAAATGGCCTGTCAGTCGGCCCAAGGCTTAACTGAATCGCGCGATTCAGTTCAAACCCGCCGGCGTCGTGGCCGACCGCGTGCAGGAATCTCCCGCCGCGTGGCGCACGATGCCCGGCTAGTCCAGCCAGCGCGCGCGGCGTGGCGTGCTTATGCGCTCGCGCACGCACACCCCGCCAGAAGCTCTCTCTCCCTCTCTCTGCTTGCCTTTGCGCTCTCGCCGGCGACCGAGCGGGCGAAAAGGGGGAAATCGCCGTCCGCCGTCGTCTCGCCGTGCTTTCGCCCCGCAAACCGCACCGCCAGCCTCGCCTTCGCCTCCTGCTTCGCCTGCCTTAGCCAGCTCTCGCTAAAAGTGCCTAGGTAAGCCGCGGGACAAGCTTCCGCCATGGCCGCCATGACCGCCGAGCTCGGTCCGCCATGGTCGGCTCCCTTCCCGTGGGTTCCACGATGTCTTAGCTAGCGTTCGTGAGTCAGTGAGCGTCCAGGAAGAAGGTAGTGAAGTCGGTTTAGCCGATTAGGGTTTGGTTGCCTCGGTACGCCGTCGCCGCCGTCCGCCATAGTTGCCGAAGGATGGCATGGCGTGGTCTAGAGGGTTCGGAGTGAAATCCGTGGCATCCGAGTCTTGCGCTAGGCCCGTGGGAGTTCAAGGAGTAGGAATCGAGTGTTGGTTGGCCTCGGCATGGCCGGTGATGCCCGGCGTGGTGAGCTCGCGCCGCCATGGCCGCCATTGTCGACGTTGAGCTCGATCCGTCGTGTCGCTAAGCTCGAGCGGGGTACCGTTCGATGTGGGTTGTTGAGAGAAGTCGTGTGGTGGTGATGGTTTCGCCGGAGGAGCCGCCGTCGGCGAGCTCCGGCGAGGTCAACGCCTCCTCTGTTTTCGGGAGTATGGCGAGTGGGGTCGCTTTGACCTCGGGCCCCAGCTGTCAGTGGCTTGGGTGCAAGGATGTTGTGTGCATGTAGCAATTAGGGTTTAGGGTTTTTGAATAAATGTTTTGCAGAAATGTTGGTAATGCTTGTTTAATTCATATCTTGAGCTCTGTACATGCTAAAAATGTGAAACTAATTTTGTTAGGTTTGTTCTGAGGAGTTCTATACATGAAAAATATGATATGCCAGTTATGACAGTTTTTCTGTACAGGAATAATTAATTTATGTTTAGGCTGATATCTTGTTTAATGCATAGTAAATCGTATACTGCTAAGAAAAATGTGGTTCTTGTTTTGTTAGGCTTGTTAAGTGATATAGAATCACAGAAAAATGATAAATGTTGTTTGGCTGTGAAATAATCTGAAGTTAGCCTTTAAATTGATTAAATGTTGTTTTCTTGTATAATTTTTAGTAAATAAAATATATGTGATATAAGTCTGATAATTTTTATAGACTGCTCTTGAACTAAGAAGTTCTGAATAAAAATATGAAATTTGTTGTTTGACACTTTTCAAGATGTGGTGTAGTTCAAAGTGCCTTTTCACCCTGTTATTTGTCTTTTTCATACAGAACTGTGTATAAATGCAAATGACATAAAATTTGTACAGCATGCCTTGTTCTTAGCTGGGAATCTGCAATAATTTTTATAGATTTTTCTAAGGCTCTTAGCTACAGGTTACTGTTATAGGCTTGTTTAAGTAGAATAATTTGTTTATTTAAGTTAAGCATGCGTATCTCTTTTACGGGGGACCAGCAGGGGTGAAGTGGTCTTTTCACTGTATTTCATACTAGCTGCACTTTGTGTGAGTAGTATAGCTACTCTCTCTCAATAGAGTGTTCCACTCTACCGGAGAAGAGATATGCACATATTCGGTCAAATTCAATTGTAATGCACTCCTCCCATGCACCTGCGGCATTCATTCATTTCCGCATATGCATCATGACAGGTTCGGTAGAGGAGACCGCAGCAGCCGAGGAGAGCGAAGAACAGCAGCCCCAGGAGCAGGAACAAGGAGCTGACGGGGAAGAGCTTGAGGAGGAGCTTCCAGAGTGCCCGAACCATCAGCCAAGCACGTTCGAGAAAGGCAAGCCCCGGAGCATTTCTAACTACCTATGGTTTATAATTAACTCATTATGGTTATGCTTGTTGCATTAAGTATAGGAGTTGCTTGATACCGTTGATGCATTATTTTTCCGTACCTTGTTACCTTGATATAACATCCTTGCTACCTAATTAGGGTAGGGCCGATTTATGCTTAGCCTTGCTTAGACCGGTAGAAGTCGGGCAACCTTCATGTTACCCGCGAGTAATAGGTGGTTACTCGACCGTTAACGGGATATTGTCATTAAGTAAGATAACTGAGTGTTGTGGAAAATGGAGATCGGCAGACTCCTGTAGCGTTGTGCTACAGTATTTCTAGCCGTGTCGTACGGGAAAAACAGTATCATGTAAGATGGACTTCTTGTCATGTTGAACGCATGTCCCACATTTAGCTGGAAGGATACCTCGTTCCGACCGCGAAGCCGCTCATTGTTCCACGCCGGCTCTCAGGTCCCACGCATCAGCCGAAGCCACGAAGGGGGTAGTGGGACGCGGGGGCGCGAAAAGTAAGACCCGAGTGATGGTGGTTAAGTCCAACTCCTTGGCAGTCGGGCTTGCCTCTGGGTATGATGGTGGCGGTTGAAACCGCGACTTCCTGGAACAGTGTTGCGGTTATCTGTAGCTCACCGACCGGTGGGTGTGGTTTGTGTGGGAAATAAATCACCAGCTGGTTAGTAATCGATTATAATCGCCATCGCTCCTGGATAGTGAGCACTTGACTTGAACGCTAATCGACCTTGATACTGGAATTGTGGAACACGTGACAGCTATCATTATACTTTTAGCAATTGTTACTCGGTCTGTTTGTTATATTCTGGTGACTGTTGGATCACTACCATGTGTGTTATAGTGCAGGAGCTAACCTAGTTAAATAGGTTAATTACTATTTAATTGGCAGCTAGTAAGTAGGAGAATCATTTAATTTAATCTTTGGCTTTTACGCAAAATATGGTCTAATACCAGCTCCACTGTATACTAGCCTTGCATGCTCCTTGGTGTCCTTTATTTCTGGTTTATGTCGGGTAAGTCTAGCTGAGTACCTTCTCGTACTCAGGGCTTTGTTCCCTTTGTTGTTGCAGATGGCCAAGTCTTCCATGGTTATTGCATCAACTGTCTCTTCCCAGCTTTGGGTGATAGCTAGGTCACGGGCAATGACCTCTTCTAGCCGTATCTTTTGCTATGATAAGGATGACTACTATGTGGCACTGTAATCACTATGTGTGTGTGGGTGATTTCAAGAACTATGTTTCAAGTTAAGCTTCTGCTACTTAATTCCGAACCTGGATTGTAATAACTAAGTTGCTACTCCGAACTATTTATGTAATTCCTGTTATGTGACAATCAATGCTGAATTATTACGATCCTATGTTGTTGATGTTGGAAAGTTTGAAATCCTTCGTGATTTCACGGACTACCGGGTTTATATGGGCTCAAGTGCTGCAAATTTACTGCCCCGGCAGGGAATTTCGTACTTGTGCTCTTATAAATTGGTCGGTTCTGTTACAACTATCCGGTTAGTCTCAAGGTTAAGAACTCGATAAGCACGTGAATGTGAAGCATAACCAAGAAACACGCCATCAGTAGAGAGAGATTCAAATTTGTCCAAATTGCCTTGCTTCAGGATAAAGCACTTGCACCCAAACACCCGAAAATGAGACACCTTGGGTACCCGACCAAAACGCAACTCATAAGAAGTCTTCTTCATGAAAGCTCGAAGAAAGATGCGATTCGAAACATGGCAAGCGGTGTTGATCGCTTCGGCCCAAAAACACCTAGGAGTCCTATGCTCATCGAGCATCATCCTGGCCATCTCAACAAGAGTCCGGTTCTTGCGTTCAACAACCCCGTTCTGCTGGGGAACATAAGGAGAAGAAAACTGATGCTCGATTCCATGAGAAGAACAGAAAGAGGCAAACTGTGAGTTATCAAACTCAGTACCATTATCGCTATGGATAGCTCTAATAGTATCAGGGGGAAACTCGGTTTTCATCCTCAAAATCAAATCACGAGCAAACGAAAAGGCTTCATTCTTACCCTCCATGAAGAACACCTAAGAGTACCTCAAAAAATCGTCAACAATCACTAGAACGTACCACTTCCCACCCGCTGAGCAAACCCAAGCTGGACCAACAGTGTCCATGTGTAAAATCTCGTCGGGTCGCTTTGTCATCACCTGATTAACAGGTGGGTGAGAAGCAGCAACCATCTTCTCGTGATGACAAGGATGGCAAACAAGGTCCTTCTAAAACTTAAGCTTTGGCAATCCTTGGATTAGGCCAAGTGAGCTTAGTCTTGCAAGCAAGTCAAAACTCAAATGACCAAGTCTCCTATGCCACTTCCACAAATCAGAAGAAGGACCAGCCATCAAACATCTAGAAGAGCCGAAAGAGCAAGAAAAATCGGCTCTGAAAACACGACCAAAAGGAACGATCCAACAAACAAGATCTCCCGAGGGTCTAAAACATGACTCAAACCCTTCTTAAAACGCACTTCAAAATCATCCTCAAGGAGTTGCGAAACAGAAAGCAAATTAAAATACAAGTTAGAAACCAAAGCAACATCCTTAAGAACGAAGTTCTCATTGAGCCGATTAGCTCCATGAGAAACAACCTTACCTCTACTGTTATCCCCGAAAGTGATGTACTCCTTGTGCACTACGGGGTCTAGGCTGGAGAACCATTTTTTCTTTCCGATCATGTGGCGCAAACACCCGGAATCCATGAGCCACATGTTCTCCAACCAAAGTTCCTGCATCAATAGAAAGGCAGGAAATGAGCATATGGCACAACACTGGGATTAGTATACTGAGAAGGATACCAGTGTTGTGTCATAGGCCCAGTAAAAGTGTTAGAAGCAACACCGAACTGTCCTCGTCCCATGGGTGGATAGCGATCACCACCAAACTGAAAGGGTGGTCCGCTATGGAACGGAAAACCTCCAAACTGACCTACATGTCCCATTTGAGCAAAGCGATCACCACCATACTGAAAAGGTGGTCTGCTATGGGACTGAGCAGCAAAGCCTCTTACACCCGGCTCACGATCGTATTGAGGACGACCGGAACTGCGACGGGCACGACCACCACCCCGTGGTCTAGCTGCCTGGGGCCTAGCCACCTGAGGGAGTGCACCTCCAGGTCTAGCGCCCTGCTCCTGAACTCCCCGACCTTGCACACCATGGAGGGGGTGGTGCCTGGCCTGATTGTTCAGCTCCAACTCCTTCCTAGCGTCTCTCTTCCTCCGAAAGAAAAACTCAGCTAGGTGACCCTCACGGTGATAGTATTCGCACTCAAACCTCACCACTCTCTTGGGTTGTTGGTTCCTATAGTTGCGAGGGTTGTGCACTCTAGCCGGCTGCTTGCCTCTCGGAAGGGGATCACTAGAGACGTTAGGAAGGGTGTCAAGTGTGTTCCTAAGATGGTTAGGTATGGGAACCCACACTTGCTTATGAGGTGGAGCCTTGGCAGGTTCATCAAGGATTCCATCCTTGGTGATAGGCTTGGGAGGCTCAGGTGGGGTGATCTTTGTGAGCTTAGGGATAGCGGATGGCTTCTCACTAGGGCTCACTCCGCTAAACTCACCAATCTTGCCAAAGATGCTAGCGCCCTTCCCACCTGAAGCAAAGCCTACTCCCGAGCAATTAGTTCCCCTCTTGAACTGACTTATCATCATGCCCAACTGCGGCTCGCTGCATGACACCCAACTCAGGATGGACCGAAGGTATGTGTTTTCCTCCTCGGTTTGCATCCTGTCATGCCGACAGTTGGCAATCTCAAGCTCTATCTCCACGCATCGCTCACATGGAGCGGACAAGGTGCTAACTGAGCTGGCCTTCACAGCTTCAGCAAACTTGGCACTAACTTCTGCCAACTCAGTTCGCAAGCCTGGACAGGTCTTGCACGCACCTAACAAAGAAGGCCTCGCCTTCACCTCCTCCAGCTCCTTCTTCAGGGAGGGACACTCTTTGCAATCACCCACTAAATCTAGCCTACTCTTCAGCTCATCATACACCTCAATCAACGAGGCATACTTGGTTTGCAGGGTGGCAAAGTTGGTCATATGCATCGTGCACTCCTCACACTCCTCATCGGTCACTCTCACTTTGGACTTAGCGAACTCAAGCTCCTTAAGCGCCTCATTCATCTTGGCCTTAAACTCAATGCGCTCACAGATAGCACGCTTGAGTTGCTTGTCCTGACCGAGAACTATGTCGACAAGGGAATCGCGCTCACCGGTAAGACGATCGACAAGAGAAGAGGTTGATACCTCGGAAGCGTTGTCGTCGTCGTCAGCGGCGTCTTTTGCCTGGCACTTGCGGTCCTCTTCATCCAAGGCCACGGTGCAGAAGACCTTGGAGGAGTTGCAGAAGAAGCAGAGTCCGTTGAAGCGTTCCTCCATCTTGTGCTCGGACCCGTTGTCACTAGAGTCGCCATCAGAGGTCTTCTCTCCATCGCTGATGGTGGTGAGGAAGGCACGCCGACCGGCGTCAAAAGCCTTCTCCACGTCCTCCTGTCGGTAGCTGCCCTTCTTCTTCTTCCCGACCTTGTTCTCCGGCTTGGGCTTGCGCCTGGTGTTGCGGTTCTTGCCGACGAAGTTCTTGTCGCGCTTGGGACAGCTCGCGACGAAGTGATCGGGGTCTCCACACCCGTAGCAGCCCTCACGTGCGCCACCACGCTGGCGATTCAAGCGGTTGTTGTGAAACCGTGAGAACCGGGTGATGATGAGGGCGAGCTTGTCATCGTCCAATGCCTCCACCTGATCCTCTGTCACTGAAAGCAAAGAAGACAAAGCAAAGAGAGGTGGTGAAGCGTCAGCGGAAAGAGTCGATCCACCCTTGCCTGAGACCAGAGCCATGGAATGAGAAGTTGGGTTCTTCAGTTTGGCCTGAGTCAAGTGATCGATCTCGGTGGACTTGAGCTTGCTGAATAGCTCGTCCACAGTGAGGGTGTTGTAAGCAGGAGACTCAATGATAGTTAACACCCTCACCTCCCATACCCTCCGATCCAGGGCATATAGCAACTTGAGAGCCCTCTCATGATCGTCATAAGGTAGGTTAGCTCGATTGGCACGCATCTTGTTCACAATCATTTGGAAACGTGAGAACATAGCATCAATCGTCTCTCCCTCCAACTGAACAAAGTTCTCGTATTCCCGCTTGTATATTGCGAACACAAGGTTGATATGTGCCCTTGTGGTTCCCTTCCTGAGTGATGAGTGATCGGTCAACGGGCAACATGTCTCTTGGCTGTGTTGGTGTGCAGGTGCGGAGCTTGGAGACAGTGGTCGAAGGTGAGGTGAAGGTCAAGTAGAGACGTGTCGTGCCGACGGACCGGGAGCGGTGAAGAGCAGACTTGAGGCTTGGACTGACGGACCGGGAGACCTGAGGACCAGATGTGGTAGCTGCCACGTGGCATCGGCAAGCAAGAGCACATGGGGATGTGCGGTGCATTGGCCGAGTCGGGAGGAAGGTGATGGCGTCGTGACACTTGGCGGGAGGCCAAGAAGGATGGCGAATGCACTGTGCGCGGCGTGGAGGCTGGACATGCTCTGGCATCAGTGTTGGAACTCGGGGTGTGCGAACCACATCCCGTCTAGGCGCGGGTTTGGTAGTTGAGCCTCAAAAAACTACCCTCTACGGTTTCCGAGTTTGGGCCTCAAAACTCGGGGTGGCGGGTTTCCGAGTTTGGGCCTCAAAACTCGGCGAGGACGGTTTCCAGGTTTGGGCCTCAAAACCTGGGCTCACGGGTTTCTGAGTTGTGGCCCAAAACAATTTGTTCCACTGCAAGATCAAAAAAGTCGCCACGAAACTTGAATCGACCCGATCTACTTGTTCATGAGGATTGAGATGAATTCCTTCGGTGGAAATGTTCTCCTCACATCAAAGAACAAGATGATTCAAGTGGATTCAAAAAAGACGCAACGAGGAGGGAGATCGAGTGACGCGAAAATCGTGGAGAAAAGATGAACATGAAGAACAAATTCAAAACGCGAATCAACAACCGTGTCTCGAACACACGAGACAATAGTGAGATTACGGTCTCACTTCCTCAAAATCTCACGAACACAGAGGTATGATTAGCCGTCTCTGCGGATCTCAGTAGCTACAACAGGGAATGGGAGAGCAGGAAACCCTAAGTGAAAATAGCAATGGATGGCTGAGATAGAATGGAGGGAGTGGTTGCCACTCCTTATATAACCTAATACAATTATTCCCCTTACAACCTCTACTGCTAATGAGCGGGCAGGCTAACCCTAAGGGTATTCCTGACCAACTCGAGGTGTAGTCGATCCGACGGCCACGCCCGCACATCTGGTAGGTTCGCCTCGACGCGACCTCACCTGATGTCGCCACGTGCCGCCAATGCGCCGCTCGTCCTTTTCACAGACCTCCCCCCGATTTTGAGGCCGAAACCGGGAAACCTGGACCTCCCCCTGGTTTTGAGGCTGAAACCGGGAAACCTGTCCTCCATCGGCTGAGTTTTGTGGCCCAAACTCAGAAACCCGACAGCGCCCAGGTTTTGAGGCCCAAACCTGGAAACCGTCCTCAGCCCGAGTTTTGTGGCCCAAAACTCAGAAACCGGACGCACCTAGGTTTTGTGGCCCAAACCTGGAAACCGTCCACCCGATGGTTTTTCTGTGACTCAACCACCAAATCGACGTCGTAGAGGGGATGCACCGCCCGTGCACCCCGTCCACCGACACGTGTCCCCAGGTCCTCGACCCGAGCCACACCGTGCCCCGCAAGTCTTCGCTCGTCGCTGTCCCAGGCTGTCAGCCACCACAGCTGATCCTCAGGCCACCTATCCCTCCGTCGAAGCCTCACGTCCGCCCTTCACCGCTCCGGGTCCATCAGCACGGCACGTCTCTACTTGACCTTCACCATGCCTTCGATCACTGTCTCCGTGCTCGACACCTGCACAACACAAGCCAAAGAGCATGAACATCAAACCAGTTGACAATCACTCATCATCTCAAGGTCCGGCATACACCCATGTATCCGCAATCTCCCCCTTGATGAGTGCATTGTCAACTACCAACACAAATCAAATGAAGGTAGAAGAAAGAAGAAGAGGGAAGAGTAGAGAACTCTGTAAGGAAAATGGACCTCGAACCATTTAACTTAGGATTTTGGTGTTTGATGAACAACATAACCAAATTAGACTAATATGTTTGCAAGTGTTTGTTTTGTAGTCCAATAGGTTGCAAATGTGACTTGGACAAAGGCTACGTGATGATCCAATGATCAACACCTCAAGCATAACTCTAGAAGCTCAGTAGCAGACCCTAAAGATCAAGCAAAGTCCAAGGCACAAGAATGGAACCAAGACGGCGCAAGAAAACGCGAAGAAATGAAGCAAGAAGGGACATCGGACGCTGCATCGGACGCTGCCTTCCCAGGCATCGGACGCTCCGTTGGCAAACGCTAGCTTATGTCAGCGCCAGCAGAAGCATCGGACGCTGAAGACCGAGCGCATCGGACGCGACTGTAACACTGTGCAAACCTGCACAGCGAACATCGGACGCACCGATGCAACATCGGACGCTACATGACCCTACATCCGATGCCTATGCAGAGAGGTTCCAGAGAGGCTCTGTGAGCATCGGACGCGTCCGATGATCAGGCATCGGACGCTGAGTAGCCATTGCGACACAGTGCCAGGCTGGCATCTAGCCGTTAAAGGAGCATCGGACGCGTCCGATGGTCTCGACTCCAGCGTCCGATGCTGCGCAGTGAAGACCATCTTTGGTGCCCAACGGCTCTATTTGCTTGGGGCTCTATATATACCCCCATGGTCGGCCAAAAATAGTTGGTTGGAGCTCAAGGAAGTGTATCAAGTGTATAGACACATATTTAGTTGCTCTAGCCACCAAAGTGCTCAAGTGATATACTAGGTGATTAGTGTAGGTGCTTTGCGAAGTGCTTAAGCTAGTTAGACCACCGCTTTGCGCTTGCTCTAGGCGTTAGGCCTAGTGTTTAGTGAGGTTGAAAATCTCTTATCTACCGGTGCTTGCGCGCACCGAGGTTGTACATCGGTGGGGCTTGTAGTCTTGCGAGACCACACCAACCGAGTTTGTGGTGTGGCCGCCTCCGTGTACCGAAGGGAACAGGTCCCGCGGCGGTTCGGCCGGAAACTTGATAGTGAAGACGGCGGGGAGCATCCGGGAAAGGCTTTGCCACGAGTGGCTTAACCGGAGACCCAATTGTGTGTGGGGAAGACCCGGAGCTATCCACGGAGTTACCCGACCGGGAGCTTGGCCCTTGCGAGGGATTCCTTGCGAGGGGCTCCAACGAGGACTAGGGGGAAGCTTGCGTGCTTCTCGATACCTCGGTAAAAATACCGGAGTCGTCGACGGGAGTTTGCATCTCTACCTCACTCTTTAGCTTCCGCATTTACTTTGCTACCTTGTTGTGTGCTTTACCTTTCCTAGCTTAGTTGATAGGCTAGTTGATAGTTTTAGATCATAGGTTGCAAAACTCTTTTGCGGTAGAGATAGCAACACACCTAGCAAAACCTTAGTTGCACATATAGATGGTTTACATTCTTGCATAGGTTTTGACTAGGTGATAGTTAGAGGCCTTAGTTAGAGTAAAAGTTTTTTAGTTGCCTAATTCACCCTCCCCCCCTCTTAGGCGTCATGGTCCTTTCAATTGGTATCAAAGCAGGTTGGCTCTCTTGTGGACTCTTGGCTTCACCGCCTTCGAGCCGACGCCCCTAAGAGAGGTTGGGATGGATACCTCTAGGCCTCCGCACTTTGACAGCACTAACTTCCCTTACTATAGTGCTAGGATGGCTTGCTTTTTAGAAGCCGTTGATCTAGGTGTTTGGAGAGTCACCCGCAATGGGATGAAACCCATTAAGAATCCAGAGAAGCCTACCGCGGGTGATGAAAAAGAAATTCATCTTAATGCTAGAGCAAAAAATTGCTTGTTTGAATCTATTAGCATGGATGTCTTTAACCAAGTTTTTACTTTGCAAACATCTCATGAAATTTGGTTAAAACTCCATGAGCTCCATGATGGTACAAGTAATGTTAGAGAGCAAAAACATCATCTAGCTAAATCATGTTATGACTCCTTTAAAATGAATGATAATGAGCTTGTTCGTGATATGTATTCGCGTTTGAATCTAATTATCAATGAGCTCAACTCTATAGGAATCACAAAGCTAGGTGATGCGGATATTGTGAGGAAGATCATCTCCGTGCTTCCAAAGAGCAAGTACGCAACCATCATCACCATTCTTCACAACATGGAGGACTTGAGCATCATGACCCCGGCCATTGTCATTGGCAAATTGGTGGCATTTGAGATGTCACGCAAGATGGGTCAAGAAGGAGCCACTTCATCAAGCAAAGGCATTGTTCTCACATGTGATGAGCACAAAAAGATGAAGGGCAAGAAGCTAGTTGAGACAAGTTCAAGCTCCTCAAATGAAGATGAAGAAGAGGATGATGATGAAGAATCAAGTGATGATCAAGCCTCCACCTCATCCGATTCCTCCTTAGATGAAGAAGAAACAATCAAGCTCACGAAAGGAGTAAAGAGGATGATCCGCAAGCTCAATGTCAAGGGTGTGCCCATCACAATTGAAGATTGCCTCTTCACTAATCAAAGAAGAGAGCAAAAGAAAAAGGGATGCTATGGATGTGGCAAGAAAGGGCACTTTGTGGAGGATTGTCCAAAACAAAAGCCCACACCCAACGATAAGAAAAAGAAGGGATGCAAGGTCAAAGCCCTCACCACCACCAAAACTTGGGATGATTCATCAAGCGATGATGAAGCCCAATACAAGAGGCGTGGCCACAAGCACTCATCATCGAGCTCCTCACGAATGTGCCTTATGGCACAAGGTAACACAAGCTTTTTCTCTAGTGATAGTGATAGTGATGATGAGCTACCTTCTTATAATGAACTTGTGCAAGATAATCTCAATTATGCTAAAGCTTGTACTAGTCAACAAAAGAAAATCAATGCTTTAAAAGAGAAATTAGATAGCTCTCAACAAGCCTACAATGCTATGCTTGAACAATATGAAACTTTTTCAAATTTGAATGTTGAGCTATCTAACAAAATAGAGAAACTTGAGGCTAGTACAAGCACATGTGATAGCACAAGTAATGATGAGCAACTTGTTAAGAAAAATGAAAAACTAAAAGCCAAGTTAGCTAGCACACAAGATGCTTACAAAAGTTTGCTTGCTAAAATGGAAATTATGTGCAAACATTGTGATGAGCTAACTAGCAAAGTTGCTAATCTTGAAACCATCGGAGCAAACCCCACCGAGGCACCTAAAATTGAGAAATCAATCTTTGACATGCCTAAAAGGGATGCCTCTACTTCTTGCATTGATTTACTTGATTTAGACTCACCCATGTGCAAACAAGCTTGTGTTGAGAATATGATTGTAGATACTTGCACACAAGAAGTTGCAATGGAGAATGAGCTTCTAAGGCAAGAAGTGGCTCGCCTCACCAAGGACTTGGCTCAAGCAAAAGGCAAGACAAAGCAAACCCGAACTCATCAAGATAACACCGTCAAGGGAGTGAAGAAGCTGGATAAGGAGCAAACTGTGGTTTGTTATGTTTGCCACAAGGAAGGCCACAAGTCCTATGAGTGCAAGGTGAAGCATGGAGGAGAAAAGAAGAAAGAGAAAAACAAAAAGCAAACAAGTAAGCTCTCCAACACCTACACCAACAAGGTGAACAAGAAGGCCTCCACACCTTATCTCTTGAAGAAGAAGAAGAATGACAAGGTGGTGGCCATCAAGTTGAACAAGCAAGCCAACAATGGGGCCAAACGCATTTGGGTGCCAAAGGACATTATCTCCACCATAAAGAGCACCAAAAAGGTTTGGGTCCTGAAAGGGAAGTGAGTAGTCAAGTTGACCTCGGGGAATTTGGAGACTTGGCAAAGTTTGGGTGCATATCATGGGATGCATCACATTGGATCATGTCATTGCCAAGTATGTAAGTAGCTACTTTAGACCCAAGTTCCCCTTCCCATGTTAGGTAACTAGATTTAATTACTCGCAAATTCTTTTAGCATCTAGTTCCTTCCATTGCCTAGGTTTGCATTTGCATATTTAAATTCTTTGTCATGCATACACTAGGCTTATCATATGGTAGTTTTGCTCGGTATCATTCTTATCTTCAAAGCAAAACTACATGGTTTAAATTGTTTAGGAGCACGACACATAGCTTCTCTCATTTTTTTGTCTTATATGTGCCAAGATCCAAATTGTAGTTAAAACTTCCCCGATTACCATCTTCATTTGGTGTCACATTTCTAGTGATGACATCGTGCAAAATGGTAATTTGACTTTACAAGTCAATGTGCATGTCTCTCACAAGTATTTCAAACTTGTATGCACACTTTTAGGGGGAGTTTATTCTACAATTTGGAAGCTTTGAGACTAACACTACTTTTAAGTTTATCATGTGTGTAGTAGTCTCCTTGCAAGGAAAATGGAGTTCCCGGAGACAAGCATCGTGTGTGGTGAAAATCTAAATTGGGATCTACATGTGGTATTCCTAACCAATATCATTATATTGATCTCAATTTAACACTCTTATATGCTTTTTCAATGCATTATATAGATTAAACTCCTTTGTACTTTAATTTGCCGGTTATGCATATGCTTTGTCATACACCATATGTATGCATATACTTAGGGGGAGTTTAGTTTATATAATGTGAGAGTCAAGTTTTGTGATCAATTGCACTCCACATAAAAGGATCACAAAATTTGACCCTCCCTTGTGCTACTAATGTCTTTCTTTTCGGTGTTTGATTCCAAAGGGGGAGAAATTGAGGGACCAAAGCAAACCAAAACAAATAAAATAACCAAAACCCAAAATTTAAACTTTTTATGGTTATATCTTTGGGATGGTCCGAGAAAGGGAGGAAGTGGATTATGGAGTTAGGGGGAGACTTAAATCCATAATACCGCAAAGGGACTCAATGGCAAGGGCAAGATAAGTTAAATGTGTTGTTTCAATTTGGTATCTTTTAGCATCATATGATCTTGCCTTTACATTGCATCCTAGCAAGAAGATTGGTTTTTAATTATGTATTGTTTTTTTTCTTGCTTTGGTCGTGTAGTCATCAATCACCAAAAAGGGGGAGATTGTAAGGAAAATGGACCTCGAACCATTTAACTTCGGATTTTGGTGTTTGATGAACAACATAACCAAATTGGACTAATATGTTTGCAAGTGTTTGTTTTGTAGTCCAATAGGGTGCAAATGTGACTTGGACAAAGGCTACGTGATGATCCAATGATCAACACCTCAAGCAAAACTCTAGAAGCTCAGTAGAAGACCCTAAAGATCAAGCAAAGTCCAAGGCACAAGAATGGAACCAAGACGGCGCAAGAAAACGCGAAGAAATGAAGCAAGAAGGGACATCGGACGCTGCATCGGACGCTGCCTTCCCAGGCATCGGACGCTCCGTTGGCAAACGCTAGCTTATGTCAGCGCCAGCAGAAGCATCGGACGCTGAAGACCGAGCGCATCGGACGCGACTGTAACACTGTGCAAACCTGCACAGCGAACATCGGACGCACCGATGCAACATCGGACGCTACAGGACCCTACATCCGATGCCTATGCAGAGAGGTTCCAGAGAGGCTCTGTGAGCATCGGACGCGTCCGATGATCAGGCATCGGACGCTGATTAGCCATTGCGACACAGTGCCAGGCTGGCATCTAGCCGTTAAAGGAGCATCGGACGCGTCCGATGGTCTCGACTCCAGCGTCCGATGCTGCGCAGTGAAGACCATCTTTGGTGCCCAACGGCTCTATTTGCTTGGGGCTCTATATATACCCCCATGGTCGGCCAAAAATAGTTGGTTGGAGCTCAAGGAAGTGTATCAAGTGTATAGACACATATTTAGTTGCTCTAGCCACCAAAGTGCTCAAGTGATATACTAGGTGATTAGTGTAGGTGCTTTGCGAAGTGCTTAAGCTAGTTAGACCACCGCTTTGCGCTTGCTCTAGGCGTTAGGCCTAGTGTTTAGTGAGGTTGAAAATCTCTTATCTACCGGTGCTTGCGCGCACCGAGGTTGTACATCGGTGGGGCTTGTAGTCTTGCGAGACCACACCAACCGAGTTTGTGGTGTGGCCGCCTCCGTGTACCGAAGGGAACAGGTCCCGCGGCGGTTCGGCCGGAAACTTGATAGTGAAGACGGCGGGGAGCATCCGGGAAAGACTTTGCCACGAGTGGCTTAACCGGAGACCCAGTTGCGTGTGGGGAAGACCCGAAGCTATCCACGGAGTTACCCGACCGGGAGCTTGGCCCTTGCGAGGGATTCCTTGCGAGGGGCTCCAACGAGGACTAGGGGGAAGCTTGCGTGCTTCTCGATACCTCAGTAAAAATACCGGAGTCATCGACGGGAATTTGCATCTCTACCTCACTCTTTAGCTTCCGCATTTACTTTGCTACCTTGTTGTGTGCTTTACCTTTCCTAGCTTAGTTGATAGGCTAGTTGATAGTTTTAGATCATAGGTTGCAAAACTCTTTTGCGGTAGAGATAGCAACACACCTAGCAAAACCTTAGTTGCACATATAGATGGTTTACATTCTTGCATAGGTTTTGACTAGGTGATAGTTAGAGGCCTTAGTTAGAGTAAAAGTTTTTTAGTTGCCTAATTCACCCCCCCCCCCCCCTCTTAGGCGTCATGGTCCTTTCGAACTCGTCCAAATGACCCAAAAGCATAACAAAGCCGAAGGAAGGTCAAGTGGAAGAGCAAAACAACTTGGTCCCCAAAGACATGGGCAACGACTCAACGCAACCAAGCAAAGCAAAGCTAGCCCTCAAGAAGAGGCAGAACAGGCTCAACACCGCTAGCAAGAAAGCTTGATACCAATTAAAAACATCGCTAGCAAGAAAGCTCGATACCAATTGAAATGCAAGCAAAGCAAAGCTAGCCCTCAAGAAGAGGCAGAATGGGCTCAACACCGCTAGCAAGAGAGCTCGATACCAACTGGAAAGCACATAAGAATGCAAAAACTGCTAGTCCCTCAAGAAAGAGGCACAGAGGCTCAACATAACTAGCAGAAAACCGCTCCAAACCAATTGAAAACTCATCAAATGAGCAAACTCCCCCTGGACATGAACTCCCCCTTCAATAGTGCACACAACTAGGCACACAACTAGGTCATGATTTGTCAAATTTCTCCCTCTTAGTTGATAATGCACAATCAAGCAAATGCATATGAGTCAGAAATGCAGATTAGCAGCTTCAGGAATATAATCGATAGAGTGAATAGATGCTCTAAAAAGTGCTAATCCAACTAATCATCTACAAGCATAAATGCCAGCAAAGGCTCAAACTGATCACAAAATATGAAATATGAACATATGAACAAAGTGAGCAGTTTTAAGCCATTTAGAAAGGGTTTCACCATCAAAATAGCACTAACATGTATAGATAGGAAGTCAAACAAGTGCTAAACATGTATACAAGGTGAACTACCCCTAGCAAAGTTCAACCATCATGCTATAGAATGAAACATATACTTGTGTTTTCAAAATTTTATCGGAGTTGCAGCGGTGATTATACACAAGTTCAAATTTTCAGCATGTGATTGCGAGAGGTTGAAAGCTTGTCATTGTCTAACTTTTCAACCGAGCTAAGCCTATGCAAAAGCAATCAGAAGCTTAAAGCAACGGTTTCGGTCTTACACTACATGGCTCAAGTTTAACTCAATGTGCAATGAGAAACAGTCTCGATACTGTGATGTGCTGACAAGCAATCTCATCTCGATCTTTCCAATTCACTTAAACTTGGTTCAATTTTATAGCAGAATATGAACATACCAAGCAAGTGAATGACTTAGAACTAGAGACATAGCAACCTAGCATATATGAAAAGCACAAGTGATTTCAACACATTCTACACATGCTAGTTGCCAATCTCAATGGTGAACAAGTTTTAAATTTTAAGTTCATTAAGCATATTCACCATTCATAAAACAGCTCAGCTCACAACATGTATCAGTGATCAAAAGGAGCCTAAGCTACAATCATCATCATATAGCATCGGAGCTAACACTAAACAGAGCATAGATTCATTCTAAGGATTATAGACATGAAGCTCAAAGATACAAAGATGCATGATGAAATGCAAAGACTAATCTACCCAGAAAGAAAACAAAACAAAACAAAAGAAGTCAGTCTATGATACAATAACCAAAATGTTTCCCCCAACTAAAAGGGGAAACACACACCAAGCTCACCTCTCAACCTAGCAAAGGTTGATTGGTCCAAAGGTTTGGTAAAAATATCGGCCAACTGATGATCAGTATCGACATGGCGAAGGTCGATATCACCCTTCTCAAAATGGTCTCGTAGAAAATGAAAGTGCACATCTATGTGTTTGGTCTTAGAATGCAACACGGGGTTCTTAGCAACGCTAATCGCACTCGTGCTGTCACAAAGCAAAGGAACTCGAGAAAAGCTCAGACCAAAATCATGCAAAGTGGCCATCATCCAAAGCAACTGGAAACAGCAGCTAGCCGCAGCAACATACTCAGCCTCTGTGGTAGACTGGGCGACACTAGACTGCTTGCAAGAAGACCAAGAAACGAGAGAAGAGCCCAAAAATGGACAAACCCCAGAGGTAGACTTGCGCTCAAGTCGGCAACCAGCAAAATCGGCATCAGAGTAACTGCAAAGGGAAAGGGTGGAAGAAGCAGAATACCAAATCCCAAACTCTGGTGTCAAACGAAGGTACCTCATAATGCGCTTGATTGCCTGACGATGAGAGGTGCACGGCGATGCCTGAAAGCACGCGCAAAGACACACCGCGAACTGAATGTCCGGGCGTGTCGCCGTCAGGTACAACAGCGACCCGATCATGCTCCGGTACTCCTTCTGGTCCACAACTTCTCCATCCTTGTCTGCATCCAAGGCCGTGTGGTCGACATGGGTGTTGGAAGAGGCTTGGCCTCACCCATATCAAACTTCTTCAATATGTCGTTGGTATACTTGCACTGGTGCACAAACGTCCCTTCTCGGGATTGCTTGATTTGCAACCTGAGAAAGAAAGTAAACTCGCCCGTCATGCTCATCTCAAATTCCCTGCTCATAAGATCTGCAAACTTGGCAACCAAAGCGTGAGAAGAACCACCGAAAATGATATCATCCACGTAAATCTGAACCAAGAGAGTGTCATTGCCTTGCTTGAGGAGAAAAAGCATTTTATCAACACATCCCATTTTAAAACCCTTAGCAAGCAAAAAGGTTTTCAACCTATCATACCAGGCTCTAGGGGCTTATTTCAAACCATACAAATCTTTGTGAAGTTTAAAAACATGGTTTGGAAACTTGGGATTTTCAAAACCAGGGGGTTGTTTCACATACACCTCTTCTTCTATGTAGCCGTTTAGGAAGGCACTCTTGACATCCATTTGAAAAAGTTTAAACCTTTTGGATGCAGCAAAAGCCAAGAGAATCCTAATTGCCTCCAAACGAGCTACAGGAGCAAAAGTCTCCTCATAGTCTATCCCCTCCTTCTGACTATACCCCTGGGCTACAAGTCTGGCCTTGTTTCTCACAATGTGGCCATCCTCTCCTTGTTTGTTTTTGAAAACCCATTTTGTCCCAATAGGGTGACACTCAGGAGGAGGTGGAACCAAAACCCAAACCCGATTTCTCTCAAAATTTTCTAACTCCTCATGCATGACATTAACCCAATCCGGATCAGATAAAGCATGTCCAACATCTCGGGGTTCAAAATCAGCAAAAAATGCAGAATGAGCAAAGTGAGAGATTTGTTGTGACCTTGACCGAGTGACACGTTCGTCGATCCTGCTGATCATCTATTGAGGAGGGTGTTGGCGCTGAATGTGTCGTGGCGCCTCTCGAGCTGATGTGACCTCCCCCTCAACAGTAGCTGGTGCTCCCTCGGGTACAAATGGTGCAGCTCGAGGTGGTGGATCCCACGGCCCCCAAGTGGTCAACGAAGAGGGGTTGGGGCCGTGAGTCGTCGTAGTAGAAGCCGATCCTAACGGCACAGCAGGTGGAGGTAGTGCTGGATCATCCATGCCTTTAGCACCCTCTTCCTCATCATCAAAAAGAGGTTCATCGATCTCGTGATCACCTGCACGCTCAAATTTGGAAGAAGGACAATGCATGGTCTCGTCGAAGGTGATATCGGATGTCTCCATGACTCGGTTAATATTCTGGTTAAGTAAACGATATGCACGAGTATGATTATCATAACCCAAAAATACACCGTCAGAAGAGCGAGACTCAAACTTGTACAGGTTGCCTTTCTTAAGTATAAAACAGTGGCAACCAAACACTCTAAAATAACTCACTTTGGGCTGTCTTCCAAAACGCAACTCATAAGAAGTCTTTTTCAAGAAAGCTCGGAGAAAAATGTGATTGGAAATATAGCATGCAGTGTTTATAGCCTCGGCCCAATACCGCCTAGGAGTCCTATGCTCATCGAGCATCATCCTGGCCATCTCAACAACGGTCCGATTCTTCCTCTCTACAACACCATTTTGTGGTGGTGAGTAGGGGGAAGAAAACTGATGCTCCAAACCCAAAGAGTTACAAAACTTTTCAAAGTCTGAGTTTTTGAACTCGGTACCATTGTCGCTACGAATAGCTCTCATCAAGTTCTTAGGGAACTCGTTCTGAAGTCGCAAAATCAAATTGCGTACAAAAGAGAAAGTCTCAGTTTTCTCAGCTAAAAAGAAAACCCACGAATATCTCGAAAAGTCATCAACAACAACAAGCACATACCACTTCCCCCCAACTGAGCTCACCCCATGTGTAAAAGCTCTCCAGAGCGCTTAGTCATCACCTGATTCACTGGATGGTGGGGAGCGGCAACCATTTTCCCATGTCTACAAGAATGGCAAACAAGATCCTTCTCCATGTGCAACTTGGGCAATCCTCGGATTAAGTGAGTTAAGCCTTGCAAGCAAGTCAAAGCTCAAGTGACCGAGTCTCCCATGCCACTTCCAAAGATCTGAGGAGGAGGGACCAGCCACAAGACAACGGGAAATTCCAAACGACTCCGAGAAATTTGCACGAAAGACTTTCCCAAAGGGCAAAATCAAACACACAAGATTGCCCTGAGGATCTAAAATATGACTGAGATTCGGCTTAAAACGAATCTCATAGTCATCATCAAAAAGTTGCAAAACAGAAAGAAGGTTAAAATGCAAGTTAGAAACAAGAGCAACATCACGCAACACAAAGTGCTCATTAACTCGCACCGACCCACGAGACAACACTTTACCTTTGCTATTGTCGCCGAAGGTGATAAACTCCTTTCCGACAACTGGACTAAGACTGGAGAACCACTTGGCGTTTCCGGTCATGTGCCTTGAACACCCGAAATCCACCAACCAAATGTCCTCCAATCGTTTTACCTACATCAATAAAAAGACATAGGGTGAGCATACGGTCCAACACTGGGGTGAGTAAAATGGGAAGAATATCAGTGTTGGGCCGGCTGCTCAAAAGAACGGTTAGTAGCAAAACCATTCCTAGCACGTCTACGGGGAAAGCGATCACCACGCACAGGAAAACATGGTCCGCTAGGAGAAGAGAGCTCACCGCGATAGCCAAAACGCGGTGGGGGTAACGCTCAACAACAAAGCCACCGCCATGGGGTCCGTAGCCTACAAAACTAGGATCCCGCCGGGCAAAACCTCCTTGTGGCCTAGGACCTTGAGGCATTAGACGTCTAGGCCTAGCAACTATCCTTTGAACATTCGGCACATGTACATCATGAAAAGGATGGTACATGTCTGCATTGTTCATCTCCCTTGCACGGCGTTCCTCTCTCTTGTGCCGAAAGCAAAACTCCCTCAAGTGTCCATCTCTCCCACAATGCTCACAATGGTACCTCACCACTCTCATAGGGGGCTGTTGGTACTCACGGTAGTGGGTGTGGATCACTTGGTTCTTTTGTGGTATGAGATCCTCTTGGATAGGTGGCATGGTGTCTAGCTTGTTCTTCAGGTGGTTTGGTTTTGGAGCCCATGTCTTTTTCTTGGGTGGAGCTCTTGGTGGTTCCACAAACACTCCATCTTTGGTGTTAGGCTTGAGAGGCTCTTTGGGTGGAACCTTGGTTAGTTTGGGAGTAGTGGTGGACTTGGGCTTCTCACTTGGATTGAGACCACTAAACTCTCTAATCTTGCCAAAAGAAGCAGCACTCTCCATCCCTTGAGCAAAGCCTACATCTGGACCTCCAGCAGCACGCTTGAATTGGGCAATCATCATCCCAAGCTGCGGCTAACCACTAGACACCCATGACAAGATGGTCCGAAGGTATGTGTTTTCTTCCTCGGTTTGCATCTTGTCATGCTTCACATTCGCAATCTCCATCTCCAAACCCTCACACAAGGCAGACCTAGACACACAAGTGCTATCCGAGCTGGCCTTCTCAAGAGATACAATCTTGGCACTCTTCTCTACCAACTCGGATTGCAAGCCTGCACAAGACTTGCACGCACCAAGCAACGAGGGTCTAGCCCTAAGCTCATCCACCTCTCCAACCAAAGCAACATACTTCCCCCTCAAAGTGAGAAGGTCAGTCATGTGCTTGGAGCACATCTCACACTCACCCTCCTCGGTGACTACAACAGTGGACTTGACAAACTCAAGTTCCTTCACCGTATCCTCCCACTTCTGCCTAAACTCCTTCCTCTCTCTAGCTGCATGCCTAAGCAACTTATCTTGACTAAGTAACGCAGTAGTGAGTTTCTCAACTTCAGCAGAGAGTTCTTCAGGAGTTTGAGATACCTAGGAGGTGTCATCGTCGTCGTCGTTCCGAGGGATCTCCTCCAGCTTGTTGTTGACCTCATCGCCGAGGGCCATGGTGCAAAAGCCCTCATCGTCGGCGAAGAAGCAAAGACCGTTCAGCTTGTCCTCGATCTTCTTCTTCTTCTTGGACTCATCATCGCTTGATGCAGTGGAGTCATTGTCCGAGTCGTCGACGTCGCTGAGCGTGGCAAAGAAAGCACGCTGCTCGGCCTGGGTTTTCTCTAAGTACTTCTTCTTTATGTACTCCTTATTGAAGCCACCCTTCCGCATGTGCTTGGGAGGGATGTGCTTCTCCTTGTGCCAGCCTGAGTCGTACTTGTGGCCACGATCGCTCTTCCCCACAGCTTGCTTGATCTTCTTCGGGCAGTTGGCGATGAAGTTGTCCGAGTCACCACACTCATAGCACCCAGTTCGGCCTCCTCTGCGACGACGGTTCATGCGTTTGTTGTGAAACCATTTGAACCGGTTGGCAAGCAACGCCAACTCATCATCTCCCATGAACTCCAGCTGCTCCTCTGTAACAGAAAGAAGGGAAGACAAAGCAAAGCCTCCAGAGGGGTTAGCAGAAGAGCCAGAAACCAAAGCCATCGACGGGCCAGAAGGATTCTCATAAGAAGCCCTCATCATGGCATCAATCTCACTAGACTTGAGCTTACTAAAGAGCTCGTCGCATGTGAGAGTCTCATAGTTAGACGATTCGATGATCGCCTGAACCTTAGAGTCCCACACCGACCGATCGAGAGTGTGAAGAAGCTTGAGAGCCCTCTCATGATCGTCGAAAGGCAACAGCTCCTTGTTAGCCCTCATCTTGTTGACATTCACCTGAAAGCGAGCGAATAAACTCTCTATGCTCTCGCCAGGCATGTGTCGAAAGTTCTCATACTCACGCTTATGCGACTCGTAGAGACAGGTTTTGACTTGAGTGGTTTCCTCATGAAAGTGCATGAGAGTAGCCCAAATCTCCCGAGCCATGGTGAGATGAGAAACGCGATCAAATTCAGACATGCTCAAACAGGTGAAAAGAGCATTACGGGCTTGGCTATTGGCATCGTGCTCATCGATCTGCTGTTGATTAGCACGAGCAGCCAAAACCACGTAATCGGCCTTGTTGCAAATATCCCAGACAGAAGCACCCATGCTCTGAAGATAGGCCGACATGCGTATTTTCCAATATGCATAGTTCATCCCATCGAAAAATGACGGTTTGCCCACGCCGCGATCCATGTCGCCTTCTGTGGATCTGGAACCGGCTAAGGTGGAAGATACTTAACCTGCTCTGATACCAATTGAAGGACCGAGAATATTACCAGAGGCGACCAGAGGGGGGTGAATGGGAGCCTAAAAATTTCTTTCGAAATTATGGCCTCTGTCCTAACAAATCAACCCCAAAAGCTTCGAGCGCAAATGTGATGCCCACGACCCTTGGAAGAGGGTGGATGATCACTAGGATCGCAGCAAGGCACCACAAGAACGAGCAAACCAAATCTCGAAAAACTTCGGGTCGAGTTCAACCCCAAAAACCCACCTCCGAACGTAGATGGAAGGCTACGTCGGAATTCCTCCAAATATCTATGCTAACAAGTAGCAAAGATACCTAGAGAGGTCCCTAGGTGAACTTTAGGAGCAAACGAGAAGTCCGGAAACGAAGCCGAAAAGCCGAGAGAGCAAACGCACTAAAAACCATCAAGCAGCAGGATCTCGGACTGTTCGCGGTTACGGTCCCAGACTGTCCGCCCCACTGCCGGACTGTCCGTGGTCTGGTGACGGACTGTCCGCCGGCCAAAAGGTCAAAACAACATGGTTGCTGAAACCTCACTGGACAGTCCCAGACTGTCCGCGAGTTACAACGGCGGACTGTCCGCCGGTCACTCCGGACCAAAAACAGAAGAGACACGCAGCCACTAATCTGGCTCGAGCCCGACGCGCGGACTGTCCGCGGGCAAGGTGGTGGACTGTCCGCGACCACCCTGGGAAGGCGATTTTGATCGCCCTTCTCTCAAATCTTCCCAAATCCGATCCAAATCAAAATCCCTTGATCCCAAAATTGGAGAAGATGATCACTAGGTAGTTGGAATAATAATCCTAAGAAATCATCTGCTCAAATCAACCCAATCACCGGGAAAACGAAAGAGAAGGTGCAAGATCGAAAAAGTCGCCATGAAACTTGAATCGACCTGATCTACTTGTCCGTGAGGATTGAGATGAATTCCTTCAGTGGAAATGTTCTCCTCACATCAAAGAACAAGTTGATTCAAGTGGATTCGAAAAAGACACAGTGAGGAGGGAGACCGAGTGATGAGAAAATCGTGGAGAAAAGATGAACGTGAAGAACAAATTCAAAATGCAAATCAACACCACAAATTAAACCGTGTCTCGAACACACGAGACAATAGTGAGATTACGGTCTCACTTCCTCAAAATCTCGCGAACACAGAGGTATGGTTAGCCGTCTCTGCGGATCTCAGTAGCTACAGCAGGGAATGGGAGAGCAGGAAACCCTAAGTGAAAATAGCAATGGCTGAGATAGAATGGAGGGAGGGGTTTCCACTCCTTATATAACCTAATACAATTATTCCCCTTCTACCCCTACTGCTAATGAGTGGGCAGGCTAACCCTAAGGGTATTCCTGACCAACTCGAGGTGTAGTCGATCCGACGGCCATGCCCGCACATCTGGTAGCTTCGCCTCAACGCGACCTCACCTGATGCCGCCACGTGCCGCCAATGCGCCGCTCGTCCTTTTCACGGACCTCCCCCCGGTTTTGAGGCCGAAACCGGGAAACCTGGACCTCCCCCTGGTTTTGAGGCTGAAACCGGGAAACCTGTCGTCCATCAGCTGAGTTTTGTGGCCCAAACTCAGAAACCCGTGAGCGCCCAGGTTTTGAGGCCCAAACCTAGAAACTGTCCTCAGCCCGAGTTTTGTGGCCCAAACTCGGAAACCGGCCGCACCTAGGTTTCGTGGCCCAAACCTGGAAACCATCCACCCGATGGTTTTTTCTGTGGCTCAACCGCCAAACCGACGCCGTAGAGGGGATGCACCGCCTGTGCACCCCGTCCACCGACACGTGTCCCAAGGTCCTCGACCCGAGCCACACCGTGCCCCGCAAGTCTGACGGATCAGGATGTTAGAGATATGATCAGAAGAAGAGTACTCGGATTAATCCTGGACGGCACGGGAGATCCTAGGACGTGATACGAAGTCTACATGGATTAGGACTCTTATTGTAACTTAGTCGAGTTCTTAATGGAAGTCTTGTAATTAGAATAGGACTCCTTTGATGTAACCGACTAGGACTCGGTATACGCTGTGCTTCACCCAGATATATAAGGGGAAGCAGGCGCCGACCCCTATCATTAAATCTTGAATCATAACACAAGGCACACGCCACACTGGACGTAAGGTATTACGCTATTAAGCGGCCTGAACCAGTATAAATCGCTGTCCCTGTGTACTCGCCGAGTTCTACGAACGTCGATCCCCACCGAACAAATTATCTGAGATTCCTCGAGACAAGTTGTCGGTTAACGAACACCGACAGCTGGCGCGCCAGGTAGGGGCTCTCGGTGATTCGACGATCAAGAGCTCGACGAACCACGTCAACATGTTCTCGGCGGGATCAATTTTTGTTTTTGGCTCGTGGACTTGTGTCGCGGATGATCAAGGGAAGCTGCGTCAACAACTTCACACTGAATCAGAAGCACAAGCCACGCCAAAGATGGATCATCTCACCCAGAACCTAGCAAACCTCGCAATCCAAGATCTGCAAGAATCTAAGGACCAAACTGAAGCATCTGACTCCTACTCAGGCTCGAACTCTGAGACTAAAAAGGACTCAGATACCAAACAAGGTATCACCTTTGGACTGCGGAACTCGGCTGAAAACTTTCAAGACTTGATGGGAGCAAAGCTCAAAGAGTTTCAACAGATCCCCTTGACCGGAGCTCAACAAGGACTCGTTTTCAGTCCAATTGAGGAGGGTAACATCGTCAATTGGCAAATACAGCCAGCTCCGGCCAGGCTGGTTGGCACAATCGACCAGCAACTTCCATATCAACATGGACATCAGCTCCCCTTCGAGGAACACGACACCTCAATAGAACTAATCTCCAGTACCTCTACCTTGGAGTCGGTAACACCAGGATCAAAAAACCAGGGTTACACTCGTGAAGTCTTCATGGCAGGGCATCAGTCATCTCTACGACCTCCAACCCCTCCAGACGTCTTCCGAGATGATGAAACTCTGAGTATGATATCCAACAACGACCCAGAAGGACCCGGAGAGACTGAGTCCATGAAGGTCGAGAGAATTAGGAAGAATCAAGCCAAAGATGCTCGCAGAAGGCGAGCAAATCATCGAAAGGAAGCCATAGAGCGCTACAATGTACGACTTGAGGAATATAATAATCGGAGGCGTCTAGAAGAAGAAGCAGAGCATCACGCTCGCACCCAACGTGATCAGGAGAATCAATCCCAGAATGATCACAATCGATGACGAGCTGATTGCTCCCGCAACCTCGAGCCTGAATTTATGAGGGTTGCTGGCCACAGGGTTTACCAGACACCCTACCAGAACATTATTGCTCTGGCAACAGAGATGGGAGCCAAGGACAACCGCACCCCTGACGAAGAGCGACGATTGGTCATGCTTTAGACTACTGCGCTACAACCCAAGGGACGAAACCTTGAGTCCTTAGCTGGTGAACAAGCGTCATCCCATCCAAGCTAGAGGCGACCTGTTCATGAGCGACTCGACCGGGCACCAGTAAGGAGTCGCCTGGGCAACCGAGAACTTGATCAAGCTGAAGGAGGAGTCGAATCATCATACCGAGGAGTCGCAATCGGAGCATCTGACGCAGTCGACCGCTTCCCTTGCTTTTCCCAGAGGCTCCGAGCAGTCCCGTTTCCACGGAAATTCAAGCCCGGTAACTACTCAAAGTACGATGGGAAGACAGAACCTAAATGGTGGCTCAGGCTGTACGCTCAAGCAGTCGAGTTAGCAGGAGAAAGCAACGACGTCAAAGCACTTTTTCTCCCCATGGCTCTAGAGACAATGCCACTCGCATGGTTTGATAGGCTTAAGCCCGAGTCCATTGACTCTTGGGAACAACTCCATCGTATCTTTATAGAGAACTTTGCGGGTGTTCCCGAGAGATCAGATCCCCGGACTAAGCTTAGGACTTGCAAGCAGCAGAAAAACGAGACAATGCGGTAGTACTACAGACGCTTCTCGAAAATCCGCTCCACAGTCTCTGATATCACAGACAGAGAAGTAATTAACCTTTTTGGCAATGGAATTTGTGAAAGGTACAATTACAAGGACTTTATCAAGCACGACCCAACCACCGCCGACGAGTTCCATCGGGCAGTAAACTCCATGATGGCAACAGAGGAACGCACACAAGAACGCTTTCCCGAAAGGAACACACAGGGTGATCGAGGAAACAACCAGAGAGGCAACCAGGCTACTCAGCAAAACACCCGCAAGAGAATAGGGGACAACACTGTCGTAGCCATGGAGCCTCAGAAGAAGGGAAACAAGCCATCCACCTTTGACGACTTACTCGACAGACCATGCCCTTTCCATCCGAAAGGAGGACACCAGGCTAGGCATTGTCGACAGCTCAAGGAGCGAGGCTTGAACTTTGACTTCAATAAAAACAAGAAGGATAAGGGGAAGAAGACAGTTGAAGACCCCCAGCAGGACGTCGGCGGTTTTCAACATCTCAAAGGCACCATCAATGTCATATTTGGAGGTGTAACCACCAGCGACAGCAAGCGTCTCCAGAAACTCTCCCTATGAGAGATCATGTCCATGGAACCAGTGACTCCCAGATACCTCGACTGGTCTGAGCATCCGATCAATTTCTCCCGAGCAGACCAATGGACCAGTGTCTCCAATGCAGGGCATTACCCGCTAGTTCTAGATCCTAGGGTTGCCGGGTTCAAATTGGGAAGAGTACTCATTGATGGAGGAGTAGGACTCAACGTCATCTTCGCCAGCACCCTACGCAAGATGAACTTAGATCTTGCAACTCAGCTCACACCATCAAGCGCCCCCTTATACGGCATAGTACCCGGAAAGGCGACCGTACCACTCGGAAGGATCATACTACCTGTGACTTTTGGAACTCAAACGAATTATCGTACTGAGTACATCAGTTTTGAGGTAGCCGATTTCGAATCATCATACCATGCCATATTTGGACGACCAACCATCGCCAAATTTATGGCAGTGCCTCACTACCCGTACCTTCTGCTGAAGATGCCGGGTCCCAAAGGTATTCTAACCTTCAGAGGTGACTTGAAGCGATCGTTCGATTGCGACACAGAAGCTGTTCAAATCGCAGAAAAAGCTCAACTCGCCCTGGAAGTACAGGAACTTGCACAGATGGTACATAATACCAAGCCTGGAGATTCAGAAATCCCAACCAAGAAGGCGGGTGCTATCCAACCATCAGCAGCAGTCTCCACCAAAACTATTGACCTGGAAACCGGTGATCCCTCAAAGACAGCGGTTATCAATGCTCACCTATCTGAAGAATAGGAACTCGCGCTCACAAAGTTCCTCAGAGCAAACAAAGATATATTTGCTTGAAACCCAGCTGATATGCCAGGAGTTCCAAGGAACTTGGCTGAGCATAAATTGGAACTAAAAGAAGGCTCCAGGCCCATCAAGCAAAGACTTCGACGATTCTCACCAGAGAAGAAAGAGGCAATCAAGAAAGAGATAGCTAAACTACTCGCTGCCGGGTTCATCAGAGAAATCCTCCACCCCGAGTGGTTAGCTAATCCAGTGCTAGTGAAAAAGAAGAACTCCGCAGAGTGGCGCATGTGTGTTGACTACACAGACCTCAACAAGCACTGTCCAAAGGATCCCTTCGGGTTACCAAGGATAGATCAAATAGTTGATACCACCACAGGTTCCGCTCTATTATCCTTTCTGGATTGTTACTCCGGGTACCATCAGATTGCCCTCAAAGAAGAAGACCAACCCAAGATATCATTTATAACTCCCTTCGGTGCCTACTGTTATAAAACCATGTCCTTTGGGTTGAAGAACGCAGGAGCTACTTATCAACGAGCTATCCAGGATTGTCTAGGCGACCAAATCGGTCGCAACGCGGAAGCCTACGTTGATGATGTGGTCATAAAGACAAAGGATCCGACTACCCTCATATCAGACCTAGAGGAAACCTTTTCCCAGCTACGCACAAATCAATGGAGGCTCAACCCCACGAAGTGTGTGTTCGGAGTACCCTCAGGCCAGTTACTCGGATTCCTTGTTAGCCATCGAGGTATCGAGGCTAGTCAAAAACAGATCACAGCCATCATCAATATGAAGCCACCTACTTCTGTCAGGGATGTTCAGAAACTCACCGGGTGCATGGCTGCGCTCAACAGATTCATCTCACGGCTGGGAGAAAAGGGTTTGCCTTTCTTCAAATTACTCAAAGCCGGTGATAAATTTCAATGGACGGAAGAAGCGGACAGGGCCTTTGAAGAGCTCAAAGGATACCTCACCAATCCTCCTATACTAACGCCGCCAGAGCCCAGGGAGCCGTTGATGCTATACATTGCAGCTACCACACATGTTGTCAGCATAGCAATAGTAGTGGAGCGCAAGGACGAAAAGCACATCTATAACACCCAGCGACCAGTATACTACATCAGCGAGGTACTCTCCGACTCAAAGGTCAGGTACCCACAAGTGCAAAAATTACTTTATGCTCTACTCATATCTTCAAGGAAGCTACGACACTACTTCGAAGCCCATGAGATCACAATTGTTACGGACTTCCCATTGGGAGAGATCCTCCACAACCGCGATGCTACCGGAAGAATTTTCAAGTGGGCAGTCGAGTTAGGAGCACTCAACATCAAGTTCACTCCAAGGAAAGCAATCAAGTCGCAAGCCCTGGCTGATTTCGTCGCTGAATGGACAGAGATACAGCACGTCCAAGACAATGCTATTCCCGAACATTGGAAGATGTACTTTGATGGGTCCTTAAAACTCGGTGGAGCAGGTGCCGGAGTACTACATGTATCACCCGCCGGAGAGCAGCTCAAGTACGTTCTGCAGATAATGTGGTCCGCTACCAACAATGAAGCAGAATACGAAGCCCTACTACACGGACTAAAACTAGCAGTCACATTGGGTATCAAGCGACTCCTAGTCTATGGCGATTCTTCTGTGGTAATTCACCAAGTCAACAAAGATTGGGATTGCACCAAGGAAACAATGAACGCCTATTGCGCTGAAGTCCGCAAGCTAGAAAAACACTTCTCAGGGTTAGAACTCATTCATATTACCCGGGATCTTAATGTGGCAGCAGACATCCTGGCAAAACTGGGATCTGACAGAGCTCTGGTTCCTAGCGGTACCTTTGTACATGAGTTATGCAAGCCTTCAATCCAAGAGAACAAAGAGGTTGATCCTACACCCTCCGCTCAGATTTTAACTCTAGCATCCGACTGGACACAAGTTTTCATCGACTACTTCAAGGAGCATAAACTGCCCAGTGACAAAACTGCTGCAGAGCAGGTCACCAGACGTAGCAAAAACTACGTTCTAGTCGGAGACAAGCTATATCGACGCGGTGCCTCATCAGGAGTCCTCCTCAAGTGCATTTCACCAGAAGAAGGCAAAGAAATCCTGAGTGAAGTTCACTCCGGGTGTTGTGGCAATCACGCAGCATCAAGGACATTAGTCGGAAAGATCTTCAGATCGGGGTACTATTGGCCCTCAGCCTTGAAAGATGCAGACGACTTAGTCCGTCATTGCCAATCATGCCAGTTCTTCGCCAAACAGCAGCATTTACCCGCGCATGAGTTGATCTGTATTCCCCCGTCATGGCCTTTCTCATGTTGGGGACTCGACATGGTGGGCCCTCTTAAGCGTGCTCCAGGCGGATTCGAGTACGTCTACGTCGCAATTGACAAGTTCACCAAGTGGATTGAGTAAATGCCGCTGGTCAAATTCAATGCATCAAAGTCAGTACAATTCATGCAGAGCATCTTCCACCGCTTTAGGATGCCACACAGAATTATTACTGACCTTGGTTCTCCTTTCACGGCAATTGAGTTCAAATCATGGGCCAACGACTGTGGAATAAAGATAGACTACGCATCAGTGGCTCATCCACAATCAAATGGCCAAGTTGAGAGAGCCAATGCCCTTATTCTCGCCGGTCTAAAACCAAGGCTATTTGATCTTCTAAAGGACCATGGCGGGAAGTGGATCGAAGAGCTGCCTAAGGTAGTCTGGGGGCTACGGACACAGCGAAGCAGAGCAACAGGACAAACTCCTTTCTTCCTAGTCTGTGGCACTGAAGCAATCCTCCCGGCAGACCTAATCTGGAATTCTCCACGAACAGAGCAGTACAATGAAGGAGAGGCTGATGATACAAGGCGACTAGAAGTTGACAGTCTCGAGGAGGCCCGATTAGCCGCTCTCTTTCAATCAGCAAGATACCTTCAAGGGATGAGGCGCTACTACGACAAGAATGTCCATCGCTGTACTTTGCAAGTAGGCGACATGGTCCCGAGGAAGATTCAGAATACCATAGGACGCCACAAGCTAATGAGTCCATGGGAAGGACCCTACATAGTATCTAAAGTAACAAGAACCGGGTCATTTGAGCTAGTCACTGAGGATGGTTTTCCACTGCCAAATTCATGGAATATTGAGCATCTGAAGAAATTTCATACCTAAGGACTACGCTACGAATTCAACTCAGGGCAAATGTACTTATTTCTCGGATATTAATAAAGTTTGGATTTCATCAAAAAGCAAGAGCTTTATAATTATCCTTTTGTTACACTTTATTACGACTACTTAGTCGGATAAAGTTCTTCAAACATACAATAAGCTTTAGCTATTGTATCCCACTGACTAATATATAATATTACTCGGATGGATGGTTCAGTGGCAACCAAACTCGAGTTACGAGCTCCAAGCTCAATACAACTCAAATGATAGTACGGTTTAAAACCTGGCTATCAACCTATAACGAATATGGTACCTACAAAAGTAGATACTAGTTCCTATAAGGTAATACAAGGGGAGGACTCCTCACCTTGTTACACATCACCCGGACAGAGGTCCGACCCAATTTCACACTCAAGCTGTGAGTACCAAGAGGATATGATTCACCCAACAGGAACCATTGTTACGATCCTTCAGAGGTGCTTGATCAAAAATTATCCCTTGAACAAGGGTACTAAGAGGAGTACTCGGGCAGATTAAGTTCTCTATAAGATCGTTAAAGACTACTAGAGAAACGAAGTCATATGACCCATGTGCTAGAGAGCACCTGGATAGACCCGTCTAATAATACGTCTGGTCATACATCCACATCAGATAAAACGACCCATTGACAAGACATTCCTTGCAATGTCGAGTCGACCACACATCAAATTCACAAGTCTCAAAAGTAAATTATACTTTGATTCTTTACTATTAATAATATTTGTTTACAGGCGATACAAAACATGGCCAAAGGACCAAAGAGGGTATACTACTCTACCAGATCTAGAATCTGCGAGTACTCCTCCGCCACGGCCTTGACCTCTTCCTGCATCGCCGCAAGGTCCTCATCACTCTTGCCTTCAGGAAGCGTCATGACGGACGATAGGTCGAAGGATGTCATATGCAGTCGCAGCGTCGCCAGCAGACCTTGCACTACCGAAGTCGCCATATCCTTGATATATTGAGTCAGTCGCCCGGGTGCAGCCTTGGCTAGATCAACCAGAGACTCGTCGGCTCCCTCAGGGCGCGGGATCATATCAAGGACGGGCTCGACAGCAAGCTCTAGTGCCTTCAAAGAAGCCTGTGAAGTCTTCAGGGACTCTTGAGACTCCTTCAGCTGTGCCTGGATCGCTTCCAGAGCCTCCCGCGACTCCTTCGTCGATTTTAAAGCCTGCAGCAGGTCCCGGTCAGCACCCTCACGCATCAGTTTGGCTTCTTGAAGAGTATTTTGTGCATTAGCGTATACCTCCTCAAGCTCCGCCTCCTTCCGGTTGAACGCATTCTGCCACCCAGAAGCTAGCGTCTTCGCATCTGAAAGCATACCAAGCAGATGAGTATCATCAGTATGCAAAAGCAATAAGGACTCGGGACAGTACTTTCAACTTACCAGCTAACTGCTTCTTGGAGGACTTCTTGAGCTCCTTTAACTTCTGCTCCAAGGCAGCATCTTTGGCAAGCAGCTCAATCTCCCGGTTGTTGGCCACATCACGCTCATCAACCACAACCTTGAGATTGTTTTGCAACTCGTTGATGCGGTTGTGCGGGAGCTGAGTGGCCACCTTTTGGCTAATCTGATCTTGGGCGATGTAGTTTTTGAGTCGCTGACTCTCACCGGATAGCTCTTGGCGAATCCGAGTGATTTGCTCAGTGACCTTCACATCAAAGCCCTGCACAGAAATAATAATGTAAGTACTCGGATGAGACTACAACATACAAAGAGGACTTCAAAGGCATTACCTCAACAAATTCACGAAGTGCCACGACAGGTGCCATCACTCGCTCGCTCAACTCCTTCAGCCGGGTGAGATCCTGGTTGTATCCCATGACGTCACTACAAGAAATCTGTCATCTTATGACAATTATCCCATGACATTAGACTAAATAGTCACTACTTTGATGAGTTTATGACTTTTTTCATGGAGCCAGATCAACTTAGTGACTTTAATTAATTTATGTCATAAAAAATGTCTTAATGCTAGTAGAATGGTACATTATGACTTTTTTTGTCATGTCATAACAACCATTTCATTATTGCAATATAGCAATTGTCAGATAGCAAATAACAAATGGTCTATTTTGACTAATATGATAAGTCACAAATTATTTTATTGAATTTTTAAAACATCATAATCCAAGGTGGCATATAGGTCCACTTGGCAAACTGCCACCTAATCGAGTGGGTCCCACTATATATATGAGACTACATGTTCATATTGTGACTCTGGGTCTTTAGCTCACTTAGGCGTGTTATGTGCATGATTGAGCTCATCGGAGGAAACATATTTCAATTTAGAAAAATAATTAAATAAAATACTAGAAAAATGAAGTTAATTATAATAAAGGAACAAGTATTTTTTTCAAAAAGTACTATAGTTATTACAATTTGTGTTTTAGAATTAAACTAGCAAACATAAATTATAATGGGATTTGACAACACACTAGACTATACACTACACATACGTTACACATGATTTTTTTGTGTTAATTGAAACCCATTATTATGTATTTTTAATAACTTAAATAACCCATTATTCAAACTTAGTTTAAATATGATCAGACTTAATATGAACTTTAATTTCTCCAACTAAAATTTTCCGTTGATTCTTACTTAATCGAATAAAAAAGATTAAACTTGTGGTCAGGGATAATATATTATGCTTAGAAAATAATGCTTATTTATATACTTGTGGTCGGGAATAAAAAAGCTTAAATCAATCCACTTAATAATTAAACTTAGTGTTAACTTTAACCATTATTATTCTTAAACATTAACATACTTGACTAATTAAATAATTCTCAAATTAAGGTTTCTCCATTCGCACCAATCTAACTAGAGAATATTTCTTAATATTTGCAGTGGAATAAACTAATATTTATTTGCATAGTCTTATTACTCAGCGCATTAATTAAATAATAGAGAAGCTTATTGAAAAGCACCGCCAAAAATAAAACTTAATTTTATCTGATTAGTATTTAGCTCGTCTTAACACAGCATGCAACCATGCATGCCAGCAAAGGCTCAACTTGGGCCTGGGCCGCTGAAGGCTATTGAGCTAGCGTCTCCTCCGCCGGCCTGTGAAAATACCAGCTGTATCGGACGGCTGCCCTTTAATATCAAAGGATCAAAACAAGCAGAGAGCTAGCTCCCGAAAACCCTAGATTCACTTTTAATTCTTTTCTTCCTCCTCCGCCTTTCACTCTCACACCAGCCGCCGCACAGCTGGAGACCAGCGCGACGATGGCCCAAGCAAGCGATTGTAGGAGATGGTGACGCCACCGCGGCCCCCTCGTCGAGCGGCACCGTCGAGCGGCACCGCCGTGCTGCCGTTTGCTGGCCGCATGCGCGCACTCGAGGAACCTCATCGGTGGTGACGACGCTTCCTGATGCGCCAGCGGCGAGCTCTCGGACGAGCACATCGACGCCGTCATAGGTGAGCACTAGGCCCATTTCTTAATCTTAGGGTTGGCGATTTGGTATGGGATTTGGAGAATTTGTATTTAGGCTTCAGATTTTAGGATTTTTCTCGAAGAACAGAGGCTTAGAAAATGAAATTGATTTGAACATTTTATTAATTATTTTTGTAGTTTTGTAGTCCTTGAAGGTGGTAGCATGAGGCATCACACATGTGTAACTATGTTGCCAAGATCATTTTATTAATTATTTCTGTAGATTTGTAGGCCTTGCTCTAGTACGTAAGGTTGCTGATTACTAATCCTTTAATAAAGTTAGATCATCCTGGATTTCTACGGGATTGTCAATAGAGATTCTGGTAGTTCACATGTTTGCTTACACTATTCTAGTAGTGCACTTGGAGGACAGGGCTGACCCTTGGACGCCATATCCCCCCCCTCCCTTGTTATCTGGGTTAATCATGGTACTAAAACTACAAATGTTGTGTCAACCTAGCTCACCTTGCAACTTTGTCTATCTAGTTGCTCATTTGGTGTTGCGTGTTAACCAACAGGGAGGAGTTCTGTTTTCAAAGCTAATTTATTACAAAGTTTTGTTTTCTTTGCCTAATCCAGCACCACAAGGTAATTATTTTTGTACTAATCTGTAACTCTCTCTTAACGCGGAAAAGAAATGCTACTTTGTTGTGTGTACTAAGAATTACTAAGTGAGTAGCTGCTGTATTTTTTTATTGCTATGACACTCATTGCCTGCTTTATTAGTTCATCAATTGCTTGTTTACTCAACTGAATTTTCTAGCATTCTAGTTTTGTACTGAATTCGTTGATATCAGCTTAGTACTTGTTTGCTACTGCTTTGTGTTTCCTTTTTCAATCATCGAGTTAGGTTTCAGACTTACAAAGTAGACAGGACAGAACCTCGTGATCCAAGTATTCAACGCTTGTCTTTTAAATGGCTGATGGAATTCTTTTCAATTTGTTTCCTGCAGGTGCAATTGTCCAAAAAAAAAGGACCTACAACTGTCCAAAAAAGGACCTTATTTTGCTGTTCTGTGCAGAAACAACTGCATCTAAAAAATATTAAATCTTTATTTAGCTAATTTTCTTAATTAGTATCATTTTATTCATGTTTGTGATCTTATCAAAATTATTCATATCTATGCTCATCTCAGCTACTACCCGGGCATATATTTGTTTTGAGAATTCAAGCAATTGATTTGCAAATAGAGATAACTTTACCAAGTTTTTTCTAGGAGATTACTTCTTGTTTCATTGCTTCGCTACTATAATGGCAGCTTATTTATTTGTTTCAGTATATAGTTTGTTACAGATACGAATTACTTAGCATCGAATTTGTCTAGTGAATGGAAAATATCTATTTAGTGAATTTGCCTATAGGTATGTGGTATTTTTATGGGTTCAAAGTTGAGGTATAGCCAAATAAGCCCTTGGGTGGTGCTGTACGGCATAGCTAACTCATACATTTGAGAAAAAGTTGAAGTTTTATTATTTTAAACTGGAGCTATGCAAAACTTGTTTTGAATAACTACATAGGACTAGTTGTGCACTGCACTTAATTGATATAGTTTGTATTATTATAGCTCAATATTTGCAACATGTTGGTGTAGTGAGATTATATTTGCATAGATTATTATAACTGGGAACATTTGTTGCGCAAATAAACTTTTGTTTGATTTAGCTTTGCATATATGTAAAGTTCCCTTTTGATTTTTGTATTGTTTCAACAAGTGATGTATGTTTCTCATGTGGTCTACAGGATATGGACAAATTCGAGCAACCTAAGGTATACTCATGCTCCTGACACCAAGAAAAACTAGCTGCCAGCACATGTTGAACTATTAGTTTGGTAACTGAGGTTACTTGTGAGACAGGGATCTGAGATATCCATCTGTTTATTTTTTTAGACAACTCTGTGACTAAGGTCACTCGTTGAACTGTTTGTTTGGTGTTCTTTAATGAATGTAATTAATATGTTGATGTATGATTTGTGAACGTATTGATTTGGTCATGAATGGAATGTATTGTTGGTCCTACATATGTTAATGTGGATTGTTTGTGCTGATGTCCGGGGTATGTGATGGTATGGATTGTACAAATCAATGAGCCATTCTCTCTAACAAGGTCTCAGAACTTGTGACATTAAAGCAAATGTCATAAACATTTGTGACTTTCAAAATCAATGTCATAATGTTATGACATGAACACTTAAATGTCACAAGTTGTCATTAAAGACAGTCATCTTTTGACATTTGATTTTTTGTCAACTTGGTGTCATAAATGATTATTTGTGACTTATTTTGCATGTATTGTGACATATAGCAAATGTCAAAAGATGACACATTTCTTGAGTGTCGCTCTTTGGCGCGACGACTCGGGAGCATCCTTGAACTCTTCCTGCGGACGAGCTGAGGCCTCAGCATTGATTTCAGCCACTACCATCTCCAGAGTAGGCTCGTCTGGCTGTCGAGTACGAAAAAACCACTCATTCAATACTCTGTCAAACTCCAACTGAGTAGGAGAGCGGAAGATTGAGTATGGAACACCAACCTGAGGCAAGGGAAGAACATCTGCTTCAGGTGCTATATCCACCTGGGTACTGGACAGGGAGGAGCCGGGCAAAGGGTTCACCTGACTACAGATTGGAGGGATGCTGGATTCACCCTTATCTTGCACCTCCGACTCCTCCACCACTCTGGCCTCGGTGGCGGCACTTGAGGATGCTGCGGCCGGCTTCGTTTTCATACAACAGACGAGTGTCCATGCTAGTACAAGAAACACGCGGGTACTCTAAAAGAAAGTTTTGCGACTTACTTCACAAGCTTCAATGCCCGCGGCAGCTTCAAGAGTGGCTTCTTCAGTTGTGGGTCCAGAGCCGGAACTTCTTCAGGAACCGCACCACTTGAAGCCCCCTGGGCTGTTTCAACATCTGGACCAATCAAAGATATAAGACAAGGGTTTATTAAAATCCAAAGCAGAAAGACTACAAAGTACTCGGCTTATTATAGATCTGTTTCGGCAACCGTTCACCTTTTCCAAACGGCGTTATGAAACCGTTCAAAACCCTAACAGCTGGGGGACGTTTCAGACGGCGTCAGAGTCAGTGAATAGGCTATCCGTGCAATAGACAGAATTATTCTTTCGCAAGGCACATTTAGTACTCAGAGAAGAAGACAAAGGACTCAGAAAATATTCCAAGTACCCGGATCTTATTGATTATTACTCGGAATTACAACAGAGATACATGGATACATCTTGAGATACAACAGCTTCCAGTACAAGTACAATCAGGGTGTAAAACGCTACTCTAGTGTAATCAAGGTACAGAGTCTTGGTGCATAGCGCACCAAGGACCGGGTTCAGTGAGATGCAGTAAAGTAGACACAGAACCTTGGGTAGACACTATCTTTTCAGTGCATCCCAAGGTGGGTTTAAGGCACCGCCCCAGTGCCCAAGGAACTCAGAGGTAGGCCATAACCCTAGCGCCCTTTTGACAACCTGTGACCCCGAGGTTGCCCGCGATGCGGGAGTCACAAGAGTTCTTCTAGGCGCACCTCTGTATCCCTCTGCTCACGACCACTTGGAAACCACCCTGACGGATGATCCCTTCACAAGAGTTCTTCTGGGCACATCAACTATCTTGCATAAGGAAGACACCCGGGGGCTCGGACATCTCCGCTACAGATACTACAATACTCATGGGACTAAGAGAAGTCATATATTCAAGAAGATATGGGTTCCTTGCTTCCCAGACAGGGTATTTATAGGCGTTTCATCTTGGTCTATGGACATTGTCCATGGATATAAGTGATCGGAGAATCAATGATTTTCCCTATGTACTGTTGCACATGTGAAGCCTAGCACCAGTTGTTGGTAGTTCTTAACTTCACTAAAGATAGAGCTAGGCAACTATCCCCGGTAACGGCCCAGAAATGCTTGTTGACACTTGCTAACGTCGTTACTAGGAGTAGACTATGTAATCTATCCCTAGCAACGACACCAGAAATGCTTGTAGCAAGTCTAGTCACTATACCTAAACGAGTGAAGCTAAAACAACTATCTACTAATGTCAAATGGGGTTGTCAATCCCGACACTAGTAGGAGCTAGCTAGAGAGATTGTGATCTACCTAGAGGAGATTCTACAAGCGCACAGAGCTATCGTAGTAGCACTTCGTCTGGGAGTACCAGGTGTCGATTTATTTGATCCCAAAGGAAGGCTAGGGTGGTGTATGAGTCGAGTCAAGGAGGGGATGAGAGTCAAAGAATAAGAAAGGGAAAAGGAGAGAAGAGAAGAGAGGAGATGAAAGGCTAGAAAGAATTTATGAGTGGATAGGTAAGGATGAAATGAATGGTTAAGGTAAGGTGGATGGATAGGTAGATAGGAGGAAAAGATAACTAAGGATAACTAATATAACTAACTAATAACTAATAACTACTCCTAGATAACTACGAAGCAAGATAGGCAAATGTCAAATAAGCAACCAAGTTAACTATAGTTTTATTCCTATCTTGTCAAGTACCGAGGCGTACTAGCCTTTACCACTGACTTAGGTTGAACGCTAGCACAACGAGCCTTACTGTTAAACTAGACCAACTACGTGGTGGAATTCAAGGCGCACAGGGCTGTCACCACCTGCTTGCTACCACAGCTATTCGGGGGTCTAGCCGTATCTGAAGGTAAGTCTATAACTAAGCACCACACCTAATTATATTCTAACTATCTCTATCCTGGCCTAGAATAGAGACACCCTTGCGGACGTCAGAGCAAATACTTGACTTAATAAGATAAACACTAAACTAACTAAGCAACCTATTGGCAAAGATCAAACACTAAGCACACTAGAGATTAACTACTATGGCTAAGTGAATTGAACTGTAGGATAGCTAGGTACTCAAGCAATCAATCAAGTATACTACTCAATACTGGTAAGTAGAATAAAGTAATACTTGAAATGATGAACTAGAATATAGTAAAGTGCTTGAGTAACAAGAGCAAAACCTGAACTGGAGATGAAGGAAGACTCTTCCCAACTCCAGGACCGATCACTCGCACGCTTCTACTCTTGAGCTAAGCCTTGAGCAGCGCTTCCGCGAGAGCAATGAGGCAAGGATGCCTTGCTCTACTAGCTACCTACTTGCCTAAGCTTGGCTAAATCCTAAGCTATTAGCTCTCTAGCTCTAGCCTTGCTTTCTTCCCTTGCTTTCCTTACTTTCCTTGCTTGATTTGAAGTGATTCCTCCAGGGGGTATTTATAGCCCAAGTGAGTGAGGGGGGTACTTATAGGGGGCAACCAACCGACCTAGGGCAAACCCTAGTGGCGGGCGCCAGCCCTAGGTGGCGGCCGCCACCTCCATGGCCCTTGGATGCACCGTCATTGATCCTACGGTCTCCAGGGACTCCTCCAAGGCGGTTGCATGTCGGTTGCATGTCCAGATAACCGTCATTGGGTCATGATCCACGCCACTCCCCTCCTGAGCCCTCCGATGCCACTGACCCAGTGACCAAGGGCCAAGATTTGGCCCTAGGGTGGTCACACGGATCAGTGATGTGGCAGAGGGGAGTTTGGGCCTCTCCCTGGTGGGGGGCGCCACCTAGGGGTGGCGGGCGCCACCCCACTAGGGCCCAAATGGGCCCTGGTGAGTGGTCTCGGCCCCTGGTGGGTCCATTCTCCAAATTTGGTCCAAATCCTGCATTCAAATAAAAATCTATGGACATGTGGAATTTGGTTAGTTTGAAACCTATTTGACTACTTTTCATGCCTTTTTGTTGAATTTTTGGGTAAAATGTTGATGGTAAAACAAGTGTTTAAAGACCATCAACAAGCTCCCCCAAGCTAACCTGTTGCTCGTCCTCGAGCAACAATGCGGTTTAAGCATTGAGCATGAAATAGGTAGAAACTGAAAATGTATACAAGTGCATATTGTACAGTGAGAAATAACTTAGTGTATATCATTAATCATAGCAATGTGGGGCTTATAGCTTTTCACTTCAAACATGTAAGAGTGAAATAAAGCAATAGATAGGAAACTTTTATCTTGCTTAGGTTTGACTAGGGTTCTGTCTGGAGGGTTTTTTAAGGTTTTCAAAAGATAAAAACTTGCTTAAGTCCTCCAAGATTCACTCAATCACTCAACGGTGTTTAAATCCTCACTTAGGCCAAAATGTAGCCTCTCCTATTTCTAAAGAATGATATGTGGAGTTATAGGTAGGCTAAGGATCACGAGCAAATTGCATTCTCTCCTACAATCACATGAATTTCCCTAAAATACCAAACTAGCCACGTCATCACCGGCAAAAAAAAACGCACTGCCTCCGTAGGCCCGACGCCTGCCGCTGCCGCTGCGGCCTAAAAAAAACGCGCCCTGCCTTCCTTCGCCCGACGGCCGACGCTGCGGAGTACCGAAAAAAACGCACATCTCTCTCCCCATCTCCCCAGCCGAGAAAAAAAGAAGAAGGCCAAGGGCCACCGTCGCTCCAAGGAAGGCAAAGGGCCACGGGCGCTCCCGCGCAGCTATCCTTTCCCCGTCTTCACCGTTCCGTATCCGTCTCCTCCTCTTCTGCCTTGTTCCCACCTTGCTATCGCGTTGTCCATCCTTTCGCTCCTACTGTCGCCACCTTCTCCGCGCCCACGAAAGTCTCGCGTCCACGCTCCAACTCGCAGGCGGCGCCGTCCACGCTCCAACTCGCAGGCGGCGCCGCGCTGTGGGACAGAGTCCTCGGGTACTCCGCAAGGAAGGGCGAAGACCTAGTCCAACTAGGACTCTCCATGTAATCCTAGTAGTATTGTTACCTTGTAATCATACTAGGACTCCTAAGATTGTAACCGACTAGGACTCTTGCCTCCTGAACTATATAAAGAGAGGCAGAGCTCCCTAGATCGGTACGCAGACAAGAGACATAAAGGGGTCATGGTACACAGCCAGACACCCATAAGCGCAGGGCGCAATATTATTCCCCCCACACTGGACGTAGGGATGCTATTCAGCAGACCGAACCGGTATAAATCCTTGTCTCTGCGTTTACCATCGAGTTCTGCATACGTCAATCCCCACCGAACAAATCATCCGGATACCCCCGAGACGAGTTGCCGGTTAACAAACAGCGACAGCTGGCGCGCCAGGTAGGGGCTTTCGGCGCATATGCGATCAAGAGCTCGACGGACCTCAAGATGTAAGATCATCCGTGACGACACGACGTGAAGGTGCAACTCCTCGCAAACTCGTGGCAGCATGCTTCGACACGTGGAATCAAGCTACAACCTCGGTTCAACGCTCGGAGCTCTACGTCTCGTAACAATCAGCATCGTCCGCAACCACTCGACGTCCCGTGACCATGATGCAGAATATCAGTCCAAGCAATCTGTTGCGAGTAAGTGAATTCGCAATCGACCTCGACTCATTTGTGCCAAGATCAATAGCACAAGCAAGATTCGAGTCAAAAAGACCAAGATAAGATACGGAGTATGACAACGTTGGGCTGATCAACTCGACAAGATCCAATAGGAATCAAGTCAAGAAGCCTGGAACGTATGTTGTTCCAATTAGAGCTCCAGAGTCCAACACGGAAGCAAAGCGAGGGCGAACTCATCTAAGAGGCACTCGACTTTGCCTTCCTCACGACTCACGTGCCCACACCGATGATTTCAGAGTCATCCATCCAATACCAAAGAAGCATGCAAGATCTCAAGGAAAAAACGTGCAAGATAATTATACCTTTCACTTACATCAGACTAAGCAATCAAGGACTAAGCAATCAAGTTCATGTACACGGACTCTGCGCAAGGACGAAGCTGCAAGCAAAATTATCCAGGCTACAAGCAAGCCGAGCCACGGGCAACGAACAAGACTCTGCGCGTACTTCCGACTACCAGGACTCGACCGACTACTCCACTCGGATTCAACGTATTAGTCGGGAACAAGATCCAGATGATCAAGAATTACTCGGCAACAACCCGGCTCGATCAAGAATCTGCTGAGGAGCTGTTCCGACTAATCAACTTCATCAACAACCAACTACTCGTATATCCACAATGCATGGATACCGAGTCGTCGAGCTATCATGCTGCCGTTAGCCGCAAGTGAGCCATGAGCCACAAGCGAGCTGTCGAGCAGTCGTCAAGCCATCATGCTGCCGTAAAGCCGCAAGTGAGTCATAAGCCGCATGTGAGCCCTCAAGCTACTGTTGAGCTGCGAGCGAACCATCAAGCTGTCGTTGAGCCGTAAGTAAGCAAGCCCTCAAGCTCCTATTGAGCCGTGAGCGAGCCATCAAGCTGCCGTTGAGCCGCAAAAGCGAGCCTTCGAGCTGCTGTTGAGCCACAAGCGAGCCATCAAGCCGCTGTCGAGCTGCAAGCAAGCGAGCCCTCGAGTTGCTGATTGAACCGCAAGCAAGCCATTAAGTTGCCGTTGAGCCACGAGCGAGCCGTCGAGCCACAAGCGAGCTATCGAGCAGGCGTTGAACCATCAAGCTGTTATCGAGCTGCAAACAAGTCGTCCGAGTAATAAGCAAGCCGTCCGAGTACCAAGGCATCCATTACTCGAATATCTCGGCGATGTAGACTACTCCCCTCGACGGTGCCGACTACCCCACTCGGCGGTGTTGACCACTCAACTCGGCATCAACCAAGCTAAGTAACGCTTTAATATTTTTAATATCTCCAAATATTAATCGTGAGCCGCTACGGCCACATCATAATTGCATTCTCGGCTACTCATATAGCTCCGAGCTTGTAGTCGGGACAACACCTCACGGGTGTACAATGTACACTCGAAGCGTGCTTTCTTTTTTCGTGCAGCATGACTGCTATAATCTTCTCTTAGCAAGTTGTTAAATTACTTGAGTAAGTGCAAGCCTTAATCCGTGAAGCCTGTACCTCACGCTCGACAAAGCTCGACACGCACGATAGGTGCTTAAACGTCACAGGCCCACTACTCGGGTGATTTAAACAACCTAGCAAGAGCAAGATGCGAAAAATTTCATATGCATTTGATAATGCTGGGATATGCTCCCGACTTGATATCATGAATATCAGTTACTACAAATTTTTGTATGTCTTCTTTACAGGGAAAGGATATGGACTACAACACCGGTTGAGGTATGCCCCTGAGGGTTGCCTCACTCAGACACCACGCCATTGGGTTAGGTACGCCCCTGTTGAGCTGCTACTCGGCGCTACTCGGTACATGATTTATCTACTCGGGCATGGTGATGGATGATATACGCACATCAGCTGGTTACATACGACCGCACAAGCCGATTACCAGTCGTATAACAGGGCTAATCTCTCATCATTCGATGAACACCTAAGCAGCACCTGCATGGCCAGGGGGTCTTACTCTGACTCGATCAGGCATATGTACGTGCATCAACGCTATTAAAGGAAAATCTCAATCAAGCACAAGTACGTGCATGTGCTAAAGGAAAGAAGCACACGTACTGGGAAATTCCATCAAAGAGTCGGTACAAGACATCCAAGCCAATTCAGCGAGCCAATGATCAAGCCGCAAACAGGCTGCAAGAGGACAGCGAACAAGTCATTGGATGTCGCGGCTCACGACACTTTGTTCCTCGCCGACTGCAATTGAAGTATTACTCGGATGAAGGACTACTCGGCACATGCTGCCTATTCTACCGGATCTGTAGCCATGCCGCTACTACGCTTCCGACTACTCGGCACATGCTGCCTACTCTACCGGATCTGTAGCCATGCCGCTACTACGCTTCCGACTACTCGGCACATGCTGCCTACTCTACCGGATCTGTAGCCATGCCGCTACTACGCTTCCGACTACTCGGCACATGCTGCCTACTCTACCGGATCTGTAGCCATGCCGCTACGACGCTTCCGACTACTCGGCACATGCTGCCTACTCTACTGGATATGTAGCCATGCCGCTACTACGCTTCCGACTACTCGGCACATGCTGCCTACTCTACCGGATCTGTAGCCATGCCGCTACTACACTTCTGACTACTCGGCACGCAACCCAGAGTTGCTCATGTCTTTGGACAGACTCGTCCTTCACGACTATTAAGTCGGTTGAGACGCTCGGTCAATTATGTCCACCCGGACTGACTCGTCCTTAGCGGCACACATGCCCTTTGAGACGCCTGGTCATCACGTCCATCCCAGAGAACATACAATAGGCTCTGGCCATTGATTCCTGCTACTCGACATTACTCGGCGCACAACCAAGAGTTGTTCACGCCTTTGCACACGCTGCAAAAATAAAGGAGACTGACTCATCCTTTGCGGCAACCATGCCCTTTGAGATGCTTGGTCAATAAAGTCCCTTATCAAAAGTGCTAAGAGTAGCACTCGGACTGACCCGTCCTCTGTGGCCACTACGCTACTTTGAGACGCCAGGTCAATTACGTCCACCTAAAGTGCTCAGGAGTAGCACTCGGACTGACTCATCCTTAGCGGCAGACGTGCCCTCTGAGATGCCTAGTCAATTACGTCCATCCTTCAGGTGCTAAGAGTAGCACTCGTACTCGTCCTTCACGACTATTAAGTCGGTCGAGACGTCTGGTCTACTACACCCAATTAGACTTAGCTCATGTGCAGCTATGTTTAATTCAATAATATCCGACCAGATCTTCTGAAAATATTGCTCGGCACGCCGACTACAAAGTTCAGGCTCAAACTCCGTCGGGTTCTGACTACTGACTACCGGATCGGCCTTGATGATGGCATTGAACGCGATGGTACTCGGAAGTCTCAAGAAGCAGACCCGTTGGGCAACATGACTCCATGTTCTATACGTTTCATTTGCGAAACGATCCAAGACTGAGTCGACTACTACTCTCATCAAAATATGACTACAAGTGACTACAGTCAGCTATGTTACTCGGCAAACCAATTGCAGGTTCCGAGTGCTCGGATCAGAGCGAATCAACGACAGTCCCATAGACATGCATGTAAGCCAACTAACGGTTTTTCTATTAGCCATCAAGTGTGATGACAAGCAAGCAAGACTACGTTGAAGCCACAACTGCCTTAAATATTCAAGAATATTGATTCAGTTCACACATCCATGTGCACATGTATGCACAAACGGGGGTAATTTCCTCGCTGCTGCCGATGCACGGCTTTTTGTGATCAACATGCAAGCTGCTAGCACTCGAACAACGACGTCAGAGCTACAAATATCAAGATAAGTCAGAGCTACGGATATTTCATCACCTGGAAGCAAATCTGGGGTATATCATACGTGCTGGTGACAACATCTTTAAGCGGTTCTTACTTCAAAATCCGAGTTTGAGGGCTGGGATTCAAGGATGAAAGATCAAAACTACAAGCATTCAACCACTCGACGACAAGCATATGACAATCCTTGACTTCGGGAGATTACTCGGTTGCACCCTTGAGGATGTCTACAAGATCCTACAATCGACTCCGAGTAGTCGATTTTAGGCTCGGAGGCTGCGGGATACATATCCTCAAATGATGTATCCAAATTTCTTCGAAAGGAATTGGAGCAAATTCAAACAAAGACCCTCCAGCTCTTTATGATAAACAGCAAGAGGCTCGGGGGCTACACCCAATGGGTGCGCTTTTTAGAAAGCGCACACTATTAGAAGACTTCAAGAACACTTTATGGTTTCTCTCAGAAGGTACTCGGATGACACTTGATCAAGGCCAAGGTCTCAAGATGACTTCACCGATAAACCATGAAGAGCTCGGGGGCTTGTGGGACAGAGTCCCCGGGTACTCCGCAAGGAAGGGCGAAGACCTAGTCCAACTAGGACTCTCCATGTAATCCTAGTAGTATTGTTACCTTGTAATCATACTAGGACTCCTAAGATTGTAACCGACTAGGACTCTTGCCTCCTGAACTATATAAAGAGAGGCAGAGCTCCCTAGATCGGTACGCAGACAAGAGACATAAAGGCGTCATGGTACACAGCCAGACACCCATAAGCGCAGGGCGCAATATTATTCCCCCCACACTGGACGTAGGGATGCTATTCAGCAGACCGAACCGGTATAAATCCTTGTCTCTGCGTTTACCATCGAGTTCTACATACGTCGATCCCCACCGAACAAATCGTCCGGATACCCCCGAGACGAGTTGCCGGTTAACAAACACCCACACGCGCCGCGCCGCGCCGCGGTCTGCAGGCGGCGGTGCCGTGCCTGCACTCCTCACCCGTGCTGGGGTCTTCCACATCATCTGTGCTCTTGCGCTCAAACTGTTGTCGGCGGCCGCCATCCTCGTTGCTCGCGGATCTAGGTATGCTGCATTCTCGACCCTATCTTGCCTCCACTGACTTTCACATTGGGGTTTTCTCACATTTGCCTGCATTCTCGACCCTATCTTGCCTCCACTGACTTTCGCATTGGGGTTTTCTCACATTTGCTCCCTACCAGGTAATAGTGCTTCACTGCTTCGCAGATTCACTGTCTTCTCAGGTCTGGGATACAGGTTCGTTGTTGATGCACCGAACCTACGATTTCTTGTGTACTGTGTTCGCATTACTACTCATTCAGGCATGTAGGTCCATGGTAATTGGGATTTATCTTCCGTCCGTTCCTGCATTATGTTTACTCACATTTTGCAAACAAAAAAAAATGTTGACTCACATCATTTCGCAAGACATTTTCCGTATTAGTACATGCATCCAATTATGTCTGGTCCCTTTTTTCAGATAAGAAAGAATCTACACAAATTCTCTCCTACAATCACATGATTGAACCCCAATTTTTGGCAAAAACCTGCTTTCACGTAAATTTATTTGTGACCTAACTTATGAGCTCAGGTGCAGACTACGTTGGACCTGATAGAATTAGTGCTGGTTACTTCATGTCGTATTTTGTTCTTTTCTAAAAAAACATTTTTCCTCCTTCAAATACCTATTGTTCAGAAAAGGGGCTGTTTGCCCTTTACCGCGTTCATGCGGCATCACTATCAGATTATCGTGTAAGGTTGTGGTCAGTCCTCAGGTTTTCCTTAGTTGCAGGGGAGTTGTTACATTTGCACAGTTTCATTACTCACCCAACTCATTTCTTCTCCATGCTGTTGAGAACTTACTGACAGAGATTGACTCTATGGTCAATCTCGATTTTTCTCAGCCTGGCTTAAGACGTTGTCAATATATTTTAGATTGTTTTCTACATAAGATTACCATGTTGATTGTTCAGAAAAGGGGTTGTTTGCCCTTTATCGCGGTCATGCGGCATCACTATCAGATTTTCGTCTATGGTTCTGGTCAGTCCTCAGGTTTTCCTTAGTTGCAGGGGAGTAGTCACATTTGCACAGTTTAATTACTCGCCCAGCTCATTTCTTCTCCATGTTGCTGGGAACTTACTTACAGAGATTGACTCTATTGTCAAACTCGATTTTACTACCCCTGGCTTAAGACGTTGTCAATATATTTTAGATTGTTTTCTAGATAAAATTACCATGTTGTTTGTCCATTTCATATCCACCACAAAGCGTTTACTCATATCCACCACAAAGTGTATACGACTCATTGGTGTTGTCCAAATGTTTGCAACATGTTTTAGTTTCCATATAAGCCCCCCACCAAAGACCTTTTGCATTAAGATTCATTTACGACCTCTTTTTACCCTTGGTTTTGTCTACTACATTTTGGTTTTATTTTCTGCACTCCTTTGTTCCCCACGGTTAGCTGCTTCCTGCTACCTGGTGTCCTACGCTTCTAATGGACCACGTTGTTCAACCACGTCGCCCTGAAACATGTACGTATTATCTATGCACGTCTAGGACCTTGTCCTTTCGCCTCCACAGCTGCCCAATCCTTTGGTTCTGCTTTTCCTTTTGCCCGTTCTGACCTCCCTTGCATGTGGTACATGTGGTTGCTTCAAAATGTCTTGCGTGTGTACTGCTTCAGATGCTGAATCAACATTGCGACTGGGCGCTGACCAAACTTCGCAGTCAAATGATTTTTGCCAACAATGTAGGTGCTCTACACTATTTATCCAGCTCTCACACCTAAACAGTTTCTTTCCTCACAAGAATAGGACACATCGAGAGAACACAGAGCTGTGTCACCCTAATATTTGTTGCCTCTTATCTTATCTTTTCTTATCTTATCCGATGTGGCTACAGATTCTTCAGTGCTGGGTACATCTTATTTGCGTGTCCTTGGAGGTAAAAACAAGATTCCTTCCATCAGGACACCAAACTTCAGATCATGCTTTCTCTACTCATCTCCGCAATTCTTATAGCAGTGTTCGTTCCTGATCGCCATCTAGCTTCAACTCCCATATGCACTGCAGCTCGACGCAACCGAAAGCGAAAGTTAGATCAGCGTCTATTAGCACGAACAGGTGACACGTTGATCAGACTATTTCCAAAAACCTATATATTATCCCAGCAAAATAACGGAGCTACCTTTTGCTTACCAGCCTTTTGACATGTTGTTGCCACTGTCGAACCAGGTAGCCTTCTTCTCGCCGTAGCGCCTTTCAGCTGTGGTCAGTTTGATCAAAACTTCATAGACGCACTCAAAGGTACAGTTTTGTACCAATCACCATGTTAATTTGCACGTATACACGTACACATACGCACGAAGACCACAGCCTTTCCACCAGAGCCACAACCTTCTTAGGCCTTTATTAACTGTGCAACATTTAGTTTCTTTGTCCTAAAACACCTTCTCTGGTTGCAGCATCGCATCCAGGGAGGTCATACTATGGTGCACCAGATTTACAATGCCCAAATTGTCATGCTGTCTACTGGCATGCAGAGGGCACTCGACATGATTCGTCGCACGGTGTCCCCCATGTGGTGTACAATAGCTGTTGCAAAGGTGGCAGGATTATCATACCGCCGTTCCCGCCACGTCCAGAACCTTTGGCTTCACTCACAAGATTCAACGGTGATGCAAGATCCAATAGATTTATGAAAAATATACGACAATACAACTGTCTCTTTGCTTTCACTTCCATGGGAGCAAATATAGATCGTTCCATGAATGATGGACGTGGCCCTCCTGTCTTTAAGATTTGTGGGCAGATCCACCACCGCATTGGATCTTCGCTTCCACCAGATGGCAGCCCTCCAAAATTCATACAACTCTATGTATATGACACGTCTAATGAAATCAACAATAGAGTACGAGCCTTAGATCAGGCCGAGGCAAACCAGGCTCATTTGGACCATTCAACGGTTCAAGCTCTCATGCGAATGATCGATGAACATAATCCTTTTGCCAAGCAATTCAGAATTGCACGAGATAGGCTGCAAGAGCATGGAGATGAAGAATTTGTGATTAGGCTTGTTGGGGCTGGCGAGGGAGATCCGGTACAGTACAGTCTACCGGTGATTTCTCCATTGAGACATTTCAGCGTGACATCATCATACAGACCCGATCCGGTGATCTTAAACAAATATCAACCCTCCATCCTGCTTTCATGGCGCTGCAGTATCCCCTGCTTTTTCCATTTGGTGAGCGGGGCTTCCAAGTGGGGGTACTATACCATGGTTTGCCACCCGCAGCAAGCAGGAAGCGGAGGAAAATGACTATGCAGGACTACTTTCGATACATGCTCCATTACAAGCCCAACCAGCCCAACCCATACCTTTGTTACGGAACTTTATCTAGCCAAATCAAGGTGGATGCTCGAGCCTGTATAGATGAAAACAGACTATGGTACATAATAGACCACCAAAAAGATATTCGTATGGAGAGCATTCAAGGCATATCTGATGCAGTTGGCCGTGGTTGCACTCGGGGCAGTGAAATGGGTAAGATGACGGTGCTCCCTGCATCATTTACCGGTGGACGGCGATACATGTTGCAGAACTACTATGATGCAATTGCCATATGTAGAGAGTATGATCCTCCAGATTTCTTTGTAACTTTCACATGCAACCCTAAGTGGCCAGAGATTGCTGAAGGCATTATGGAAGCAGGACAACGGTCAACTGATAGATCTGATATAGTCGTGAGAGTCTTCAACATGAAGCTAGAAGAGCTTTTAGATGACATCCAACATGATGGTGCTTTTGGTGCAAGTTGTGCAGGTACTCTCATGATCTATGTACTCCAACGTACACCCTGTTCGTTCTTCCTACACACACAGTCGGTTGTGTCTCTGCCTTAGTCATAATGTTTCTGACTATACCTACCTTTCCGCAGTTCTACACACTGTTGAATTCCAAAAACGTGGTCTGCCTCATGCACACATCATTCTATGGACTACAACTGATACTTCAGAGCCAACTCCATCTTTTATTTATTCTTTTATCAGTGCAGAAATACCAGACCCTGCATCTGATCCCTTGGGATATGCTCTTGTTGCTGAACATATGGTTCATGGACCTTGTGGGAACTTGAACAATGCTTGCCCATGCATGAAAAATGGGAAATGTTCAAAGTTCTTTCCAAAAAATTACGAAGAAGAAACATCGGTCGATGGAGATGGGTTTGCAGTATACAGAAGAAAGCAAACCAAGTTATATGTTCAAAAAGGCGGCCACTGTCTTGACAACAGATGGGTTGTTCCTTACAACATGTATTTTCTTAAAAAATACCAAGCTCATATTAATGTTGAGTGGTGTAACAAGACAATATTTGTCAAATACCTTTTCAAGTATGTCACTAAGGGTGTTGATTGTAGTAAAGCCTACCTTCAGAGGGTACGTAGCGGCGAAGATGCTCCTTATGACCAAGAAAGTCAGACTATCAATGAAGTCAAAGAATACTTAGATTGTCGCTATATCTGTGAGCAAGATGTTTGCTGGCGCATCTTTGGCTATGATATTCATAGGCACTATCCGGCGGTTGAAAGAATGCCGGCTCATTTGCTCGATGAAAATTTCATTACTTACAATGCCAAAGCCAAGATGAGTAGTGTTCTCTCTCAAGAGTTTCTAAGGAGGACAATGCTTACCGAATGGTTCACAGCAAATCAATCCCACATAGAGTCTAGAGACCTCACTTACTCTTGCTTTCCTTCCAAATGGAGATGGGACACGAGGACAAGGACATGGCTGCAACGTCGCGAAAATCGACCAAAGATAGGTCGCCTGCACTATGTACACCCCACCGCAGGAGAACGGTACTATCTTAGAATGTTACTGTTGTCGGTTAAAGGAGCACTTAGTTTCACAGACCTAAAGTGCTATAATGGTGTTCAACATACAACATTCAAAGAGGCTTGTAGAGCTCGTGGCCTAATTGGTGATGACCAAGAGTGGTACGATGCTTTTGATGAAGCTGTGTCTTGGGCAACATCAGCTCACCTACGGAAGCTTTTTGTCACCATGATTCTCTTCTGTGAAGTTGGTGATGAGTACATGTTCTTTGAAAAAGTATGGCGCCTTCTAGCCGATGATATCCAGTACCAGTATGCAGATATGGTAGGTAATAGGAACTGCCGCATGACAGACAGTGTGATCAGAGATTGTCTTCTTGAAGAGTTGTCCATGATATTTTGTAACAATGGACGCAATATCCGTGAGTTCAACCTTCCACAGAGAAACGCCTCTACTCCAGGTCCAGCCTTTAATCGACTGATTGAAGAAGAGCTGTCATATTGTTCGAATGAATCATTCAATGGAACCAATGTTCTTCCTCCTCTAAATGCTGATCAGTTTCAAGCATTCACAGCAATAGTTAACACAGTGAATAGTGACAAGCCTGGATTCTTTTTCGTATCTGGCCATGGAGGCACAGGAAAGACTTACCTTTGGAAATACATCGTTTCTCACCTAAGGTCTCAGAAGAAAATTGTTCTCACTGTTGCTCTCCTGTTACCAGGAGGTCGGATGGCTCACTCTCGATTTAAAATTCCTTGTGATCTAGACGAATCTACTATATGTGACATCAAAAGAGGCACAATACTGGCTGAGCTCATCCAGGCAACATCACTGATAATATGGGATGAAGCTCTTATGACTAACAAAAAAGCTTTTGAGGCTGTAGATCGTACTTTACGTGACATACAGTCTGCTAACTGCTCTGAAGCTTCTAATATCCCATTTGGTGGCAAGGTTGTCGTGCTAGGAGGTGATATATGACAGATACTACCTGTTATTGAAGGAGGAAGCAGAGCTCAAGTTGTCAGTGCTGCTATAGTTAACTCCTATCTTTGGTCCTCCGCTATGGTCCTTCATTTAACGCAGAACATGCGGCTCACAGCTATCGAGCATGACCGTGCTGCGCATCAACAACTTTCAGAATTTAGCAAATGGATGCTAGATATTGGTGATGGGAATGCACACTGCCGAGCAAAAGACGGTGAGAATGAGCCGTCATGGGTCAAAATACCTGCTGATCTCGTACTTACCACTGATGGTGACAAACTAGCCTGCATTGTCAGTGTTGTGTATCCAAAATTCTTGGATAACTATGCTGATGAGGCCTACCTTAAGGAACGAGCTATTCTGACCCCAACAAATGATACAGTTGAAATGATCAATCATTATATTGTGTCCCTATTACCAGAACTGCCCATTGAGTATCTTAGTTCTGACAGCATATCAAAGTCTGAACCTGCTCATGAGTCATACGACCTGCTATATCCTGTGGAATTTCTTAACTCCTTAAGTGGGAATAACTTCCCAGAACACAGGATCGATCTGAAAAAAGGTGTACCCATTATGCTGCTACGTAACCTCAATCAAACAGATGGTCTATGCAATGGTAGCAGACTCATCGTTACACAGCTAGGTCAGAAGGTTATAGAAGCAAGATTAATAACTGGCACACATGCAGGTCACACTGTTCTAATACCTCGCATAGCCCTCACTTTAAAGTCTAACAAATGGCCATTTGTTCTTGAAAGACGTCAGTTTCCTATAAAAGTATGTTATGCCATGACAATAAATAAGAGCCAAGGACAAACACTGTCCTCTGTGGGTGTATACCTTAGGAAACCTGTTTTCAGTCACGGCCAACTTTATGTTGCTATTTCTCGAGTTACTTCAAAGCAAGGGCTGAAGCTACTGATAGAAGACCAAGATGGAAAGTGTACTGATGAAACAAAAAATGTTGTTTACAAAGAAGTGTTTACCTCTTTTGCAGCTGCTAACACAGCTTCTTAGCCAACACCATCATAGCAACTTTTGTTCACCTACATTAGACAACCAGTTTGGTCGACACATGTTTCTTATAGTTGGGTACTTTCTCTATTTTGGCCTCCAGTTTCAGAAGCAGATGCTTCTAATAGCTGCCTGGTTTCTTTATTTTGGCAAAACAAAACACTGTTCAGTGTGTTTCTACAAGTCTCAGGGTATACCCAGTTCTCTTCATATGTACATAGATTTATAAATGAAATTAATAAAATATTTTGTGCTTTATTCGTTACCTCAGTCACATAATAGTTTTGTTGCATGCTCGCTGACTGTAACTACGAGTTGTTTCATCAATTACATTGTCCCCTCTTACTATATGTACGCTGTCTCCAACACTACGTGTTCACCACAGTTTCTACCTCCATTCGTTTTTACTTGCCACATTAGATCACAGGATGCCAAACTTTTACTGCATTTTTCCTTTTCACGCATCACCAATACTTTCACTTTCGTTAGTTATGCAATTTTTTTTGGGTTACCACATATACTCACACATTATCTACTTCTTACTTACAGGACTGAGTCATGGACAAAGATATGGGCCCCAAAGTATTTTTATCCGAACTCACACTTAGACTAGCAAAAGTAAGCATTTGTGTTCGTGTGATGCGTAAATGGATCTTCAACAGAAACAATCCTGATGGTCCGATACTTGGCATCAATTTCGTTCTAGCAGACGAAAAGGTATAGTAGTGCAGAACTCTGGCACAGCCAATATGTTCTGTTCTTGCCTTCACATAACAAATGCTATTTGTAAGTAAAATCTTTGTTCCTTGCAATATAGTTGTTACACATGGCTTAGAAACCTCCTGTTTCTGTTCTAAATTTATACAAGGCGATTACATTTTTGCTCAGATTCCACAACAACATGTGCAAAAAAAGGCTTGTTTGCTCCAGATAGACAAAGCCTATATCATCAGCAAGTTCGCTGTCAGAGTTTCCAAGACAAGCTATGTCCCTTTTCTTAAAAAATTAATCCTTGAGTTCACTTCGTTTACTACAGCACATGTGCTTAGGGATCCACCTACTACATTCCCAGAATATGTTTACAACCTCACCCCTTTCTCGGAAATTAATCCAGTTGGTTTAAGCTCAACACAATACATCGGTAACTGCTGCCTAATTTTATATTGCCATGCTTATATACTGTTATGTGTTAGTTTGCTTAGTGTATAGGTCTTTGGCTAAACTCAGCACAAAATTTTTTAGATATTTTGGGTATCATAACTTCCGTTGATAACCCCAAAAATATTCCTCTAAAGGACGAGACAATAGGCACCGCTAGGGAAATTATGATAAAGAATCTAAGGTACAGAATGTTAGTTATACTCTATATCTACCAGTGCTTTTATGTACATGGCACGTTGCAACTATGAATGCCTGATTTTATCCTGCTAACATTCTGTTACATCTACAGCAACCAGGAGTTGAAAGTTACTTTGTGGGGTGACCAGGCTAAAGAATTTACACTTGGTCATACTTCTACATCTGAACCTTTACAATCAGTTGTTGTGCTCTTTCTAGGTTGCCTACCACGAATCATGAATTGTGAGTTACAATAGCCTACAACCTCCTATTTTATGGCAGCCTACTTTTGTATAACTTAGTGCCTAAGCTTTTATGTCTACAAATAAAATAAAGACAAGACTCAGGTCAATGGAGGAAATGCATGTCGTTGGTTTTTCAACCCAAAGATCAAAGAAGCACAACCTTTTTATGACAGGTACACTATGCAGCTACCTCGAAACTAACATGTTGGTCCATCAGCTTGCTTCTTTAGACATATACATACATTAGTTGGTTACCAATTTGTTTATGAATTGAACAGCTTAAAAGATAGGCCCGTTCCAATACAACAGCCCCCATCAAATGTTGGGGTCCTAGAGGAGACAGTCCAACCTATCATTCTACAACACAAGAATCTTCGTGATCTCAACGACATGGATCCATTTGATTTCCTAGTAAGATTTTACACTACTTTGTTGACTTTATTTTCCCCCCTACACACAAAAAGGGAAAGTAAAAAAACATACCACATATTGATTATTCTTCTATTTACACCAATTGTAGCCAGAAGGCTTCAAATGCACTGTTACAATCACAAGTGTTCCTCAAGACAAGCAGTGGTCATATATTGGCTGTGAGAAGTGTAAGAAAGCTACAGGTCCAATTGGTGCAACATTCACCTGCAACGTATGTCGCTGGACACAGGCCAAGCCAATGTATGTCCATCTATTTCTCAAATATAGTATGTATTTCTTAAATATGGTATAGCTACACCACCACGTTCCATGCATATAAACAACACTTTTATTTATTTCGGCATCTAAATATTGCATGCAGGTACAGGTTCTCTTTCGCAGCCTCAGATGAAACAGGCGAAGCCAACTTTTTCTGTTATGATGAACCAGCACGCATGATCATACATCGTAATGTTGACACAATTTTGAGATCACTTCGAAAGAACCCTGGATTCCCACGAGAACTCACAGATGTCATCACCAAAAAATTTACATTCTCCATCGGATTAACATCTGACTCATACAGCTCTATGGAGACAAGAACATATCTTGTTAAAAGAGTTCTGGTTGATTATGAACTGCAGGCCTATAGAGCAGCTCAGCTTCTTGTTGCAGGAACAACTGGCCAGCCCTTACCCAGTACGCTGCCTATGCTAGCCATTTTGCCTACCACGCCGACTCAGACACGACATGATCAGATTGCGTCTAGCTCGCAAGTCATACAACCTACTGCTGGCTCGGTACGCCCACTCTGCTTCTCATTCATGAAACTTGACACATTCCCAGTTTTTTCGACAACAAAGTGGTTAACTTTTACATATTCACCAACAGAATACACCCCCGCCAAGCATAGGTATTGATGACACACCTCACAAGGAAGCAAATGCAGAGTAAAGTTTCTTTACCACTACATAGCACTGCATATTTTTTTTTGCTATCCACCATGATCACACACCGTACCGCTATATGTAATTACCGCGTCTTTCCACAATCTGCTTGTGTCCAGGACAACTGCAATGAAAACATTAAATCCAAAGGAGTTGTTCCCACCTGTGTTAACTGAACACCAGGTTTCTAGCGGTGCCTCTCCCACACTAAACAAAAGCGCATCGCAAAAGTAAGCCACTGTTAGACACGCTATCACAAATATTTTTCTTGTCAAGTAACAACAAACCTAAAATTCATTGTCTGTTTCAATATGAGTACTTCCATACTTACATCATCCTCATTACTGCTAGGTCATCTGCGGACCTCCTACAGCTCAGCAACATAGACCAGCACATAAACCTCACAACCACAGTGAGTTCCAACTCAAAACTACTCGGATGATACATTTTCACACTCTTCAGTATAACATATCTAGCTTTGCCTATGATTCTCAACACTCCCAAACCTCAGGCCGCTTACACCTCACAAATTTTTCCCTAACCTTTTTTGTCGTTCCAGAATCCGAGACTGGATGAAGATCTTGGTCTGGATGACCTCGTCCCTGACATGACAACAAAACGAAAGGCTAAAAGGTAACCCTACATACATTATCTTACTCCACACCATTCACACACGCACACAAACTTCACACACCAAGCTACATGATTGTGTCACCTTACTCACACCCTACACTCTACTCTTTGCGACAGGCATCGTGCCCAATGACGTATCTGCCTCATCATTCTGGAAGACGCTAAAACCCCCACATTACATACAGAGTGCCAGCTCCATGTATTTTGTGATCCCTGTGACTGATCTAACGTCATTAGTATCACTGCATTAGATACAGTACCACCATCCCTATCGTCGGATAGGTTAATGTAAACCAGTCTTTTGACCACGGTGCAACTAACCAGACACGTTAGCACTACAATATATAGAAGTGGTGCCACGTAAAACCAAGTTGCTAGCTTTAGCTGGCTTCCTGCGGTTTGTATCACGCTCTTTTGTTAATGACAACGGTCCTCTTTTTATCATCACTTGTGTGGTTGTATATTTGATTTTCCGACGCTTCCTTTCATACTATTCAGTCATCACACTTCTTTTGTTACTAGCTGCGTATTATGTTCCAGAAATAGTGGTATTATGGGATATGTGCTGATCAAACTTTCTCAACTTTAACTGAGTTTATACAAGATGTTTGTAATATTTTTATCTCCAGATAAGTTTATTATTAAAATATATTAACAAATCTACCAATGATACTAATTATGTACCATAAATATTAATATTTTATTATATATACTTGGTCAAAGCTGTGGTTTGTTGACTTTTTTAGAAGCGAGAATGACTCCTTTTTAGGGACGGGAGAGTATTTGTTATTTCATATGTACAGGGCCATGGGAATCTAATTATTAAATATATAGTTTTTACTGTTACAAGTGCAGTTGTCAGCCTATTTAACTATCAAAGAAATTAAACATCGTGCCTAGCACCACTGCCCATTTCATTAACTGAAACCTCGTCTGACTTCGCAGTTCAGCATTTTTTTTTTGCGAGACAGTTCAGCAATAATCTTAATACTCATAGTTACGCTGCCGCGCACACACATATATACTGTACACACTGTACTGTGGAAAAAAACGAAGAGCCACGCGCTGCGGATCCTTTGCCCACCACAGGTCGTGGAGAAAAAAAAATTAAAAAAAGGAAGCCAAAGAGCCGCGGCGCTGCCGCTCCCGCAATTACCCTTTCTCCCCGTCTTCACCCGCTCCCTATCCACCGCGTCGATGCTTTTCCAAAAAAAAAAAAAAACGAAGAGCCACAGCCACTAACTCACTGACCCTGGTACCTATAAAAGAAAAAGAAAAAGAAAAAAAGACTCACCTCGCCCAGATACACAGGACTCCTGAACTCCCACTCTACAGGAAGAATATAAGAGCAACTCCAACAGTTGGTGTAAAACGAATAGCTAAATTTCCCTCTTGTAGCCATTTTGTAAAATGGAAAAAGTGCTAAAAAAGATGAATTCACAACAGCCTAGCTATTTTCCCTCTTGTATATTTGAAATATGCCACGTCAGTATACCTGCCATCCGAATCCCAACCGATCCAGGTATGTAGCTCCGATCCAGGTTTGTAGTTCGTGTGAACTACTTCTTCCTCGCAAGAATAGAACTCCCATGGAGGTGTGGACTGCTTCTCCATCGTGAGAATAAGAATCCGTGACAACCAGGAGGCAGCGACGTAAAATAGTGCGCAGGCAGCCGGTGTTCGGCCAGGAGACGCTGGCTCTCGCGTGTGGGCCACAAGACGCTGACTCTCAGCGGTGAGCAGGCAGCCGGTGTTCGGCGCAGTGTGGGCGGCGACGGCAGCCGCCTGGTGTGCAGCTCATCCTTTCTTTGGCGTTTGAAGATCTGCTATGGGTATTTACTATTTAGAGCATCATATTCTTATTTTTCAATCCTCGTGTATCTTATTGGCTCATTCCTTCAGCACCTATTGCTCTAGTATTTGATTGACTGGCATGAGAAATAATTAGTAGTCATCTTATTTTTCAATACTCATGTAGGTATTTGAACAAATTCCTAGAACCCTCCTAATCAAAGGTGTATAATGGATTTTGAAGATGTATTCAATGAAATGATGGATTCATCATCATCATCGACTTCAGATGATGACGATGAACTCTATGTTGCGGCAGCACACATAGTGGTACCCGACATTGTGAATTCAGCAGGTCATCGTGGCTCTGTAGAGGGACATCGCGTTCTGAATCGTGATAGATAGTCGGGGCACATCAGACTGTATGGAGATTATTTCTCAGATAATCCTACATATGGGCCGAACTATTTTAGGCGTAGGTTAGTTTTCTCACGTTTTGTTGAGTTATGTTTATTGCATGCATTAAATTGTGGCTAATTTTTTATCATGTGGCACAGGTTTCGAATGCGACGTCACGTGTTTGTACGCATAATGAATGCCGTTGAGGAGTATGACAACTATTTTGTTCAGAAGAGGAATGCAGCCGGAACCCTAGGACTATCTTGTTTGCAGAAGGTGGTGGCAGCATTTCGGATGTTAGCTTATGGAGTAGCGGCTGATGCTATGGATGACTACGTCCGTATTGGGGAGAGTACTGCTCTAGAAAGTCTTTCAAAGTTTGTCAAAGCTGTGGTTCAAGTATTTGGACATGAATACTTGAGATTGCCCAATGAGCATGATACTGCCAGATTACTTGCGATTGGTGAGAGTAGAGGTTTTCCTGGCATGCTTGGTTCCATTGATTGTATGCATTGGACCTGGAAGAATTGTCCTGTTTCATGGCAAGGTATGTATAGGGGACATAAAAAGGAGCCTACAATTATTCTAGAAGTTGTTGCTTCTAAAGATCTTTGGATTTGGCATGCATTCTTTGGGATGCCTGGTTCGCACAATGATATAAATGTTCTTCAAAGATCTCCTATATTTGCAAGGCTGGCTGAAGGTCAAGGGCCACAGGTAAATTATAGCATCAATGGGAATGATTATACTATGGGTTATTATCTAGCAGATGGTATATATCCATCTTGGGCCACATTCGTGAAGACTATACCCGAGCCGCAGGGTAATAAGAAGAAATATTTTGCAAAAGCACAAGAGGCTTGTAGGAAGGATGTCGAACGAGCATTTGGGGTTCTACAAGCTCGCTTTGCTATTGTTCGAGCACCGGCACGTGTGTGGGATGAGGATACAATTCAACTTGTCATGACAACTTGTATCATTATCCATAATATGATTGTTGAAGATGAGGGGGTTGACGAAAATGATTTCAGATATGATGATGCGGGAGAAAAGGTAACTGTATCACATGATGCTACACCTGCGTTCGATGCATTCATGCAGAATTACAAGAAGATCAAGGACAAGGAGACACACACACAACTTCAAGCCGACCTTATTGAGCACTTGTGGCATAATTTTCCAGATTTATATACAAATAGTATTGTTGAATGATTTTATTTAGTATCGCTACATTAAGGCATTCTATATTAGTTTTCGAAGCTATCTTCTTTGTCAGATTTAATAGAAACTGTAATAAGTCTGTGTTTATTTTATATTTGTCTTAGTTTTCAAGGCAATCTATATTAGTTTTCAAGCCATTGATACAATGAATGGCATTGATACTACCCATATCAGTATGTACAGATATATTGTTCATGGCATCAACATATAGATATGATGGTGGAAACGTCAGAAGCAGCTCCTTTACAGAATAATATAGATATCAAGGTCCATGCAACAACATTAATAAATGTGATATGCTTTGAACTAGAAGAAACTAAAATGATTCAAAAAATTAGACATGTCTCACACTATGCGCAAATCTAAAAATTGAAGATCATGGTACTACTAATTTTCAAGCCGTCTTGCAAGTATTTTCTCCTGTAGATCAGCATAGAACTGTTGCTGTTTGGTTGACATGGTGCTCATATCAACATTCATAATTCTTTCTTCTTCTCGATCCCGCTCGAAATAAAATTTATCTTTCTCAAGTTTTATCCTTTCTTCCTGCAAAGCAAGGCTTTTTTGGCACATCTCGTGTTTCTTCAACTCTCTCTCCTCTTTCTTTAATTCCCTCTCCTCTTTCTTCAACTCCTTCTCAGCATCCACCTCTTTCTTCTTTGCCAATAAATAATCCAAAGCTTCAATGCTGGAACAATGCTTTAATTTTTGCTTTTCCTTCTTAGTCCCTGCAGGCCTGTCCACTGTGGTTGTTGTAGTATTAGTCTCATCTACAGTAGCAGCGACAGATTCTGGTGCATTATTATTATTAGGAGTTGAACTGGCAGTGGTCTTCTGCTTTTTGCTGAATGGTTTTTGGGTTCTAGTAGGCTGGGGCCTATTAGTCCACTTTGAATGGTCTTTGAGTATTTTCCAGCAATGTATGTACTGGAAAGTCCTGTGAAATTGGTCATCATTCTTATACATAGTTAATGCATTTGCTTGCTGCAATGGGAAACAAAGATGACACATGAGATTCAGAAAAAACATAGAACATTGCCATGTGAAGGTAGGTCACCTAACCTTGTCATCGACAGATGCACCACTCTGATTTCTGGCCTCTACCTTCGAAACACAACTAGCAAATACGTTGCACTCATGTAGTATACTAGACCACCGACTCATTAGAGAGCTTTGTGTGCGATCAGAATCAAAATCCTTTTATGAATGAAAGTAATCATATATTCTTTTCCAATAGGTATTTTTTGATTGGTTGACCCCTCTCACAGGATCCAAACTCACATTTAGCCATGCTGACACCAACATCTCGTCCTCTTTAATAGTGAAATTTTTGGACCTTTTCTGATTTCCTTTCACCGCAGCAGGGACCTCATTGCGTGCTTGTATTTCATTATGATGTGGGATATTGTTAGACACTCCACCTGAAGTGAAACCCTCCATAATCATGTTGGTCAAAGGTCTTCCTAAATCCATTTCGGCTGTATAAGCAAAACACAAGGAACATATTAGATGACAAACTCAACATGTTATCAGCATGTTGTCATGAACAAGAAAAAAGACACGAATTTTATCAAATTATTGAAATAAGAAACCCTGTAAAGTAGTAAAGATGTTGTCATTAAGAGAATAAATAAACCTTGTAAAAAGACTGAGTTCTATTAAATTATAGAATATTTTTTTTCTTTCATCAATAAGTAACTCAAATGTTCAGACAGTGCAGGATATTTTTTCCCCATTTGATGTCAGTAATATGTAAATAATATCACCTCAACTCTCAGGCACTAGCTCATTGCAATTTAATTCGAAGAACCTACGATTCTCTATCACACAGAAAACTCTGTAATCCTCTACCACACAAACTGCATCTCACGAATCACATGGGGGCATCAGGCTGATGAGGAGCTCCCTGCCAACTATAAACTTTTGGGACCATAAACACTGAACCACCAAGCATGGACCTCCTACAATTGACAAATGACGGAGAGAGAGACTTGAAAATTGCACTCACCGGAGCACACATCAAGGAATGGGTTCGATGCAGCAGCAACACTGTTGGGTGCAAGGACTTGTCGTTGCTGGCCTCCTTGTGCCGCATTCTCTAACCATGGCAGCACCAGTGAGTCCTGTTGCTCCCATCCGCCTGATTGAGGGATAGGGAGAGATGGCGAGTTGAAATCTCCACGATGCAGTTGGGATGTCCCATTCGCCTGCTGCTCGCATCCCAACTGCTGCCCATTTGGCTGATGTTTCCCCCATCCACCTGCTGCTCCCATCCGCCCGAGGTCAGGATAATAGGGCGACGCAGTTGGGATTTCCCCGATGCTTGCCAGAGCTTGTCCATGAGGAAGCTGCTCCGACGGTGCAGCAGGGCAGCGATTCGGAGGAATCGCCCTATCCATGAGGAAGCGGCTGACGAAGAGGACAAGGGCGACTCGAATAGGCACCGAGTATCAGCTCCTATGGTGCAGCGGCGGCGGCGGCGGGGGCTAGGGAGAGGAGGAGACGATGAATGAGATGGGGAATTGCGGAGCCGAGCGGGTCGGGCCTAGGATCCCCACGAAGGGAAAATTCATTGTGCGCGCGGGAAGGTAATCGCTGCGCGCGGGAAGGATTGCGCGCGCGCGGGCAAGGAACATGGCCACCGATTTCGGCAGATAGCGAGCGGCGTCGGCTTGCTTTCTATGGCTAGCGAGATTTCAGGGATAGCATACTTGCTATTTTACAAAACCGAATAGCACATCTGTTGGAGTTCAATTTTTGCTGTAAAAATCCAAATATAGCCTACACAACAAGAATACCATATCTCTGTTGGAGTTGCTCTAAGCAGCCATAGCAACCGGAAAAGAAAAAAAAAAAAAGAAAACACGCGGCAGCTCCACACCTGCTCGGTAACAACGGCGCAAGAAATCCCCGAACGCGGCGCAGGTACCGCCAGCGCCGTCGGTGCCGCCGCAACAACAAACCACAGATCTGCTGGTTTTAGCCTCTGCCAACTCAACTGCGGTCGTCGAACAAGTCAGCCCAAACCTGCTACTTCCACAACCTCGGCGTTCCCGGCCAGACGAACACTGGCACGCGCACACCACCAAATCCATCGCGGCCGCCCAACAAAAAGGTTTGTTCTTCTTACTCTATCCACTCATTCCATGCACAGACTCATTAAGCGCACATTTAACGTCGAGGTACAATAGATCTCCGTTTGATTAGGTTTGACAGTTCCTCAAAATATCTATAATCCAAGGTCATGACGACCATAACAGTTTATATTGATTTTTCTCCTCCTTAAAAACACTGCGTCACAAGTGCTACTGCAGATATACCATCAGACAGACTCACTCAGCTCTCAGATAAGGAAAATCACTGAAATAAACACCGACGAATTTTACCAGCCGCGATGGCCCTTCAGCAAGGTCAGAGAAATTATTTATACCTATCTGTTTCATAGCTTCTAGATGCTATCTGAATGAAATCTGAAATATATTACTTCATATAATTAGGGCCATGCCGGGAGTTTGCAGTGATTGGTAGACTCAGACACAGCAGTCCAGCTCAACCTACCATATTTACCGTGATAGCAGTAATCTCAGATCAACTAAACCAGTACCAGGATCTATTCAACATCTCATTCAGTGCTCCCAATTTTATCATTCGTTTGGCAACAATTCAGCAGCAGCTGCAGCTACTTTCTTGGAGCAAAATAGATGGCCCCAATTTCGTGTTAGATATACAGCCATGGTGCCCTGAATATGAATCATTGGATTTACCATGGATCAACAACATCACTGCTCAAGGTAAAATGCAGGCACCTTATCTTACCAATTATATTTTCTACCTCTTTTATTCTTTACAGTTTCTCTCGCTTTTATTCTCCTCACCTCACCGGTTTTTCTAACATAAAAAAGGGAACGATTCTTCTCATGTAAATCAGCCCCCCCACCAGGAGGACCGGCAAATTATATTAACAATCTCATTGGTCAGCCAAAACCACTACAGCGACATATTTGGACTCTCATATCAGGACTAAGCGCCCCAGACCCGGAAACAGGTAAACAATGGCACTAGCTTCAATCTATGTATACTACTTTATATCCATCACACTTTGTTTTTGTTTTCATCCATTAAACAAACATTTGCTGAACACATTATCCTTTATAAAATGAATACAGATGGTCATCTATAGCAGAAACATATCTACATACACAATTTACGAAACCACCAATTACCATCACAGACGAGTACTCATCATCAACTTACTGATACAAATAATTCCAAGGACAAATCAGGTACTCAGCTTTACCATCCTAGCATTTGATCCAACGACAACACTTTTTAATTTAGAATAATTGTCAGGAACAACAGCTCACATCTCATCTAACATTTACCCTTTGTTTTCAATTTACGCAGAATCTACCATGGACAGCTTTGCAATCAGCTTATCAACCACACCAACTAAAGATGATTCAGACCCACCACCTGATTTCAGCTACCTCATGATATTAGAACTTCGAGATTTCTACCAGGCCAAATACAGTTCTTTCAGAAAATGCATGCAAACCTGCGAAGACATGTGCGATGTTACATACAGTCTATATGCAGAACTGGAAACAAGCACTGAAACCATCTACAGGCATACCCAAGCTTTTACAGATATCTCAGCCAATCCACATGCATTTTATATTGCTGCCTTCGGTCAAGACATCAGGTACCAGGCATTCCATGCAATCGAACAACTAATGCATATTGGGACCATCATGTGCCCTATACAGCAACAACTAGGTCCACCCATCAACTTAAGCAGCTACAAAGATAGACACTTTGCAGCGAAAAATAGAGCAGTCAGTTCAACGCAACGCCTTAAAACCATACTTCACACAGTCGTCAGCATAGTTTATGGAGCAGCACCAACAATTACGACCACAAAAATAGCAACTGGAGACTTCCGCACCTGTGTTTCAGGAGGTGGCTATAGTCAAGAGAATAGTCTGACAAAAGCAGCAAACCTGTTTGAAGCTGAAGCAGATAGCATCTACCGATTTCTAAGGCGCATAACAAATGAGCTTGGATACAACATAGTTGACCCAAACTATCCAACTCTAAGGAAGTTAGTATCTGAGATCAATAGATACAATGCACAAATCAATAAATTGCAAATCTGTGCAACAATCACTTCAGCAACAACACATCGAATTTATGAAGATATACAAGATATGCATGAAAAGCTCATCCAAGAAGTCTCTGATGAAGAAGACATAACGGAATTAAACGCCTTGGTTGATAAATTGCTTTCTATCATACATGATTACAACACGGTCCAGGACAATTTATCGGCTAATTTCCGACAGAACAAGGCATGTACAAAAAATTCTTCTCTTCTATATTAAGAAAACCATGTCTACATCAAACTAATGTTACCATTTACACTTTGCAGCAAGCATATAGGGCTATTGGTCTGCACACTATGCCCCCTTCAACACGAGGACAATCACAACATCTACAGTCACTCCATAAACTCAGGTATAGAACAAAGCATATTTCTCTATACATCAAACCGCATAATTTATTGACCACAGCTCAAATCTATATGGCAGATACTCTATTGAAACACAGTTTTGTTTCACTTAGCTCACCGAGAATAAGGAAGACTCAAGATGCTTAGTAATATTTCGGAGATTTTGCAGTTTACATGTTACAAAATTATTGACGTGTTCTTACCTTTGCTCACACAGATTTCGACGGTGAACAAACTTTTCCCTCCATTGTCTCGACATGCGGCCGCAAGCAATGTTCGACCCCCCTTCAACACCAGGACAATCATAGTATCTACAGTCACTCCATAAACTCAGGTATACAACAAAGCATATTTCTCTGTACATCAAACCGCACAATTTATTGACCACGCCTCAAATCTATATACTTCTTTCCTTTGCTGAAATAGTCTATTGAAACACAGTTTTCTTTCACTTAGCTCACCGAGAATAAAGAAAAGACTCAAGACGCTCAGTAATATTTTGGAGATTCCAGTTTATAGGTCACCAAATTATTTACACGTTCTTACCTTTGCTGACACATATTCCGACGGTGAACAAGCTTTTGCCTCCATTGTCTCGCCATGCATCCACAAGCAATGTTTGCCAACAACCAGCACAATATATGTACTATTTACCAACAGCGTTGGTCTGCCTAGCTGGCAAACAGATATAGTCCACCTGTGCCTACCTTAGACATAATATTGTACAGAGGATAAACCACCTAACCCGTTGTCGCTCTTGTTTTTAAAATGTCAACACAGCAATAGCTGTGTGTATCATCGCTTAGTAAAACTTATATGTGTTGTTTGACACTCTGCAGTCTACTTAGATCAACAACTCTGAAATCCGTGTTCACATTTTTTACCAGTCCTCATGGTGCTAAACCAACAAAGATCGAATCATATGGTACCTAGACCACGCTTTTTTTAACTGAACAAAAAATATCGTCTTTAACACATTGTGTATCTTGCATACCGAGAACTATACAGTCGTTAGCCTCCCACTATACCATAGTAGATAAATATTATTAACAAATTCATTTTTTTAACACAATTATAAACAAATTAGTTTTCACTTAAAAGCTCCAAAATGGCCCAGCTCATATACAAAGTACATTGCACCTACCCAGTTAAACCAACGCCGCAACAAAAATATCTCATCGTCACCTTGATTAAAAAAAAACCCATCGGCTTCCTGACTCTTCCAGACGCATCTTCCGTACAAAATCTTCTAAACTCTTGACCCACACAGAACCAATCCACACTCCACTGCGACTCAAACATCTCCCATTCCTGCACCGTCGCCAGCACTCAGCATCTTCGACAACACGGCTAAACACCACCGTGATTCCGTGAAACACCTTGCAGCAACACATACACCTCCTTCACAATCAAGAAACACCGTTCCCAATCCACCAAACCCTATCTTCGCCACCTCTTCTTCCTAACACCATAGTACTGTCGTCCCTCCCACGGTAGGGCCTACTTCAGCGACGGACGCCCCACCAGGTATGCGGACCCCTTCTGTTCCCTTCTCTTCCAAGGGACTAGAGCGCCCAAACCTAACCTATTTGGATCTGATTTGATTGCTGAAGTTAAAAGTGTGTTCTGCCTGCTGCCCACTTCCTTTTCTCCCCAAAAAATATGAACCAAACCCTAACCTAGGCTACCTGATTACTGAATGTACAAATATACTTAAAAATTAGTGTAATTAGTTGATTACAAATGTTTTTCCATGGCATTGCAATGTTTCAGAAATATAAAACCAGTACTATTATTATAAAATTTATAGTTCTGTCCACAAAATCAAGATATGCAAATCTCTTCGATGTTTGCAAACAAACAGTCATATGCTTATGCATTGACTGACATATGCGTTAATTCTTATACGATGCTTTCTAAATTCAATAACACCTTGCCAACGCATTTTCATTGCTCTTGCCGCGCAGGCTGCCACACGCGTCTCCTGCACCATCGTTCGGAAACATGCTGACAACACATCTGTAACAACCACTCATCGGTCCCCAGCCTGACACCACCAGTGCTTACAGGAACAGCCACGCCAATATCTACGGTAATACCACAATCATTTTCTTTTACGTCATACCCACCATGATGCATAAACACTCATGCTAATTTATTCAAAATTGTCATGACAATCAAATAACAACCACTAACTCTTATCTGTATCACACACAGGTAACAGGTCAATCCAAACCATGAGCACCTACCCCTGCCGAAATCTAACAATTCTGGAAACAGACAGTACCATATCCCTGGAAAGTCTTCAGCTACAGCACGCTATCGTTGCAAAATTTCCAGAATATGCTAGGTATTACTTTACGGCTGAAGACATCCAGAGTGCAATAGAACAACACTTTCAATTCAAGATACACCCTCAGAGAGTCACTCAGTACGGTCCAGACTACCTTATACAAGTGCCATCCTCAACAACATACAGCCTTATGCTCACAAGAGGATCTCTCCCGGTACCAGAATGCAGCCTCATTCTAATTCCATGGACCACAGACTATGGTTCAGCCACAATCCCATTCCATGGTCAAATATCAGACCTTACCAAAATCAACTTTGATGCCATTCAATGGCACGCCCAAAATCCAGGAGCACCTACAAACACCGATGAACACATCAACATAGAAATCTTTGGAATACCAGCACACCTCTGTAACAACAGGACTGTAAAGAAACTACTATCAGATTATTGTACCATCGATCACATTTCGATAGCACGGTACAACTGCTGGGTTGAAGCACAAACATCAAGTACCATTCTTCTTCCAAGTACAGCTACCCTAGGTGTCAAAAAGAAAACAAAAAACGGAATGTTCCTTAAGGTGTGGCCTATATGGTATAGAACCTACCCCAACATCTACATTCCGCCAACTCAGGACGATCAAATAGCAGAAGAACAAGAAGGTACCTGTAACCCCATATTCTCTTATTAAATACCAGATGGCAGTCACCAAATCTAAACCATGCAGATTACTGATACATTGCTAACCACTCACAGATCAAAATACCAATTACGAAGCCATTGCAAGAATAAATGAAGCTTGCCTTAGCAGCGATGATATTGATATCATTCCTATAGACTATGAGCCTTCACCGCCTTACTACCCAGGTACAATCCGCTGCAGCTAACTAATCATACAAACATAAACTAAATGTCTGTATTATATATTCCTCTTATATATTTGACTTCATGTTTGGCAGATTCCATATCAGGATGCAGTCATCACACAGAATGCATTTGTTATCATCAAGATCAGGTGTGTTTTCCACATAATCATATTATCAGTTAACGCATATAAATTATTGAACAACAAAAAACTTACAGCCTTAAATCTCACAACCGATTGAAAGACAACCAACAGGATGGTACCATTCAATCTACAACTTTTAGACAAGAACACGCATTGGCTAAGCGCTGCTGCAAGACCTCCGATCCAACCAACCTATGCAATAGCCTACCAGGCTGTTCTATGTACAAAATATTATACATATGTATATATGATCTGTATAATCTCATGCGCAACTTTTAACAAAGGTTTGACTATGCAACAACTGTACTTACTATATCGCAACCTATAATGACCATCTATATGGGCGCGCAGGGGCGCGCCCCTCCTACTAGTAATGTTTATTGCTAAGCTAGACACTCAGATCATAAGGAGCAGCAAATCATAAAAAATGATCAAGATGTGCATGTGTGGTTATATGGAAGTGTATAGAGAGATATTTCATAATCCTTCCTAGTTAATTTCTGGGGTCTAGAGCTAATGATAACTCTCTCTCTCTTTTTACTCGATACGTAGTGAGTAGACAAAAATGTGTCCTCACATTTTCTTAGGACATAGTCCTCTCTTGAGCTACTTTGCTCACCCTTTTTTTTCATATCTCTCTTTTTTAGCTCTAGATTTCCCCAGACTGTTTATACAAAAGATTTTAGAAATGAAAAGGGGAAGAGAGAGAAATGCTTATCCCTAGTGTAGGAATAGCATAAGGCTAGCAATGGAACGTTTGACAGGGTATTGCATATCTCCAGTGTAGAGAATGAGCAATTTATTTGGTGGTTGCAAACTTCCAAAGTGGAGAGTAAGCAATTTATGGTGGGTGTGTGTATCTTGATGAAAAGAAATGATAAGCTTCTCTACTAAGATCTATGAGGTCTAACAAAGCTCAACACAAACAAAGCTCTTTGTGGTTTTGACTAACAAATATTTGGCTAGTGGTGGGATGAGATAAAATCCAAGAGGAACTTTTAGCAAGGTTTTCATGATTTTTAAAAGAAATCCTCCAGATTAGGTCCTAATTTCACTTTAGCAAGTTTGAAGAATTACTCCATTTCTAACTAACTTTATTCACTAAGCATGATTTTAGTTAAAACATGTGCAACCCACAAAAGCTACAACTTAGATAAAACTAGTTATTCTAACTATAACAATAGCATTTGCATGGCATATTTTATTTCTTATTCAGGTTCCAACATTTTTAAGCAGACTTTATCATTTTTATTCATGGGATAATTACTTAGGCAAGCATATAACATTTAAAAGATATAGAATTTAAGAACCGAACATAAAGAGTAAGGTTAAAACATACCTTATTGGCGCGAGGATCTCCCCCAAGCTGGCTTCTTGCTTGGTGAAGGGTCTTCATCTTTCTCGGTCGGAGCTCTTGTTCTTATTTTATTAAAAAGGAAACTATCTAATGTTGTGAAAAGGGAAACTATCCTATTATGATATTTTATTATTCTAGCTAAGTTAACATATACTTATGCATATAACTAATGATAACTGATTTTTTTTAGTTACATGCATGACATATGTTATTTATTTGAAAAAAAAATTAAAGGGAAATTTAAAAGTAAATCCATACCTTAGATCCATGGAATTTCATCCTTATTGGGTGGATCTTCTTCCTTGGGTGCTTCTTCTTTAAGTACTTCATCGGGTTCTTCTTCTTTTGGCACCTCTCCTCTGTTATGTGAATTACACAACTCAGGAGAAGGTGGTTCTTTCTTTCTGTTCCACCTATTCTTAGGCGCCTCTTCTTGGTACGAACGAGTTTTGCTTCCTGCATGTTAGCGGCATATGCGGGACCACGGGAAAAAGAGAATATTTCCTTCCTCCCTCCTAATGTCATTTGCATTTTACCACTCCCCACATATATGCAAGCATCAACAGTGTTCAAGAAAGGTCTACCTAAGATTAGAGGCACATCTTTCCTATTTCCCATATCTAGTATTATGAAATCAGCAGGAACATATGAACCTCTAATATGAACAGGTAAATCAGTGACTATTCCTTTTACATAGCATGTTGATTGATCAGCTAGCACGACATAGGCAGATGTGGATGTCATGGGTGGAAAGAACGAGTTTTCATAGAAATCCTTAGATAAAATGTTCACACTCGATCCTAAATCACACATGACATTTTTAAAGACTTCACCAAAGATTGAGCATCTAATTATGGGACTACCAGGATCACCCTTTTTAACAGTCATGGTTTGATCTTCATAATAGTTAAAATATTTTATTTCAACCATATTTGTAGTTTCCATGTTAGGTTTAGCCGGAATTTTGCCAGTTTCTGATCGTAGCAAGTTGAGCTAATTGGGTTTCCAACATCTTATTAAAGCTAAGTTGATTTTTCAGAGCAGATGAGAAATCTTCCAATTTAGCATTTATGTTCTCAAGCATTTTATCATTTGACATTAATTTCTTATTAAAAAATTCAGTAGTTCTACCTTGAGAGTAGACTAGATTCTTTAAGAACGAGAAATTATCAGTACTTTGGAAATTAGAGCAAGGGAATGAATTATTACCTTGAGAGTTGGAGTGCTGATTCCATCCTTGATTTTGTTGACGGAAACCGTTGTTGTTGTTGTTGTTGTTGATGAAGTTCAAATCTTCATGTAACTCGGGGCAGTGGTTCCCAGAATGTCCGGTTTCTCCACAGACTTCACAAGTCATGTAGGATTCCAGAGATTGGACACTCTCTTGTTGGTTCATCTTCTCACAGCTGTCCAGCTTCTTGGCTAGCAGGTCCATCTTGGCCACGATCATGTCGGTCTCCTTAAGGGAATGCATACCTCGCTTACGGGGCTGCAGTCTCTCGTCATTCCATCCTTGGTTCGACACCATCTTCTCTATGAGAGCCTTAACATCTGCAACATTCAGAGAAAAGAATGCACCGCCGGTGGCGGCATCCAAATGGCTTCTAGAGAGTGGGGTTAGGCCATGGTAGAAGTTCTGGATCAACAGCCAGTCCTCCATACCATGGTGTGGACAAGCAGTGACGTACTCTTGCATTCTCTCCCAAGCCTCGGGAATAGATTCCTCGGCTTGTTGCGTAAAGCTGGAGACTTTGTTGCGAAGAGCATTCGTCTTGCCCATCGGAAAGAATTTGGCGAGAAAAGCATTGGAACACTTGTCCCATGTGTCTACAACGTTGCGATTGGTATAGAACCATTGCTTCGCTTTTCCTAGGAGAGAAAAGGGAAAGAGACGAAGACAGATGGCTTCTTGGTTATCCCCTTAATGGTGAAGGTGCCGTAAATCTCCAAAAATTGTTGGAGGTGAGCATTGGCATCCTCATGAGCTTTGCCACAGAACGGGCTAGCTTGGACCATCGTGATTAGAGCCGGTTTCAACTCAAAATTTAGGTTGGCATCGATCACGGCTGGTCCTGTCGCTACATTGGCGATAGAAGGAGCAGAAAACTCACGAGTGGTCTTGTTGGCCATCGTGAAGGTAGAAGGAGATAAGAAAGAAAGAAGTTGAAGAAGATGAAGGAAAAAGATAAGGACTAAGGAAAGAAAGAATGAGGAAAGATGGGATTCGCTAAGCAGAAGCTTAAGCGAAGATAAATTCGACAAGGACTCGAAGGATACACCGATTGCCTTCCCCGGCAACGGCGCCAGAAATGCTTGTTGGTAGTTCTTAACTTCACTAAAGATAGAGCTAGGCAACTATCACCGGTAACGGCCCAGAAATGCTTGTTGACACTTGCTAACGTCGTTACTAGGAGTAGACTATGGAATCTATCCCTGGCAACGGCGCTAGAAATGCTTGTAGCAAGTCCAGTCACTATACCTAAAGGAGTGAAGCTAAAGCAGCTTTCTACTAATGTCAAATGGGGTTGTCAATCCCGACACTAGTAGGAGCTAGCTAGAGAGATTGCGATCTACCTAGAGGAGATTCTGCAAGCGCACAGAACTATCGTAGTAGCACTTCGCCTGGGAGTACCAGGTGTCGTTTTATTTGATCCCAAAGGAAGGCTAGGGTGGTGTATGAGTCGAGTCAAGGAGGGGATGAGAGTCGAAGAATAAGAAAGGGAAAAGGAGAGAAGAGAAGAGAGGAGATGAAAGGCTAGAAAGAATTTATGATTGGATAGGTAAGGATGAAATGAATGGTTAAGGTAAGGTGGATGGATAGGTAGATAGGGGGAAAAGATAACTAAGGATAACTAATATAACTAACTAATAACTAATAACTACTCCTAGATAACTACGAAGCAAGATAGACAAATGCCAAATAAGCAACCAAGTTAAGTATAGTTTTATTCCTATCTTGTCAAGTACCGAGGCGTACTAGCCTTTACCACTGACTTAGGTTGAACGCTAGCACAACGAGCCTTACTGTTAAACTAGACCAACTACGTGGTGGAATTCAAGGCGCACAGGGCTGTCACCACCTGCTTGCTACCACAGCTATCCGGGGGTCTAGCCGTATCTGAAGGTAAGTCTATAACTAAGCACCACGCCTAATTATATTCTAACTATCTCTATCCTGGCCTAGAATAGAGACACCCTTGCAGACGTCAGAGCAAATACTTGACTTAATAAGATAAACACTAAACTAACTAAGCAACCTATTGGCAAAGATCAAACACTAAGCACACTAGAGATTAACTACTATGGCTAAGTAAATTGAACTGTAGGATAGCTAGGTACTCAAGCAATCAATTAAGTATACTACTCAATACTGGTAAGTAGAATAAAGTAATACTTGAAATGATGAACTAGAATATAGTAAAGTGCTTGAGTAACAAGAGCAAAACCTGAACTGGAGATGAAGGAAGACTCTTCCCAACTCCAGGACCGATCACTCGCACGCTTCTACTCTTGAGCTAAGCCTTGAGCAGCTCTTCCGCGAGGGCAATGAGGCAAGGATGCCTTGATCTACTAGCTACCTACTTGCCTAAGCTTGGCTAAATCCTAAGCTATTAGCTCTCTAGCTCTAGCCTTGCTTTCTTCCCTTGCTTTCCTTTCTTTCCTTGCTTGATTTGAAGTGATTCCTCCAGGGGGTATTTATAGCCCAAGTGAGTGAGGGGGTACTTATAGGGGGCAGCCAACCGACCTAGGGCAAACCCTAGTGGCGGGCGCCAGCCCTAGGTGGCGGCCGCCACCTCCATGGCCCTTGGATGCACCGTCATTGATCCTACGGTCTCCAGGGACTCCTCCAAGGCGGTTGCATGTCGGTTGCATGTCTAGATAACCGTCATTGGGTCATGATCCACGCCACTCCCCTCCTGAGCCCTCCGATGCCACTGACCTATTGACCAAGGGCCAAGATTTGGCCCTGGGGTGGTCACAGCGAGTTTGGGCCTCTCCCTGGTGGCGGGCGCCACCTAGGGGTGGCGGGCGCCACCCCACTAGGGCCCTAGTGAGTGGTCTCGGCCCCTGGTGGGTCCATTCTCCAAATTTGGTCCAAATCCTACATTCAAATAAAAATCTATGGACATGTGGAATTTGGTTAGTTTGAAACCTATTTGACTACTTTTCATGCCTTTTTGGTGAATTTTTGGGTAAAATGTTGATGGTAAAACAAGTGTTTAAAGACCATCAACACTAGTGATGGGTTTGATTCGCATGCGTACTTCAAGAAGAAGACGACAAAGTTGTGCAGTTACAGAACATGACAAAAATCATCAATGCGTATAGGTGGAACAGTCATTGGTCAATTATTGCAGACTTCACAGTAATTTTTATTCAGTGGGGGGTGAAAAGGGATGTTTGATGAAAACATTACCCACCTGAAGCTGGATATTTATTACTCGGATGGATTGAGCAATAGATCAGTGGCATGTTTCAACTTATCAAAACCTTTATGAATTACCCGGTATTATATTGGAAGACCCCAAGAACCGAATACTTAGGTACTCGGAACTCAGGCTCGGGGGCTGCAGGGTATATACCATAAAGGAAATGTTTTTTCTTACCCAAGGATTACTCGGAAAGGGCTCAAAAGATCCTCAAAGTTATTATAAATAACAAGAGGCTCGGGGGCTACACCCTATGGGTGCACTTTTCAGAAAAAGTGCACGCCATGGAAGTTCTTTACCTGTAGAGCACTTCAAGATTTCTCAAAACATTACTCGGAGATTATCAAAGAGAAACCAGAAGGTAACGTTCTGAAGAAATGGTGAAGAGCTCGGGGGCTTGACGGATTAGGATGTTAGAGATATCATCAGAATAAGAGTACTCGGATTAATCCTGGACGGCACGGGAGATCCTAGGACGTGATACGAAGTCTACATGGATTAGGACTCTTATTGTAACTTAGTCGAGTTCTTAATGGAAGTCTTGTAATTAGAATATGACTCCTTTGATGTAACCGACTAGGACTCGGTATACGCTGTGCTTCACCCGGATATATAAGGGAAAGCAGGCGCCGACCCCTATCATTGAATCTTGAATCATAACACAAGGCACACGCCACACTGGACGTAAGGTATTACGCTATTAAGCGGCCTGAACCAGTATAAATCGCTATCCCTGTGTACTCGCCGAGTTGTACGAACGTCGATCCCCACCGAACAAATTGTCTGAGATTCCTCGAGACAAGTTGCCGGTTAACAAACACCGACAAAGTCTTCGCTCGTCGCTGTCCCAGGCTGTCAGCCACCACAGCTGATCCTCAGGCCACCGGTGCCTCAGTCCAAGCCTCACGTCTGCTCTTCACCACTCCGGGTCCATCAGCATGGCACATCTCTACTTGACCTTCACCTTGCCTTCGATCACTGTCTCCGTGCTCGACACCTGCACAACACAAGCCAAAGAGCATGCGCATCAAACCAGTTGACAATCACTCATCATCTCAAGATCCGGCATACACCCATGTATCCGCAGTATCCATATAAGCTTCAATGGTTCAATAATAATGGTATGACTAAGGTAACTAGATCAGCATGCATTAGCTTTTTGAAGGACCGAATTGGCGACCAGAGGGGGGTGAATGGGAGCCTCAAATTTCTTCTCGAGAAATGATGGCCCTTGTCCCAAAAAATCACCCAAAAAGCGAATGCTCAAACAACCGGTGAGTTCACGACCTACAAGTAGGTGCATACCCTAGGAGATGTCCTAGTGGTACAGCGGAACTACCGGAGAACCCCGAAGACCAAGCGCCAAAGCCCCGGAAGAAATCTGCACCTTCAGCAGGTTCCTGGACAGTCCACCGTCAGGCTCCCGGACTGTCCGGTGAAGGTCGGACTGTCCGCCACAGGGGGTCCGGACTATCCCTGGCAAGAGGACACAAAACAAACTATTCTGCAACAGCCCTGGACGAGTCCCGGACAGTCCGCGGTTTTGCACGCCGGACTTTCCGCGGTTCATGTGAACAGTGAAACCCTAGCGTCCGAGGCAAGCCCTGTGCAGCATCCGATGTGACCCCGGATTGTCCGCGGGTCATGGCGGACTGTCCGCCGATCACACGACCGGGAACAGTGTTGCGCTACGCTGTTCTGAACGCGCCGAGTTCCGAGTCCCGGACTGTCCGCCGCTGGGGGCGCGGACTGTCCGCGGATGAACAGAAAGCAGGAAAACTGCTCGGGACAAAACCTAAATCGATTGGATCTTCACCAAATCGAAGAGGGCTGCAATCAAACTTCTCCCAAGTGTCCCTCTATGTGTTGGGGGTGCTAATCCTAAGAAATCATCGCACCAAACCAACTCAAATAGGAGAAATCCGAAGAACACTAGAAAAGGGGAAGAACGAAGAACGAACGCGATTTTGTCACACCCGGTTTTCCGAAGAACACCAAGTGCCCACTATATGTGTGCCCAGGAAGTCCACAAGACACATATAGCAACAAATATGGAATTTCTCAAAGATAATGCTTTATTATATAATGAAACATAGATACAACAAGACTTACATCTAAAACAAAGCAAAGCGGAAACTACTCTTCGGGGCTCCAAGCTTCACAGGGACAGTTGACTAGGGGAAACACTCGCCTAGAACTCTTGGAACATCTTCTGAAACTTCTCACTTGATTCCACCATCTGGTACCCATCCGAGATTTTCATTGATTGTACGCAAAGCAAGGGTGAGCGCACCATACTCAACAAGTATAACATGAGGGAATGCAAGGCTCAAAAGGCTGACACGGCTGAACTGCGGTAAGCATTTTTAGTTGGTCATATTTTATTTATTAGACCTATGTTACTAGGTTATGCTTAAGCTCCCATAGTGAAAGTATAATTAAGTATCATCAAGATTAACATCACTCACATTATTCATAGAACTGTCTTAAAAAGGATCCAGGCCGCTCATGACCGAGAGCTCGGCTGATATATCAGTTTATAATTAACTCTGCAGAGTGTGTACAACTTTACCCACGAGTCGTGATTGCCCATTGCCCGAGGCGGCCAACCTCTTAACTCACTACCAAGGTAAGTCGGCAGGGATCACTACGAAGCCTTTCCAAAGTTGGTCTAACAAGTCGTAGCCGCTAATGTTTCAGTCTCCCAAGAGTTATGAACACCTCCCCACTAAGGTAACACCCATCCTCCAAAGCAATTACCCTAGTGGGACCAGGCCATAACTACATGGTACACCCCTGTTGCCCTTTCGGTAAGCTACAGACGAGCTAGAACATTCAGAGTTTGTTGACGTCTATTAATTATCATTATTTACCGTCAACAATACTTGAATAAATGCCAAAAAGGATTGCCAACTTAGAAATAGGAGGTTTAAACTAACAAATTCCACGAGTTTTGGTGATTCTACATTTTCCAGGGATTAAGCAGGAAAACCAACTATATTGCTTCTCCAAGAAGGAACCCGACACAGATTACTCCACCGCCAAGTCAGGAAATTTCTAGAAGACTCCAGAGGACACCACAAGACACCACGAGGCGGGGCACCACAGGAGGCTGACCTGTGGGACCGACCGGTCCAACAGGGCCCACCGGTCGGTCATGGCCAGAGCCCCCACGCCTCCTCCTTCCGGAACCTTCCTCCACCGACCTCTAGGATGCCTCTCAACCGTACCTTAAGTCAGTTTGATCCAACGATCACGATTCCTCGCCCAGGGCTATATAACCAGACCCCTGACCCCCCCCTCCATCAATCGATCAAGGCAGATCAAGATCAGAAGACAAGACAGAGAAATAGGGTTTCTAGAGAGAGAGTTAGAGCTCTACATCAAGATTAGAGTTTAGTCTAGCTAGATTCAAGTAGAGGCAGGCGACTTCGTCGGCATATCCGGCTAGAAGCTTCGTCTGAGTCTCCGGATCATTGTCGAAGACTCGGTAATTTGTATCTTTATTCGACTTTATGCTATTTTAATATATTTCAGTTTATTCAGTTTTGGAGTTTATTCTAGTTATATATTTAATATAGATCTGATTATGATAGAGTTTATGATCATGTTCGTAAAGTACTTAGCTTTATTCCGGATAGAGTTAAGTGGTCAAACTGGTCTAAACATGGTGTTTAGACTAAGTTTACCTGCGAATACATCCTATGCTCCGGGTCGAGAGGTAGATCGCAGGAGTGACAATCCTGTTGAGTCCTTTGTAGTCCTCCCTCCGAGTATAGATCTTAGTAGGATGCGGTTGCAAGTTAGAATTCATTACTTTGTTCTTGATTCTAATTTAGTAATGTCCCTTGATCATGGATGATAGATTAATTAGCTATAAATGATTGTATATTAGCTAGAGTAATCACTAGGCTTAGTAAATGTGAAGTAACTTAGGATTCAAATCTCTTAATTAATCTCCTGACTCTCTGCTTGATTCATGTAGTTCGCTCTATCTCTAGAATTCCCGTTATTATCATTATTATTACCTTGTCTTACCCCTGTTTAGACATGCGAGTAGTGAATGAATGAATAGTAATCTCCATTACCTTTGAATCATATTTATCTATTGGTTCCCTGCTTCGCTGTTATCTTCGGTAAAATATAAATAACGATACCTAGATATCCTGGGTGAAATGCTGCTACAACAGATATATTTATCTGTGCGCTAGCGAATAAATATTTGTTTATATCTTTTGAGCTAGTGTCACATATGAATTACATTTCTAGTATCATGTTGGGGATGACAACTTGACATTAAGTGATGCTAGGAGTGTCCTGTACATTTCTGAGGGCTTTTGCTAGAATCAGTTCATTAAAGTTTATTATAGGCAATTGCTTTAAGAAGTGTCAACAAGCATTTCTGGCGCCGTTGCCGGGGATCTAAGCAACGGAAGCCACCGGGAACCAAATGAAAACCAGTAAATCAGTGGAAACAAAACTTATTAGGAGTTTAACAAAGGAGATTATTCATTCATTCACCTGTACCTCTGTCTTGACAGGCTTACCCTTGTCTTTCTTTGTTTATATCATATACAGGGTAACACAGGTTCAGTTGTAATCCATCACTTACAAATCAGAAATCAACTCGATCGTGTGGAAGATCAACATCAGTAGTCAAGCCATGGCCAACAAGACTCTGCTGGAGTTCTCTACTCCAAGTGTCAGGAACATTCGCACAGGACCTACACTCCAGACGAACAACCTTGAGTTCGAACTCAAGCCAAGTCTTATCAACATGGTGCAAGCTACTACATTTGGTGGAAAGGAAGAAGAAGATGCAACTGCTCATCTACAAGATTTCTTGGAGATTGGAAGCACCATCATCATCAAGGACGTTCCCCAGGACATTATACTTCTTCGTCTTTTTCCCTTCTCACTAAAAGGAAAAGCGAAGCAGTGGTTCTATACAAACATGGACAACATTAAAACATGGGAGAAGTGTTCAGAGACCTTTCTATCAAGATTTTTCCCAATTAGCAAAATCAATATCTTAAGGGGGAAGATATACAACTTTCAGCAACAAAAAGGAGAAACCATTCCAGAAACTTAGGAGCATTTTCAGGAGCAAATCTTAAGATGCCCACACCATGGAATAAGGAATGAATTGCTCATGCAATTGTTTTATCACGGATTATTACCAAGAACACGAGAGCAACTTGATGCCACTGCTGAAGGATCATTTATGTCACTCACTTTCGGAAAAGCAGAATGTCTAATGGATAAGATAGCTGAGAATCAAAGCTAGAAACAAATTACTACTCAACGCTGTCACCAAATTAAAGAAGTTCCAGAAGAAGTGTGTGCACTGTTAACTAAGATGGATGTACTTATGGATCGACTCATTCATAGAGCCAACTACAAGGAAGAACGTCAAGCTATTCAGGACGCATTTGATGCTCAAACTAGAAGTGGAGAGTATTTGGGAATAGAATTTCCCGAAGATCAAGAAGAAGCTAATATCATCAACAACTCTACCACTCTACACAAGCAAGGATTGCGTCAACAACAACCTTCAAAACTAGATAAGTACACCAGTAATCTCAGTTCTTCCAATTTTAATCAACCTACTTTAAGAGATCTAATTTTAGAACAAGCCAGAATAAATGATAGCATTACTAAAAGACTTGCTTTAAATGATAAGACTCTTGAAAACATAAACGCTAAGATGGATGAAGTTTCTTCTGCCATTAAGAATCAACTCAATTATAACAAAAGAATAGAAACTCAACTATCACAATTGGCTGCTGTTTTGCCTGTTACCACTAACCACGAGCAGATTAAGGGGATCACCACTAGACGTGGGAAGACCACTCGAGATCCGCCATACCCAGAAGGAGCACAAAGAAGACAGACAGCACCAGTAACATCCCCAAGGGCAGAAGAAAGAGATGATGAAGTTCAAGAAACTCAAGTACAAAATGAAGAAATACCGATAGATTTTCAAGACACCAACGTTCTACCATTCCCACGCAGAAATCGAAACGCCAAGCTAGATGCGCAGTTCAGTAAGTTTGTTGAAGTAATTCAGAAACTATATATCAATATTCCTCTGCTAGATGCATTACAGGTACCTACCTATGCCAAGTATGTAAGAGATATACTTAACAACAAACAACCACTGCCAACTACTAAAGTAATCGAGCTAACAGAAGAATGTACTGCGGCTATCCTCAATCAAATACCAGAAAAGAAGAAGGACCCAGGATGCCCCACTATTGAATGCTCAATTGGAAATCAACGGTTTAGCAACGCACTGTGCGATCTTGGAGCTAGTGTTAGTGTGATGCCCGCATCAGTCTACTATAAGCTCAACCATTCAGCACTTGTGTCAACACCAATGTGTCTTCAGCTAGCTGATCAATCACTTAGATACCCAATAGGAATTGCTGAGAACATCCCAGTCAGGATTAGAGAATTCTTCGTACCAGTAGACTTCATGGTACTAGAAATGCACCCGGATTCAAAAGTATCACTCATTCTCGGAAGACCATTTTTGAGCACCGCCAAGGCCCATATTGATGTCGGAGCTGGAGAAATCAAATTCACCATAAACGGAAAGGAAGAAAAGTTCACATTCAGACCACGGCCCGAACAATGCTCAACTCTAGTAGACCATAAAACTCAAGAAACAAAACTACCATCTCCGGTAGCGGAGACTCATCAAGGAGAATAAAGAAGACTTGAGAGTCCAATTCAGTGGACTTTAAACCCCGAACCTTCGCCGGAGGTAACTCGGTAGTTATCAGTATTTACTTTTACTTTTTGCAAAACAAATAAAAATTACATCATTATTGCATCATAAAATTGGCCCCATGTAATTAATATTTACGAATCCCGTAAGTATTATTTACTACGGCAACAAAAACATATAAGAATTTCATCATTAGAATCCTCATTTTCTATAGTTTCATAAAAGCAATTTTCTTTTATACTTACATTATACAAATACGGGAGACATACGGACCCAGAGACACCTGGGACCCACATCATATCATTTCACATTATCACATGCACTCACAACCACTCATCTCACCTACCACCACATGCAACCGTCGACATATACTCCAAAGAGTGGGAACTTGAGCAAGGTACGTGAAGGAGCAAGATGGAAGAAAGTGGGTCCCATAGGGGACCGGTCGGTCCCACCACTAGATCGACCGACCATCCCCTTCTCCCCCTATAAAATGGCAAGCATTCATCACACTCTCCACACACTCCACTCTTCAGAAACACCAGCCTCACTTCGAATTTCGAAATTCCAATTTCGTGTTCACTTAGCACTTCATTTGGGTAGTTTCCAAATAAGTGAAGATACGAGAGAAGAGAGGAGGAAGCTTTGAGCTAGTAGCAAGTAGAAAGGGATAGTGGGAGGAAGCAAGAGAAATTAATAAGAGAGGGGAAGTGCTGTCCAATTAGTTAATGAACTAGGAGAAGTTGAAATAAAAATGTCAACTTGAACGACTGACTCCTGGACTACTGACTTTTGGACCGCTAACTCTCTGACATTTATTTGCTCTAACCCTCACTTGTTCCACTAGTTTTGTTTGTGTGTTCTCTTGTTTTTGCAGCAAAGATGAGCAACTTCTTGAGAAAGGCGAAGAACACGCTCACTTTCCGATCAACGAGAAGCCGTTCACGAGCTGGCTCATCACAAGGAGGCTCGGACATGGATACCTCATCCCTGCCTCGATCCTCTACCACAAGCCGTTTCGAGCCACGTGATCTCCTTCATGAAAGGCACATCAAGCTCCAGACAGCCTACGAGAAGGACCTGTTCAGGCATTACCGCGATAAAGAGTACACCCATACTCCTACCTTTGATTCACAATTTCTCCAAGACACAGGTATGGACTCTGAGTTCGATCTAGTTTTTCATAATATTGGGTGGGAGAACACTTGGGAGCTCTGCGAAGAGGGTTGTAGATTGCTCACTCTAGAATTTCTTTGCACTCTCTCTTCGGATGACACATATGTCTACTTTAGGCTGTATAATGAACCTTTCACTCTCACATGGAAACAGTTCAGTCTAAATCTGGGTTTTCCTGAAACCTGCACTGTAGATTTAGATGTAGCCTTAAGAAACTTTGACAGAAATAGCTTTTGGGAGGACATTACTGGCAAGAAAACAGATCATCACCCTTGCACTAATGATATACACAACCCCACATTAAGGGTGATGCACAAGTGGCTAGGTTTCACTCTCTTTCCTAGGCAAGAAGGTTGTATTGTTAGAACTAAGGAGTTAAAGATTCTGTATGCAATGGTTAAGAAAACTAAAATTTCACCTGTCAAACTCCTGGTAGACTATTGGCCTTACATTCACACTCTACAAGGCCCCATATCTATCACTTCTTGGGTTACTCGTCTTGCTGGAAATCTAAACTTGAATGGAAATATTATGTACATCTCCACTCCACGTCCAGTAATAGGTTTCTACTTCTTCAGTCAAGCACATCTCATAAAGAAGAGGAACAACAAACTCTACATGCAATATAAAGGATATACAAATGAATATGAGTTGCCAAATAGATCACTTGGTCTGTATGTTGTGGAAACCTTTTTGCTAAACTTGCAGAGACCTGGCGCGGGAGTAGGAAGGAGCCCCTCCGCAAGATTCACCAGAAACACTGCCCCGAGATATCAAGGAGAAGATGCTGCACCAGCTGGACCAGCTTACACTCACTACCAAGGATTCGAACGAGCTCGACCATCTTCATCACACCATCAAGCCTGGGAAGATACTACTGCCTACGAGCCACATACACCGCAAGATTCATGGGGACAAGGAAACTTTCGCAACTACACTCCACCACATCGCGAAGAGGACACGATGTATGACTTCCAGGGAGGACGAATGTCTTTCTCTGGAAGAGGCGTTCATGATGCCACTCATCATCCATACTCTTACCATGCCACCCATGGTTACCCAGAATACCAGCCACACCACCAGTTCCCGTACCACAGAAACCCCTACTTTCAGGGTATCGACACTCGTCTTACTCATCTTGAGACGGGTCAAGAAGATATGCGCCACACTCTTGAAGAGATACATCATCAAGGTGCCCAGACGAACGAGAATTTCTGCTACCTCTTCGGGCAAATGGGAATTGACCCACCTCAGCCACCACCACCATATGAGTGAAACTAGCTTGGGGGAGGACCCCCTATTCCCGAGGTAAGTATGTTTTATCCCTCTGTGTACTTTTTGATTGTGTTTAGTTAGTATTTGTTTAGTATTCAAATAAAATCTTGAAGTAGAATATATCTATAGAAAGCCGCTCTACATAGCCTCAACTACAAGACAATTCCTTTCAAATTTTCAATTGAAAAAAATCTCATAATCTTAACCAAAGTTTGGATAATTGAGAATTAGAAACGAAAAGGTTTAAGCTGTTGTTTATCTTGTTCTTAGTTTCAATGAATCTCCGGAATTTTAATTTTGAAAACTTCAAACATATGATGAGAACCTGTACGACATAATAACTAAAGCCTGATAATAAATGATTCATACTTTGAGGCTGCTTACTCTGTTCTAAGTTTTTAGCCATGGTAAAGAGGTTTATCATGCTCTAAAGATCAAGCTTCTATAAATATAAAAGATTCACTCTTCCGAAGTAGTATTGTGTTAGAGGCATGGGCTATGCAAAAATATGATAAGGAGGAAAGAAAAAGGGACAAGTGTCCGACTACCTCAGAAAAAGAAAAGAAAAGAAAAATGTGTGACAAAAATATGAAAATAAAAAGAATGATAGCCCAGGGTTCCTCTAATTACAATATGCCAGTAAGAGTTGACAAATTTAAAAAAGTTTCAAATACTTGATCTAATAGTATGACATTTCTCTCCCTAAGCTCTGAACTTCGACTTAGTAAGGTATGCTTTTAATCTTAAAAATATATTTTGAAAAATGTCATACAGAGGTTCTTTGAGCTTTTATTATGAAAATCTTGCAAAACTCAGGAGTAAAGTTGGAATGAAGAATTTGAGACATAGTGCTTGACTTGATTGCTTCTAACTTTCAATTATTCTGAACTAAGGTAAAAGATTGGTGAAAGGAACATATGAAAATTCTTCCAAATTCTTTTCAAGAAAGTTTTCAGTTGATGGCTTGGATATTAAAGTAATTTACAACTCTCATAACCCGATGTTTGCTAAGGGACTAGCAAAAGTTTAGCTTGGGGGAGTTTGTTGACGTCTATTAATTATCATTATTTACCGTCAATAATACTTGAATAAATGCCAAAAAGGATTGCCAACTTAGAAATAGGAGGTTTAAACTAACAAATTCCATGAGTTTTGGTGATTCTACATTTTCTAGGGATTAAACAGGAAAACCAACTATATTGCTTCTCCAAGAAGGAACCCGACGCAGATTACTCCACCGCCAAGTCAGGAAATTTCTAGAAGACTCCAGAGGACACCACAAGACACCACGAGGCGGGGCACCACAGGAGGCTGACCTATGGGACCGGCCGGTCCCACAGGGCCCACCGGTCGGTCATGGCCAGAGCCCCCACGCCTCCTCCTTCCGGAACCTTCCTCCACCGACCTCTAGGATGCATCTCGACCGTACCTTAAGTCGGATTGATCCAACGATCACGATTCCTCGCCCAGGGCTATATAACCAGACCTCTGACCCCCCCCTCCATCAATCGATCAAGGCAGATCAAGATCAGAAGACAAGATAGAGAATTAGGGTTTCTAGAGAGAGAGAGTTAGAGCTCTACATCAAGATTAGAGTTTAGTCTAGCTAGATTCAAGTAGAGGCAGGCGACTTCGTCGGCATATCCGGCTAGAAGCTTCGTCTTAGTCTCCGGATAATTGTCGAAGACTCGGTAATTTGTATCTTTATTCGACTTTATGCTATTTTAATATATTTCAGTTTATTCAGTTTTGGAGTTTATTCTAGTTATATATTTAATATAGATCTGATTATGATAGAGTTTATGATCATGTTCGTAAAGTACTTAGCTTTATTCCGGATAGAGTTAAGTGGTCAAACTGGTGTAAACATGGTGTTTAGACTATGTTTACCTGCGAATACATCCTATGCTCCGGGTCGAGAGGTAGATCGCAGGAGTGACAGTCCTGTTGAGTCCTTTGTAGTCCTCCCTCCGAGTATAGATCTTAGTAGGACGCGGTTGCAAGTTAGAATTCATTACTTTGTTGTTGATTTTAATTTAGTAATTCCCTTGATCATGGATGATAGATTAATTAGCTATAAATGATTGTATATTAGCTAGAGTAATCACTAGGCTTAGTAAATGTGAAGTAACTTATGATTCAAATCTCTTAATTAATCTCCTGACTCTCTGCTTGATTCATGTAGTTCGCTCTATCTCTAGAATTCCCGTTATTATCATTATTATTACCTTGTCTTACCCCTGTTTAGACATGTGAATAGTGAATGAATGAATAGTAATCTCCATTACCTTTGAATCATATTTATCTATTGGTTCCCTGCTTCGCTGTTATCTTTGGTAAAATATAAATAACGATTCCTAGATACCCTGGGTGAAATGCTGCTACAACAGGTATATTTTCTGTGCGCTTGCGGATAAATATTTGTTTATATCTTTTGAGCTAGTGTCACATATGAATTACATTTCTAGTATCATGTTGGGGATGACAACTTGACATTAAGTGATGCTAGGAGTGTCCTGTACATTTCTGAGGGCTTTTGCTAGAATTAGTTCATTAAAGTTTATTATAGGCAATTGCATTAAGAAGTGTCAACAGAGTACTTAGCTAAGACCAGAGCCATGTAGTCCTCGTGGTTGTACTGTAAATCCTGGGTTGCCGCTTTAAGATTCAGAACCAACATTTGTTCCGTATGTCATTAATCAAGATTATCATTTTAATATTTGGTATTTGCAAGCTAAGCAGTACTACCCATATGCATAACCCAAGGTAACAAGGAATACAGGATAACAAAGTTCTAGGTAAAATCTCTAGGGTTCATCATATTAGACACATGCATATGAAAAGGGTGAATAAAAGGTTACTGGGTAACAAAGGAACTCATGTTACACTTGCCTTCCAGAAACTCGTGTTGATGGTTCCACTTCTTCAAAGATCTTCTTCACGACGACCTTGGATAGTTCAGACTCTAAACGGGATCAAAGGCACCACACAAGCATCCATTCCCAATCATTACATGCAAACAAATAATATTTCTATTAGAACAGTACACCAAACAGTACTAAAACAAGGTAAAAAGCTTACAAAACTATTCTACGCATTTCTACGAACACGTGAGCGCAAGAATCACTCTAATCGGACTTTTAAATCAAAAGTTATGCTAAAAACAAGGTTCAAATGGCACTTTTGTAAATAAACCAAAGTTATTTTCGAATTAAAACAATTAAAATCGTATTTCTGCGTAGTAATGGACGGCGGCTCCTATTTTTGAAAACTGCAGGGGCTAAACCGAAAAAACAGTGCTTTTTAAAACTGCAGAGGACTGCGGGTTTATTTTTGAAAAAGTCGGGGGCTTTTCTGCATAAAGCGCGGGCGCGGTCGGCTGACTGGGCTGCTGGCTGACGTGGCATGCCACGCGGTGCGGCGCGGTTGGCCGGCTCACCACGTCGGCGTGAACTTCTGCGCGGGTTGGCGTGGACCGAGTCCATGGTCCACCTGGTGGACCAGTTATGTACCGAAGCGGTACCATCTAATCTGGGCCCTTCGTGATCGGATCGACGGCGCTGGGCGAACGTGGACGGAGCCGGCGGCCGGAGCGGCGCGTCTGCGGCGGCACACCATAGGAGCAGGCCGGAGCACAGCGGCGGGTCACCGGATCTACGCGCTAGGCCACCCGGGACCCAACCGGGACCACCAGAGAGGTCACTGAGGCCATGCGAACTCGATGGGAGGGGTTTTCAGCGGAGGAGATCACCGGAGCAACATCTCCGCACGGCGGCGCCATGAGAGGCTGCTCGGAGCTCGGCGCTAGGGCGATTTCATGCACTAGAAACAAAAAGAAAGGCATGGGGAGGGAGAGGAGATTACCGCGAGCACCACTGGAGGGCTCTTGGCGACGGCGGCGAGCTCGAAAAGGCAAAACGCAGTGGTGGATTTGAGGATTAGGGTTCGGGGGAAAGAGGAGCTCGGCAGGAGGGGGAAGGGTTCGACCGGGGCTTTATAGAGCGTCGGGGGTAGCGACAGGGTCGGGGGGGGGGGGGGGGTGAGCGAATCAGCGCTGAAGTCGCCCACTGAGGCTCGGCGACGGCCATAACGCTGACGGTTACGAGAGTGGAGAGGGCGGCGGCGACGCACCGACGGCGGGAGGTAGGAGAAGGGTCGCGGTCACTGACGCGTGGGGCCAAGCGGCAGGCGGGCCTGGGCGCACTGGCGAGTGGGGTCGGCTTGTCAGTGGGGGGAGCAGGAATGCGGGCGCGTGCGGCGAGCGAGCGGAGCAGGCCGCGGCTTGGGCCTCTGCGGGCGAAGGAGGAGCGGGAGGCAGGCTGGGGCGCCGGGTTGGGCCAAGCCCGAAGCGGAGAGGGAGAAGGAGGTAGGTCGGGAGCGGGCCGCGAGCGGGCGCGAAGAGGAGAAGTGGAGGCGGGCTGCTATGCGGGCCGCGCGCAAGGAGGGGAGCCAGGCTGCGGGGCACCAAGCTGGGCTAAGCCGACACGGGAGGGGGAGAAGGGAAGCGAGGGGGAGGCGGCTGCGGGCCGGGCTGCAAGGCAGGTCGGGCCAAAAGGATGGGGAAGGGGAAGGGAAAAGAAAAAGACTTTTATTTTTTTTTCAAAACAAAACTTGCTCAAATTCAAACTAGGTTTGAATTTAAACCATCCAACACTATTCCTATACTCAAACAAAATTTTATGCACCGACATGAATGCAACAAAAATATTTCTAAGCCCTAGGGTTTATTTTAATTATTCGAAAATTATTATTTGACCTAGGTTTAAATGCTCAGAAAATTAAATAAAAGCTCAAATTCATTACTAAATTTGGAAAATGAAATTTAGGGTGTCACAGATTTCGACCCGATCTATATGCTCGTGAGGTTAGATGGGAAATCCTTCAGTGGAAAGAAGGAGGTCACGACATAGAACAATCTGATTCAAACGGAATCGCATATCAACACTCAGAGAGGGAGAACGAGGCAAATATCCGAGAGGGGAAAACCGAAACGCGAAGAACAAAAAACGCGAATTCGATCCAAAATCGACACAACCAAGAGGAGTACGAAATTGATCCTTGGATTGCTACAAGATGATGAATTGTGTAGCACACGATGTCGGGTTACGAGCCACTCCTCGCAACAACAAAGCGCGGATGGTGAAAAGCTCAAGAAGCCACTCTTCTCTTCCTAACCCTAGCCTCCTCTCACATGACCAAAATGAGAGTGACACCTCCAAGGATGGCTGTCCCAAACAGCCCCTTCACATATATATGGGCGCACGTCCGAAGACAAAAACGCCCTCTCATGAAGTACTCAGCTCAAATACCCCCTAGGAGTAAAATCGTCCAACTCCGGCAGTTTTCATCCGACGGCCACGCGCCTTCTCATCCTTCGCTTCGCCTCGACGCAAGCTCTAGGTTGCCGCCACGTGCCGTCATGTCGACCACGCCTCCCTCGCCGATAGCTTCGCCGTAGCGAAGCCTCTCGGCGCCGCCACACGTCGACCGTTCCGCATAGGAACCTCCGCCCAATTTTGAGGCCCAAACCAGTAAACCCACCAGCCTAGGTTTTGAGGCCCAAACCTAGAAACCGTCCACCCCGAGTTTTGAGGCCCAAACTCGGGAACCCGCCACCCCGAGTTTTGAGGCCCAAACTCAGAAACCGTCGATGGTAGTTTTTCGAGGCTCAACTACCAAACCCGCGCCGTAGACGGGATGTGGTTCGCACACCCCGACCACCGGCACCGATGCCGATACATGTCCAGCCTCCACGCCGGGCACAACGCCTTCGCCTTCCTTCTTGACTTGGCCAACGACACTTGCACCGCACGCAAGCCCGTTTCCGACCTCCCGCCAAGTGCCACGACGCCATCGTCTTCCTCCCGACTCGGCCGATGCATCGCACATCCCCATGAGCTCTTGCTCGCTTATTCCAAGTGCCAGCTACCACAGCTAGTCCTCCGGCCTCCTGGTCCGTCGGTCCAAGCCTCACATTCGCCCTTCACCGCTCCAGGTACATCGGCATGGCACATCCGCCGCACGACATGCCCATCCTTCACCGCTCCCGGTCCGTCGGCACGACACGTCTCTACTTGACCTTCACCTCGTCATTGACCACTGTCTCCGAGCTCCACACCTGCACATCAACACAGCCAAGAGACATATGTTGCACACGCACACCAACCCGGTAACACACCACAACTCAACGCCACCGGTTAGTCATAAACATTAAGCGCATAGAGAGAGATATGGACTCAACCGGGAAAAGCCTCAAACCTTCCTCATAAATGTCAATCATTCATCATATATGTTCTCAATCTCCCCCTTGATGAATGCATTGACTAACAATAAAACCACAAAGGAAGGGTTTGAAGGCAAGCCTCATTCAAGTGCCCAAAAACCAAGTAAAAGCAAACACAAGGCCACTTGATGTGAGGAAGGATCATGAAAACTCCAAATAAAAGCTCTCGGTCCCGAAAGAAACGGGAAAAGCGGGCAAAGCCTCCACACAACCGAAGAGTCAAGAGAAAACACGAGTTTCATGAAATCCCAAAAGGTACTCAAAAACCATTCTCAAATAAATTGTCAAACAATCATGACAAAAGAAACCAAGGTTCTTATCCACTTGGATGGTTCTTATCCACTTGGGTTTCAAAACTTCTCCCCCTTGATGATTGATTTGACAAAAACTAGGCACAAGAGATGGTTTGAGATACCAAAACCAAAAAACTTGGTCCCCAAAGACATGGGCAATGGCTCAACGCAACCATGCAAAATTCGAGCCAATCTCCACAAAAGAGTGAAAACTCAGACAAAGAGCAAAAGACTTGGTTCGCAAAGACATGGGCAGCGGCTCGACGCAACCATGTCAAAAATGAGCTCGCCCTCAAGAAGAGGCAGAAAAAGGCTCAACACCACTAGCTCAAAAAGACTCCATACCAATCGAAAATACCAAGCAAACACTGTTAGTCCCTCAAGACAGAGGCAAAACGGCTCAACACGACTAGCAGGCTCGATACCAACTGAGAAAACACAAAGAGAATCTCAAAACCAATTGGAACACAAACGCTCGGAGCACGCGGAGAAGCTGCAAAACAAAACAACTCCCCCTGAAAGAAAGCCTATAGACAAAGACTATGCTTCAAAGCTCATGACACCAAATACACTCCATACCAACTCAACATTTGATACCAATGGAGGCACAAAAAAGATACCAATTAAAAGACCATAAAAGAGCAAAACTCCCCTAGCTCAAAGCTCTCCCCAAAATGCATGACTCTCCCCTTTGTGCCAACACATAAACTCCCCCTTGCAAACAGCTTCTGCCCCTTGACAAAAAGGAACATGCTGAGGGGTTCTAAAATTTCTCCACAAAGTTGACACACACAAATCAAGTCATGAACCAAATGCACATGAGGGTGACCACAAGGTGTATCGGAGCTGGGGGTATGAACACTAAGCTAAAAATGCATGATATGTGCAATGCAACAGCTTCAAGTGTATAGCAATCCGAATGAAAAGATGCTCAAAAGGGTGCTGCCCTGAAAGTGTAGCAACAAAGACAAATGCTAGCAAAGGCTCAAACTGATCAAGTGAGTACGAAATATGAACAATTTAGCATATGAGCAGTTTAAAGCCATGTGAAAGCAGTTCACCACTAAAATAGCACTTAGCATGAATAGACAAGAAATCAAACAAGTGCCAACTCAAGTATAAAAGGTGAACTACCCCTAGCAAAGTTCAATCATCATGCCATAGAATGAAGCATAAACTTGTGTTATTTTCAAGTTTTATCGGAGATTGCAGCGGTATTAACACAAGTTCATATTAAAGCATGTGATTGCGAGAGGTTGTTGACGGAAGTTATAGCATGTTTTACCTTATCGAAATACCGTCAACAGGCCTCGGTTTCAAGGAAGAATAGCATATCATGAGCATATTTATCACTAATAAGTTCCACTTGTACTCTTAGCTTGTGAACTTGTAGGAGATGGCAAAATGAACAAAATGAGGCCAGGTGGGCCCACCAAGGGGGTCGGCCGACCCCACCTTGGGGCCACCTCGGCCATGGCGACATGGCATGATCCAAGAGAAGCATGTTCAAGTCAATATCAACCATTGGATCCAACATGTGCTTTTGCTCAATGGTGCAAGATGAGAAGCACATGGATTCATGGGTCCACACCGAAAACCAAATGCAACCAACTTCACAAGACTTGCTCCATGACATGTGGGGTCACCAAGGGAGAGAAGAAGGTGGGCCAGCCCTGTCATAGGGGGGTCGGCCGACCCCCCTTGGTGGGACCCAGCAGCACTATTCATCATGGTGACATCAGCACCTTCTAGAAGATGTACCCCGGGCCCACATGTTAGGGACAGGGGTCGCCCGACCCCATGGTGACCCTCATCAAAGTCGGTGGCAAATGAGAACACATATGATGAATGATTGACTTTGATGAGGAAGGTTTGAGGCTTTTACCCGGTTTAGTCCATATCTCGCTATGCGCGTATTGTTTATGACTAACCGGTGGCGTGAGTTGTGTGGTGTTTCTATGTTGGTGTGCGTGTGCGACATGTGTCTCTTGGCTGTGTTGATGTGCAGGTGTGGAGCTCGGATACAGTGGTCAATGGCGAGGTGAAGGTCAAGTAGAGACGTGCCGTGCCGACGGACCGGGAGCGGTGAAGGATGGGCGTGCCGTGCGGCGGACGTGCCATGCCGATGTACCCAGAGCGGTGAAGGGCGAACGTGAGGCTTGGACTGATGGACCAGAGGCCAGAGGACCAGCTGTGGTAGCTGGCACGTGGCATCGGCGAGCAAGAGCACATGGGGATGTGCGATGCATCGGCCGAGTTGGGAGGAAGGCGCTGGAGTCGTGTCACTTGGCGGGAGGTCGGACACGGGCTTGCGTGCGGCGCAAGTGCCGTCGGCCAAGTCAAGAAGGAAGGCGAAGGCGTTGTGCCCGGCGTGGAGGCTGGACATGCATCGACATCGGTGCCGGTGGTCGGGGTGTGAGAACCACATCCCGTCTTTGATGCGGGTTCGGTAGCTGAGCCTCAAAAAGCTACCATCGACGGTTTCCGAGTTTGGGCCTCAAAACTCGGGTGGACGGTTTCCAGGTTTGGGCCTCAAAACCTGGGCGCGCGGGTTTCCGAGTTTGGGCCTCAAAACTCGGGATGGACAGTTTCCAGGTTTGGGCCTCAAAACCTGGGCTGGCGGGTTTACCGGTTTGGGCCTCAAAACCGGGGGTGGTCCGAAAGGACGGTCGACGCGTGGCGGCGTGGAGAGGCTGGCGCGGCGGCGAAGCTATCCACGAGGAAGGCGCGGTGGTCGACGTTGGTGGCACGTGGCGACATCAGGGAGGTCGCGTCGAGGCGAAGCTACCGGATGTGCGGGCGTGGCCGTCGGATCGAAACTGTCAAGTCTGGACGGTTTTACCCCTGGGGGGTATTTGGGTTGAGTGCTTAATGTAAGGGCGTTTTGGTCCTCGGACGTGCGGCTATATATATGAAGGGGGCTGCTAGGGCAGCCGCCATCCTTGGGAGTTCTAGGTGGTGTCTCTCTCATTTTGTTCCTGTGAGAGTAGGCTAGGGTTAGGTAGAGTTGGCTCTTGTTCTTGAGCTTTTTGCCATCCAAGCTTTGTGTTGCTAGGATTGGCTTGTAGCCCGACACAGAGTGCTTAATCAATTCATCTTGCTGAATCCAAGGATCAAATTCGTGGTTGAATTCGCGTTTTGAATTTGTTCTTCGCGTTCTTCTTTTCTCCACGATTTTCTCCTCCCCCAATCTTCCTCTACGCTGCGTCTTTTGCGATTCCGTTTGAATCAACTTGTTCTTTGAAGTGAGGAGTACATTTCCACCGAAGGAATTCATCTCTTCCCTCACGAACAAGTAGATCGGGCCGAAATCATTTTTGTTCTTCCCTCTTCCCCTTTTCTAGTGTTCTTCGGATTTCTCATGGTATAGTTGGGTTGAAGCGATGATATCCTAGGATTAGCTTCCCAACACATAGAAGAACACTTGGGAGAAGTTTGGTTGCAGCCCCATTCGATTTGGTGAAGATCCAATCGATTTTGTTTTTGTCCCATGACGTTTTTGGGCGTTCTGGGCGGTGGCGGACTGTCCGCCCCTCCAGCCGTGGACAGTCCGCGGGTCGGGGTTCCAGCCGGACCAGTGGCTGTTTGCCTCGACGTTTTTCCCCTCGGGTGACCGGCGGACAGTCCGCCAGTGTTGGGCGCGGACAGTCCGGGCCCGAGCAGGGACTTTGCAGCAGCTTTGCTGTTTTGGCTTCGTAGCCGGCGGACAGTCCGCCAGGACCCGCGGACAGTCCGGGGTCCTCATCGGACGCTGCATAGGGCAGGCACCGGACTCTCGGAGTTCACTGTTCACGTGAACCGCGGACAGTCCAGCGTGCAAACCGCGGACTGTCCGGGATCTGTCCAGAGCTGTTGCAGAACAGTTCGGTTTTGGGTTTTTCGCCGGCGGACAGTCCGGCCCCCTAGCGGCGGACAGTCCGGCTCACACCGGACAGTCCGGGACCAAGAGTCCGGACAGTCCGGGAATTGCCTGTAGGTCGTAGTTGAGTGTGTTTGCTCTCCCGGCTTTTCCGCTTTGTCTCCGGACTCCTCGTTCGCTCCTAGAGTTCACCTAGGAACCTCTCTACGTATCTTTGCTACTTGTTAGCATCGGTGTTTGGAGGAATCCCGACGTAGCTCTCTATCTACGTTTGGAGTGGGTCTTTTAGGCACGAACTTGTCTCGGGGTTTTGAGAGGTTTGGTTTGCTCTCTTGTGTGGTGCCTCGCTGTGATCCTAGGGATCATCCACCCTCCTTCCGAGGGTCGTGGGCATCACGTTTGAGTCCGAAGCTTTTGGGGTTGATTTTGTTGGGACATAGGCCATAATTTCGGAAGAAATTTTTAGGCTCACATTCACCCCCCCTCTGGTCGCCTTGCTATAGCATTTTTGGTCCTTCAATTGGTATCGGAGCCAGTTAAGGATCTCTCTACCTTAACCGGTTCCGGATCCGCGAAGGCGACCTTTTTAGAGTGGTTTGGCTTCCGACGTGGTTTGTCGAGGTGTTGAGCTTTTGCTTTGCTAACACTAACGGTGCTTTTAGAAAGTGCACCAAGTTCTTCTTCAAGCATGTCTTTGTCTTTCAGCTTGAATGTTCCCAAGGACGACATCTTGGGAAGAAGAAGAAGGAGTGCAGTTGATGAGAGGGATCGCGAGGTGAACGATCTGCTGAACCTTCTACGACATGACGAGCTTTCACCGGAGGATCTCCTACATCAACTTGGCAAGGCCAAGAGAGGTACACTTGCTTGTGGTCTTGTGGCTTTGCACAACTGATATGAGGCTTGCTCTAGGGATGATGAGCTTTGTGATACCTTGCGTAGAAAGGTAGAAAAATTAAAATGCTCCATCGCTAAGTTGAAGTCTAGTGCCTCTTTGCCTTGCACCTCCTGTGTTGACTTGGTTAGGAAGAATGATGAGCTAGGCTTTTCTCTTGCTAGCTTAAAATTTGAGATTGATTTGTTGAAATCCAATGCTTCCGAACCATGTCTAGTTTCCATTGACTTGCGCAAGGACCTTGATTGTGCTAAAACTGAAATAACCTTGCTAAAGTCAAATGCTTTGTCACCATGTGATTCTTGTGAATCTTTTGTTGCTAGACTTAGAGAATTAAGTTTGATTCACAGGACATGTGTAGATGAACTCGAGCATGCTAGGGCTAAAATTGATGAGATAAATTCTAGGCCTTGTAGCTCATGCTCTTTGAATAAAAATGCTTGCCCTACTTCTTGTGCTACTCATGATTCTTTGCTTGATGTGAATGGTGATGTTTCTTCCACCGATTTCATTTGCACATCATGCATTGATTTAGAAAAAGAAGTTTTGGTTTTGAAGCAAATGCGCGATGATATGAGCGCCAAGTTGGTTGAGCACAATGATATGAGTGCCAACCTTGAAAAAGAAAATGAACTCTTGCGTACCACATATGCCGAGTGCATTAGAGAGGAGATGGAAAACTTGAGAAACACTCCTTGTGGTACTTGTGACCGCCTCATGTTTGAAAATGAGGTTTTGGCCAAAAGATGCAAGAGTCTTCGTGCTAAGTCTTTTGAGTCACGCATTTCTTCCAACTCCGATGTTGATGTTTCCAAGTCTGCATCTTTTCAACCGGAGTTGAGTTCTTATGTTGCGCGTGAGTCTTTTGACGCTAGCACTTCTGCCAAGGTTTCGGATAGCTCTTTCATAGCTACTCCTAACCTTGATGTTTCTTCGAGTGATGTCCAAGGGACTTCTCTTGACAAGGGTGCTTCTCATATTTTTGGGACTTGTCCTCCCAATCCGGTTTTTCATTGCACCTTTTGCAAGAAGGAGGGACATTCGCTCGATTTTTGTTTTCGCCGTGTCAAGCACGAGCGGCGAATTCGAGCTAAGGCTTTTAGGAAGCCGCGTAGCCTTTCCCATGGCACGTGTGCTCCTAGCGTTGGCACCAAGTTGGTGGTTGATGTTTCTTGTTCTAAGTCCCAAGGGATTTCTCACTTGTCGGAGAATGGTGTGCCATCCGATAGGCCTTTGTACCATTGCTCTTTTTGTGAGAAAAATGGGCATCAAGAAAGCTTCTGCTATCGGCGTGCCAAACGGTTGCGCCAAGCTCGCTCTTCTAGGAAGACGGTGGATCATAGCCCTTCCCATGGCATGAACGCTTGTGCTCCTAGTAAGAAGCCCGTTTTTGTTGATGGGTTTTATGACTCCTTTTCTAGTGGGATAGGTCATGGTCGTGGACATGCTTCTAGTGCTTCTTCTCTTGGTCCACGTCATGCTTTTCATGATGCTTCTATTGGTTCTTCTACAAAGACCTTGGAAGATGTTTGCCTCTTTTCCCGTGGTACGACTCGTTCTTCTCCTCGAGTTGTCCTTTTGAGGAATGCTTCCAAGGGTGTTTCACAATTGCATTTGAACCAACATTTGCATCATGCTAACCCACATGATAAGTTGAGATTTGTGACCAAGTCCTGGATTCCCAAGTACATGCTTGCTAACCCTTCGGGATCCAAGACTCGGGTTATTTTGTCCTCTTGTGTGTAGATATGAGGACGCGGGGTGGAGAACATGCACCTGATGGAGCTTGATCTTTTAGATGTGATCAAGAGTTGATGGTTCTCTATACCCCGCTTAGACTTGCCTCCAAAGAGGCTTTTGCAGTTCGGTGAGCTTTCTTTTACACTCATACCTTGTACATCCATGACCTATGTCTTGTGGTATGAGATGGTTCTTCATGTGCTCACTTGTATAGCTTTTACATGTACATTTTCTTTTGTATCATGTTTTGCTTTAGTCTAGCATGTGCTATCTTGTATATCATGTCATGCTAGCTTTGTGTATAGCTTTTGTGGAATATCCACTTTTCATGCTAGTTGGTGATCCTCATGAACATTGTGCCATGTTTTATCATACTTCTCCATGAGCTTTATTTGTAGTGGTATGATGTTCATTAGGTGTCACTTGTCAGGTGCTAGTTATGGTTAGCTACATGTACCCTGTTGACATGTTTAGTTTGAGCACTAGTCTTTCCTCGATTTTATCATGTTACATGCTTTTGGATCTGTCGCTATCATTATCTTGCATTGTGGCATGTGTTGAGGTTTAGGCTGTGTTTGAGTTGATCATGTCCTTAGGTCCCGCCTCCTCGAGGCCGGGTCCGCTTACATCAGGCAGCTTTCATAGGACCTAGACTATCCCCACAGACCAACACCAGTCTTTTCTGCACACTTTGTCCTCACTCGTGCGCACCCGGGAAAGACTTCCCGGTCGGTCACCCATCGCTCCAAGCCAAGCACGCTTAACTTTGGAGTTTTTAGGAGATGGGCTTCCGGAAAAGAAGTTGCAACTTGTTTTTATGAGTATCCTATTATTCCTATTAAGCCTTGGGCCGGGATGTTACATCCTCACCCCCTTAAGAGATCGACGTCCTCGTCGATCAATCCCAAGCCAGGAACGTCCTCTCTTGGCCACGTCCGTATGCCCAATGCCAGCGCATATGCCATGCTGTGTGACCACTCCGGATCCACACCAGCCATGCGCACTATGCCTGCGCAACTGCGACACACGCGCCCGTGAAACCGCGAGAGTCGGCTCCGATACCACTCTGTGACGTAACGGCCCTAATCCCATGGCCCCCCGATCACTATCAACCACTGACAGTCGATCCGTACAGCCAAGAGATTAAGACCGGGTCCGCTTACATCAGGCAGCTTTCATAGGACCTAGACTATCCCCACAGACCAACACCAGTCTTTTCTGCACACTTTGTCCTCACTCGTGCGCACCCGGGAAAGACTTCCCGGTCGGTCACCCATCGCTCCAAGCCAAGCACGCTTAACTTTGGAGTTTTTAGGAGATGGGCTTCCGGAAAAGAAGTTGCAACTTGTTTTTATGAGTATCCTATTATTCCTATTAAGCCTTGGGCCGGGTACATCAGGCAGCTTTCATAGGACCTAGACTATCCCCACAGACCAACACCAGTCTTTTCTGCACACTTTGTCCTCACTCGTGCGCACCCGGGAAAGACTTCCCGGTCGGTCACCCATCGCTCCAAGCCAAGCACGCTTAACTTTGGAGTTTTTAGGAGATGGGCTTCCGGAAAAGAAGTTGCAACTTGTTTTTATGAGTATCCTATTATTCCTATTAAGCCTTGGGCCGGGATGTTACAATTTTGCTCCATAGTGCTTTATCCTGTTGCATGGTAGTCTAGGCTAGTTTGAGTTCAGATCTCCTTGCGGTATCATTCATAGGTAGGCCTCTTTTTGTTGAGAGATCACCTTATGCTTTTATGTGACTAACCGTTTTCGTCGAGACCTTGAGGTCACACTGGACGAGACAATGCCTTGTGTTTTCTTCTGCCTTTCAGTGTGCAGGAGAACAGGAGTTTGGAGAGAGCATTTCGGCTCACGGACCTGATCCCACTTCTTCCACGACTTGGAGTTCCGTTCGAGCAGCTCTCCAGCAAGCACTAGCAGCACCTGTGGGAGCGACAGCATCAGGCGAGGGGGAGACGACTTCGGTGAGGCAGGCGCCCCGGAGTTCCGCAGATTCAGGCGTCCCCTCGGGCATCACACCAGCAGGCGGTCATGCGCTTCATGAGGTACCTCCGACGCACTTCTGAGTTCGGTTTTTGGTACTCTTCTTCTCCTACCCCTTTCTGCTATGTGGTCTTTTCGATGTGAATTTTGCTGGCTGTCGCTTGAGCATTTCTTGGCTCTTTATTTGTGTCTTTGGTGCGTGCTTCCCTTTTAGTTGGGGAGGCATTTTGCTTGTTGTATCTTAGTTGGTCTTCTCCGATACCCTTTTATTTTGGGTTTTCCTTATAGGCTAGCTTTGCATGCATTTCATCATGTACATCTTGCATTTTAGAGCTTCATGTCTAGAGCAATGAGAATGAGATTATGCTCTTGTTGGTATGCCTTGTCTATTCATGATGATGCTTGTAGCTTAGGCTCTTTTTGATCACTTGATACATGTTATGAGCTAAGCTATTTTTGCAAATGGTGAACTTGACTAATCAACTATGAAACCTTTAATTTGTTCACCATTGAGATTGGCAACTAGCATGGGTAGGATGTGTTGAGACCACTTGTGCTATCTTCTGTATGCTAGGTTGCTATGTCTCTTGCACTGAGTCATTCACTTGCTTGGATTGTTCATATTTACCTTGTGCTTAAAATTTGATCCAAGTCTAAGAGAATTGAAAAGATCGAGATGGGATTGTATGTGTCAGCACATCATGGTATCGAGACTGTTTCTCATTGCACATTTGAGTTAAACTTGAGCCGTGTAGTGTAAGACCGAAACCGGTGCTTTAAGCTTCCGATTGCTTTTCTTGCATAGGCTTAGCCCGTTGAAAAGTTAGGCAATGACCATGCTTTTAACCTCTCGCAATCACATGCTTTTAAATTGAACTTGTGTTAATACCGCTGCAAATTCCGATAAAATATTGATAATGACACAAGTTTATGCTTCATTCTATTGCATGATGATTGGACTTTGCTAGGGGTAGTTCACCTTTTATACTCGAGTTAGCACTTGCTTGATTTCTTGTCTATTCTTGCTAAGTGCTATTTTAGTGGTGAACACCTTTTCGTATGGCTTAGAACTGCTCATATGCTTAATTGTTCATATTTCGTATTCACTTGATCAGTTTAAGCCTTTGCTAGCATCTGTTTTGATTGCTACACCTTTCAGGGCAGCACCCTTTTGAGCATCTTTTCATTCTGATTGCTATACACTTGAAGCTGTTGCATGTGCATATCATGCATGTTTAGCTTAGTGTTCATACCCCCAGCTCCGATACACTTTGTGGTCACTTTTCAGTGTTTTTCATTGCCCCCATATGCTTTTGGTTGATGACTTGTCTTGTGTTTGTGTCAATTTTGTGAAAAATGTCAAAACCCCTCAGCATGTTCTCTTTTGTCAAGGGGGAGAAGCTGTTTGCAAGGGGGAGTTTGTGTGTTGGCACAACGGGGAGAGTCATGCATTTTGGGGGGAGCTTTGAGCAAGGGGGAGTTTAGCTCTTTTATGTTCTTCTTCACTCGTTTTAGCTCTTTTATGTGTCTCAATTGGTATCCATCTTGGTATGGAATGCAATTGGTGTCATGAGCTTTGTGCATAGCTTTTGTGTATAGGCTTTCTTTCAGGGGGAGTCGCTTTTGTCTTGCTGCTTCTCCGCGTGCTCCGAGTGTTTGTGCTCCATTTAGTGTTGAGCCTCTCTTGTGGTTTCTCTCAGTCGGTATCGAGCCTGCTAGTCGTGTTGAGCCGTTTTTGCCTCTGTCTAGAGGGACTAGCAGTTTTTTGCTTGGTATTTTCGATTGGTATGGACCCTTCAGCTAGTTGTGTCGAGCCTATGTGCCTCTGTCTTGAGGAACTAGCTGTTTTCACCAATTCTTGGCTGTTTGTGATCAGTTTTGCATTCTTATGCGTTGATTCAACCTCAATTGGTATTGAGCCTTGAGCTAGTGGTGTTGAGCCATTTTCTGCCTTTTCTTGAGGGCTAGCTCATTTTTGACTTGGTTGCGTCGAGCCGTTGCCCATGTCTTTGGGAACCAAGTCTTTTGCTCTATGTGATCGAGTTTTGCTCATTGTTGAGTTAGTGTTGCTCCGATCATTGCTTGGTTGCGTTGAGCCATGGCCCCATATCTGTGGGGACAAGTTCGGTCTATGGTATTCTCAAACCATCTCTGTGCCTAGTTTTTGTTAATTCAATCATCAGGGGGGGGGAGAAAGAGAAAGAGAGAGAAAAAGGGGGAGAAATTGACCAAAACCAAGTGGATAAGTACCTTGGTCTCTCTTTTGTGATGATTGTTTGGGACAATTTTATTTGAGATTGGTTTCGAGTGCCTTTTGGGATTCATGAAACTCTTGTTTATCTTGACTCTTCGGTTGTGTGGAGGCTTTGCCCGCTTTTCCCGTTTCTTTCGGGACCGAGAGCTTTTATTTGGAGTTTTCATGATCTTCCTCATATCAAGTAGCCTTGTGTTCGCTTTGTTGGCTTTTGGGCACTTGAATGAGTCTTGCCTACAAACCCTTCCTTTTTGGTTTATTTTTAGTCAATGCATTCATCAAGGGGGAGATTGAGAACACATATGATGAATGATTGACTTTGATGAGGAAGGTTTGAGGCTTTTACCCGGTTTTAGTCCATATCTCGCTATGCGCGTATTGTTTATGACTAACCGGTGGCGTGAGTTTGTGTGGTGTTTCTGTTTTGGTGTGCGGTGTGGCGACATGTGTCTCTTGGCTGTGTTGATGTGCAGGTGTGGAGCTCAGATACAGTGGTCAATGGCGAGGTGAAGGTCAAGTAGAGACGTGCCGTGCCGACGGACCGGGAGCGGTGAAGGATGGGCGTGCCGTGCGGCGGACGTGCCATGCCGATGTACCCAGAGCGGTGAAGGGCGGACGTGAGGCTTGGACTGATGGACCAGAGGCCAGAGGACCAGCTGTGGTAGCTGGCACGTGGCAACGGCGAGCAAGAGCACATGGGGATGTGCGATGCATCAGCCGAGTTGGGAGGAAGGCGCTGGAGTCGTGTCACTTGGCGGGAGGTCGGACACGGGCTTGCGTGCGGCGCAAGTGCCGTCGGCCAAGTCAAGAAGGAAGGCGAAGGCGTTGTGCCCGGCGTGGAGGCTGGACATGCATCGGTATCGGTGCCGGTGGTCGGGGTGTGAGAACCACATCCCGTCTTCGATGCGGGTTCGGTAGCTGAGCCTCAAAAAGCTACCATCGACGGTTTCCGAGTTTGGGCCTCAAAACTCGGGTGGACGGTTTCCAGGTTTGGGCCTCAAAACCCGGGCGCGCGGGTTTCCGAGTTTGGGCTCAAAACTCGGGATGGACGGTTTCCAGGTTTGGGCCTCCAAAACCTGGGCTGGCGGGTTTACGGTTTGGGCCTCAAAACCGGGGGTGGTCCGAAAGGACGGTCGACGCATGGCGGCGTGGAGAGGCTGGCGCGGCGGCAAAGCTATCACGAGGAAGGCGCGGTGGTCGACGGTGGCGGCACGTGGCGGCATCAGGGAGGTCGCGTCGAGGCGAAGCTACCGGAGTGCGGGCGTGGCCGTCGGATCGAAACTGTCAAGTCTGGACGGTTTTACCCCTGGGGGGTATTTGGGTTGAGTGCTTAATGTAAGGGCGTTTTGGTCTTCGGACGTGCGCCTATATATATGAAGGGGGCTGCTAGGGCAGCCTCCATCCTTGGGAGTTCTAGGTGGTGTCTCTCTCATTTTGTTCCTGTGAGAGGAGGCTAGGGTTAGGTAGAGTTGTCTCTTGTTCTGAGCTTTTGCCATCCAAGCTTTGTGTTGCTAGGATTGGCTTGTAGCCCGACACCGAGTGCTTAATCAATTCATCTTGCTGAATCCAAGGATCAAATTCGTGGTTGAATTCGCGTTTTGAATTTGTTCTTCGCGTTCTTCTTTTTCTCCACGATTTTCTCCTCCCCCAATCTCCCTCTACGCTGCGTCTTTTGCGATTCCGTTTGAATCAACTTGTTCTTTGAAGTGAGGAGTACATTTCCACCGAAGGAATTCATCTCTACCCTCACGAACAAGTAGATGGGCCGAAATCATTTTTGTTCTTCCCTCTTCCCCTTTTCTAGTGTTCTTCGGATTTCTCATGGTATAGTTGGGTTGAAGCGTGATATCCTAGGATTAGCTTCCCCAACACATAGAAGAACACTTGGGAGAAGTTTGGTTGCAACCCCATTCGATTTGGTGAAGATCCAATCGATTTTTGTTTTTGTCCCGTGCGTTTTGGGGCGTTCTGGGCGGTGGCGGATTGTCCGCCCCTCCAGCCGCGGACAGTCCGGGGTCGGGTGGGGTTCCAGCCGGACAGTGGCTGTTTGCCTCGACGTTTTTCCCCTCGGGTGACCGGCGGATAGTCCGCCAGTGTTGGCGCGGACAGTCCGGGCCCGAGCAGGGACTTTGCAGCAGCTTTGCTGTTTGTGGCTTCGTAGCCGGCGGACAGTCCGCCAGGACCGCGGACAGTCCGGGTCCTCATCGGACGCTGCACAGGGCAGGCACCGAACGCTCGGAGGGTTCACTGTTCACGTGAACCGCGGACAGTCCAGCGTGCAAACGCGGACTGTCCGGGATCTGTCCAGAGCTGTAGCAGAACAGTTCGGTTTTGGGTTTTCGCCGGCCGACAGTCCGGCCCCTAGCGGCGGACAGTCCGGCTCACACCGGACAGTCCGGGACCAAGAGTCCGGACAATCCGGGAATGCCTGTAGGTCGCAGTTGAGTGTGTTTGCTCTCCCGGCTTTTCCGCTTTGTCTCCGGACTCCTCGTTCGCTCCTAGAGTTCACCTAGGAAACTCTACGTATCTTTGCTACTTGTTAGCATCGGTATTTGGAGGAATCCCGACGTAGCTCTCTATCTACGTTTGGAGTGGGTCTTTTAGGCACGAACTTGTGTCGGGTTATGAGAGGTTGGTTTGCTCTCTTGTGTGGTGCCTCGCTGTGATCCTAGGGATCATCCACCCTCCTTTCGAGGGTCGTGGGCATCACGTTTGGTCCAAGAGGTTGCTTTTTGGGGTTGATTTTGTTGGGACATAGGCCATAATTTCGGAAGAAATTTTTAGGCTCCCACTCACCCCCCCTCTGGTCGCCTTGCTATAGCATTTTCGGTCCTTCAGCAAAGTACATGTTTCACACGTGAACAATATCCAAGCCATTCATCAAGGTTGGTTGCTATGGCGGTGGATCCAAGGGTGAAGAGAGGATGAGCACACGGATCGCTGACGTGGTGCCGGAGTAGCCCCTACTCCACCTCCACTATAAATAGAGGCCTTCACCCTCTCATTCAAGATATCTCACATAGTTTACACATCTCCACTCTCAAGTGAGATCAAGCAAGAGTAGTAGTCGTTAGTCTAGAGTGGGAGTTAGAGTTGAGTCGGGCGAAGCTCGGGTCTCCGGAGTCGTCTTCTGGGAGTCGGGTATAGCCCTTGTATCTTTCTTCTTTTGAAAGACTTTATTTATTTAATATATTATTCTTTCTTTACTTTACTTTGCATTTACTTAAGTATTTACTTTCCAAGTATTTATTTAAGTATTTACTTAGTGCAAGTCTATATTTATATAGTCTTGTTGTGTGCTTATCTTAGTTCTATAGTTGTGTTAGGTAGATTGATTTCCTTGAAATAGCTTTGTGTGTGTGTCATCGTCCTATCTTAGGATAGGGGCTTTAGCTATTTTGATCATAGCTAAAGGTGTAGATAAGTGTGAGCGTGGTGCTCATACTTCATCTTATCTTTGACTACCGCTGGCTTGCACGGACAGTAGGGGCGCATGGGCAAAAGGTGACAGATTTTGCCTGGCTACCTAGATCCCCTCACGTGAACTCAGGCTAGTTTTTAAAAGGTAAGGCGTCCATAAGCCAAATATCCGCTTGAGTACTGGGTTAGGTGAACAACATTCTATCGCTTTACTCTCTCGTTTATCCCTCTCACACAAGTAGCAAGGCGTCAATCTAGTTAAGTCATCTATTTAATTAGGATTAGTTCATAGGAGTAAAGGTAGAAACATAGGAGTACTTTATACTCACTCGTTGTCCTCCCACCTAGCTAACTCTACTAAAGTTATCTTTCATATCATTACTCTTTGCTTAACTTATTTATCTTATCTATCTATCCTCCCTTATATCCATTTATCCCCTTTTGCTTCTCTAATTGATAATAGATTATAGTAAGACCAAAGGATCTATCTTTCCTCTCTCTACATCTTTCCTAGCTTGCTTTCCTTTGGGATAAAATAAATAACGATACCTTGGAATACTCCCGGGTGAAGTGCTACATCGGTATATTCTGTGCGCTTGCGGAATTATCCAATAGTCAATAGTTTTACCACCAAGCATTTCTAGCGCCGTTGCCGGGGATAGATTAAAACTCTATTCCTAGTAGCGACGCTAAGAAGTGTCAACAAGCATTTCTGGTGCCGTTGCCGGGGATAGATTAAAACTCTATTCCTAGTAGCGACGCTAAGAAGTGTCAACAAGCATTTCTGGCGCCGTTGCCGGGGAAAGCAACAGCCTAGGAGTTTAGAGAGAGTGAATCCGGAGTCTACTATATATTAGTTATCAATTAGTATAGGGGCTAACCCCTCACCTGTCTAGTTTCTTTTCGTTATCGTGAAACTAGTAGGTGTATGAGCGGTTTCCAACTGCCGTCAAACTTCGTTGAAAATCCTGAGCAGTTGTTGAGGAGGACTAGACTTCGTCAAGTTCCACCTCAGAGGTTCATCTCGAACCAGAATCCGTTCAAGGAGGAAGTTTCTGCACCAGCTAGAAGAGAAGCCATGGCCCAAAAGACCATCTCCGAGTACTCTGCGCCGTCGGCCGACAATGTCGCCACGGGTCCGCAGCTTAACTTGGGGGATGCGACTTTCGAGCTCAAACTGGCTCTCATCAACATGGTGCAAGCCAATCCATTCTGTGGGAAGCCGCATGAGGACGCCAACGCCCATCTCCAACACTTCTTGGAGGTATGTGGTACCTTCACTATGAAGAATGTGTCTGCAGACGCCATCCGTCTTCGTCTTTTCCCGTTCTCGTTATTGGGAAAGGCGAAGCAATGGTTCTACGCCAACAAGAGTGAAGCCACCACTTGGGAGAAGTGCGCCAACGCGTTTCTCAAGAAGTTCTTCCCGATGGGCAAGACCAGCGCCCTTCGTGGAAAGATTTCCAGCTTCCAGCAACAAGCTGATGAGACGATTCCCGAAGCATGGGAACGTCTACAAGAGTACATTCGCGCCTGTCCTCATCATGGGATAGAGGAGTGGCTCATCATCCAAGGTTTCTACCATGGCCTGACCGGTATGGCCCGTAGTCACCTAGATGCAGCCGCTGGAGGGGCATTCTTACAACACAATGTGAGAGATGCCAAGGACCTCATAGAGAAGATGGTTACCAACCAAGGTTGGAATGAGGAACGTCTTCAGCCGAAGAAGAGAGGTGTTCATGCTCTCAATGAGGTGGACATGCTCTGCGCGAAGATGGACCTCCTGATGAAGAAAGTAGAAGAAAGTTCCAAGAGGGAACAAGAGGTCGTTCAACCTTATGCAACCGCACGAGCCGTCGAAGCCGACCATGGTGCGAGGTATGCGGAGGCAATGACCATTGGGAAATAATTGTCCCGAGACGAAGGAGGAAGTGAGCTTCATCAACAACACCACAACAATGGTACCGGCCCCAACAACAACAACAAGGATGGAATTCGCGCCCCTTCTACCAAAATCAAGGTAACGGTTATAGCAATAATTTCAATAATTCTTATAATAACCAACCTTCTTTAAGAGATCTTGTCTTAGGCCAATCTAAAATAAATGATAGTATTAATAAAAAGATGATGGCTAATGATAAGATTCTTGAAAATATAAATGAGAAAATGGATAGCTTTAATTCTGCTATGAAAAATCAATTGAGCTTTAATAAAATGCTAGAAACACAATTAGCTCAACTAGCAGCAGCTGTCCCATCCTACGAGCAAGGTAAGATCCCGGGGAAACCCGAGATCCAATAGAGGGTGTAAAATTGGTTACTACGAGGTACGGTAAGCCTCCGCTCCGGTCAAACTGGGGTTATCTACTTGATCCACCCTTCATCACAAAGAAGGAAGATCCAGGCCTGCCGACCATCACCTGCCAGATTGGACCACAAGTCTTCCACGACGCCTTCTGCGACCTTGGATCGGGTGTCAACATCATGTCCAAGGTAACGTATGATAACTTACTAGGGGGACCTTTGCTCCCTACATTTGTTCGTTTGCAGCTGGCCGATCAGACGCTACGGTTCCCCGAGGGACTAGCAACGGACATCCTCATCAAAGTCCAAAACAGCTACGTCCCCGTCGATTTCCTTATATTGGACATGGGATCCAATGTAGACGTCGCGATCATCCTGGGAAGGCCGTTCCTTAATACGGTTAACGCCGTCATCTACGTGGGATCCGGCCAACTTCACCTCCAATTCCCGGAATATAAGGTAAAGTGTCCATTCAACGGTTATAAAGCTAACATGCAGGTGAAGGACAAAGAACCTCGAGACAACAACCATCGTCGTCGTCGCCCACGCCGTAGGAACAAGAAAAAGAGCGAGTCGGCCAACAAAGCCGAAGTAAAAGAAGAACTCGCCGACGAGGTGCAACCACGGTCTCCATCTCCGGGACCGACCGAAGCACCCAATGAATGACAAGATGGAGAGGTCCTGCTCTACGGACCTGAAACATGGAGCCCTTGCTGATAAGGTAAATCAGTAGTTATCTCATATTTAACTTTTATGCATTTCAATTCTTGCATTTTCCTTCAATTGCATACTTAGTTTAATTCTGCATTTTTCATTTCGACAAAATAAATTTCCATGCTAGTAACACCTTGACAATAACTTGCAACAAACTGAGCCGTGGGACCACCCCAAGGTGGGGTCGGCCGACCCCACCAGTGGGCCCACTGGCACATGCTCTATCTTGGCTTAGTACCCTGAGTATGACACAACACTTTGGTGCTCGAGGAGCATCCAAGGTGGGATCGGCCGATCCCACCATGGTGCCCTCCTGCACCCTGCTGCACTCTACTCAGCATGCTCATGAACATCATGCATATCACCAAAGCCAACATCTGAAAAGAAATGGTCCTTTGCTTTACTCTTTAAGCATGAGATGTTCCTCTTTATGTTGGATGCTCATGGGACCACAACAACCAGCCAAAGGCATGTCTTAGTGCTCTCATGGTCCATGGGAATCACTTTAGACATGTCTCCACTTTGGCCATTCATCTTTTCTCTTTCACCAAACACTAGGCAAGGGAATCTCTGAAATTTGTGTCAACTTTGGACCAAACATAGTTGCATCTTTACTAGACACATGATGACACAAAGTTTAAAGATTGAGGGGACATGTAGGGGGTCGGCCGACCCATGTGTTGGCCCATCCTGAAAGATGTTTTCTCACTTTAGACATGTCCCTGGACAAAGCAAAAGCAATGTTCAAAGTTGAAGAGGGGGGTCGGCCGACCCATGCTTGGGTGGTCACCACTTGCCCTTCTCCCCTATATATACCCTTGCATTGTGAGCTCAACTCCACACCAAAACCACCAGAACCATCTCGAGCTCACAAGTTCTTCCTTTCCTTCCTTAGTTGCAAGTTCATTCTCAAGCTTAGCTTAGTAGTAGCCATCCAAAAACCAAAAACCCAAAAATAGTCCCTATTTCATAGTAGTAGTAGAAGCTTGGTAACTTATCTTGTAGAAGATGAAGAAGTTGCTTGCCTCCCGTTTCAAAAAGTCCAACAAGGGTGAGAGTTCTTCCCAAGAACCTCACCATGCTAGTGCTCATGAGAGGAGAGAGGTGGAAAGAAGTGAGCTAGTACCCTTCATTCCCCTGGCTAGAGTAATGGAGACCGAGAGTGGCCTCAGGCTAAATGCCGAAGAGATGGGGAAATTCTTCATTCTTAGTGAGTGTAGTTTCTCACACACAAGTGTCATTGATCCGGCCCTCTTGCAAGAAACAGGTATGGATTCAGAATTTTATGCTATTTTCAATACCATTGGTTGGGGAGGATTCTTTGAAATTCTTGAATTTGGCATAAAGAACCTAACCATTGAGTTTTTATGCACGTTAAAAGTGAATAACGGTGGGGTAGCGTTTCGAATGTTTGGGATGGAATATGACTTGACTTGGAGCACATTAAACACTGCTTTAGGATTTGATCACTCTTGCCATCTTGATGTAGACCATGCTTTTCATTATGACAAGAATGTTTTCTGGTATGCCATTACTGGCTCTAGTGATTGTTCCAATCCCTCACCGCACAAAATTCATAACCCAACCTTACGTTTCATGCACTACTGGCTGTTCACCACTCTTTTCCCTGGCATGAGAGGAGCTTTGGTAAGTGATGATGAGCTAAAATACTCTATGCCATGGTTAGCAAGGTTAAAGTTTCACCTGTTAAAATGCTAGTGAACTATTGGCTTAGCTACATAGAGCCTAGGAAACCCATATACTTCACATCATTCATCACACGCATAGCCGAAGCTTTGGGTGCACTAGAATCCCAAACTTTTGAGTACATTAAAACCGTGAGAGATGTTTTGGAAGAAAATGTATTTATTCATTGTGATGTACTCAAAAAGGGTCCCAAGGGTGAACTAATAATGATTTATCAGGCCATACAGTCGAAATCACTCTCCCTTGTGAGGGACTTCGATTGTATGCGCTTCGTACGCTAACCTTTGATTTGGACCCCGAGGAAAGAGCCCCAAAAGTTGCAGGTACTAGCAGGAGGACAAGGAGAGCGTCCCTGCTACTCGAATGGGACAAGGCGGACCTTCACATCAGGCTGAAGAAGTTGAGGAGGGAGATGAGGCAGCCTCTATGGACATTTCAGGGTCCTTGGGGAGGCCTCCTCGCTCACAGGACACTCCTCGCTCTCAAGACACTCCTCGCCCACGGGGTAGAGGAAGGCAACATCAAAGGACGCCGATGGACGAGCTCATCGACAACATGGGTGCAATGAACATCGAACAAGAGGCAACATTGCTTCTTGCACAACAAAACGCCCAACTCCTGCAGGCCATTCAAGAAGAAGAAGCACGACGTTGGGCGGGTGGTACCAGCATTATCCACCACCACAGTAGGCAAGAACCAAGCTTGGGGGAGATCCTCTCCCCACCAAGGTAAGTCCTGTATCTTAAGTTATTTACGTTTCAATTAGTTTCTCATTGCATTAAAAAAAATGATGAAAATACCAAAAATATTTGCTTAGTATTCCCCTTAGCACATATGTCTCATATATGTCTATCTTCCCCATGGAAATGATGACTAGTTGCCTTGCTAATGTTTCTCTAGTGCCTAGTTTACAACTTAGTATTTCTCTAAGTATGGATTACTTAGCTCATTTAAACCATCATGAACCTGAAAACTTTGTGGGTTGCAAGTGCTAAAACTAAGTCTAAGTTGTTGAGAGACATGATATAGTGAGACAAGAGCTGCTATAATATTGTTCTAAGCATGATAGATTACCGGAGAATTTATTCTTAAAATGATCAAAATCTTAATTGTTCCTCAATGGTGATAAATTCCTACCACAGCCATATATGCTTTACATGTTTACAAACCTTCTACATAGGCTATTTGCTTTGTATTGAGTGTTGTCAAGTCTTGTTGACCCTTGTTAAGAGACTTTTCATGCTCCTAAGATCAAGATCACGTACACACCTCATATACATGCTGCTTCTACACTGGAAGTACGCAAAAACATGCCTTTCATTTCCACCAAATAGTTTGCTTCATACTCCAAGTGTTAGGAAATCTCTCTCAATTATTTAGTAGATGAGACTCAAAAGGCTAGGCAAAATAAATATGAAAAAAAGAAAGAAAAAAAAAGAGAGATGGACAAGTGAAAGTCCATGAAAAAAAAGAAAAGAAAAAAATGCTAGCCATGTCTCATTAGAAAAGAGAGAAAAAGAAAAAAAATAGAGAGATAGATCTTATCAAATAAAGAAGCAATCTAGTCCACCATACACCACACACTTGCACATCTTGATCTGGGAGTATGACACTTCTCTTCAAGGATCCGAGCTTTGACTTCGCAACAAAATGCAAGTAAGTATGCCATCTTCTTTCATCTCTACCTTGAGCTACACATAAGCCTGTTAGAAGTAGGATGAAATAAAGAAGGCAACACTTATCATATGCCTTGGTGAGGAATCATACACCATTTGAGCGACATGAGAGAACCATATGAGGAACATTAAGTCTTTCTTTTGAAAAATATTGCAAAACCTCCGGTATGAAACTTGCAAAAAACAAGAAAGTTAGTGCTCAAGTCAAACTGTTCTATCTTTCAACCACCTAAGACAAAGGAAAAGCCATAAGCCCCATAGAGTACTAAGGTAATATGGGTGATTTACATAGCTAATTTTTCCATTCAAAGAGAAGAACTTTGTTGTGCACATGGTACTCTTGAAATGTGATGCATAGTAACAATACTGATCCACCGAGGCCAAGTTTGATTGTTTGCTCGGGACGAGCAAAGGTTAAGCTTGGGGGATCTTGTTGACGGAAGTTATAGCATGTTTTACCTTATCAAAATACCGTCAACAGGCCTCGGTTTCAAGGAAGAATAGCATATCATGAGCATATTTATCACTAATAAGTTCCACTGTACTCTTAGCTTGTGAACTTGTAGGAGATGGCAAAATGAACAAAATGAGGCCAGGTGGGCCCACCAAGGGGGTCGGCCGACCCCACCTTGGGCCACCTCGGCCATGGTGACATGGCATGATCCAAGAGAAGCATGTTCAAGTCAATATCAACCATTGGATCAAACATGTGCTTTTGCTCAATGGTGCAAGATGAGAAGCACATGGATTCATGGGTCCACACCGAAAACCAAATGCAACCAACTTCACAAGACTTGCTCCATGACATGTGGGGTCACCAAGGGAGAGAAGAAGGTGGGCCAGCCTGTCATAGGGGGGTCGGCCGACCCCCCCTTGGTGGGACCCAGCAGCACTATTCATCAGGGTGACATCAGCACCTTCTAGAAGATGTACCCGGGCCCACATGTCAGAGACAGGGGTCGGCCGACCCATGGTGACCCTCATCCAAGTCGGTGGCAAAGTGCATGTTTCACACGTGAAGAATATCCAAGCCATTCATCAAGGTCGGTTGCTGTGGCGGTGGATCCAAGGGTGAAGAGAGGATGAGCACACGGATCGCTGACGTGGCGCCGGAGTAGCCCCTACTCCACCTCCACTATAAATAGAGGCCTTCACCCTCTCATTCAAGATATCTCACATAGTTTACACATCTCCACTCTCAAGTGAGATCAAGCAAGAGTAGTAGTAGTTAGTCTAGAGTGGGAGTTAGAGTTGAGTCGGGCGAAGCTCGGGTCTCCGGAGTCGTCTTCTGGGAGTCTGGTATAGCCCTTGTATCTTTCTTCTTTTGTAAGACTTTATTTATTTAATATATTATTCTCTTTACTTTACTTTGCATTTACTTAAGTATTTACTTTCCAAGTATTTATTTAAGTATTTACTTAGTGCAAGTCTATATTTATATAGTCTTGTTGTGTGCTTATCTTAGTTCTATATTTGTCTTAGTTAGATTGATTTCCTTTAAATAGCTTCTTGTGTGTGCGTCATCGTCCTATCTTAGGATAGGGGCTTTAGCTATTTTGATCGATAGCTAAAGGTGTAGATAAGTGTGAGCGTGGTGCTCATACTTCATCTTATCTTTGACTACCGCTGGCTTGCACGGACAGTAGGGGCGCATGGGCAAAAGGTGACAGATTTTGCCTGGCTACCTAGATCCCCTCACGTGAACTCAGGCTAGTTTTTAAAAGGTAAGGCGTCCATAAGCCAAATATCCGCTTGAGTACTGGGTTAGGTGAACAACCTTCTATCGCTTTACTCTCTCGTTTATCCCTCTCACACAAGTAGCAAGGCGTCAATCTAGTTAAGTCATCTATTTAATTAGGATTAGTTCATAGGAGTAAAGGTAGAAACATAGGAGTACTTTATACTCACTCGTTGTCCTCCCACCTAGCTAACTCTACTAAAGTTATCTTTCATATCATTTACTCTTTGCTTAACTTATTTATCTTATATATCTATCCTCCCTTATATCCACTTATCCCTTTTGCTTCTCTAATTGATAATAGATTATAGTAAGACTAAAGGATCTATCTTTCCTCTCTCTACATCTTTCCTAGCTTGCTTTCCTTTGGGATAAAATAAATAACGATACCTTGGAATACTCCCGGGTGAAGTGCTACATCGGTATATTCTGTGCGCTTGCGGAATTATCCAATAGTCAATAGTTTTACCACCAAGCACTTCTGGCGCCGTTGCCGGGGATAGATTAAAACTCTATTCCTAGTAGCGACGCTAAGAAGTATCAACAAGCATTTCTGGCGCCGTTGCCGGGGATAGATTAAAACTCTATCCTTAGTAGCGACGCTAAGAAGTGTCAACAGAGGTTGAAAGCATGGTCATTGCCTAACTTTTCAACCGGGCTAAGCCTATGCAAGAAAAGCAATCGGAAGCTTAAAGCACCGGTTTCGGTCTTACACTACACGGCTCAAGTTTAACTCTAATGTGCAATGAGAAACAGTCTCGATACCGTGATGTGCTGACAAATGCAATCCCATCTCGATCTTTTCATTTCACTAGACTTGGATCAATTTTAAGCACAAGGTAAATATGAACAATCCAAGCAAGTGAATGACTCAGTGCAAGAGACATAGCAACCTAGCATACAAAAAATAGCTCAAGTGATCTCAACACATCCTACACATGCTAGTTGCCACTCTCAATGGTGAAACAAATTAAAGGTTTCATAGTTGATTAATCAAGTTCACCATTTGCAAAAATAGCTTAGCTCATAACATGTATCAAGTGATCAAAAGGAGCCTAAGCTACAAGCATCATCATGAATAAACAGGGCATACCAAAAAGAGCATAATCTCATTCTCATTGCTCTAAACACGAAGCTCTAAAATGCACTAAATATATGATGAAATGCATGCAAAAGCTAATTTATCGGATCAAGCCTACAAGTATCAGAGCAAACCTATGTACATCAAACTGTGCTTCCCTCAATCAAAAAGGGAAACACCCACCGAGCTCACCTCTCAACCTAGCAAAAGTTGAGAGATCCAAAGGCTCGGTGAAAACAGGGTGCAACAACAACAAACTCGGCCTCGGTGGTGGAATGGGCTAGCTAGACTGCTTGCAGGAGGACCAAGACATAAGAAAAGAGCCAAGAAACGCTCAAGCTGATAGCCAGCAAAATCCTCATCAGAAAAACCACAAAGCAAAGGGGTCAGAGAAGAAGAGTACCAAAACACGAACTCAGGAATGTATCGGAGGTACCTATAGATGCGCTTGACCACCTGCTTGTGTGATGCCCGAAGGGACGCCTGGATCTGGTCCACAGACTCTCCGTTCTTGTCTGCGTCCATCGCAATCATCATAGCCATGGGCATCGAAAGAGGCTTGGCCTCACCCATGTCGAACCCATCATCCACATCTCAATCTTCCTGCTCATAAAAACTGCAATCTTGCCAAAGAGTTCATGAGAGGAGCCACCAAAGGTGATATCATCCATATCCATCTAAAACGGGTTAGAAAGTATGTGTCCAACATCTCTAGGCTCAAAAAGGGGCAACAAAAGCAGAATGAGTGGAATGAGACACAGAAAGACCTGAACCGCATCTTGTGCTGGTCAATGTCGTCGTCCATCTGTAGAAGGGTGAATCTGCTGAAAGCTTCGGGGCACCTGCCTCGCTGAAGTCATCTCCCCCTCGTCAGATGTGGTTGCTCCCACAGTTGTAGCTAGTGCTAGCTGGAGAAGCTGCTCGAATGGAACCCCAAGTCGTGGAAGAAGTGGGATCGGGTCCGTGAGCCGAAATGTCCTCTCTAAGCTCCTGTTCTCCTGCAAGCTCAAAAGCAGGAGAAACACAAGGTATCGTCTCGTCCAGTGTGACCTCAAGGTCTCCACAACACGATTAGTCACATAATAAGCATAAGGTGAACTCTCAACAAAAAGAGGCCTACCTATGAATGATACTGCAAGGGGACCTGAACTCAAACTAGTCAAGACTGCCATGCAACAGGATAAAGCAATATATAGCAAAATGCAGCCTAGAGACATGATCAACCCAAACACAGCCTAAACCTCAACACATGCTACAATGCAAGATAATGATAGCAATAGATCCAGAAGCATGTAACATGATAACAGTGTGAGAAGGCTAGTGCTCGAACTAAACATATCAACAGGGTACATGGAGCTAACCAAAACTAGCACCTAAAAAGTGACACCTAATGAACATCATACATACCACTACAAGTAAAGCTCATGGAGAAGTATGGTAAAGCATGGCATAATGTTCATGAGGATCACAAGACTAGCATGAAAAGTGGCTACTCAACAAAAGCTATACACAAAGCTAGCATGACATGATATACAAGATAGCACATGCTAGACTAAAACAAAACATGATACAAAAGAAAATGTACATGCAAGAACTATACAAGTGAGCATATGAAGGACCATCTCATAACACAAGGAATAGATCATGAATGTATAAGTTATGAGTATAAAAGAAAGCTCACCAAATAGCAAAAACCTCTTTGGAGGCAAATCTAAGCGGGGTGTAGAGAACCATCAACTCTTGATCACATCTAAAAAATCAAGCTCCATCAGGCGCATGTTCTCCACCCCGCGTCCTCATATCTACACACAAGAGGACAGAATAACCTGAGTTTTGGATTCCGAAGGGTTAGCAAGCATGTACTTGGGAACCCAAGACTTGGTCACAAATCTCAACTAATCATGTGGGTTAGCATGATGCAAATGTTGGTTCAAATGCAATTTTGAAACACCCTTGGAAGCATTCCTCAAAAGGACAACTCGAGGAGAAGAACGAGTCGTACCATGGGCAAAGAGGCAAACATCTTCCAGGTTTTTTAGAAGAACCAATAGAAGCATCATGAGAAGCATGACGTGGACCAAACAAGAAGCATTAGAAGCATGTCCATGACCATGACCTAACCCACCAGAAAAGGAGTCATAAAACCCATCAACAAAGAGGGGCTTCTTACTAGGACACAAGCGTTCATGCAATGAGATGGGCCATGAACCACCAACTTCCTAAAGAGCGAGCTTGGCACAAGCGTTTGGCACACCGATAGCAAAGCTTTCTTGATGCCCATCTTTCTCACAAAAAGAGCAATGGTACAAAGGCCTACTGGAAGACACACCATTCTCGAACAAGTGAGAAGTCCCTTGGGACTTAGAACAAGAAGAATCAACAACCAACTTGGTGCCAATACTAGGAGCACACGTGCCATAGGAAAGACTACACGGCTTCTTAAACGCCTTAGCTCGAATACGTGTTGACACTTCTTAGCGTCGCTACTAAGAATAGAGTTTTAATCTATCCCCGGCAACGGCGCCAGAAATGCTTGTTGGTAAAACTAATGACTATTGGATAATTCCGCAAGCGCACAGAATTACCGATGTAGCACTTCACCCGGGAGTATTCCAAGGTATCGTATTTATTTTATCCCAAAGGAAGCGATGACTAGAAAGACTAACAGAAAAGGATCCTATCTTAGATTAGCTACAACTAATGTAGAGGTGATAAACGAGGGTAAAAGGAAGGATGATTCACGATATTTAATTGAATAGTAATTAAAGATAACTAGTATAAGCTAGGTGGGAGGACAACGAGTGAGAAAGGTTCCTGTGAGATTCTTAATCCACTCCCGTGTTCTAATTAATCAAATAGTAGATACAACTAGGATTGATTACCTTCAACTTGGTTGCTAGGGATAAACGAGAGAGTAAAGCGATAGAAGGTTGTTCACCTAACACAGTACTCAAGCGGATATTTGGCTTATGGACGCCTTACCTTTTAAAAACTAGCCTGAGTTCACGTGAGGGGATCTAGGTAGCCAGGCAAAATCTGTCACCTTTTGCCCATGCGCCCCTACTGTCCGTGCAAGCCAGCGGCAACCAAAGATAAGTCTTAGCCTAAGCACCAGCTTATGCTAATCCTTATTACTCTAGCTATATACGATTAACTAAAGCACCGTTTTACGGGCGATGATAACAACCAAGATGTTTGTGTAAGGATCACAATCTAGTACGTAACTACTACAAGACTAATTAGAGCACTACAATACTATTGCAAGAATAATATTGCACAAAGGATAACACTTTGAAATGCAGAAGAAGAATATATATAATAAATAATTCTGAAAGAGAAAGATACAAGAGCAATACCAGACTCCCAGAAGATGACTCCGGAGACCCCGAGCTTGCTCTACTCACTCTAATCCCACACTAGACTACAACTAGAAGGCTAACACTTGTATCTCATATGAAGTGAATCCTCTAATGAACCATGTGTTGAGAGGGTGGATGAAGCCTCTATTTATAGGGGAAGGTGGAGTAGGGGCTACTCCGCGCCACGTCATCGATCCGCGTGCTCCCCATCTCTCATCCCTTGGATGCACCGTCATTGTAACCGCCATGGATGGATGGCCTTGATTTCTTCACGTGTGAAACATGTGCAACCAACCGACATTGGATGGGTTCACCCTGGGTCGGCCGACCCCAGCCAATGACAGGTGGGCCCACCACTTTGCTTCTAGAAGGTGCTGATGTCATCAGGCTGAATAGTGTAGCCAGGGCCCATCAAGGGGGGTCGGCCGACCCCCCTATGACAGGGCTGTCCCACCAACTTGTGTCCCCTGATGTCCCCACATGTCATGGAGCATGGTGTCATATGTTGGTTGCATTTGCTTTCTTGTGTGGGCCGGTCCATGATCCATGTGCTTCTCATCTTTCACCGTTGAATGCAAACACATTTATGATCTGATGGTGGAAGTAGCTTGGTGAAGCTTCACTTGGATAGTGCCACATCACCAAGCCCGAGGAGCTCCCATGGTGGGGTTGGCCGACCCCACCTTGGGTGGGTCCAGGTGTCCATTTCCTTCTTATTCTGTTATACCTGCAAATCAAATACTAAGAGTACAAGTGGAACCTTTTATTGATAAAACATGTCTTGTTATGTCATTCTTCTCTATTTTCGAGCCTGTTGATGATATTTTGATATGTATTTTATGCTATAATTATCGTCAACAAGATCCCCCAAGCTTAACCTTTGCTCGTCCCGAGCAAATAATCAAACTTAGTCTCGGTGGATCAGGAGTTGCTACAATGTTTATGTTTCAAGAGTACCATGTATTCAACAAGATATTTCTCTTAAGCATGGAAAATTTAGCTAGGTAAAACTCACCCATATTACCTTAGTCTTTCGTGGGGCTTATGGCCTTTCCTTTGTCTTGGGGAGTTGAGAGACAGAATAGTTAAACTTGAGCACTACTTTCTTATTCTTTGCAAGTTTCATACCGGAGATTTTTGCAATATTTTCAAAAGAAATCTTAATGTTCCTCATATGGTTCTCTCATGTCACTCAAAGGTGTATGATTCCTCACCAAGGCATATGGTAAGTGTTGCCTTCTCTAATTCATCTTACTTCTAAAAAGGTTTATATGGGCTTAAGGTAGGAGTGACAAAGAATAGCATACTTACTGAGCATGTATTGTCAAGTTAAAGCTTGGATCCAAGAAGAGAAGTGTCATACCCCAGATCAAGATGTGCGAGTATGTGATATGTAGTGGACTAGAGTGCTTCTCTATTTGATAAGATCTCTCTCCCTCTTTTTTTTTATTGAGACATGGCTAGCATTTTTTTTCTCTGTTTTTTTTTGCATGGACTCTCATATGTCCATATATTTATTTTGCCTAGCCTTTTGTGTCTCATTTATTGATTCATACTTGGAGAGAGATATACTAAAAACATGAAGCACTCTATTTTTGTGTAATGAATAAATGGCATGTTCGTGCATACTTCCAGCGTAGAAGCAGCAAGGATATATATGGTGTGTACGTGATCTTGATCTTAGGAGTATGAAAAACCTCTTAACACGGATCAACAAGACTTAACAAGACTCAACACTAAGCAAGCAGCTTATGTGGAAGGTTTTTCACTACATCATATATATAAGGCTGTGGTAGGAATTTATCACCATTGAGGAACAATTAAGGTTTTGATTATTTTAAGAATAAATTCTCCGGTAATCATGCATGCTTAGAAATAATATTATAGCAGCTCTTGTTTCACTGTATCATGTCTCACAACAACTTAGACTTAGTTCTAGCACTTACTACCCAAAAGTGTTCAAGTTCATGGCGGTCTTATGTGAGCTAAGTGATCCATACTTAGAAAATAGCAAGTTGTATATGGGTACTAAGGAAATATTAACAGAGCAACTGTTCATCATTTCCAAGAAAAGTAGACATGCATGACATATGAGAAAACATAAATAAGCAGGGAAATATATATATTTTTTGCATTATTTATTTATTTATATTATTAAGATACGATAAAAGAAATAATAAAAATACTAAGATAGAATACTTACCTTAGTGGGGGAGAGAATCTCCCCCAAGCTTGTCTCTTTGTTATGATTTTTGTTTTTCACTAGGGTGGATATGGTGGATAGTATGGCGGGTATTGTGGAGGATATTGCGGAGGCGGGTATGGATGTGGATGCTGTGGTGGATACTGGGGAATATATGGTGGTACGGGGATATTGTGGTGTGCATAAAGGTTGGCCCAGTTTCGGCCACTAGCTTCCTGGAGACTCATGAGCTGCTGCTGGGTTTAGACTGCAGTGTTGTGTATGGCTTCATTGCTGGTGCGCAGCATGCCGAACCGGTTATTAAGCAGCTCCATGTCATGACGCTCGCTGCGGGACCTGGTTTCCTGCGAAGAAGACATAGAAACTTGGGCACTCTGTGCCCCAGACCTGCGTCTACTTCCGGGCTGTGAAGTGTGCATGGCGTCTCTCTCGTAGTCGCTGTCATTATCAGAGTCTTGGCGTTGAGCTGCCTGAGACTTCCCACGTGTGTATGGTCCTGAAAAACTTTGACGACCACCCACTCTAGGAATGTTAGGGATTAGCTGTTGGCCCCCATATAATTTTAATTCCGGACATGGCAAAGTAAGTCTTGTTTCCGATTTACGGAACTTGAATTCAATGGTGTTGTTGGGACCACTCGCAATGACAAGTGCTTGGATGAAGTGCTCTTTCTTAAGATGGTTCTAGGAGTTCTTATGAAATCATTAAACCCATCAAGAATGTTGGCATGACTACAAAATTTTGTGATTATGGATGTGAAATCAAAAGATCCTAATCTTGATGGTGCACTTAACCAATGTTGTACCATGGCTTTTACCGGAGCTATTCGAATTTGATTAACCATGGCATATAGAATCCTAGCATCAATCTCCCTAACAATTCTTATGTCATCTCTAGGAAACAACGTGATGCCTATCCACCTATGCATGAATCTTAAAGTGGGGTGACAAATATGACCTTGTGCGTGGTTGTGCTTTCCCAATTATGTTATCCCCAGTTATATTATACCAAAACTCTAATTTGTCAAAGTCTGGCGTGGCTAGCTCAATATTTGTTGCACAGTTAACAAAGCCCAAGCATGTTGCAAATTGATCCCAGCTAAAATTAAATTCATTACCGCACAACCGGAAATAGATGGTAGTTTTGAGTTATTTTTGCGGTGCTCATGAACTCTAGAGTAAGAAGCTTGCTGCCCGGATACTGACTGAGAAAATCCCAGAAATCACCCCAACCGACCTATTGCAGAAAAAACATCGGAGAACTCCTCATCCATACCTGTGCAGTAGAGGAGATCGGGATCGAATACCTTGGTGTGCTCGAAGTTGCTGTTGCGGATGGAGTTGAGAGTGGCTAATTCTTGAGCGGTTAGCCATAACCCAGTTCCTGGGTCTTGAATCCTCAGGGGCTGCGCCTCTTCGTCGGGTTGTTGCTGCGCGAGTCCTCTGTGTCATGCACTGACTGCCCACTGGCTGGTGGTTTGAGAGGGTCTTGATGATGCTCTTGCTGAGAGCTGCACGCATTTTCTTTGCAGCGGACTTGAGTGGGTTCTTCATGCCTGGTAAAACGACAAACACTAATCGAGCAAGAGAGGTTAGTGGTAAGTGATAACCCTTCTTACCCGCCAATTACCTCTCTTGATTTCGTTGAGTGTTGATCACTGAAACAACGAATGAGAGTGTCGAAATTTTCTGCTGGTGGCTCTGGTGAAGCAACACAGGAAGGAGTGTGTGGATAAAAAGGAGGGAGGAGAGAGAGTTGCAGGTGCAAGACATGGGGTCGGGCGACCCCAGGGTACTCCCCCCCCCCATTTGCATGTGCCAAGCTTGAGTTAGTGGGTGTCAATCCTTGCCTAGCATCTTTGCAAAAGAACATGTCTCTTGGATGCTTGCTCTTCTTTCTTGAAGTGAGTGATGGGTGGAAGAAAGAACAAAAGGAGGGAGCAAGACATGGCCTTGGCTAGTTGGCATGATGTGCATGGTGTGCTCACGGGGTGCATTGTCCAAATGGTGGTTTGCTTAAGGAGTTAAGCAAATGTCTTAACCAAGGTTGGCAAGGAGTGATAGAATTAAGGTTGCATGAGTGAAATTAGGAAGAGGGACTTACCTACTTTCTCAGGTTACTCATAATGATTGAGTATGTGCACTCCTCTCTCTCAAGTTTATTTAAGCAAGAGATGAGAGAGGATCATTATTCTAGGTCCTAGAATGCAAGTCGACAAGTATATGTCTGTTGATTCTTGCATCTCTATCTAGATGGCTCATGCCAAGGCACAGAGGTGAGATGAGGTGGGCCTACCATGGGGCGGCCGACCCCATCACTCCCCACTTAAATTGTTTTGAGCAGAGTATACTAGTACTAGAATATGAAAGCGCACACAGAGTGACTGAAAATATTTGAAAGATTAGCATACTAGCTTTATTTACATGTTCAATTAGAGCAATGTAGATTATCATGCAATTTCTTAAGTGTTGTTGTGGATGTAACAAATGTTGCATGGGGAGCATCTCATGAAGTGCAAGTTGGTAGGTGACAAGCACCTGGGTGGGGTCGGCCGACCTCACCGTATACCCTGTGAGATGTTGTCCATAATCTAGGTGCACTAAGACATGTGTATGCTTTGGGAAAAGACTAAAAGAAGTTGAGAGGTTGCCATGCTAGGTTCATTTGAATGATTAAATAGGCTAAGTGAAGTGACATGCTATGTGATTGGCTATGTAACGAAGGAGCATATCAAGGCATGGCATAGATTTAACATAGACAAAAGTTGACAGGTGATGGTCACCAGGGTAGGGTCGGCCGACCCCACCATTGGGCCCACCTGGTGTCCAAGTTTCAGTGGTGTTAAACTAGATGATTAAGTTAGTTTTATATTTTAACTAAAGTCAGCAGAAAAAAAAGTAGTGAGAAATTAATGAAAAAATGGAGTAAATGAAAGTTAAATTAAGTGTTAGTGTACTTACCTTGATGGAAGGGTGATTTTCCTCAGGTTCCTGTAGCAGGTCCTTGGACCGGGGCAGGAATTTTCTTCGGAAGTATTGCCGGTTGTGTCACCTTTTTCTTCCATATTCGCTTGCTTTTCGCCCGTGGTTTTGGATTGGCCTTCTTCTTTGTACTATACATGAGACTGACTACCTCCACGTCCACGGCCATGATTAGTGAGCATTGTGCAAGCTTGAGTTTGAAGTTGAATTTCTCTTGGGTCCCATTAATATTGAACTGAATTTCTCCGGCTCCAACATCAATATGTGCATTGGCGGTGCTGAGAAATGGTCTTCCGAGGATAAGTGAATTCTTCTTGTCTACCTCCATGTCCAGTACCACGAAATCCACGGGGATGAAGAATTCACGTATCTTGACTGGAATATTCTCAGCTATCCCCGCCGGATGGCGAATTGATTGATCCGCTAACTGCAAATATATTGATGTAGGGGACAAAACAACATGGCTTAGTTTATCAAAGATTACCTTTGGCATGACACTGACGCTTGCTCCCAAGTCGCACAGTGCATGCTCGAATGCTGTGTTCCAATGGAGCATTCAATGGTGGGACATCCAGGATCCTTCTTCTTTTCCGGCACTTGGTTTAATATAGCGCGCTGCATTCTTCGGTTAGTTTAATTACCTCAGTTGTAGGCAGCGGGCGTTTGTTGTTGAGAATGTCTCTTAGGTACTTGGCATAGGTTGGAACCTGCATTGCATCAAGTAATGGAATATTGACATACAACTGACGAATTACCTCGATGAATTTGCCGAATTGTTCGTCGGTTGTTTGTCCTCGTCCTTGGAAAGGGCAGCAATCTACTGATGTCGTAGAACTCGTGTGGAGCCGTCTTTCCATGGAACTTGGTGTCATCTTCCTTGGATGGTTGTTCCTCTTCTTCTTCTTCTGCCTCATCTTCCTTGTCTTTTCTCATACTCCTCCTTGTTGTTATATTAGGATTTGGTGGATCACGAGTGGTCTTACCCCTCTCGTGGTCACCGCATTTAAGGTGTTGCAAGAATTTACAGGAGATGGAATAGTAGCAGCTATTTGTGCTAATTGAGACTCTAATATTTTATTAAGTTCAATTGATCTTTGACAGAAGAAGCAAGAGAATCAGTTTTAGAAGTTAAAGACTCAAGAACCTTGTCATTAGCTAGCAATCTTTTATTCATTTCTTCATTGATTTTAGCTTGCTTTATGAAAGATCTTTAAGTGAAAGCCAATTGGGGTTACCTTGGCCTTTGAAGCGCGAAGTCGTTCCTCCTTGTTGAGGTTGCCCGTTGTTGGTGGCATACACAACTTCATGGCTTACATTTTGCACCTCGCTCTCTTGATTTGATTTGTATGCATGTGCTGAGGCGTACTGTTGGATGGCCTCTCGATCTTTCTTGAACTTGGCTCGTTCGTCCAATTTCTTCATCAAGAGCTCCATCTTGTTGGAGATGGCATTCACTTCTTCAATGGTGTTCATGCCTCTCTTCTTAGGTTGAGGACGTTCTCCACTCCACCCTTGATTTGTCACTATGTTCTCAATGAGATTCTTGGCTTGAGTGATATTCAGGGAGGTGAACGATCCTCTTGCAGCGGCATCAAGGTGACTACGGGCTACTGGAGTTAGCCCATGATAGAAACCTTGAATCAGGATCCATTCCTTGATTCCATGATGTGGACATTCTCGGATGTATTCCTGAAGACGTTCCCATGCTTCGGGAATAGTCTCGTCTGCCTGCTGTTGGAAGCTTGAAATCTTGGCCCGTAGAGCAGATGTCTTGCCCATTGGGAAGAATTTCGTGAGAAATGCATTGGCACACCTTCTCCAGGTGTTAACATCATCGGGTTGAGCGTAAAACCATTGCTTCGCTTTCCCAATCAAAGAGAATGGGAATAAGCGAAGACAGATGGCGTCAGTTGTGACCCCTTTGATGGCAATGGTTCCACACACCTCTAGAAAGTGCTGGAGATGTGCATTTGCATCCTCATGTGGCTTTCCACTAAATGTACTGGCTTGCACCATAGAGATTAGCGATGGCTTAAGCTCAAAGTCTACTTCTTCTACTTCTACTCTCGGTCCTAAAGTTATTTGGGTGACTGAGGGAGATGAGAAGTCAGAGACTGAGGGGTTAGCCATTGGCTGCTTGAACGATGGTGCTGAGCCTCCTTCCTTGAGTGAATCCAAGTGTGAGCTGAATCTCCGATGGGACACTAGACGACGTCTAATTCTCCTTCGGGATATCTCAGGATTTTCTAATGTGGTTGCATTGAATTGGTACTCGCTCATACACTACCTACTATTGCTTCACAATATAGAGAAGCAAAGGCAGAGGGGTAAACCCCTACAACTAATTGATACTAAACTAAAGATAGATTTCTGGATTCGTTCTTATTAAAAATTTCTAGGCTATGCTTCCCCGGCAACGGCCCAGAAATGCTTGTTGACACTTCTTAGCGTCGCTACTAAGAATAGAGTTTTAATCTATCCCCGGCAACGGCGCCAGAAATGCTTGTTGGTAAAACTAATGACTATTGGATAATTCCGCAAGCGCACAGAAATTACCGATGTAGCACTTCACCCGGGAGTATTCCAAGGTATCGTATTTATTTTATCCCAAAGGAAGCGATGACTAGAAAGACTAACAAGAAAAGGGATCCTATCTTAGATTAGCTACAACTAATGTAGAGGTGATAAACGAAGGGTAAAAGGAAGGTGATGATTCAGGATATTTAACTGAGATAGTTAAAGATAACTAGTGTAGTAAAGCTAGGTGGGAGGACAACGAGTGAGAAAGGTTCCTGTGAGATTCTTAATCCACTCTCGTGTTAGGGATAAACGAGGATTCTCAAATAGTAGATACAACTATGATTGATTACCTTCAACTTGGTTGCTAGGGATAAATGAGAGAGTAAAGCGATAGAAGGTTGTTCACCTAACCCAGTACTCAAGCGGATATTTGGCTTATGGACGCCTTACCTTTTAAAAACTAGCCTGAGTTCACGTGAGGGGATCTAGGTAGCCAGGCAAAATCTGTCACCTTTTGCCCATGCGCCCCTACTGTCCGTGCAAGCCAGCGGCAACCAAAGATAAGTCTTAGCCTAAGCACCACGCTTATGCTAATCCTTATTACTCTAGCTAATATACGATTAACTAAAGCACCGTTTTACGGGCCATGATAAACAACCAAGATGTTTGTGTAAGGATCACAATCTGGTACGTAACTACTACAAGACTAACTAGAGCACTACAATACTATTGCAAGAATAATATTGCACAAAGGATAACACTTTGAAATGCAGAAGAAGAATATATATAATAAATAATTCTGGAAAGAGAAAGATACAAGAGCAATACCAGACTCCCAGAAGATGACTCCGGAGACCCCGAGCTTGCTCTACTCACTCTAACTCCCACACTAGACTACAACTAGAAGGCTAACACTTGTATCTCATATGAAGTGAATCCTCTAATGAACCATGTGTTGAGAGGGTGGATGAAGCCTCTATTTATAGGGGAAGGTGGAGTAGGGGCTACTCCGCGCCACGTCATCGATCCGCGTGCTCCCCATCTCTCATCCCTTGGATGCACCGTCATTGTAACCGTCATGGATGGATGGCCTTGATTTCTTCACGTGTGAAACATGTGCAACCAACCGACATTGGATGGGGTTCACCCTGGGGTCGGCCGACCCCAGCCTGACAGGTGGGCCCACCACTTTGCTTCTAGAAGGTGCTGATGTCATCAGGCTGAATAGTGTAGCCAGGGCCCATCAAGGGGGGGGGGGGGTCGGCCGACCCCCCTATGACAGGGCTGGCCCACCAACTTGTGTCCCCTGATGTCCACTATGCCAGAAAAGCTTATCAGTGACGTTTCGATTTGTGACCCCAAAACAACATGCGTCACAAATAAGCTATTAGTGACGCGAGTTCATGAGACCTGTCACTGATTAGCTGTTGGTCATGCCCCGCGACCAAGATGCGTCACTGATAACAGGGTATCAGTTACTCTTGAACATAACACGCGTCACTGATAAAAATTATGACACGTGTTGCTGAGGCGCGTCACTGATAGATCGACTTATTAGTGACGCGAGTTAAGAATATGGGTCACAGATAAGTCTTGTGACGTGTGTTCCCAGAGTCACTGATAGTTGTACATATCAGTGACTCTTGATCATAACACGTGTCACAGATAAGAAATGTGACACGTGTTTACAGGCACGTCACTGATATGTGCATATATCTGTGACTCGTTTTCTTAAGCCGCGTCACAGATAACTAGCACCAATTTTAATGATTTTTTTATTTTCCCTTTCCCTTTTCTCTCTTTTCTCACGCGCCTACCAACAGTCACCAACGAGTGACGGTGGTGGATTAGGATGCAAACCTGCTTCGTCACTGTTCCATTCATCGCTACTATGTCAAGCCAGCTACTACGGAGTACAGCACACTACACGGGGAGCAGAGGTCTCTCGTTTTTCTCTCCCTCACACTACACTCCAAGGCTGTATGTAGCCTGTAGGCTCTAGGCCCAGGCCTAGGCCCAGCCCTTCTATACTGTACTGTAGACTAGTCCTCCCCCCACCAAAAGTCCAGGCTGGCTGTCTCCAGTCGCGTCAGCTCGCCGCCTCCGAGATGCTCTGCAGCGACGGCCGCCCGTGCCGCCCTCTGTCACCGCCGCCGCCGCTCCCGTGCTGCCGCTCCGCCTTCCGTTCCTGGAGCGACGGCCCCTGCACCTGGTTGCCCGGCGCCTGCCGTCATCCGCCTCGCCACCGGCGCCGCATCGCCACGTCTTGTCCTCCCGCCTCGCCTGTATCGCCTTCGCCATCTCTGCGCGCGCACGACCAGCGGCGAATGGATCAGCATCAGCTTTGCCTCCACGAGAGGAAGGGACAGGAACCGGAACCAGGAAACATAGCATCGAGGCGCGGGGGCGAGAGCGCCCCTGGCGGCGGCGCAGCGGCCACTCGGCCCGAGCCCCTTGCTCCCCAGAGCTGGTACGCTCCGGCTGCGGGAGTCTACCCGGCCCGGCCCCCGCTCCTCGATGCTGGCACGCTCTGGAAGTGGCCGCCGCAGGCACGAGGTGAGCGCACCCATCTCTCTCCGTTCCATCCTCCTCTCTCGCTGCTTTAGGTCAGGTCCAAGGCCTTCGTGACTGGATCCAAGGACTCCATGGCCAGATCCATTCGTACCCCCACCGGATCTGGCTTGGTGGCGTCCTCCCGCAACGCCTTGATGCTCAGCTCGACGTCCACGTGTGAGTAATCAGACACCTCCTTCCCCTCCGTGCCAATCGTGTTGTTGCTCGATTCGAAGTGCAGCGTCCCAGCATGACTATGATGGATATAGATGAAAGCAGGCGCAATGGCCTTGTCATGAATTTTTTATCTGTTTAGTAGTATGCTTCTAAGAACATTATATTTGTAATCTCTGGATGAATTGCTATTGATTTTGTGTAAGCTAGTTACCTGTCCTGTTGTTTAATCTGTGATCAGTTCTAATGTGAATGCGCATGCCACGAATACTGTGATACTGTTTCTTCTGTTGCTTATTAACCTGCATTTGTGATTATTGAACACCATGGACGACCTGTGATCAGTTCTAATGTGAATGCACATGCCACAAATACTGTGATACTGTTTCTTCTGTTGCTTATTAACCTGCATTATTTGTGATTATTGAACACCATGGACGACTCAGATAGCATTGTATTTATTACTGTAATTCATAAGTGAAAGTGAGGTTAGTTTGTAGTATTGCTCTGATGGCCCATCCTGAACCATACAACCCTTTTTAGGCTGTTATTTCTTCTTTGCATCTTACAAATATTCTTTTCTTCTATTACAGCGTGTATCAAGTGGAAATTCTCTCTATGGGCTGAAAGTGACAAGTATGGTGCACTGAGTTCATCATCTACAAATGTTGGTCAAGTTTGTACAGTTATAGGTAGGTACCCTTTTGATGTGTCTATGCGCAATTAGTGAATACTGAATGCTCAGACATCAAACTATATGAGCTGCTTTGTCAAACGACTTAGGGCTAAGAAAATCGCATTGTTTGTTGTGCTTCATATCGTTATCTCTGTTTTTCTTTGACCTGGATTATAACTTGGCGATATTGTCATTGAAAACTGAAGCATGAATATTATGAGCAGTAGTGTTGTTGATATGTAATATTCCTTGGGTTTGGTTCAACATGTAGGGAATGCTTTTTATTTTTTATTTCTGCTCTATTTGATTTAGCAGCTTAGTGCTTTGCACTTTTATTTTTATTTTTGGCAGCAAAATTGAGCAACAACTATGCTATAATTTGTATGTTCTCTTGTGCAGTTAGATCTCGCATTACTCTTGCGGGTTGACTTCATCAGCATAATAACACAGATTCTACAACAATGCACATGGTGCCAAAATAGTGTCCAGGTATTTTGTTCCCTTCCAACCTAACATATTTACTACTCCCTCCGTTTCTAAATAAGTGTCGTTCTCGCTTCCCGAGAAAAAGTTGCCGGCAATTATATATTAAAATATATTAATATTCATGCTAAGTAATTAGTATCATCGGAAAGATCTTTACATCTAGTTTTTTAACAAAATTATTTGGAGATATAAATATTGCACATATTTTCTACAAATTGAGTCAAACACGTGTCACGCACACCAACGGCGACACTTATTTAGGGACGGAGGGAGTACCAATTTGTGTAGACTACGCCGCAATGATTGACATTCAAGGAGTTGCAGCAACAAATTCATATTTCATTTTAACAAATTATGTTAGGAATTATTACCAGTTACAACAATTATCAGACTACATGTCTTTCTCAGATGATTTTGGGTCAACTTGCCTTGTCTTCCTATGGATTCAGATTTGAATTTTTTTTCTCTGTATTTTGGTACGGTCATGACAATTATCTTAAATAATATTTTCAATGGTGAAAAGTTGAAAACTTTGGTTCAGTACCAAATAGTTTTTATCGTGCCTCTCCATGAAAGTAGCTATCTCTTGCAGATCACATCACAATTTTCTTCATTGATATCTGCTCAAACTGTGAACTAAACAAGCATCTTGTAGGTAATTTTCTGCTAATTTAGAGTTCAGTTTAGATTTTACTATGGACATACACTCTTGCGGCAGTTTCTCCCTAATTCCTAGAGTTTAGTCTAGAGTTCTCCCTAATTTAGAGTTCAGTTTCCCCTTTTAAAGCAATGAACGTATTAATAAGGACATCTTTTTTTATGGTTAGTCTTTTCTTTTACTGCCCAGCAATCAGCCAAGTCTCAACTCATCTTTTTGTTGGTTTCTACTATGTTTTCTCCTCTGCCATTTTCTGCTATCACCTGGTATTGGAACTGGAGATCTCCTGGACATGGTGTGTTTAGAGCTAAAAAAAATTGACATGGTAATGCAATTTTTAAATGTTAATCTAATGCATTGACCGTGCTATATTTCAGATAGACTACAATTTTACCTTAACAGAGTATAGCTTACCTCCTATTTATGAGTATGTTTTACCTCCTGTTTTTTTTATCAAGCAGTTCATCACCTGTTGCTAAAGTGTATCCGTATATGAGTATGTTTTACTTCAAGTGTATCTGTATAGGAGTATGTTTTAGTTGAACTAGAACATGCAGCCTTAGAAAAAATATGACTGAAATAAAACTGAAATTGTTAAAGTGTATCTGTATATATATATGAGTATGTTTTCGCTTGCATATGTTTCTCTAATTGGCACCTTAGATGCTTGATATTAACAACTGAAAATATGACTAAATTATGTGCCTCCAGGACAAGTACTATTCTTCTCTTCAGCTGCACAGGAAGAATAATGAAAGATGCAGGGCACATCAGGAGGATCAGATGTCCCTACAGACACGTACGGGTGCTGCTACGACTAGAGAGGCTAGAGAAAGGCAATTTGCTGCAACTGGAGGTTACATAGATGAATGATGTTGATCAATTAGGCCAGTCTCAGAATGATCTTATGCTTCTCAACTTAGTGTTGTTATAAAATTAAACATGTGGTGAATTTATGACTTTTGTTGATCTGACCATCAATGTGTAGAAATTATGCAGTTATAGCTTATGTAATATTCATTTATTGTTGGATTAGAAATCTTCTAGGTTGTGGTTTTTCTAGCAGATGCTTTGTAAATAAGTTGTATCTGGAGTTTGTAAAGAATTTGACTGCTGAAATGGATGTAATATGTGTAATGTAAGACCATGGTAGAGATTTTTTTTTGTTTTTGTAAATTATTATTAGTGACGCGTATTGGCGAAATGTGTCGCTGTTAAGGTCCACATTAGTGACGTGGCTTTGTTGGACACGTCGCTGATAGGAGTTATCAGTGACGCGTCTTGGCTGGATGCGTCGCTGATAGGGGTTATCAGTGACGCGTCTTGGCTGGATGCGTCGCTGATAGGGGTTATCAGTGACGTGTCTTAGCTGGACGCGTCACTGATATGGGTTATCAGTGACGTGTCTTGGCTGGACGCGTCACTAATAAGGGTTATCAGTGACGCGTCTTTATGCGTCACTAATTTTATACTATCACAGACGCAAGATTAGTGACACGTGTTTTTTGCGTCACTAATAACTGTCTAGACGCGTCACTGATAAGCATTTCTGGCATAGTGGTCCCCACATGTCATGGAGCATGGTGTCATATGTTGGTTGCATTTGCTTTCTTGTGTGGGCCCATGGATCCATGTGCTTCTCATCTTTCACCGTTGAATGCAAACACATTTCTGATCTGATGGTGGAAAGTAGCTTGGTGAAGCTTCACTTGGATAGTGCCACATCACCAAGCCCGAGGAGCTCCCATGGTGGGGTCGGCCGACCCCACCTTGGGTGGGTCCAGGTGTCCATTTCCTTCTTATTCTGTTATACCTGCAAATCAAATACTAAGAGTACAAGTGGAACCTTTTATTGATAAAACATGTCTATGTTATGTCATTCTTCTCTATTTTCGAGCCTGTTGACGATATTTTGATATGTATTTTTATGCTATAATTATCGTCAACAATACGCTGCTCGTGTTTGACACGGCGGAAACAAAAATCGAGCGAATGTCCATCCTTCTTGCAAAAGGTGCAATGAAATATCGGATTGGGAACATGAGTTGCAAAAATGTGAGAAACACCCTTGTCAAGAGAAGTCCCTTGGACATCACTTGAAGAAACAGCAAGGTTAGGAGTAGCTATGAAAGAGCTATCCAAAACCTTGGCACAAGTGCTATCGTCAAAAGACTCACGCTCAACACAAGAACTCAACTCTGGTTGCAAAGATGCAAACTTAGAAATATCAACATCAGAGTTACAAGAAATGCGTGACTCAAAAGACTTAGCACAAAGACTCTTGCATCTTTTGGCTAAAACCTCATTTTCAAACATGAGGCGATCACAAGTACCACAAGGAGCATTTTCCAGATTTTCCATCTCCTCTCTAAGGCACTCGGCATATGTGGTACGCAAGAGTTCAATTTCTTTCTCAAGGTTGGCACTCATATCATTGTGCTCAACCAACTTGGCGCTCATATCATCGCGCATTTGCTTCAAATCCAAAACTTCTTTTTCTAAATCAATGCATGATGTGCAAATGAAATCGGTGGAAGAAACATCACCATTCACATCAAGCAATGAATCATGATTAGCACAAGAAGTAAGGCAAGCATTTTTATTCAAAGAGCATAAGCTACAAGACCTAGAATTTATTTCAACAATTTCAGCCCTAGCATGCTCAAGTTCATCTACACATATGGTGTGAGGCAATTTTAGTTTATTAATTTCAGCATGCAAAGACTCACAGGAAACACATGGTAATAAAGCATTTGACTTTAGCAAGGCTATTTCAGTTTTAGCACAATCAAGATCCTTGCGCAAGTCAATGCAAACTAGACATGGTTTGGAAGCATTGGATTTCAACATTTCATTTTCAGATTTTAAGCTAGCAAGAGAAAAGCATAGCTCATCATTCTTCCTAACCATGTCACTACAAGAGGTGCAAGGTAAAGATGCACTAGACTTCCAATGAAAAATACCACATTTTAACCTAGTGATGGAGCAATTCAACTTCTCAATCTTTCTACGCAAGGTATCACAAAGCTCATCATATCTAATGTTATCATCACAGCAAGCTTCAAATCGTTGGAAAAAAATCCCAAGACTAGCAACAAGTGTACCTTTCTTGGCCTTGCCAAGTTCACGTATGAGATCCTTCGTCGAATGCTCATCATCTCCTCGGAAGTCCAGCAAAGCATCCACCTCACATTCTGTCTCAAGAGACACACTCCTTCTTCCCAAAATGTCATCCTCGATCACGTGTCCATCATTCATACCTAAGGACAAAGACACACTGGAAGAAAAGCTTGGTGCCATTCCAAAAGCACGGTTAGTGTTAGCCAAACAAAAGCTCAACACCTCAACACACAAGGTCGGAAGCAAACCCGCTCTAAAAGGTCGCCTTCACGGATCCGGAACCGGTTATGGTAGAGAGATCCTTAACCGGCTCTGATACCAATTGAAGGACCGAATTGGTGACCAGAGGGGGGTGAATGGGAGCCTCAAATTTCTTCTTGAGAAATGATGGCCCTTGTCCTAGAAAATCACCAAAAAAGCGAATGCTCAAACAACCGGTGAGTTCATGACCTACAAGTAGGTGGATACCCTAGGAGATGTCCTAGTGGTATAGCAGAACTACCGGAGAACCCCAAAGACCAAGCGCCAAAGCCCCAGAAGAAATCTGCACCTTCAGCAGGTTCCCGGACAGTCCGCCGTCAGGCTCCCGGACTGTCCGGTGAAGGCCGGACTGTCCGCCACAGGGGGGTCCGGACTGTCTGCCGACAAAAGGACCCAAAACAAACTATTTTGCAACAGCCCTGGACGAGTCCTGGACAGTCCGGGGTTTGCACGTCGGACTGTCCGCGGTTCACGTGAACAGTGAAACCCTAGCGTCCGAGGCAAGCCCTGTGCGGCGTCCGATGTGACCCCGGACTGTCCGTGGGTCACTGGCGGACTGTCCGCCGGTCACACGACCGGGAACAGTGTCGCGCTACGCTGTTCTGAACGCGCCGAGTCCTGAGTCCCGGACTATCCGCTGCTGGGGGCGCGGACTATCCGCGGATGAACAGAAAGCAAGAAAACTGCTCGGGACAAAACCAAAATCGATTGGATCTTCACCAAATCGAAGAGGGCTGCAATCAAACTTCTCCCAAGTGTTCCTCTATGTGTTGGGGGTGCTAATCCGAAGAAATCATCGCACCAAACCAACTCAAATAGGAGAAATCCGAAGAACACTAGAAAAGGGGTAGAACGAAGAACGAATGCGATTTCGACCCGATCTATATGCTCATGAGGTTAGATGGGAAATCTTTCGGTGGAAAGAAGGAGCTCACGACATAGAACAATCTGATTCAAACGGAATCACAAATCAACACTCGGAGAGGGAGAACGAGGCAAATCTCCGAGAGGGAAAAAACCGAAATGCGAAGAACAAAAACGCGAATTTGATCCAAAATCGACACAACCAAGAGGAGTACGAAATTGATCCTTGGATTGCTACAACATGATGAATTGTGTAGCACACGATGTTGGGTTACAAGCCACTCCTCGCAACAACAAAGCGCGGATGGCGAAAAGCTCAAGAACAAGAGCCACTCCTCTCTTCCTAACCCTAGCCTCCTCTCACATGTACAAAATGAGAGTGATACCTCCAAGGATGGCTGTCCCAAATAGCCCCTTCACACATATATAGGCGCACGTCCGAAGACAAAAACGCCCTCTCATGAAGTACTCAGCCCAAATACCCCCTAGAGGTAAAATCGTTCAACTCTGGCAGTTTTCATCCGACGGCCATGCGCCTTCTCATCCTTCGCTTCGCCTCGACGCAAGCTCCAGGATGCCGCCACGTGCTGTCACGTCGACCGCCGCGCCTTCCTCGCTGATAGCTTCGCTGTAGCGCAAGCCTCTCGGCACTGCCATGCGTCGACCATTCTGCATAGGAACCTCCGCCCAGTTTTGAGGCCCAAACCGGTAAACCCGCCAGCCCAGGTTTTGAGGCCCAAACCTAGGAACCATCCACCCCGAGTTTTGAGGCCCAAACTCGGAAACCCGCCACCCGAGTTTTGAGGCCCAAACTCCGAAACCGTCGATGGTAGTTTTTCGAGGCTCAACTACCAAACCCGCGCCGTAGACGGGATGTGGTTCGCACACCCCGACCACCAGCACCGATGCCGATGCAAGTCCAGCCTCCACGCCGAGCACAATGCCTTCGCCTTCCTTCTTGACTCGGCCGACGACACTTGCACCGCACGCAAGCCCGTGTCCGACCTCCCGCCAATTGCCACGACGCCATCGTCTTCCTCTCGACTCGGCCGATGCATCGCACATCCCCATGTGCTCTTGCTCGCCGATGCCAAGTGCCAGCTACCACAGCTGGTCCTCCGGCCTCCCGGTTGTTGGGTATTTTAAACGCACACAGAAAAATCCGCAAGCGCATGGATACCGATGTAGCTTTCACCTGAGAGTATTCCAGGGTATCGATTTCCACGAGGAACGTGAAGTGTACTAGAAGAATTAAGAACATCCAAGAAAATAATGGTAATGTGGATAGAGAGATCTTAGGGTTTTCTAAGCGGGTTTATCTAATTAAAGGCTCACTATACTTTACTTACTTCGGAGCAGCAGGTCCTTTCCAACTCTCGAGAAAGACTGGGAAGAAGGTAGTTGGGGGAAGGCTTCCGAAAGCTCTATGAGAACACCAACCCTAACGTGGTGGATTACAAAGACCTGACAGAGCTGTCACCTCTGGGGCTACCACAACTATCCGGAGGGTTGGGCGCAAACTCAGGTAAACCCTAGTCTAGACACCGTGTCTACACTAACTCTTACTACTCTAATTACCGTGGATAACTAGAGCACTCAATACGAGCAGAGATCCAGTAAATAAAGTAAAGCAAGAACTGAAATTAAATATAATACTTAGAAATAGTAAATGAAGAACCTGGAGATTACTTGAAGACGAACCAGATGCTGCACCAATACAATGTCGAGGAAGATCTGATAGATCCGGCTCCTCCTCAGCTCTCTCCTTCTCTTCTCTCTAATCCAACCTCTAATTACAACTAGATGAACTAGACAACTAGAACAAGAACTAGAACTAATTCTAGATGAACTAGAAGAGATTCATCTAGAGGGACCTCTACTTCTAATTGAAAACCCTAGTTTCTGATATGGAGATGAATAATGAAGATGGAGATGCCTGGAGAGGGGGGTCTGGGGCTGCTTATATAGCCCTAGGCGAGGAACCGTGGCCGTAGGATCAAACCGACTTCAGGGACGGTGGAGATGCATCCTAAGAGGCGGTGGAAGAAGGTTCCGGAAGGCAGAGGCAAAATGGCCTCCATGGCCGACCGACCGGTCTATGGGCCCACCGATCAGTCTGGCCCAATGGGCCCCCGTGGCGGGCCGCCTCGTGGTGTCTTCTGGTGTCTTCTAGATTCTTCTTTTGCAGATTTCGTTGCAAAATTAATATCTTTTCATTCGGGACTCCGAATATAGCAAATGATATGTCTGTTTCGATCGTCTCGACGAGCCCTTCGCAATGGTGCACTCCAATTCTTCACTTGAGATACTTTTATATGGCAAAAACATGGATGTCCTACAAAACAAGTGAGAGCACCAAAACTCGTGGAACTTGTTAGTTTCAAACCCTACCGCTATGCTTTGTGATTCATTTAGTGTTATTTCATGCAATAGTTGATAGTTAATTATGAGCATTAGTGAGCGTCAACACCGGTTCATCAATCCAAGCCTCACGTCCGCCCTTCACCGCTCCGGGTACATCGGCATGGCACGTCCGCCGCACGGCATGCCCATCTGCGGATACATGGGTGTATGCCGGATCTTGAGTGATGAGTGATTGTCAACTGTTTTGATGCGCATGTTCTTTGGCTTGTGTTGTGCAGGTGTCGAGCATGGAGACAGTGATCGAAGGCAAGGTGAAGGTCAAATAGAGACGTGCCGTGCCGACGGATCGGGAGCGGTGAAGGGCGGACGTGAGGCTTGGACTGATGGACCAGTGGCCTGAGGATCAGCTATGGTGGCTGACAGCCTGGGACAACGACGAGCGGAGACTTGCGGGGCACGGTGTTGCTCGGGTCGAGGACCTGGGGACACGTGTCGGTGGACGGGGTGCACGAGCAGTGCATCCCCTCTACGGCGTTGGTTTGGTGGTTGAGCCACAGAAAAACCACCGGGTGGACGGTTTCCTGGATTGGGCCACAAAACCTGGGTGCTGCGGGTTTTCCGAGTTTGGGCCACAAAACTCGGCCTGAGGACGGTTTCCAGGTTTGGGCCTCAAAACCTGGGCGCTGGCGGGTTTCTGAGTTTGGGCCACAAAACTCAAGCGATGGACGACAGGTTTCCCGGTTTCAACCTCAAAACCGGGGGAGGACTTGAAGTCTGGTTTCCCGGTTTCGGCCTCAAAACCGGGGAGGAGGTCCGTGAAAAGGACGAGCGGAGTGGTGGCGGCACGTGGCGGCAATCGGTGAGGTCTTAGGGCTACCAGTTGTGCGGGTGTGGCAGTCAGATCACCATCTACTTCGAGCTGGTCCAGAATAGCCTTAGGGTTTAGCTGGTTCGCTCTGTATCATTAGGGGTAGAGTGGGAATAAAAATTAGGATAAGTAGAGGGAGACTCCCACCTCCTAAACCATCTCAGCCATTTGCTATTTTCACCTAGGGTTTCCTGCTCTCCCACTCCCTGCTGTAGCAACTAAGATCTGCAGAGATGGCTAATCATACCTCTGTGTTCCCGTGATTTTGAGGAAGTGAGACTGTAATCTCACCATTGTCTCATGTGGTAGCCACACGGTTGCAATTCGTGGTTGTGATTTGCGTTTTGAACTTGTTCTTCGCGGTTTGCTTTTCTCCTCGAATTTCCCGTTGGTCGATCTCCCTCCTCGCTGCATCTTTCTCGAATCCGTTTGAAACAACTTGTTCTTTGTTGTGAGGGGATCATTACCACCAAAGGAATTCAACTCAAACTCAAGCTCCTTCACCGTATCCTCCCACTTCTGCCTAAACTCCTTCCTCTCTCCAGCTGCACGCCTAAGCAACATATCCTGACTAAGCAAAGCGACAGTAAGCTTATCAATCTCAGCAGAGAGTTCCTCAGGAGTTTGAGATACCTGGGAGGTGTCGTCGTGTCATCGTTGTTCCGAGGAGTTTCCTCCAGCTGACTGTCGACCTCCTTGCCGAGGGCATTGGTGCAAAAGCCCTCATTGTCAGCGAAGAAGCAGAGACTGTTCAGCTTGTTCTCGATCCTCTTCTTCTTCTCGGATTCGTCATCGCTTGAGACAGCGGAGTCATCATCCGAGTCGTCGACATCGCTGAGCGTGGCGAAGAAAGCACGCTGCTCGGCCTGGGCTTTCTCCAAGTATTTCTTCTTGATGTACTCCTTGTTGAAGCCACCCTTCCGCTTGTGCTTGGGAGGAGTGTGCTTCTCTTTGTGCTAGCCGGAGTCGTACTTATGGCCACGATCGCCCTTGCCTGCCACATGCTTGTTCTTCTTTGGGCAGTTGGCGATGTAGTGGTCCGGATCACCGCACTCATAGCACCCAGCGCGTCCTCCTCCACGACGACGGTTCATGCGGTTGTTGTGGAACCGCGAGAACTGGTTGGCGAGCAAAGCCAATTCGCCGTCTCCCAAGAACTCCAGCTGCTCCTCTGTGACAGAAAGAAGAGAAGACAAAGCAAAGCCTCCAGAGGGGTTAGCAGAAGAGCCAGAAACCAAAGCCATCGACGGGCCAGAAGGATTCTCATAAGAAGCCCTCGTCATGGCATCAATCTCACTGGACTTGAGCTTACTGAAGAGCTCGTCGCATGTGAGGGTCTCATAGTTAGGTGATTCGATGATCGCCTGAACCTTAGAGTCCCACACCGACCGATTGAGAGTGTGTAAAAGCTTGAGAGCCCTCTCATGATCGTCGAAAGGCAACAGCTCCTTGTTAGCCCTCATCCTGTTGACAATCACCTGAAAGCGAGCGAATAAACTTTCTATGCTCTCGCCAGGCATGTGTCGAAAGTTCTCATACTCCCGCTTGTGCGACTCGTAGAGACGGGATTTGACTTGAGTGGTTCCCTCATGGAAGCGCATGAGGGTCGCCCAAATCTCCTGAATCGCCTGAATTCCCCTCGCGTTGCTCGGGGGAGGTTGAGGTGAAGGACCGAAATTGCTACCAGAAAGCGACCAGAGGGGGGGGTGAATGGGAGCTTCAAATTTCTTTTCAGAAACTTGTCGTCACTGTCCCGAGAATCAACCCCAAGAGCAAACCTAGAGCTTGCGAGTATCCACGACCCTAGATGTAGGGTGGATGCTTCCAAGAAGCACAGTGGGACACAACACAACTCTAGAAACCCAACGCAAAAGCCAGAAATCAAAACCGACAACGGACGAACGAACCACGGACGAAAACGTGCGAAGCTGCACTGACCGGACTCACTGGAGCGTCTGGTCACCAGGCACCGGACGCGTCTGGTCTGTCAAAAATGGATTTTGGACCTCTCTATTCCTGACCGGACTCACTGAAGAGGAGCGTCCGATCAAGTGCTGAGCGTCCGGTCACAAAGACAAAAACTGATGAACAGTGCAATAGTCGAGTCCGGTCACAGAGTGAAGTAGCGTCCGGTCGAGTCGCAAGCACAACACAGTGAACGTGTTCAACGACCGGACTCGTGACCGAGCGTCCGGTCGTGCCGACTCGAGTGTCTGGTCACCCCGACGCAGCTCTGTTCGTCCACCGAATCGACTCGATCTCACCCAAAACGAATCCTCTAGGAATCAAACTTGGTGAGAAGAGTCATAAGAAGGATAGTGAGCTACTCCTACAAGATCATGGCTCGATCCTATCTTCAAATCGATGAATCAAAGAGATTCGGGAAGGAAAAGAGAAAAGTTGATCCAAAACGAAAACCAATCGATCTACTTGTTCGTGAGGTTAGAGGATAATTCCTTCGGTGAAAGTGATCTACTCACAGTAAAGAACAAGTTGATTCAAATGGTTTTGCAAACGGAGCAACGTAGAGAGAGAACGAACTACGTGAAAATCGTGGAGAAAAACAACCCATGAAGAACAACACCAAAACACGAATCACAACCACGAATTGCAACCGTGTGGCTACCACACGCTACAATGGTGAGATTACGGTCTCACTTCCTCAAAATCTCATGGACACAGAGGTATGGTTCTCTGCGGATCTCAGTAGCTACAGCAGGGATGTGGGAAAGCAGCAAACCCTAGAAAGCAAATAGCAAATGACTGAGATAATTCGGGAGGTGGGTGTCTCCCCCTACTTATCCTAATTCTAATTCCCACTCTACCCCTACTTAATTACAGAGCGAACAAGCTAAACCCTAAGGTTATTCTGGACCAACTCGAAGAAGATCCTGATCCGACGGCCACACCCGCACAACTGGTAGCGTTGCCTTGACGCAACCTCACCGATTGCCGCTATGTGCCGCCACTGCTCTGCTTGTCCTTTTCACTGACCTCGCCCCCGGTTTTGTGGCCGAAACCGGGAAACCTGTCTTCACGACCAACCCCCGGTTTTGAGGCCCAAACCGGGAAACCAGCCGTCCATCGCCTGAGTTTTGTGGCCCAAACTCAGAAACCTGCCAGCGCCCAGGTTTTGAGGCCCAAACCTGGAAACCGTCCTCAGCCCGAGTTTTGTGGCCCAAACTTGGCAAAACCGCAGCACCCAGGTTTTGTAGCCCAAACCTGGAAACCGTCCACCCGATGGTTTTTCTGTGGCTCAACCACCAAACCGACGCTGTAGAGGTGATGCACCGCCCGTGCACCCCGTCCACCAACACGTGTCCCCATGTCCTCGACCCGAGCAACACCGTGCCCTGCAAGTCTCCGCTCGTCGTTGTCCCAGGCTGTCAGCCACCACAGCTGATCCTCAGGCCACCGGTCCCTCAGTCCAAGCCTTACGTCCGCCCTTCACCGCTCCCGGTCCGTCGGCACGGCACGTCTCTACTTGACCTTCACCTTGCCCTCGATCACTGTCTCCGTGCTCGACACCTGCACAACACAAGCCAAAGAACATGCGCATCAAACCTGTTGATAATCACTCATCACTCCTGTTGACGCAAAAAGTGACGCCCTGCGCCAGGCACACAGCAAGCCGAACGAGGCTGGCTTCAATCGGGTGCCCGGAGTATTCCGAATCCGGAAGCGTGCCAGTCGGTTTGACCTGAAAACCAACAAGGGATAAAAATATGAGAATACCTTGGAACATACTGGGTGAGACCAGGCAGTTCCATATGTACGGCTTTGAAAGCCAATCATGACGGCACACAGCTATAAAAGCTGTTTGTCGAAACAGGTTTATAATGTCATTCGGCAAGTATAAAGATGGAGCTCATAAACATGTTGAATGACGAACACATGAATAACAGAAGGGTAAAAGGGTAATTTGTAAATATAAATCTATTCAAATAACATATGCATAGGCTAATCCAACAAATCTGCCGCACGTTTAGCCTTCATGAACCCGTCAAGTATGAACTCAAGCAAAGCTAATCCACCGCATGATACCACTTGCTATAAGTCCACACCACTCCTTATAATTAGATTAATCCACCGCATGATATGATCTAATTATAAGAAGCTAGAAGCATACATATATCTGAACAGATCGATAAAAACTCATTACTCATGTAAGTTTAACCAGAGTCGGCAAACTAGCCGAACTGGGGTCCATGAAGAAGGAACATACAAGCAAAGCATGATTAAACTAATCTAAAACTTGCACCTGCCGCACGGTACCCGGCTCTATCAAAGCCTAAACATGGTCAACATGCATGAACCCACAACATGTAACAATCTGGATTGAAAGTTAATTCGGCCATCATGATCTTATAATTAACGAAGCAGAAATAAACTCATGCAGCAAGGCCGAACAAAGATCAATCTAGATTGGGCAAAGAGTGTTATAGGAATTAAATAAATAAAACATATAACACATGGTAACTTAATGAATCTATTAGATCTGCCAAATCTAACAGAGCCGATAACTATTTTTACTCATGACTTAATCCGCCGCACGATACAAGGCATAAGCAAAAACTTCCCGTCATAAGCTTAAATCCGCCGCACGATACTAAGCTTAACATACGAGACTACTTGCATCATATCTAAATCCACCGCATGATACTAGACATGATAGCAAGGTTGCCGGTACTTACGGAGGTCGACGGATCGATGATTCCTCTCGAAGAACTCGACGACACGACTTAGGGACTCGAAAGGTGGCACGGGGCTGGTTGTATTGATATGGTTGTGAACAGTTTTACAATGGCCGGGGGTTTATATTTATACCCTGGGCGAAATACGAGTCCTGGAGGACTACGACTTACATAATGAAAATATGGAAAATACGAGTCCTATTCCTATTCTCTTCTCGGTGTTTTCCATTATTACGTGTCTTCTCGTGCAAGCCAGCTTTATTTACCGTATTCACTTCCTGAATAGAGTCATCGCCTTACAAGATAGCCGACCGCACAAACACTTGCCGAAACTCTGAGAACTAACCGACCGCTTGGTCGTTTACCGAATGCCCATCTCACTGTCGGCTGGGTCCACTTGTCATTTTCTTGGTGTTGACCAAAATCCAGTGTTAACACAGGCCCCCCTAGTTCGGAGTATGAATTGTCATGCTTTGAACTATTTGATCTCTGTTGGTCTTCTTCAACAAGCCAAGAAATCCACTGATAGCAATAACATTTTCTCACCATGTTTCCACAATTTTACCTGTAAAACAATAATTCTCCAATACATGTGGAAACAAGTTAGTTACAAATGCATATGTGTATAAATATTATAGTTCTTCCATTTTATTGATCAGAAGGTACTGCAATGCCGACTACATCTCAAAAGTATCATATTTTATAACCAAGATTTCTTTTAAATTTGAATAAAATGGTACCTTACTCATCCATCCGTCTCTTTAATTATGGGGTTTCAGTTCTCACTGAGTCCTCAAGCGATTGCAAAACAGAATAGCTACAGAAATGCTTATCTTTTATCCTTTGATCACTTTTCATCCAGAGTTTTTATCATTATCTTTATAAAAATCGTATCACATAATATTGCAAAGTCAAAGATTCGACCATAAGGAGATACAAGCCATAAACCTAGATCAAGAAGTGCAAGTGAATATTTTTATTACTTTTTCTTTTGCATATGTCATTCTCCCTACCTTTTAAAATTATGAGGCTACTGGGTCTTCGACCATCTTTTATTTTATTTGGCGGTCACTTGACCTTTTCTTTTTCATATTTTTATTTGGGCGGTCACTTGACCTTTTTTTCTTTCTCAGTTCTGGCGGACACGTGTCCGTCATTTTTATTTCTGAGATTTATAGAATAGCCTCATATTTTTAATCAAAGAGAGAATGCACATGCAAAACACTTATTAGTTTATAACGTGTACGTGAATCTTGATCTTGAGAATATGACTATAATCTCAACTAGTAGTCACAATGATTTGGCAGTGCTCAATATGACATTAAGTAAATTTTATTATTTCATTAAATCTCCGAATTTCAAGTATCTCTCAGAATAATGTCATAGCAAATTTTCACCTCTATTCATATCCCACAACTACTTTCAGACAAAGTTTAAATTCTATGCAACCCACAAATTTTAAAGACTTCAAGATAAATATAATAACCACTAGACCCAAATCTTAAAGAAATCAAAGCTATAAACCAGACACAGGTGAAACATAAAACAGAGCATCTATTTATCATTTCAACAATGGATAACCCAAAATATTTATATCACATATTCATAGAGTGGGATTTTTTTTAGTGCGAAGACGCAACATGGGAGGTTTTGTTTTTTAATGATTTTAATTTTAAGCTCTGAAACTATTAGAGAAGCGAGGGTAAAATTACACAAACCACCGTTGAAGATGAAGCAGCCATTCGTCTTGTCTTTCTTCACGATGGATCGCTTGATGCTATATGATGTGTGCGTGTTGATCTCAGGCCCCCTGACACGTAGTCACAGCAGCGTAATCGATGATTCACTGATGTTCTCCTTTCTCTCATCCGAGACATCTTCGCTGAATACGGGTTGAAAATATTTGAAGCCAATCATAAACGTCAATCCTTCTTCTGCAAATGACTGGCTGCTTCAGATCTTGTAGTTGTTCTGACTATAAGTGAACTTGTCACCGTTGCATGTGTCTTGTTGGCACCACCTTATTCAATGGCCATCAGCAAAAGTATCTCTTTCAATATGAAGTGTGCTGAAAACGTTTTAGCCGATGGTCTTCTATCGGTCGTCCGGTTGCTAACGTCCTTTATGCCTCTGATGTAGCCTTTCGTAACCTTATCACCAGATTGAACTTTGCGTTACTCAGGGAAAGGTAAAGTTATATTAATAGGAGCCGAAGTTTCTGTCTTATCAGCTTTTGCCTAGTATGCCTTTGACTTTCTTCTTGTTGAGGAACTGGAACGCTTTAGGTGAGCACGCTGTCAGGTAACTCACGGTAGCTTCTTCTTCAGCGTGAACCCAACCTCGATCGGCAAATCTCCTCCCTTGCCGATTTTTGGAATTACCTATTTTTAAGCGTCGATCGTCCTCAGGGAGTCGCATCCCAAGTGTTTCATGGACAGAACGGCGGTTGACTCGAGACTGCCTATACTCAGAGTATTGATCACTGCATTCGGGGCAGTTATTTTTGGCGGGCAGCTTCAAGCCTTCATTCCAACAATACTTGAAGAACGAGCATTCCCAATGAGACTGTTCTTGCTCCCTCATATCTTCTCGCTCTTCTCGGTATATTTCTTCTTCGTACCTTCGTTGTCTCTCTAGGAACTTCTGTTCTTCGTAGAACCTCTGCTTCTGGTATCGCCCTTGCTCTCGACGCCACTTATTCAACAGAATGCGCGTCGTGACCCTGGGCCTGGAGGTTTCACCCCTTTCAGTTCGGCTATTTTGGAACCGAACCTTTTGCTGAAATTCTTTGTTTGTAATCTGCCGATCAGGATCAACAGCACCAGCTTCCCTCGCTCTATCAGAAGTTAACACTTTCACCTTGTTTTTACCCCTGGGGTCAGCTGCATTGACCATATTAACAGAGAAGGACACAATATTCTGTCCAAAAGGGCTACCATCAACTTTCATCTTTCCATCAAACCTTAGATGCCCGTTCTGGATAGCTTTCTGGATCCGCACTCTGAACACTCGGCAATCATTCATAGAATGGGACTTGGTATTATGGAAACTGCAATACCTCTTGTCCTTGACCCCTTCAGGGTGTAGCATAGGATGACCTTCTGGCAACTTGATGCGTCCTTCCTTCAACAAGTATTCAAATAATTTATCTGATTTGGACACATCAAAGTCGTAAGTACCTTTCTGCCGCCTCAGCCATCGCTGGTTGACTTGAGTCGGCTCCTTAGCCCAGACTATCTCGGCTGCAGCTACTTCATCCTCATCATCGTACTCAGCTGCGTCTTCTAAGAAAGCCTGATACATCTCGGCAGCCACATCACCCTTCTGGAATTGATTATTCCTTCTGAACCCTTGGGCTTGACTACTCATCGTTGCCAACCGTTGTGATAACTGCCCGAGGTCATCAAATTCCATGCCGAATAGCTCCTCCTTGATACTCGGCAACATGCCAGCTATGGCTATTCCCGGCAATTGGTCATCCGGCAAATTCAGAGAATAGCAAAGGTTCTTGGTCTCCCTGAATCTGCGTAGATATTCTTGTGGCGTCTCGCCAGGTTTCATCCTCAGACTCATGAGATCGACCAACTTCTTCTGACTGGTACCCATAAAGAAATACGAGTGGAATTTCTTTTCTAGCTCTGTCCATGTATTGATAGAATTTGCTGGCAGAGAAGCGAACCACGAGAAGGCTGGTCCTGTCAATGACAACGGGAAGTACCAAATACTCCAAGCTTCATCTGTAGATGCCTCTCCAAGTTGCATCAAGTATCAGCCGATGTGCTCTACGGTACTAGTGTCATCCTGACCCGAAAACTTGGTGAAATCGGTAGGAGGTTTTACCCTTGGAGGAAGTGCTACCCGATTGTACCACTCTGGGTAAGGGGACTTGTAAGCATATGATTGATTCTTTGGCTTTAGGCCGAATTGATTTTGCATCATGTCGGCCATCCTATGCATGATGAGGTCAACACTCGAATCAGGAGCTGCTTGTGCTTGCCCCCCAGGATGTAGTCCTGCTGAACTCTTGTAGCCTGGATTTGGAAGAGCATTAATTGAGCTATAATCAATGAACACCTGATATCCATCTCCAAACATATTCCTTTGTATCCTGTTCGCTGCAGGAGACACTCTGGAAGCAGATTGCGGAACATTCCCTGTGGTGCCGAACGTGACCTGGCCATAAGTTTGAGGAGGTTGTTGTGTCTCATGAGGAACCATCCCACCTGTGCTTGTGCCAGCTCCACCATCTTCGGCAATCCTTCGACGTTGAGGTACTGGAAACAGCAGTGGTCCCTGCATTGGACCAGCGGCTTCTTCAAAGCGTTTATCCACTGTTAGACCGAAGATACTAACCATGACAGCACGAAAAGTGTTCAAGAAGGCTGACTGATGATTGGTCACGGCCTCTGATATAACTTTGTGCATTATTTCAGTCATCTTCCGAATAGCTTCCTCTTCATCGGGTATGTCAGGTTGGTGGTGAGGAAGAACCCTTGGGAACGGCTCCTTCTGGAAGACTTTGCCGCTCTTATTCTTGGAAAAGGTCATCAGGCACTTGCGCTGAAGCTCATCACAAGTCTGTTGCACTAGACTTTTCAAATCTGGCGACAAGTCATCCATAGTCACATCCAGAACCTGATCATCGTTGATCTCAGGCATCTTGAAGCAGAAAGTTGGTCCCACCGGGCGTGCCAAAAAGTGTGTTGACGCAAAACGTGACGCCCTGCGCCAGGCACACAGCAAGCCGAACGAGGCTGACTTCAATCGGGTGCCCGGAGTATTCCGAATCCGGAAGCATGCCAGTCGGTTTGACCTGAAAACCAACAAGGGATAAAAATATGAGAATACCTTGGAACATGCTGGGTGAGACCAGGCAGTTCCATATGTACGGCTTTGAAAGCCAATCATGACGGCACACAGCTATAAAAGCTGTTTGTCGAAACAGGTTTATAATGTCATTCGACAAGTATAAAGATGGAGCTCATAAACATGTTGAATGTCGAACACATGAATAACAGAAGGGTAAAAGGGTAATTTGTAAATATAAATCTATTCAAATAACATATGCATAGGCTAATCCAACAAATCTGCCGCACGTTTAGCCTTCATGAACCCATCAAGTATGAACTCAAGCAAAGCTAATCCACCGCATGATACCACTTGCTCTAAGTCCACACTACTCCTTATAATTAGATTAATCCACCGCATGATACGATCTAATTATAAGAAGCTAGAAGCATACATATATCTGAACAGATCTATAAAAACTCATTACTCATGTAAGCTTAACCAGAGTCGGCAAACTAGCCGAACTGGGGTCCATGAAGAAGGAACATACAAGCAAAGCATGATTAAACTAATCTAAAACCTGCACCTGCCGCACGGTACCCGGCTCTATCAAAGCCTAAACATGGTCAACATGCATGAACCCACAACATGTAACAATCTGGATTGAAAGTTAATTCGGCCATCATGATCTTATGATTAACGAAGCACAAATAAACTCATGCAGCAAGGCCGAACAAAGATCAATCTAGATTGGACAAAGAGTGTTATAGGAATTAAATAAATAAAACATATAACACATGGTAACTTAATGAATCTATTAGATCTGCCAAATCTAACAGAGCCGATAACTATTTTTACTCATGACTTAATCCGCCGCACGATACAAGGCATAAGCAAAAACTTCCCGTCATAAGCTTAAATCCGCCGCACGATACTAAGCTTAACATACGAGACTACTTGCATCATATCTAAATCCACCGCATGATACTAGACATGATAGCAAGGTTGCCGGTACTTACGGAGGTCGACGGATCGATGATTCCTCTCGAAGAACTCGACGACACGACTTAGGGACTCGAAAGGTGGCACGGGGCTGGTTGTATTGATATGGTTGTGAACAGTTTTACAATGGCCGGGGGTTTATATTTATACCCTGGGCGTAATACGAGTCCTGGAGGACTACGACTTACATAATGAAAATATGGAAAATACGAGTCCTATTCCTATTCTCTTCTCGGTGTTTTCCATTATTACGTGTCTTCTCGTGCAAGCCAGCTTTATGTACCGTATTCACTTCCTGAATAGAGTCATCGCCTTACAAGATAGCCGACCGCACAAACACTTGCCGAAACTCCAAGAACTAACCGACCGCTTGGTCGTTTACCGAATGCCCATCTCACTGTCGGCTGGGTCCACTTGTCATTTTCTTGGTGTTGACCAAAATCCAGCGTTAACAACTCGAGACTCGGCATACACCCATATATCCGCAGGATCTACTTGTTCGTGAGGTTTGAGGTTAATTCCTTTGGTGAAAGTGATCTCCTCACTGCAAAGAACAAGTTGATTCAAATGGTTTTGCAAACGGAGCAACGTAGAACGAGAACGATCAACGGGAAAATCGTGGAGAAAAGCAACCCGTGAAGAAGAACACGAAAACGCGAATCACAACCACGAATTTGCAACCGTGTGGCTACCACACGCTACAATGGTGATATTACGGTCTCACTTCCTCAAAATGTCATGAACACAGAGGTATGATTCTCTGCGGATATCAGTAGCTACAGCAGGGGATTGGGAGAATAGGAAAACCCTAGAAGCAAAGAGCAAATGACTGAGATGGTTTGGGAGGTGGGTGTCTCCCCCTACTTATCCTAATTCTAATTCCCACTCTACCCCTACTTAATTACAGAGCGAACCAGCTAAACCCTAAGGTTATTCTGGACCAACTCGAAGTAGATGCTGATCCGACGGCCACGCCCGCACAACTGGTAGCGTTGCCTCAATGCAACCTCACCGATTGCCGCCACGTGCCGCCACCGCTCAGCTCGTCGTTTTCACGGACCTCGCCCCCGGTTTTGTGGCCGAAACCGGGAAACCTGTCTTCACGACCAACCCCCTGTTTTGAGGCCCAAACCGGGAAACCGGCCGTCCATTGCCTGAGTTTTGTGGCCCAAACTCAGAAACCCGTCAGCGCCCAGGTTTTGAGGCCCAAACCTGGAAACCGTCCTCAGCCCGAGTTTTGTGGCCCAAACTCGGCAAACCCGCAGCACCCAGGTTTTGTGGCCCAAACCTGGAAACCGTCCACCTGATGGTTTTTCTCTGGCTCAACCACCAAACCGACGCTGTAGAGGGGATGCACCGCCCGTGCACCCCGTCCATCGACACGTGTCCTCAGATCCTCGACCCGAGCAACACCGTGCCCCGCAAGTCTTCGCTCGTTGCTGTCCTAGGCTGTCAGCCACCACAGCTGATCCTCAGGCCACCGGTCCCTCAGTCCAAGCCTCATGTCCGCCCTTCACCGCTCCCGGTCCATCGGCACGGCACGTCTCTACTTGACCTTCACCTTGCCCTCGATCACTGTCTCCGTGCTCGACACCTGCACAACACAAGCCAAAGAACATGCGCATCAAACCCGTTGACAATCACTCATCACTCGAGACTCGGTATACACCCATGTATCCGCAATCTCCCCCTTGATGAGTGCATTGTCAACTACCAACACAAATCATAATGAAATAGAAGAAGGAAGAAGAAGGTGGAAAAACTCGACCAAATGACCCAAAAGCATAGCAAAGCCGAAGAAGGTCAAATGGAAAGAGCAAGACAACTTGGTCCCCAAAGACATGGGCAACGGCTCGACGCAACCAAGCAAAGCAAAGCTAGCCCTCAAGGAGAGGTAGAACAGGCTCAACACCGCTAGCAGGAAAGTTCGATACAAATCGAAAAATCACTTCAAATTCAAGCCAAAGTAAAGCTAGCCCTCAAGAAGAGGCAGAACGGGCTCAACACCGCTAGCAAGAAAGCTTGATACCAATCAAAGAATACCGACTGAAGAGCAAAAAAACTTGATACCAATTGAGAAGCATACTTGCAAAGCAAAACTGCTAGTCCCTCAAGATAGAGGCACAGAGACTCAACACAACTAGCATAAAATCGCTCCAAACCAATCTGGACATTCGACACATGTACATCATGGAAAGGATGGTACATGTCTGCATTGTCCATCTCCCTGGCACGGCGCTCCTCTCTCTTGCGCCTAAAGCAAAACTCCCTCAGGTGTCCATCTCTCCCACAGTGCTCACAATGGTACCTCACCGCTCTCATAGGGGGTTGTTGGTACTCACGGTAGTGGGTTTGGATCACTTTGCCCTTCTGTGGCATAAGCTCCTCTTGGATGGGTGGCATGGTGTCTAGCTTGTTCTTGAGGTGGTTTGGTTTAGGAGCCCATGTCTGTTTTTGGGTGGAGCCCTAGGAGGTTCAACAAACACTCCATCCTTAGTGTCAACCTTGAAAGGCTCTTTGGGTGGAAGCTTGGTAAGCTTGAGAGTAGTGGTGGAGTTGGGCTTCTCACTCGGGTTAAGACCACTCTACTCTCCAATCTTCCCAAAAGAAGAAATATCAACACCCTGAGCAAAACCTACACCTGGACCTCCAGCAGCACGCTTGAACTGGGCAATCATCATCCCAAGCTGAGGCTCACCACAAGACACCCATGATAAGATGGTCCGAAGGTATGTGTTTTCTTCCTCGGTTTGCATCTTGCCATGCTTCACATTAGCTATCTCCATCTCCAAACCCTCACACAAAGCGCATCTAGACACACAAGTGCTACCCGAGCTAGCCTTCTCAAGAGATTCAATCTTGGCATTCTTCTCTGCCAACTCGGATTGCAAGCCTGTGCAAGACTTGCACGCACCCAGCAAAGAGGGTCTAGCCCTAAGCTCATCCACCTCTCCAACCAAAGCAGCATACTTACCTCTCAAAGTTAGAAGGTCAGTCATGTGCTTAGTGCACATCTCGCACTCACCCTCCTCAGAAACGACCACGGTGGACTTAGCAAACTCAAGCTCCCTCACCATGTCCTCCCACTTCTGCCTAAACTCCTTCCGCTCTCTAGCAGCACACCTAAGCAACTTGTCTTGACTAAGAAGGACGGCAGTAAGTTTCTCAACCTTAGCAGAAAGCTCGTCGGGGGTCTGAGATACTGAAAGGTCCTAAATGGCTAGAGGGGGGGGGGTGAATAGCCTATAAAAAATTCTACAACAACACTTAAACAAACTTGTTAGATAACTAAATGGCGTAGCAAAGATAGCGCTAGCTCTACAAGAGTGCAAGCCACCTATCCACAATAAGAATCACTACACAAGATAGAAAACCTAGAATAGCAACAACATATAAATATTACTTACAAGAATGTAACAAAAATAAGTACAAGGGATAGAGGATAATATACCGAGCCGGCAAGAGATTAATAAAGAATACCAATGAAAACCACGGAGACAAGTTGACACAGAGATTTTTCCTCCGAGGTTCACTTGCTTGCCGGCAAGCTACGTCCCCGTTGTAGCGATACACCCACTTGGAGGTTCACGCGCTAATAGGCATCACACGCCTAACCCTCAATAGGGTGCCGCACAACCAACACAAGATAGGGATCCACAAGCTACGAGCAATCCACTAGAGTTACCTTTCGTGATCTCCCACGGGGAAGGTACAAGAAACCCCTTACAAATCACCGGGAGATGGCCACGAACAATCACCACTCGTGCCTAATCTCCTCCGCTGCTCCAAGCCGTCTAGGTGGCGGCAACCACCAAGAGTAATAAGAATATCCGCAGCAACAACAATTGCCAAATGCCACTAGATGCAAACTCACAAGCAAATGCACTTGGATCTCTCGATCTCACTTGGATTCGCACTAACAAGCAAAGAGATCGGAGGGAGGGATTAGATCTTGCTCAAGAGGATGTTCAAGAAGTCAGAGAGTCAACAACCCCACCCTAAAGGCGGCCACGGCCTATTTATAGAGAGGGGAGGGCGGCGGCCCGATCCCCACCTTTCTGCGCTTGGTCGGTAGTACCGACCCATCCTGGGCGGTAGTACCGACAGAGTCAAACTAGCCGTTTAACACACGACCCGCTGATTTAGGCGAAGCACCGACACCTGGTCGGTACCACCGCGGGCGGTAGTACCGAGGTCATGGCGGTACTACCGCCAGGCCATTTTTGGCTCGAACAGAGAGCATCTCACAAACTTCCTCCAGACCTTTGAACTACCGACCTTCTGGTCGGTACTTCCGAGCCTGGTGGTACCGGCCCTATGGCGGTACCACCGCCAGGTCAACTTCCACTCAACTCAGAGAGCTCCGCAAACTTGCCAACCACCGGCCTTGGGTCGGTAGCACCGGGCGCGGTACTACCGAGGTTATGGCGGTACTACCGGTAGGTCTTTTTCAAAACAAACAGAGAGCTCTGCAAAACGCCTCATGGTCACGGTACCACCGACCCCCGGTCGGTACCACCGCCTGCGGTAGTACCGAGGTTATAGCGGTACCACCGCCAGGCCAAAAACGCCCCAACACAGAGAGGTCTGCACGCTGCATCCTTGGGCGGTACCACCGACACTCCTGGGTCGATACCACTGACAACACATAGAAAACTTCATTTTCATCTCTGAGTTGATCCAAAACTATTTCAACAACTTCTCCTTTGCAAATGTGCTAACACCACCAAGTGTTTATCATCTTGTGCAAGTGTGTTAGCATTTTCACAATCATTTTCAAAGGATTCGAGTTAGCACACTAGGTCCTAATGCATATGCATGTATGAATTCACCTAGTGGCACTTGATAACCGCGATCACTGAGATATTCCCCTCTTAATAGTATGGCTATCTATCCTAAACGCACTCACACCCTCTATGGTGTCTTGAGTGCCAAAACAAAATCCCTATTTATACCTTTGCCTTGATCTCCGTAGGGGTTTTGCTTTTCTCTTCTTATTTTTCCAAATGTGGAGCACTTGATCCATCTTTTGGTCATCACCACCAATACCATGATCATCATCTAGCTTCCGCACTTGGTGTGTACCAACCTAGCTCATAAACACTTCATGGCAAGGTTAGTACTCTAGGTGACATCAATTATCCAAAACCAAACAAGGACTTTCAATCTCCCCCTTTTTGGTAATTGATGACAACCTTTCACAAAGATATATATTTGAAAAATTTGAGTCACCTCTGGTAGTATTAGCTCCCCCTACATATGTGCTATAGTGTTTGGTTCAAGTTCGGCACATATGCATGAATATGAAATGTGGGAGAGAAATACTATCAAATGATGCTAAGGTGTAAAGAATGGACCTTTGAAGCGTGATACCAATCGGAGTTGCCAATGTATACCATCCTTAGCACCATTGTTAGCTAGACTTTACAAAAAACACTAGGTACCTTATGAGATCAACATTATATAAAAGATTCTAGTACCACTTTGCGAAAACAGATTACATCTAGCTACCACTTATGCATGCTAGTTCACAAATCATCATTCAAAATTTATTTCTAGCATACATCACACAAGTATGTATATTAAATTTAAACTTTTTACAATGCAATCACTCATATGAATATGCACATTCAAATGCAACAATAAGTTCATGAGCTTGCTCCCCCGACTTATATGCTCAAATTTTAATTGATTCTCCCTTTGTTATATATATCTATCTTAGTAACCATTTCTCCCCCTTTGTCATTAAGTACCATAAAAGGCACACCAATTTTAGTAGGAGTTAAGTTAATCAATAGGGTGATCAAGTTCATAGATGGTTCAACCTAGCAAACAAACATAAGATATTTAACACGGTTTGCTCTAGAGTAAGCTTCTTCACACATCTTTCAATGGTTATCTTACTCACGTCGGTTAAACACTTGAATGCTTGTTTCCAAGATCAAACACTAGGTTCACAAGCCCATAAACATGTCATATGCTACCACTAGATCATATCAAACATAGAAGCAATAGTGGTACCATATGTACATCAAAAGTATTTTATTTTCATGAATGAGCCTATAAGATGCAAGGGATGACTAAATGCACTAAACATATCCTTAGCAAGAATGAATGTCATGCCAAACAATTTTACCTTTGCTTTGTCGAAGGAGAGGCATGTCATATAATGGAGGGTGCATCAACTCATATTTGAGAAATCAAGTATATTCAATTCATTCCTTAGCTTGCAAAAACTCTTTTCATCAAGTGGCTTGGTGAATATGTCGGCAAGTTGATCTTCGGTTCTCACACTCTCAATTGAAATATCACCCTTCTGTTGATGATCTCTTATGAAGTGATGGCGAATGTCAATGTGCTTAGTTCTTGAATGTTGTCACTGGATTGTTGGTGAGCTTCACTGCACTCTCATTGTCACATAGCAATGGCACTTGTTTGAACTTGATTCCAAAATCATCCCAAAGTTGCTCTCATCCATAGAATTGTGCACACAACTCCCTGCGGATATGTATTCAGCTTCGGCGGTTTGAAAGTGCAACACTATTTTGTTTTTTCGATGACCATGATACAAAGTGATCTTCAAGTAATTGAACAGTGCCCGATGTGCTTTTTCTATCAACTTTGCATCCTGCATAGTCGGAGTCCGAATATCCAATCAACTCAAAAGTTTGACCCCTTGGGATACAACAATCCAACATTTTGGTTAGCTTCAAATATCTCAATATTCTTTTAGTTGCCTTCAAAGTGACTTCTCTTGGTGAAGCTTGAAATCTTGCACAAATGCATACACTAAACATGACGTCCGGCCCTAGAAGCGGTCACATAGAGTAAGCTTCCAATCATAGACGAATACAACTTTTGATCCACCATGTTGCCACTAGCATCACTATCCAAATGTCCATTTGTTTCCCATAGTGTGTACTAAAGCTTTTGCATCATTTAGACCCAAACTTCTTGAGCATCTCTTGAGTTATTGCCTTGACTCACAAAAGTGCCATTTCTTCATTGCTTGATTTGAAGACCAAGGAAGTAAAGCTCTCCAATCATAGACATCTCAAACTCATTTGCCATCATATTCCCAAACTCTTCACAAAACTCTGGTTGGTTGACCCAAAGATAATATCATCAACATATATTTGCAACACAAACAAGTCTTTGCCAATCTTCTTGGTGAAGAGAGTAGTATCAACCTGCCAATCTTGAACCCTTTAGAGTAGGAAATCTCTCAACCTCTCGTACCAAAGCTCTTGGTGCTTGCTTCAAACCATACAACGCCTTCTGGAGCTTGTAAACATGGTTGGGCTTCTTGTCATCTTCAAAAACCGGGAGGTTGTTCTACAAATACTAACTCATTGATATACCATTGAGAGAAATGCACTTTTGACATCCATTGATATAACTTGATATATGAGCACATGCATAAGCCAATAGAATTCTAATTGCTTCCATTCTTGCAACCGGTGCATATGTTTCCCAAAATCAAGACTTCAACTTGAGTGTAACCTTGAGCTACCAATCTTGCTTTATTTCTCACTACTATCCCATCTTGATCTTGCTTATTGCGAAATACCCATTTGGTTCCAATTACATTGTAATTCTTTGGTCTCTCAACAAGTTCCCCAACTTGATTGCGGGGTGAAGTTGTTTAGTTCTTCATGCATAGCATTTACCCAATCAACATCCATCAATGCATCTTCTATCTTGGTTGGCTCAAATGATGACACAAAAGAATAATGCTCACAAAATGATGCCAATCTGATCTTGTTTGCACACACTTCTAATATCCCCAACAATTTGATCTATGGGATGATCTCTTGCAATATTTGTTGGTTGGAGGATTTGCACTTGATGCTCTTGGTTGAGATGAACTAGCTTGTGATCTTCACTAGCACTTGACTGATCATGAGAACCACTAGCTTGATTGAATCAACTTGCACACTTGAGGAGAACATTTGGTCATCTTCATTATCATCCACTTGTCTTGGCCTAATATCACCAATATCCATATTCTTCATTGCATTTGACAATTGAGTGCCTCTAACATCATTAAGATTTTCATTTCCTTCTTGAGAGCCCTTGGTTTCATTCAAACTCAACATCATGCACTTCTTCAAGAATACCGCTAGCCAAGTTCCAAACTCTATATGCTTTGCTTGTTGTTGAATATCCAAGTAAGAATCCTTCATCACATTTCTTCTCAAATTTGCTCAATCTTGCACCTTTCTTCAATATATAACATTTGCAACCAAAAACTCTAAAGTATGCGATATTTGGTTTTCTTCCATTTAATAGCTCATATGGTGTCTTCTCTAGCATTGCCATGGCAAATAGAGACGGTTGCTACAATAGCAGGCCGTATTGATAGCTTCGGCCCAAAAAGAATGACTGACATTGTATTCACTGAGCATAGACCTTGCCATATCAATCAAAGTTTGTTCTTCCTTTCAACAATCCCATTTGATTTGAGGAGTATACTTGGGTGAGAATTGATGTCTAATGCCAAAGTCATCACACAACTCATCAATTCTTGTATTCTTAAATTCACTCCCATTGTCACTTCTAACTTTCTTGATTTGTGTTTCAAACTCATTCTGACATTCTTGACAAAAGTTTTGAGGATATCAAAAGTTTCACTTTTGTCACTAAGAAAGAAGACCCATGTGTATCTAGTGTAATCATCCACTATCACAAAGCCATATTTGCTTCCACCGATGCTAGTGTATGTTGTTGGTCCAAACAATCCATGTGCAATAACTCAAGTGCTTTGCTAGTACTCATCATGCTTTTCTTAGGATGGGAGTTTACCAACTTGTTTGCCAGCTTGACAAGAGCTACAAAGTTTATCCTTCTCAAAAGTGACATCTTTCAATCCTCTAACTAAATCATGCTTTACTATTTTGTTCAACTGTTTCATTCCAACATGACCAAGCCTTCTATGCCATAACCAACCCAAACCAGATTTAGTGAACAAGCATGTTGACAGTTGGTTTCACTAGCATTGAAATCAACCAAGTATAGGTTCTCATATCTAAATCCTTTGAATATCAAATTAGAACCATCTACACTTATGATTTCTACATCATCAACTCCAAAAAATGCATTTGAAACCAAGATCACACAACTGAGCAACTGACAGTAATTGAAGTTCAAGCTCTCAACTAGCAACACATTGGAAATGCTCATGTCATTGGATATTGCAATCTTACCAAGCCCTTTAACCTTGCCTTTACCATTGTCACCAAATGTGATAGAATCAAAACCATGATTGCCACTTGAATTGATTGAATTGAACATTCTTGAATCCCCGGTCATATGTTGAGTGCACCCACTATCAAGCACCCAATGCCTCCCTCCGGCTTTATAGTTGACCTACAAGAACAAATCAATCCTTTTTAGGTACCCAAACCTTTTTGGGTCCTCCAAGATTAGTGACCAAACTCTTTGGTACCCAAAATAGCTTTCTTCTTGAGCCCACAATTGGTGTACCAATGAATTTAGCTTTCATGCCATTTACACCCTTGGTAAGCAAATAACAAGAATCAAATTTAATAGAGGATACAATAGCGTTCTTGTTCTTGTTCTTGCAATATTGCTCTACATGCCCACTTTGCTTGCATCTAGTGCAAAACCGACCATTGCTCTTCAAAACTAGTCTTGTGAGTAGCAAAAGCCGCCTTGCCATTCTTGGGGGTATAGCCCAATCCCTCTTTGTTGAGAGAAAAACGTTGGCTGCCCAAACACTTAAGCAAGCGGGCCTCACCACCATAGGCTTTACCTAAGGCGTGAGTGAGCTCATTTACCTCCTTCTTCAATGTCTCATTCTCAACCATGAGTGAGGCATCACAAGTGAAGCCATCATCCATAGATGAAGTAGTGGTGGTAGATGATGAGCTACATGAGGGTTAGTAGAAGCAATAACAATAGGCTTATAGAATGATTCATCAATTATATCACAAGCTATGCCTATGTCACATGTTTTGACCACTTTTTCAGTTTTAGCTTGATCAACACGTGAGGAGTGAGCTTCCTTAAGCTTAGTGTGAGCATTGCCAAGCTCCTCATGGGCTTCCACTAGCCTCTCATGAGTAGCATTGAGCTCCTCAAAGGATTGCTCAAGAGCTTTTAGTCTCTTTTGCAATTCTTTGCACTCCTTCTCTTTTTATCAAAGTGTTCTCTAGCATCATCAAGCATTTCAATTAATTCATCTTTAGTAGGTTCATCATCATCACTATCATCGCTATCACTCTCATCATCATCAGATAGTACCTTGTGGCCTTAGCCATGAAGCATGATGGAGTGTCGAAGATTGAAGGCTTGTTGTTGATAGCAATACTTGCAAGTGCCTTTTTCTTGCTTGTCTTGCGATCTTCATTATCACTATCTTCATCACTATCACTTGTGGATGCATCACTATCCCAAGTGACCATATATGATTGCCCCTTCTTCTTCTTTGTGTAATTCTTCTTTTCTTTCTTCTCCTTCTTCTTGTCCTTCTTGTTGTCATTATCATCATTCTCACTGTTGTATGGACACTGAGCAACAAGATGGTCCTTGCTACCGCACTTGAAGCACCTCCTTGGTTCATCCTTGTTCTTGTATGAAGTCTCTTCCTCCTTGCCCGGTAGGTAGCCCTTCTTCTTCATGAATTGCCAAACCTTTTGACAAATAGAGCCATCTCTTCATCTTCGTCATCGCTATCATTTGAGCAGTTATCTTCACTAGAATCTTCCTTCTTTAATTTGCCCTTGCTCTTTGATGATGATGTTGTGGCTTTGAATGCCACACTCTTCTTCTTCTCATCCTTCTTCACTTCTTGATCATTCTCATCTCTGTAGGTGTCATCGGTCATTACATCTCCAAGAACTTGGTTTGTGTCATAGTGTCCAAACCGCTTCTTACAAGCAATGTGACTAACATGCCAAATCTCTTGGGAAGACATCTCAAGAATTTATGAGAGAAGTCTTGTCCTTCACCTCTTCTCCAAGTGCTTTGAGATCATTGACAAGCACCTGAAGCCTATGGAACATCTCTGGAACACTTTCATCTTCATTCATCTTGAAGCTAGCAACTTTTCTTTCTTTGAGAATGTATGCCTTTGCTCCTTTCACTGCTTGAGTGCCTTCAAATGATTCTTCCAATTTCTTCCAAGCATTCATATGCCATTTCCAAATTTTGATTTGTTCAAATACCCTCTCATCAACGGCGTCATGAATAGCACTAAGAGCAATGTCATTGTTCTGCATCTTCTCTTTCAGCGTTGGTGAGATGCTCCGGATCGACTACCTCAATCTTGACATCTACAACTTGCCATATCTTTCTATTGATTGACTTTAGATGAGTGGTCATCTTTGCCTTCCAATAGCCATAGTTTGTGCCATCAAATTGGGGGTGGCCTTTTGGTGTTGTTGATATGAGCCATTTTGTCACCGAAGGTTGTTAAGCCTCAATTAAACGGTGACCTCGCTCCGATACCACTTGAAAGGTCCTAAATGGCTAGAGGGGGGGTGAATAGCCTATAAAAAATTCTACAACAACACTTAAACAAACTTGTTAGATAACTAAATGGCGTAGCAAAGATAGCGCTAGCTCTACAAGAGTGCAAGCCACCTATCCACAATAAGAATCACTACACAAGATAGAAAACCTAGAATAGCAACAACATATAAATATTACTTACAAGAATGTAACAAAAATAAGTACAAGGGATAGAGGATAATATACCGAGCCGGCAAGAGATTAATAAAGAATACCAATGAAAACCACGGAGACAAGTTGACACAGAATTTTCCTCCGAGGTTCACTTGCTTGCCGGCAAGCTACGTCCCCGTTGTAGCGATACACCCACTTGGAGGTTCACGCGCTAATAGGCATCACACGCCTAAACCTCAATAGGGTGCCGCACAACCAACACAAGATAGGGATCCACAAGCTACGAGCAATCCACTAGAGTTACCTTTCGTGATCTCCCACGGGGAAGGTACAAGAAACCCCTTACAAATCACCGGGAGATGGCCACGAACAATCACCACTCGTGCCTAATCTCCTCCGCTGCTCCAAGCCGTCTAGGTGGCGGCAACCACCAAGAGTAATAAGAATATCCGCAGCAACAACAATTGCCAAATGCCACTAGATGCAAACTCACAAGCAAATGCACTTGGATCTCTCGATCTCACTTGGATTCGCACTAACAAGCAAAGAGATCGGAGGGGGGATTAGATCTTGCTCAAGAGGATGTTCAAGAAGTCAGAGAGTCAAAACCCCACCCTAAAGGCGGCCACGGCCTATTTATAGAGAGGGGAGGGCGGCGGCCCGATCCCCACCTTTCTGCGCTTGGTCGGTAGTACCGACCCATCCTGGGCGGTAGTACCGACAGAGTCAAACTAGCCGTTTAACACACGACCCGCTGATTTAGGCGAAGCACCGACACCTGGTCGGTACCACCGCGGGCGGTAGTACCGAGGTCATGGCGGTACTACCGCCAGGCCATTTTTGGCTCGAACAGAGAGCATCTCACAAACTTCCTCCAGACCTTTGAACTACCGACCTTCTGGTCGGTACTTCCGAGCCTGGTGGTACCGGCCCTATGGCGGTACCACCGCCAGGTCAACTTCCACTCAACTCAGAGAGCTCCGCAAACTTGCAACCACCGGCCTTGGGTCGGTAGCACCGGGCGCGGTACTACCGAGGTTATGGCGGTGGCGGTACTACCGGTAGGTCTTCTTCAAAACAAACAGAGAGCTCTGCAAAACGCTCATGGTCACGGTACCACCGACCCCCGGTCGGTACCACCGCCTGCGGTAGTACCGAGGTTATAGCGGTACCACCGCCAGGCCAAAAACGCCCCCAACACAGAGAGGTCTGCACGCTGCATCCTTGGGCGGTACCACCGACACTCCTGGGTCGATACCACTGACAACACATAGAAAACTTCATTTTCATCTCTGAGTTGATCCAAAACTATTTCAACAACTTCTCCTTTGCAAATGTGCTAACACCACCAAGTGTTTATCATCTTGTGCAAGTGTGTTAGCATTTCACAATCATTTTCAAAGGATTCGAGTTAGCACAATAGGTCCTAATGCATATGCATGTATGAATTCACCTAGTGGCACTTGATAACCGCGATCACTGAGATATTCCCCTCTTAATAGTATGGCTATCTATCCTAAACGCACTCACACCCTCTATGGTGTCTTGAGTGCCAAAACAAAATCCCTATTTATACCTTTGCCTTGATCTCCGTAGGGGTTTTGCTTCTCTTCTTATTTTTCCAAATGTGGAGCACTTGATCCATCTTTTGGTCATCACCACCAATACCATGATCATCATCTAGCTTCCGCACTTGGTGTGTACCAACCTAGCTCATAAACACTTCATGCAAGGTTAGTACTCTAGGTGACATCAATTATCCAAAACCAAACAAGGACTTTCAGATACATGGGAGGTGTCGTCGTCTTCGTCGTTCCGAGGGGTCTCCTCCAGCTGACTGTCGACCTCCTTGCCAAGGGCCATGGTGCAAAAGCCCTCGTTGTTGGCGAAGAAGCAGAGGTCGTTCAGCTTGTCCTCAATCCTCTTCTTTCTCGGACTCGTCGTCGCTTGAAACAGTGGAGTCGTCATCCGAGTCGTCGACGCCACTGAGCGTGTTGAAGAAAGCACGCTGCTCGGCCTGGGCTTTCTCCAAGTACTTCTTCTGGATGTACTCCTTATTGAAGCCACCCCTCTTCTTGTGCTTGGGAGGGGTGTACTTCTCCTTGTGCAGGTCGGAGTCGTACTTGTGGCCACGATCGCCCTTGCCCGCCACTTGCTTGTTCTTCTTTGGGCAATTGGCGATGAAGTGGTCGGGGTCACCGCACTCATAGCACCTAGCGCGTCCTCCTCTGCGATGACGGTTCATGCGTGAAGGACCGAGAATGCAACAGCAAGGCGACCAGAGGGGGGGGGTGAATGGGAGCACAAATATTCTTTCAAAACTTTGGCCTTTTGTCCCCAAAATCAACCCCAAGAGCTTTGATCGAAACCGTGATGCTCACGACCCTTGGAAGAGGGTGGATGATCCCTAGGATCACAGCGGAGCACCACAAAGCGGTAGCAAACCAAATGGCAAAAGCACCGGAACAGTTTCGACCCTTAACAACCAAGTCCCGAACGTAGATAGACGGCTACGTTGAGAAATCCCCAAACACCTATGCTAACAAGTAGCAAAGGTACCTAGAGAGGTTCCTTGGTCAATTCTAGGGCCAACCGAGAAGTCCAGAAACCAAGCGAAGAAGCCGGGAGAGCAAACGCACTAAACCGGGGGCTTCAGCCAAATCCTGGACTGTCCGGCCCAGGGGTCCCGGACTGTCCGCACCAGGCCGGACTGTACGCGGTTCACTGGCGGACTGTCCGCCGGCAGAAAACGCAAAACAACAGTGTTGCTGAAGTCCCCTGGACTGATCTCGGACTGTCCGCAACCCACAACTGCGGACTGTCCGCGGTCACGAAAAGTCAAATCGGCCGAGAATACAGCCACTGACTCGGCTGATGCCCGACGCCCGGACTGTCCGCCGGTCAGGTGGCGGACTGTCCGCGGCTGTCCAGTGAGGGCGATTTTGATCGCCCTTCACACAAATCACTCCCAAATCGATCCAAACCAAAATCCCTTGATCCCAAACTTGGAGCGGATGATCACAAGGTAGCAAGGAGACTATCCCCAAGAAATCATCCGCTTAAATAAACTCAATCAACGGGAAATCGAAGGGGAAGGTGTATGAACCGAAAAAGCGCCACGAAAACGAAATCAACCCGATCTACTTGTTTGTAAGGAGTTAGATGAATTCCTTCGGTGGAAATGATCTCCTCACTATAAAGAACAATTTGATTCAAACGGATTTCGCAAAGACGTAGTAGAGAGGAAGATCGAGTGACGGGAAAACGCGAAGAAACGAAGAACGCGAAGAACACTAACCAAAAGCGAATCAAGTCATCGATTGCAACCGTGTTGCTACCACACGCTACAACAGGAGGGTTACGACTCACTTCCTCAAAATCTCCAGTACACAGAGAGGTATGGTTCTCTGCGGATCTCAGCTAGCTACAACAGGGGATTGGGAGAGCAGGAACCCTAGAAGCAAAGAGCAAATGACTGAGATGGAATGGGAGGAGGGTGTCTCCCTCTACTATCCTAATTCTAATTCCTACTCTACCCCTCAACTAATTACAGAGCGAACCAGCTAAACCTAGGGTATTCTGGACCAACTCAAGATAGGTGGTGATCCGACGGCCACGCCCGCACAACTGGTAGCGTTGCCTCGACGCTGTGACACCCTAGTGTCAAGCACTGCATTAGGCACTGCAATTAGACACTAAGAAAGCATAAGCAATGCATTGCATCATTTCATGTGCATGAGAGTGCTTTTGTCTTTTGTTTATTTATTTGGATTTGGATTTCTATTGGACTTGGTTGTTTAAGTGACTTTCCGTTTTGGCAAAGAGTTTTATAAAGTAGAGAGCTTTGAGTAGAGTGTTTTTCATGTTGAAGTTTTGACTAGTTCAAAATAGTGTCAAATAAAAATGTGTGAACAAAAATGTTTCATGCTTTAAAATTGGCTTTATTTTTGCAGAGGCTATAAAAATGGTTTTCAGAAAAAGTGTCCTATATGAAAGTTGTAGAGAAAATTATTTTGAGCAACTTTATATTGGGTCAAAACCTAGTTGGAGTTTTTGAAACTGTTTTTGAATGGTCAAAGTTTGAAATGATTTTTGGAAAAAGAAAAAGGAAAACGTTTTTCTCCCGCGCACCCCATCCGGCCCAACTGGCCTTCGGCCCAGTTCCGCACCGCGACGGCCACGCGCGCCCGCTCCCGCCCGCGCGCACGCTGTGCGACGCGCCCGACGCGCGGCCGCGCCGTACGCCGGCCGGAGCGCCGCGTGGCGGCTCGCCTCTGCGCGCATCCGCTCGCCCAATCGCCGCACGATCTTCTCCACCGGATCACGCCAACGATTGCTTGCCCTCTCCGCGCTCGCCTCGCCTGCCGCGCCACCCTCGCTCGCCGCGCCGTCGCCCGCCGCACGCCACGCCGTGGCCCCCGCCACGACCGGCCGTTCGCCGCTCCGACGACCAAAAACCCCGCGCGCCCGCACTCCTCTCTCTTTCACTCCTCACTCGCGCCCCCCTCGCTCTCGCCAGCCCGCTCTCTCTCTCCGCAAACGCGCCGAGCACCTCGCTGCTCGCCGCCGCTCGACACCACCACCCGCACCCTGCCGTTCCGACCCTCACCGTCCACCTCCGGCCGATTAACCTCGGCCACCGCTCCGCCTTCGCCCCGCACACGCCGTGTGCACGTCGCCATCCCCGACCGAGCCCCAACGCCGCCGGAGGACGAAGCGCCTCCTTCGGTCCGCCAGTCGCCACCGCCGAGCCGCAACGTCGTTCCTCCCCGACACGACCTCCAGCGTCTCCGTCCTTCGCCGTCAAGCATCACCAAGCCAAGGCAAGGTGAGAACACCACCTAGCTTCAACGCTACCGCTCTCTCCCACCTTTTCTTCCCCGGCCGAGCGCCATGGCCGTCCGCCGCGGCCATGCACGAGGTCAAGCTCCCTCGAAGCTTCCCGAACCAAGCCGAGCCCTCTGATAGCCTCCCTAGGGCTCGAGTAAGCCTATGCCGGCCTCGATTTCACCGGCGACCGCCGGAAACGGCGTAGCCGTGTGTCGCCGCCTCCGTCGTCCGCCACCGCTCGCCACCGGCACGCTTCGGTCATCCTCTGGACAGGCCGAGCCCTCCGCTGGATGCGCCTCGTCGAGCCGAATCTATCGAGCCTAGCCTCACCGCCGGCGACCTCATCGTCGACGAGCTTTCGCCGGTCAACCTTTCTCCCCTGTTTCCTCTCTCTGACGGGTGGGTCCCGTTGACCCGCGGGCCCCGCGCGTCAGCCACTCGCTGGTCTATGGACCGGGTGTACACAAGCCAGGCCGTGATGAATTCAAATGTTTTTCTTTTTACTTTTATTTTCCAGAGATGCTTGTTATTTTTGTGTAGCACGTTTTACAAATCCAAATGGAGTACTTTCAGTTTTGCTAGTTTGCTTATGAGTAGATCTATCATGGAAAAATATGAAAGTTTTTTGGTAGAAGTTTATTTTACTTTTTATTTAATTCAGTTTATATGCTTTTGTTGTGATAAATGGAAATAAGTGTCTTCTGGTTGAGATAATTCCTGGAAAATTTTGTGTAAGTTTATTATCATGTTTTGCACCTGTGAAAAAATATGAAGTACTGTTTATGTAGAAAAAGTTTCTGTTATGATTAAAAGTCCTTTTTGGCTGTTTTCTTAGAATAAATGTTAAGGTGTTTTATATGTCAAAATAAAATATGGGAAAAATGGTGTAGTCTCTGAGTGCCATGTCCAAGCTAAGAAAAATATAAGCATGAGCTGTTATGTGGAAATATCCGAAGTTGTTTTACAAATGTGCTTTTCTGTATTTTTCTTTGGAAATTCATGTAAGAAATAATATAATGTTTCTGTTCATGGAACTTTCTTGATAAGCACAAAATGTGAAGTAGAATCTGTGAAAAATATGAAGTTGAGTTTATCACCCTTTTCCAGTAGGGTTGTAGTTCAAGTGGTTTATATTGCAATAGATTTGTTTATTTTGTGTAGGCTTGTATGTTTATGCTCTTGCCACAAGTTTTCTGCAGTAGAATGATTTTGAGTATAAGAAGCCAGGAAAATTATGAAATCTGCTGTTTGACACTTTTTGGATGGAGAGCTAGTTCAAAGCACCTTTTTGGGCAGTTTGTTTGTCACTTTCGTATATGCAGCTCTGTATTTCAGTTTTGGCTGAAATTTGTTCAGTGGAGTCCTGAGAGTGTTGTTTGCCTTCTGGAATTTTTGTGGATTTTTCTGAGTCCAGAAAAATGCAATCGCAGTTCTAATCGGAGTTTCTGTTGATTTATTTAAATAAGAAAAGGTTGAATAATCAGACTTGGTTTTATGAAATAAATAAGTAATTACCTCAATGTCAAAAGTGGTTCAACAAGTTGGTTTTGTTGATTTGCAAGAAATGCTCTTCTCATACCACACATCTTGCACCCGCATTGAAATATTTAATATTCGTCGCATGCAATAGGATCGACCCCTCCGGAGCCCGAGCAGGAGCCAGAAGCAAACGCCGAGCAGCAGATTCTGGAGCTTCAGCAAGCCGAGGAGATCGACCCCGCCAGCGACACTAACTTGCCCGAGTGCCCCTCCCACGAGGCCTCGGTCTTCACCCAAGGCAAGCCCCGGAGCATATTAAGCCTCCTATCGTTTGCAATTAAAATTACTTGAGTCCTTTTATATTGTGATGCATTAGGTTTAGGAGTTGAATGAATCCTATTTGCTGCATTACCATTCCTTGATGATTGATTAATATCTACCTTGTTATCCTGTTATTTATTTGCAATGTAGAATTGCTTAGCCTGCTTAAAAAGTAGTAGTTAAGGATGTCTCCGTAATACCCTGATGGGTACTTACCGGATCACGGTTGGCTATATTTGCTATCGTGGAAAAGAACCTGAGTAGTAATGAAATACGGTCAACTGGAAGGCAAGGCACAAGTTTGGAAACTTGGGGCAGTCCGTCCGTTGGATCGTGTAGGTTTGTATCGATGTTGGCCCTCGTTCATTTTGAACGCGCCCTTTTACTTAGGGATATGTCGGTGCCGTAATCATCGACCCCAAAGCCGGTTAGAAGCTGTTCGGGCCGGTCTCAACCCGTGTCGTGCCCTCTAGTATGGAAATTGCGATCTGCCGCGTGAGGCCATCGCCAGGTTCCAATGGGCGGTCCGTGCTTGAACCGCGGCGATTACCACCACGAACAAGCGTCGAGCGGTTGCCCAATGCATGGACCCGACGGGGAAAGTGTGGGCTGGTATTAAAGGTCTTTCACCAGCTGGTTTGGAATTCGATTCGAGTCGCCGTCTCCCCCGGTTAGTGGGAAACTATGGCGAGCTTCACCACGATACAACTCCATGTGATGCTTAAAAGGTTCAACTAAAATATGGAGAAGTCAACTGGATATGGTATATTATTGATTGATAGATTCAAGTGAGTGCTCTAGTACAGGTGAAAAACCTAGAGTTTAAGGAATAGGTCTAAAATGGCAGCTCATCAGTATCATTAATTACCTATATCTGAATTGTGTTTTTCGCAACTAAAAGATCCCAGCTCCACTCAAAAAGCCTTGCATACCCTTGGAGTCTTTATTTTCAGTTGGACGGGTAAGTCTAGCTGAGTACATTCCCGTACTCAGGGTTTATCCCGTTGTTGCAGATGGCCAGGTCTACTTCGGCTATTGTAAGCACTGCCTCTACCCAGTGGAAGGTGATGAGGAGTAGGGCCAGGGCAGGGTCGTCCAGAAGCTTCCCTTTTTCTTTTGCTGGTCTGAGACTTCTAGTGGCACATTATCTAAAAAGGGAAGAGTGAGTTGTGTGAGTTGGTTTATCAAACAATGTTTTATTTGGACCACATGTGTAGTGGTCGTGTTTCAAACTAATTCAGCTTCCGCACTTTTAAATTCAGTATTGTAATAACTCCGTTTTAAATTCGCACTCTGATATTTTAAATTCGGTTTCGTTTTCGCTATGATGTATCTTTACGAATGTAATCCTTGAACGATGCGATCCTGTATGATGTATGGTGTTAGAAATCCTTCGAGATTTCCGGACTACCGGGGTTATATGGGTTCAAGTATCAGTTGAAGTCAGACGAATTTGGCTAAGATAATACTTGAGCTCTTATAATCAGGGCGGTTCCGCCACAGCTGGTATCAGAGCATGGTTCAAGTGATTACCTCCGTAAAGAGCTATTTTTGAACTAAAATGGGTATTCAAAGCTATTTTCAAAACTATTTTCAATTACTAAGTGTGCCCAGTCTCGTCCTTAAGCCCTATACTAGGAATCAGGTGGTCTAACTGCTAACAGGGTTCAGGGTTTTGCTTCATGCTGGATCTTTATTTGCTGGTCCATTCTCGGGAAAAAGAGAATGCGTCGATCGCGAAAACATGCATAAAATGATTTTGTGAGATATGAGAGCATGACCGTCCAACCGTCGGTCTAGGTGAGAGTTCTTATACCAAGTATGTGCGAGCTCCACGCAGACACATACGAGGGTATCAATGTTTTCAAGGGTATTTTCTATATTGGTGCATGGTGTTTAGTGTTGGCTTCTATGTGTTGCGCATATTAGTCAATACTCAGTTGCTTTATCATTGGGAATTTCTTTGGGCTGAAATGGATCTTCTGCAGGTACACTAACTATGCGAACGAGTAGAACGTGTAGATAACGCATGAGAGATCGTTCTTGCCACCGACTAGAACGTTAGGACTTACGAGTCGTTATTAGTGAGTGAGAACGTAAGTACAATCATGCATCATGTTTATATTCTTGCATTTACATTACCTCCCCTTAAATTAAAAGTTGTCTCTTTTCTATAAAATATGCCAACTTAATATCCGTCTCACGAGAGTTCGAAACCCTTTTGTTTCTACAGATGGCCCGGACCAAGTTGACTGCTCGCAAGGCCACCGGAGGCAGAGGAGTTCCGCGTCATCGCTTGGCCACCAAGCTGACCCGGAGGACGTTCTTGTCCTACTTCGGGCTGCCGACTATCCTTTGGAGGATTTTGCAGGCAGTGGGTTATGAGGAAGGACAGGAGCCCAAGTACTCCTGGCAGAAGGAGATCTACGGGCAGGATTCCCTGGTTATGGTAGAGATCAAGGTCAAGGCCTTGCCTGCCAAGCCTCACTGGACAGGGTGGACAGAGATCACTAGAGGCACCTGTGCCAAGGATGGAGCCAACAGGGCAGCATACCTAGTGCTGAAGGACATCATCGCCCGCTTCCCCGCCGACCTGGCAAGTGCGATGGCAGGAGTGTTCCCCGTGGATCACTTTTCCCATTGCGCTGGAAGCAGACTTCGGAGTCAGTCTTGACAGGAAGCCCAGAGGAGAGGTTCTACTGTGAGACGCCTGCGATGAGCGCCACTGGAGCTTTGCTAGGTGTATGTGAGAGTTTGGAGCGCACTCTTGAGAGCGTGTCCTTCACCCTCACCGCCACCTACCAGAGCAAGAGGAAGCTACAGGAGGACTTCGACGCTGAGGTTGCTCGTCTGCAGGAGAGGATTCAGCAGCTCACTCTGGAGCGTGACGACGCCGCACCACAGCAGCAGCACAGTCCACTGCCAGGACAGTTGCAGAGCAGATGTACCTGACTACCGCTCTTCAGAGGGATGAGGCCCGCACCGCGCTCGACCAGCTCAGAGAGGGAGCCCACCTGTTGATACAGCAGATCCACGGACAGCAGGCCTACATCGACCAGCTCCACGAGGCCGTCCACCAGATGCATCACGCCGCACAGGAGGCCGCCGCCCCAGCCGCTCCCGCAGCAGAGGCCCCGGATCCCAGGACGGAGAGGTCTTTGGTCCCGACGCCCCACCGGAGGAGGCTCATGCTGATGAGCCTATGTTCGACGCTGACGTAGAGGACGCCGCATCCGCCGCGCTGGAGACGTCTGAGCGCTAGTTTATCTAGGAGACGTTTTTCTTTTGTATAGCTTGAGCTTGCTCGCTAAGTGATGTAACACCCTAAGACATGTGTTGGTTTATGCTTAACTGCTTGATGGTATGTAAAGCTTTTGGACAAAGTCCGGACTTCGATCCGGCACCTTTATGGAAATCCGTCGTTTGCATGTCTAATTTTGAGCGATTATTCTGTGATGTTGTATGGAAATGAGTAATTATACTTGGTCGTGTGCTAAATTTTCGAATTATGTACAGCGCAGTATTTATTCGTGATCGATGTAACATCACCTAATGATTGCTTATTAATGGGATATGCAGATGCCGGCACACACTCGCAGCCAGCGTGGGCAGGGGGCAGGACAGGAGGAGAATCTGCCACCTCCCCACCGCCGCCGATGACGCCGGAAGCATTCTTTGGCCAGTTTCTGGGTAGCCAAAGGAATATGGAGGAAATGCAGAGGCACATGGAAGCCACCCTCCGCAACATCGCTAACAACACCGCGCAGCAGCACCATCAGCGCCAAGGCCCGGAGCCTAACCAGTACAGCTCCTACCGTGACTTCTTGGACACTCGCCCTCTTGTGTTCAAGGAAGCCACCGAGCCGCTTGAAGCTGATGAGTGGCTCAACTCCATCACCCAGAAGTTCCGTCTGCTTCGTCTGACAGAAGAGCTCAAAGCGGAGTACGCCGCGCACATGTTGGAAGGACCCGCAGGGTTATGGTGGGCCCAGTACCGTGCATCCCTACCCGCAAATGCACGTGTCACTTGGGAGCAGTTCTCAACTGCTATGCGCAACCACTACATCCCTAGTGGTCTGATGGAAATGAAAACTACAGAGTTCATGAGGCTATCCAGGGAACCAGGCCTATGTCTGAGTACTTGCACAGCTTCAACAACCTCGCTCGTTATGCCCCAGACTTTGTCGACACAGAGGCCAAGAAGATTGCAAGCTTTAAGCGTGGCATGAGTGCCACCATGCTTTCAAAGATGGGTAACAGTCACCGCACCACCTTCAGTGACTTCGTCAGTGACTGTCTCAACCAAGAGGCCAATGACAGCCGGCTGGCGACAGAGAGACACGCCGTCGTGCAAACGAAGGAGGTTCGTCTCAGCAGAGGACCCCTTTCGGAGCACGCGCCCCGTACCGCCCGCCTGTCACAGGAGCAAGATTCCGTCCCCCGCAGAGAAAGATCACTACCAGTCGTTCCCGTCCTAGCTTTCAGAAGCCCTACACCGCCCCTATGATGCAGAACAAGAACAAAGCAGGAAGTGCCGGAGGTCCCAAGACTCCTTATGTGATTGGCCCATGCTACAACTGTGGTCAGACTGGACACTTGTCACGTCAGTGCCCTCGCCCCAAGAAGCAGTACACTCAGCCCCCACCTCGCACCGGTCATGTGCATCACACCACCGTGGAAGAAGTGCCAGAGGGAGAGCCTATCACCGCTGGTACGTTTCTTGTTAATCAATGCCCTGCAGTTGTGCTGTTTGATTCTGGAGCATCGCATTCTTTCATAAGTGAGAATTTTGTTATAAGAAGTCATTTGAAGTTGATAGAGTTAGACCGGGGATATCAGATAAGTTCCGCCGGAGCTGTTCTCTCCAGCGTAAAATGGCTAAAGGAGTGGAAATGACCTTGGGGATAAACAGGCCGTAGTGGACCCCATAGTCATTCCTGGTCTAGGTTTGGATGTAATCTTGGGTATGAGTTGGATGAAACTCTGGAAGGTTAATCTAGACACCGCAGAAAAGTAGTGTCCATGGTTAGTCCCAGGAATGGATCTTCTTTTCGAATCCATTTACCCCGAAACCCCCACGAGATCGGAGTATTGTTTAATATCACGGCAAAGCAGATAGGAGATTCCGGTAGTAGGTAGTATGTGAGTTTTCGGATGTTTTCCCTGATGAGTTGCCTGGACTACCGCCAGACAGAGATGTGGAGTTTGCTATAGAGTTAGTCCCTGGAACAGCACCCATATCTCGAAGACCGTATAGAATGCACTCTAAAGAACTCGCAGAGCTTAAAGTTCAGTTGCAAGAGCTATTAGATAAGGGTTTGATACGCCCGAGTTCGTCACCTTGGGGATGTCCTGCTATCTTTGTGAAGAAGAAGGATAAAACTTTAAGGATGTGTGTGGACTACAGACCGCTTAACGCAGTAACTATAACTAAAGAACAAATATCCCTTACCCCGAATCGATGTCTTGTTTGATCAGTTGTCAAAGGCAAAAGTGTTCTCCAAGATCGACCTGAGGTCAGGATACCATCAGATTAAGATCAGAAGAGAAGATGTGCCAAAAACGGCTTTCTCTACCAGATACGGACTCTATGAGTATTTAGTTATGTCCTTTGGATTGACCAATGCACCGGCACATTTCATGTACCTGATGAATTCGGTCTTCATGCCAGAGTTGGATAAGTTTGTTGTAGTGTTCATCGATGATATCTTGGTATACTCTGAGAATGAGAAGGACCATGCTGAGCATCTACGAGTCGTTCTGACCCGGCTTAGAGAGCACAAGTTGTATGCTAAGTTCACCAAGTGTGAGTTTTGGTTGAAGAAGGTACCTTTCCTTGGTCACGTCCTTTCAGAGGAAGGAATCTCTGTAGACCCTTCTAAAGTACAAGAGGTTATGGATTGGGAAGCACCCACGAGTGTTTTGAGGTTCGCAGCTTTTTGGGTTTGGCCGGATACTACCGTCGGTTTATTCCGGATTTTTCAAGAATAGCCAAGCCTATGACCCGTTTAACGCAGAAAAACAAGAAGTTCGAATGGACTCCAGAGTGTGAAACAGCTTTTCGCACTCTGCGAACGTTGTTGACTTCCGCGCCTGTTTTGGCTCAGCCAACTTAGAGGAACCTTTTGATGTGTTTTGTGACGCATCCAAGATTGGACTCGGATGTGTACTCATGCAAAATGGAAGAGTTATCGCCTATGCTTCTCGCCAGTTAAGGCCGCACGAAGAAAATTATCCCACTCATGATTTGGAGTTAGCAGCCGTCGTGCATGCGCTTAAAATCTGGAGACATTATCTTATGGGTAACCTGTGTCATATATACACGATCATAAAAGCCTGAAGTATATTTTCACCCAGCCAGAGTTGAACATGAGGCAGAGAAGATGGCTAGAGTTGATTAAGGATTACAACCTAGAAGTGCATTATCACCCCGGAAAAGCAAACGTTGTAGCTGATGCCTTGAGTCGCAAGACTCATTGCAACTCCCTACAACCACTTTTGGAAGATGGGTTTAACCTTATGCACCCTGTTATGGTGAACAACATCACTCTTCAGTGTACCTTGGAAAGTGACATCATCGAGAGGCAGAAGAAGACCGATGAAGAGATCTGTCAGATTAAGAAGAGGTTGGAAATCAGTAGTTCGTTGAACTTCAGAACAGACGAACAAGGAATACTGTGGTATAATCAGCGTTTAGTTGTTCCTAAGGACGCAGAGCTGAAAGAAAGAATTCTGGATGAAGCTCACAAGTCAAAGTTGTCCATTCACCCAGGAAGCAGTAAGATGTACCAGGATTTGAGAACCAGGTATTGGTGGTCAAAGATGAAGAAAGAGGTCGCAGCCTACGTGGCCAGATGTGATACATGCTGCAGGATAAAAGCTATACACCTGAGACCTGCAGGACTGTTGCAACCGTTGTCAATTCCAGAGTGGAAATGGGAAGAAATCAGCATGGATTTCATCACTGGTCTTCCCACTACTCAAAAGGGAAATGATTCTATCTGGGTTATTGTGGATCGATTGTCTAAAGTAGCTCACTTCATACCAGTTAAGACTACACACCGCCCCCATCAGTATGCAGACTTGTATATTCAGAATATCTTGAGGTTACATGGAGTTCCGAAAAGGATTGTTTCTGATAGAGGACCCCAGTTCATTGCACGTTTTTGGGAACAGTTGCACAAGGAACTAGGAACTAAGTTGGTAAGGAGTTCTGCCTATCACCCCCAGACCGCAGGACAAACTGAAAGAGTAAATCAGATTTTGGAAGACATCCTGAGAGCTTGTGTTTTATCTTCAGGAGAATCTTGGGAGAAATGGTTGCCCTTGCTGAGTTTTCGTATAACAACAGCTACCAGGAAAGTATAAAGATGGCACCTTTTGAAGTTCTATATGGACGAAGATGCAGAACCCCGGTTAATTGGGTTGAATCAGGAGATCGAGAATTTTATGGGTCAGATTACGTAAAGGATGCCGAAGAGATTGTGCAAACAGTACAGCAACATATTAAGGTAGCACAATCCCGGCAAAAGAGCTATGCCGACACACGAAGAAGACCCTTGGAATTTCAAGTAGGAGATTATGTTTACCTCAAAGTCTCACCCATGAGAAAGGTCCAACGTTTTGGAATTAAGAAGAAGTTAGCACCTCGATATGTGGGACCGTACCAGATCATAGCAAAGAAGGGAGAAGTAGCATATGAAGTGCAGTTACCCCCAGAGATGAGCGCAGTCTTTCCAGTGTTTCACGTCTCACAATTGAAGAAGTGTCTTCGAGTTCCAGAACATGAAGAAGTTCAAATCCCAGACGTCACGATCAGATCAGACCTGGAATACTACGAACAACCAAGGAGATTTTGGATACCAAGACCCGAGAGACTCGTAACCAAATAGTGAAGACTTACAAGATTCTTTGGAGTAATCACGGACCCAATGATGCGACTTGGGAAACAGAAGAGTACTTACGCGTAAACTACCCCGCTTTTTATAAAGACCGGTACGTAACTCAAATCTCGGGACGAGATTTCTTTAAGGGGGGAAGGGCTGTGACACCCTAGTGTCAAGCACTGCATTAGGCACTGCAATTAGATACTAAGAAAGCATAAGCAATGCATTGCATCATTTCATGTGCATGAGAGTGCTTTTGTCTTTGTTTTTTTATTTGGATTTGGATTTCTATTGGACTGGTTGTTTAAGTGGACTTTCCGTTTTGGCAAGAGTTTTATAAAGTAGAGAGCTTTGAGTAGAGTGTTTTTCATGTTGAAGTTTTGACCTAGTTCAAAATAGTTGTCAAATAAAAATGTGTTGAACAAAAATGTTTATGCTTTAAAATTGGCTTTATTTTTGCAGAGGCTATAAAAATGGTTTTCAGAAAAAGTGTCCTATATGAAAGTTGTAGAGAAAATTATTTTGAGCAACTTTTATATTTGGGTCAAAACCTAGTTGGAGTTTTTGAAACTGTTTTTGAATGGTCAAAGTTTGAAATGATTTTTGGAAAAAGAAAAAGGGAAAAACGTTTTTTCTCCCGCGCACCCCATCCGGCCCAACTGGCCTTCCGGCCCAGAGTCCGCACCGCGACGGCCCACGCGCGCCCGCTCCCGCCCGCGCGCAGCTTGCGACGCGCCCGAGCCGCGCCGCCGCGCCGTACGCCGGCCGGGCGCCGCGTGGCGGCTCGCCTCTGCCGCGCATCGCTCCGCCCAATCGCCGCACGATCTTCTCCACCGGATCACGCCAACGATCTTGCTTGCCCTCTCCGCGCTCGCCTCGCCTGCCACGCCACCCTCGCTCGCCGCGCCGTCGCCCGCCGCACGCCACGCCGTGGCCCCCGCCACGACCGGCGTTCGCCGCTCCGACGACCAAAACCCCGCGCGCCCGCACTCCTCTCTTTCACCTCACTCGCGCACCCCCCCCTCGCTCTCGCCAGCCCGCTCTCTCTTTTCCGCGAACGCGCCGAGCACCTCGCTGCTCGCCGCCGCTCGACACCACCACCCGCACCCCGCCGTTCCGACCCTCACCGTCCACCTCCGGCCGATTAACCTCGGCCACCGCTCCGCCTTTGCCCCGCACACGCCGTGTGCACGTCGCCATCTCCGACCGAGCCCAACGCCGCCGGAGCACGAAGCGCCTCCTTCGGTCCGCCAGTCGCCACCGCCGAGCCGCAACGTCGTTCCTCCCCGACACGACCTCCAGCGTGTCCGTCCTTCGCCGTCAAGCATCACCAAGCCAAGGCAAGGTGAGAACACCACCTAGCTTCAACGCTACCGCTCTCTCCCACCTTTTCTTCCCGGCCGAGCGCCATGGCCGTTCCGCCGCAGCCATGCACGAGGTCAAGCTCCCTCGGAGCTTCCCGAACCAAGCCGAGCCCTCCGATAGCCTCCCTAGGGCTCGAGTAAGCCTATGCGGCCTCGATTTCACCGGCGACCGCCGGAAACGGCGTAGCCATGTGTCGCCGCCTCCGTCGTCCGCCACCGCTCGCCGCCGGCACGCTTCGGTCATCCTCTGGCCAGGCGAGCCCTCCGCTGGATGCGCCTCGTCGAGCCGAATCTATCGAGCCTAGCCTCACCGCCGGCGACCTCACCGTCGACGAGCTTTCGCCGGTCAACCTTTCTCTCCTGTTTCCTCTCTCTGAGGGTGGGTCCCGTTGACCCGTGGGCCCCGCGCGTCAGCCACTCGCTGGTCTATGGACCGGGTGTACGCAAGCCAGGCCGGGATGAATTCAAATGTTTTTCTTTACTTTTATTTTCCAGAGATGCTTGTTATTTTTGTGTAGCACGTTTTACAAATCCAAATGGAGTACTTTCAGTTTTGCTAGTTGTTATGAGTAGATCTATCATGGAAAAATATGAAAGTATTTTGGTAGAAGTTTATTTTACTGTTTTTATTTAATTCAGTTTATATGCTTTTGTTGTGATAAATGGAATAAGTGTCTTCTGGTTGAGATAATTCCTGGAAATTTTTTTGTTAAGTATTATCACGTTTTGCACCTGTGAAAAATTATATGAAGTACTGTTTATGTAGAAAAAGTTTCTGTTATGATTAAAAGTCCTTTTGGCTGTTTTCTTAGAATAAATGTTAAGGTGTTTTATATGTCAAAATAAAATATGGGAAAAATGGTGTAGTCTCTGAGTGCCATGTCCAAGCTAAGAAAAATATAAGCATGAGCTGTTATGTGGAAATATCCAAAGTTGTTTTACAAATGTGCTTTTCTGTGTTTTTCTTTAGAAATTCATGTAAGAAATAATATAATGTTTGTGTTCATGGAACTTTCTTGATAAGCACAAAATGTGAAGTAGAATCTGGAAAAATATGAAGTTGAGTTTATCACCCTTTTTCAGTTGGGTTGTAGTTCAAGTGGTTTATATTGCAATAGATTTGTTTATTTTGTGTAGGCTTGTATTTTATGCTCTTGCCACAAGTTTTCTGCAGTAGAATGCTTTTAAGTATAAGAAGCCAGGAAAATTATGAAATCTGCTGTTTGACACTTTTTGGATGGAGAGCTAGTTCAAAGCACCTTTGGGCAGGCTGTTTTTGTCACTTTCGTATATGCAGCTCTGTATTTTATTTTGGCTGAAATTTGTTCAGTGGAGTCCTGAGAGTGTTGTTTGCCTTCTGGAATTTTTGTGGATTTTTCTGAGTCCAGAAAAATGCAATCGCAGTTCTAATCGGAGTTTCTGTTGATTTATTTAAATAAGAAAAGGGTGAATAATCAGACTTGTTTTATGAAATAAATAACTAATTACCTCAATGTCAAAAGTGGTTCAACAAGTTGGTTTGTTGATTTGCAAGAAATGCTCATCTCATACCACACATCTTGCACCCGCATTGCAAATATTTATTTTCGTCGCATGCAATAGGATCGACCCCTCCGGAGCCCGAGCAGGAGCCAGAGAAGCAAACGCCGAGCAGCAGATTCCGGAGCTTCAGCAAGCTGAGGAGATCGACCCCGCCAGCGACACTAACTTGCCCGAGTGCCCCTCCTCACGAGGCCTCGGTCTTCACCCAAGGCAAGCCCCGGAGCATATTAAGCCTCCTATCTTTTGCAATTAAAATTACTTGAGTCCTTTTATATTGTGATGCATTAGGTTTAGGAGTTGAATGAATCCTATTTGCTGCATTACCATTCCTTGATGATTGATTAATATCTACCTTGTTATCCTGTTATTTATTTGCAATGTAGAATTGCTTAGCCTGCTTAATAAAAGTAGTAGTTAAGGATGTCTCCGTAATACCCTGATGGGTACTTACCGGATCACGGTTGGCTATATTTGCTATCGTGGAAAAGAACCTGAGTAGTAAGAAAATACGGTCAACTGGAAGGCAAGGCACAAGTTTGGAAACTTGGGGCAGTCCGTCCGTTGGATCGTGTAGGTTTGTATCGATGTTGGCCCTCGTTCATTTTTGAACGCGCCCTTTTACTTAGGGATATGTCGGTGCCGTAATCATCGACCCCAAAGCCGGTTAGAAGCTGTTCGGGCGGTCTCAACCCGTGTCGTGCCCTCTAGTATGGAAATTGCGATCTGCCGCGTGAGGCCATCGCCAGGTTCCAATTGGGCGGTCCGTGCTTGAACCACGGCGATTACCACCACGAACAAGCGTCGAGCGGTTGCCCAATGCATGGACCCGACGAGGAAAGTGTGGGCTGGTATTAAAGGTCTTTCACCAGCTGGTTTGGAATTCGATTCGAGTCGCCGTCTCCCCCGGTTAGTGGGAAACTATGGCGAGCTTCACCACGATACAACTCCATGTGATGCTTAAAAGGTTCAACTAAAATATGGAGAAGTCAACTGGATATGGTATATTATTGATTGATAGATTCAAGTGAGTGCTCTAGTACAGGTGAAAAACCTAGAGTTTAAGGAATAGGTCTAAAATGGCAGCTCATCAGTATCATTAATTACCTCCTATCTGAATTGTGCTTTCGCAACTAAAAGATCCCAGCTCCACTCAAAAGCCTTGCATACCCTTGGAGTCTTTATTTTCAGTTGGACGGGTAAGTCTAGCTGAGTACATTCCCGTACTCAGGGTTTATCCCGTTGTTGCAGATGGCCAGGTCTACTTCGGCTATTGTAAGCACTGCCTCTACCCAGTGGAAGGTGATGAGGAGTAGGCCCAGGGCAGGGTCGTCCAGAAGCTTCCCTTTTTCTTTTGCTGGTCTGAGACTTCTAGTGGCACATTATCTAAAAAGGGAAGAGCGAGTGTGTGAGTTGGTTTATCAAACAATGTTTTATTTGGACCACATGTGTAGTGGTCGTGTTTCAAACTAATTCAGCTTCCGCACTTTTAAATTCAGTATTGTAATAACTCCGTTTTAAATTCGCACTCTGATATTTTAAATTCGGTTTCGTTTTCGCTATGATGTATCTTTACGAATGTAATCCTTGAACGATGCGATCCTGTATGATGTATGGTGTTAGAAATCCTTCGAGATTTCCGGACTACCGGGGTTATATGGGTTCAAGTATCAGTTGAAGTCAGACGAATTTGGCTAAGATAATACTTGAGCTCTTATAATCAGGGCGGTCCGCCACAGCTGGTATCAGAGCATGGTTCAAGTGATTACCTCGTAAAGAGCTATTTTTGAACTAAAAGGTGTATTCAAAGCTATTTTCAAAACTATTTTCATTACTAAGTGTCAGTCCCAAAACTTTTCAATTAATCAAGTGTGGCAGTTTTTCAGCCAAAAAGGTAGTCACCATTCAAAATAGCCACAAAAAACATGTATAGACAGGAAATCAGACAAGTGGCTTACATGTATCCAAGGGGAACTACTCCTAGCACAGTTCAATCATCATGCTATAGATGAAGCATAGACTTGTGTACCAAATTTATCGGAGTCAGGCAGCGGTTAAATTACACAAGTCAAAATTTCAGCATGTGATTGCGAGAGGTGAGAGCTTGTCATTGCCTAACTTTTCAACTGGCGAAAGCCTATGCAGAAGCAATCAGAAGCTTAAAGCAACAGTTTCGGTCATACACTACACAGCTCAAGTTTAACTCAAAGTGCAATGAGAAACAGTCTCGAAACTGTGATGTGCTGACAAGCAATCCCATCTCGATCTTTCCAATTCTCTTAACTTGGTTCAGATTTTAGAACAGCATATGAACATACCAAACAAGTGAATGACTCAGAACTAGAGACATAGCAACCTAGCATATAGGAAAAAACACAAGTGACTTCAACACATTCTACACATGCTAGTTGCATATCTCAATGGTGAACATTTTCAAGTTTTAAGTTCATTAAGCAAAATCACCATTCATTAAATAGCTCCGCTCACAACATGTATCAGTGATCAGAAAGAGCATAAGCTACAACATCATCATAAAGCATCGGAGCAAAGACTACACAGAGCATAGTACATTCTAAAGATTATATACATGAAGCTCTGAATGTAAATATGCAAGATGAAATGCAAAGATGTATGATGAAATCAAATGAAAGAAAAAATACCAACTGAAAACACAAAGTCAGTTTATAATACAAGAGCCAAAATGTTTCCCCCAACTAAAAGGGGAAACACAACCAAGCTCACCTCTCAACCTAGCAAAAGTTGATTGGTCCAAAGGCTGGTGAAAATATCAGCCAACTGATGATGAGTATCGACATGGCGAAGGTCGATATCACCCTTCTCATAGTGGTCTCGCAGAAAATGAAAGCGCACATCAATGTGTTTGGTCTTTGAGTGCAGCACGGGTTCTTAGCAACGCTAATCGCACTCGTGCTGTCACAAAGCAAAGGAACACGAGAAAAGCTCAGACCAAAATCATGCAAAGTGGCCATCATCCAGAGCAACTGGGAACAGCAGCTAGCCGCAGCAACATACTCAGCCTCCGTGGTAGACTGGGCGACACTAGAGTGCTTGCGAGAAGACCACGAAACAAGAGAAGAACCAATAAACTGGCAAGTCCCAGAAGTGGACTTGCGCTCAATGCGACAACCAGCAAAATCGGCATCGGAATAACCACAAAGAGAGAGGGTGGAGGAAGCAGAATACCAAATCCCAAATTCTGGAGTGAAGGATAAGTACCTCATAATGCGCTTGACCGCCTGACGGTGTGAGGTGCGCGGCTGTAACACCGCAGGTGTTCGCCGTTCGTTAAGCAGTCAGTTTGAGCACATACATGGTATGTCCAGTGATGTTCAAGAGATGATTTCAAGTGTGGTTAGTAATGACAGAAGTTTTGGGATTAATCTTGGAGATGGAACCTCAGTTTCATTTATTCGGGAAATATTTAACAAGAGCCAGTTAATAACGACCACTAATTTTTGAGTATTCAGGATTTATGCTAAACATGATTTTTCATGTGACCCACCCCAGTTCCTATCTATAGTAACGGTGTGAAAAGTTTCGTGAAGTTTGGAATCAAAAAGTCACATGAAATGTCGAGTCACAATTTTGCCTCTAATAACCAATTAACTGAAGAAGGTCAATTGAGCTCAACCAAGTGTTGCAATTATGCCCAATCAACTCTATATGGACTCACAAACAAAAGTTATGAAGAGTTTGTGTTGAGCAAATGTCAAGGAAATGCCTCAATCGGCCTAAAATCCTAAATTGAGGTCATATCAACTTGCTGCTTTGACCAATATAAAAGTGCAGCTTCCATTCATATTCTGAGGTTTGACCTTAAAGCGAAGTTAGAGATCATAAGGAGTACAATAAACTTTGTTGAAGGATCTAAGGCCGAATCTACACCTAACTTTGTCAAATGGAGGTCTAAGTTCGAATCTGCTGTTGTTTTCAACACGGAAATATTGGCTAAGTCTGAAATGCAGTGTCAATCACGTTGACAAGCCGCGTTCTCCAAATTTTGTTAAACAACTCAAGTTGGTCCAAAAATAAGAGTTGTAGGTAATCCTTTGGAGAAGAGCATACAAAACGTTGCACTCGATTTGACCAAGTTTGGACTGTGAATTTTGGATTTTATCGCAGCAAGGTCGCCTGTCGTTAACTCGCTGACACTGTCAACTTTGAAGCTAATTCCCACTAATTTGGACCCCTAGTGACCGAGAGCCTTTAACCAAAGTGAAAGAGCGTCTTTAGACCTACAACTTCGTCCACAGGCCCCAAGCCAGATTCGGCCCGAAAAACGCCCAAAACAGGTCCCCAAACCGCCCACAGACTCACCCACCAGCTGTTCGGCGCTGGGCCCCAAAGGGGTGGACGCGTCCACCATGCAGGCACTCGAGCTCCACGCGTCCCGAGCGCCCTGCATAGCTGCCGCACGCCCCTCTTGCCGCAGCGCCATAGCAGAAGCCCCCAGGCGACCCTCCTCACTCTCCTCGCGCTCCCTCTCGCCCTCTGGCTCGCTCTCGCGCGAAGCCGCGCGCGCTGCACGCGACAGTTCGCCATGGATGCGAGCTGGAGCTCCATAGCCTCCCCATGCCGTCTGCTCTGCTGCTCCTACGCCCAAGCCGAGCGCGGCTTGGCCCTCCTCGCGCCGTCGCGAGCTCGACGCCCTTTTTTTTCCTAGCCTTTACAGTCGTCGAGGGCGGTTCTCCGACGAGCCACAGTACGCCGTGCTGCCGGGCTCCGTGGCTACGGCAAGGTCAGGCATCTTTGGATGCCGCGCCGTCACTGGAGGGTCCGCCTCGGACCCGCACCCCTCGTGCCCCACAGCGCCGCCGCTCTTTGGCCCGGAATCGCCGCCGGTCGGCAAGCCAGAGCCGGCCGAGCGCCTCCGCCCTGCGTCTGCTGTACGAGGAAGAAGAAGAGAAAGAAGAAAATGCGAATAAGATTTTCTATAGGGTTTCAGATGCGAATTCATGACTCATATGAATAGTGTTTTACTATGCATACTGATTTATGAAATCTGCAGGGGTCTGAGTGCAAATCTGTTTTCCTTTTCGTTTATTTATTCTTAGAAATATGTGTGTTCCTTTGGAAATTATAACTAAATATAGGAAATTCGTAAAATAGCAAATGAGGACTTTTTAGAAAGCTCTTGAGCAGATCTATATGCTGATACCATAATATGATAGCTTTCAGTAGAAAGTAAGTTTTGCGTGAAAAATAAATCTTTGCATGTTAGGGTTTATTATTGCCACTGTTTGGGTGCTCCATTGTGTAATTTTATGAATATTTTTTATGTGATGTGAAATTTGTGATTGTGTATTGTGTGAATAATTGTAAGTTTTGGTGCATAATTTAGAGTTATTAGGTAATCTTGCTCTCAGCCGATTAATTAGGTTTAATAGTAATATGTGCCATGCATGTGTGTAAAAATGGAAAAGATGGTTCTATAACCTTGCTAACATGTTGTAGTAACCAGTGCATGTGTAATATTGTCATGTGTTCATATAAAATATGAAGATTCCTATTTATCTTGCTCTCACTTAGTAATTAGAAAGGGAAACTTGCTTAACACATAGTTAGCAACCTATTGTTTGCATGCATGTAACTTTCTAAGATTTGCTCACAAATTAATGCTATGATTCGCCTCTGAAAGTGTGAGCTATGATCCATGTGTCTATGACACCACCTAAACATATACATAGGCTATACATATACTAGCAAAGGACAAATAGTGTTAATATTATCATGCATGTGCAGTCTCTGTGGTTTTTTTGGTTTCACTAAATTAATTATGTTTTCTGTAGAAGTATCCTATATCAAAGTTGTAGATAACTTCTTAATCTTGCTTGTCACAAAATTGCATGGCCATAGGCTTAATAGTTTAAGAGATATGGCTATTGCAAGTTGGCTGTCAAGGTTTGCCTGCATTCTGTTCAGATCTGAATGATGGGCTTGTTTCACCTAGTTAGCTTGTGATTCATGCTTAGGTGATTATAGAGTATTTGTAGTGATTTTAATAATATTTCTAAATTATCTTAGCTCATGTTCATTAGAGTTATATAACTTGAGTTATGACTGTTTTAGTACAGATGGCTAAATCTGTCCAAGTCTGGACAGAGATGCCTATTTATGTTAATTAGCCCTGTTAACTTGTGAATCATCTTGAGATGATTACAGATGATTTGTAGACAACTTAATAAACTTTCTAAAAAGTCTATAGGCAAGTTCCCAGGTATTATGTCTTTAGTTATGGTTGTCTTAAGTTACTGTTGTTGATGTGTGGCTAGTTATGTCCAAGTATGGATAGAGCTGCACTAATAGTGTGGTTTGACCTTGTTAATGATTGATTCACCTTAAGCAAATATTAAGAAATATTTAGATAATCTTGTAAGATTTCTAGAATGTCTAATTGCATGCTCATGTGATGTTTGTATCTTGAGTTATGCTTCTCTGAAGCTCAGTCTGTCCTGCTGTCCAACAGTTGGATAGAGCTGCATTGTTATCTGTTTTTGAGTTAGATAACCTTTGAATTTGCTCTTATGGTGAATAACAAAGTTGTAGACAATTGAGTTAGCTTTCCATAAAGCCTTATCTCACCTTGTTTGAAGATTGTAGCTTTAGTTACAGTTAAAAGAGTGGACTGCTGTCCTGCTGTCCATCTCTGAGTTTGTGTTTGATTGCTTAACTTGGCTTAAGTTGGTTAGGTGAACTTAGTGATCAATTTAAAAGTGTGCATAACCTGTTGGTTGTTGTGTGCTTTGGTGTGTGCTAAGTTATCTTAATTGTTTGCATGAATTTTGTGCTAAGTGCTTGTTAGTGGTTGCTTATACTATGTGATCAATATGTTACTTCAAGAGCGTTCATACGCTTGCATTGTGCATCTCACTTAGGTACGATAGATGCATTGTGACGGACGTGATGGTGAAGCTAACCTGAAGGTGGTGTTGGGTGGCCATCCTGAAGAAGGTGTTGGCGAACCCCACAAGTTCCTGGAGCGTTGAATTTCCTGAAGTTGGTGCCAACTAACACTAGCTTAAGTGTTGTTTCCCAGGCAAGCCCCGGAGCATTCTAAGTCTCCTACCATTCTTTTATAAATGCAATCGAGTCAATATAATGATTGTTGCAATAAGTTATAGGAGTTGAATGCTACCGTTGATGCATTACTTACTTATCCTTGTCCACCAACAATTATTATCTTGATATCCATGTTAGGTCTAGGCTCGATTATATGCTTAGCTCTGCTTAGACCGGTAAAAGTCGGGTGATTTCCTGTCTCCCGCGTATAGGTGGATACTGATCATGACTAGCCTGGTGCTATCATGGAGATAACCATGTGATAATTAATCTGAGACCGGGCGGGATGTAGGAGCAGCAGGACATGGGTTTTGTGTGCTAGTAGTCTTCCGTCTGTGTCGATTAGGACCCGACGAAGGCACACCTCAGTCATTTTGAACGCGTCAATCACTTAACGGAGTAGGTCGGAGTACCTCCCGTGAAGCCGAGTAAGGCTATTCGAGCCGGTGATGGAGATGTTGACGCCTAACACCCAGGGCCTTATATGTACCGTGGGCAACTATTCTGAGCAACTGACATGGTCCGTGGACAGGCGGGGCCTGATTGACCTGGCATGACCGTGGGCAGTTATAGCTTGAGCGACCTGGCATTGAGATAACCCCGGTGTAGAAGGGCCCATGACCGTCCCGTGCGTTGTGTTCTCGAATTTCCTGAAGTGGCCGCCGACGGCTACCTGGCAAGGTGTGATCGGGCGAGTGTGCGACATTTTATCCCCAGCTGGTTAGGAATCGATTATAATCGTCATCGCTCCTGGACAGTGAGTAACTTGACTGGGCATGTGTTACCGTAGTAACTTATGGAACTAAAGATGGTTATAATGTTGAATTTGAAAGACTATTGATGAAATAGTCACTCTTGCTTGATTAAGTAGCCAAGTGATTGCTCTAGATCAGGTGCAAATCTAGTTAATCACGTTGATTACATAAAATTGATTGCTAATACTCTACTTATGATTATTTAATAATAAAATGCTTTTATGCAATAAGGTAAGTATGGCCAACCCCAGATACAGCCTTGCATACTCCTTGGCGTCACTTTATTTCTGGTTTATGTCGGGTAAGTCTAGCTGAGTACATTCGAGTACTCAGGGTTTATCCCACCTTGTTGCAGGTGAAGGTTAGGCCTGCCGAAAGGTGATGGCCAGTGCCGGTGGGCTCGGCAGTCCATACTTCTTCTCTTATGCTGTTGTTGGAGGGTGTCACTCAAGTTAGCAAAGTATTTCAACTTATGTTATGGTATTTATTTCAAAGCTATGTTGTTCTTCTAAATTAAGTGGAACTCAACTTGTATCATTATTTGTGAACTCTATTGTAATAGTATTTCCGCTGCAAGCTCCGTGGACATGATTTGTATTTGCTTGACCATGCGATCTTGGCTGAATGTTGAAATGTTTGAAATCCTTCGAGATTTCCGTACTACCGGATTTATATGGGCTCAAGTGTGCTAATTCAGCTGCTTCGGTGGAGGTTTTCGCACTTTTGCTCTTATAAATTGGTCGGTTCTGTTACACCTGGCATCGGAGCAAGGTTAAGCATAATACTATCATGTGCATGGTTTTCAAATAAAGTTTTGTTTTGAAAAACCTATTTTATCTAAAAAGCTTTAGCTAGTAGGCAAGTTTGTCAAAACCTAATTTGTAAACTACGTGCTAGCGACAATCTCCAGTTATACTCAACTAGGACTTTCAGGTGACTTAGTTAAGTAATACTAACTTTGGGGGTTTTACTTTCCTGTAACGACACGTCAACTCAAAAGGTACGTGTAGATGACTGCACTATGCTACCCTGTGGTCTAATGTTGGAGGTAGCCCTCACATATGATGTACTCATATATGTGGGGTAGTTGAATTTATTTTATGCAACGTCGCACCTACGCTCAGGTAAGTGTGAGTTGTGAGAGCATGACCAAACAACCGTTGGTCTAGGGAAGAGCTAGTTTGGTACTGGAACCTGTACTCGTAAGCAAACGAATGCGGGGTGAAGGTATTTATTTGTGGGAGTAATACTTTTCTGCTGGGTGCATATACTACTTACATGTATATTGGGTATGCACCTAAGATAGTATCTAGATTTAAATTCGTGCAATGTATTTATATATGTTGTGGGAATGGGCTGAAATGAGATTTTCTGCAGGTACGCTAACCTCGAATGCGTATGCATAGTTGACGACTAGTTATATCGAGAGTGCGTGTTATGCCACCGACCTAGAACGTGATTGTCGCCTCAGGCTGACAATTTGTAAGGACGTATAGGACGAGCATACATCTTCTTGTGCATTGCTCATGAACATGCTTCTCTCACCTTCGTTCTAATAATAAACAACTTGTTGTCAAGTGTGACTAATGTAATAATAAAACTTGATAGTTGTTTGTGCATCAAATGCTTCCCCGCCTTTGTTCCTGTAATGATGGGAGTTTGTAGTGAACTAGTGCTTCTATGTGAGGTGCTAGATTGCTTGTAAAGGTTAGAAATTTAGTTTAAGACTGGTGTTATATGTTGCTCTAAGCTAGATGTAATGTGATCTTGTTCTTGATGTTTGGTAGTAGTGTGCAGTGTTTCTGTATGAGTGTTTCCATATCATCTAGATAAGTGATTGCTTATTTAGACTAGAAGTAAATACTTGTATGATGTTGTTTAGATAACCCTGCTAGCTCATCATGATTGTACGTGGTCTTACTCATCATGACTGTGTGTTGTCTTGCTCTGCCTCATGTTGCTTGATAGAGTAGTTAGACAATAAGTTTCTAATGGTTAGCAGTTTCCCCCTATGTCTAAATGTCTTGTAGTAACTAAATGGCTTGTGTGATGTTATCTTGCTTGCATGGCAAAATTGTGCTAAGCTTGTAGGTTCCATGTTTTGAGCTAGGAAACTTCCTTTTTGGATGAAACCCATTTGGGTTAGTTTTGTTTGAAATGCTCCACCTAAAGAAACAATAAAACTTGCTGTTTGAGCCTGTTTTGTATGCAGTTTTGTTTGGGTATGCTAAGTGCTTCTTAGACATGTAATTCTAGTTTTGTTAACTTCAACATGCTCTAGCAAGGAAATGTATTAAAACCTATTGTTTAATTGCTTTATCATGTTATAATCATGTAATCTTGTTTCCTGTTTGTCTTCTTGCAATAGTGAGAACTAGAGTTATATGAATTGAATGTTTGTAAAACCAATTTTCATACCTCATTAGTATCATGTTGCTACAAGAAAAATATAAAACTTGCTGTTTGACCACATTTAATAGTTTGAACCTGTTTAAGTTATTTTAAGCATGTTTACTTGCTATATTTGTGTAGGCTGTTTTACTTGCTCAAATATATTGAAATGCTAGTAATAGCCTACTAAATGCATGAGTGAGCTGCCATAATCCTCCTAGAATTCTCTGGGAGTAGATTGAAAAACTCTATGTCTCACCTTGTTAAGTAGGTAAATTATTAAGTGCAGGTAAGAAATCTAATTTGGGCAAACCATGAACCTCTCTAACATGTTTAAGATATAACAAAACTGTTTTCATACATGGTTATGCCTAGGATTATGTTTTTATGTGCACCATGCCTTGTAATTGCTCTCTAATCTAGCTTCAATTATTCTAACTTATATGCTTGTTAGAATTAAATGCTTGCAACTAATTAAAGTGTATGCAATTTAGCTTTTCTAACATGATTAAAATGTTTTAAGCTATTGTGGATTATACCCAAAAAATCAAGTTGTTGCATGCTGCTTGTTAGTTGTTGTTCCCTAGTGTCTGTTTATTCCTTCCTGGAATGTAGACTATGCATGAGCTTGTTGCTTGATTGATAGCTTCATATGCTAGATAAGTGAGTTAACTTAAGTTGTAAACTGCTTATAGTTAACAAACAAGTATGCCCTAGTTTTCTTGGTATGTTTGTTTCTAGATACAGAGTTGTGCTCCAATCTAGTAAACAGGAAATAAAATAATGACAACCTCTGTTCACCATGCTTTGCATGTCTATGGTTGCTTGCGTGCTATAGATAGATGCTTGTCTGGTTTGAGCCTGGTGGTTGGTGTTGGTTGCTTTAGTTGATTGTTTGTGCGTTCCAGATGCTTGTTAAGGCTGTGTGTAAACGTGCTATTGTCTAAGTGATGCCTTGGTTAATCAACCTTTGTCCTCGGTGAGTACATGAGTGGTTTGTTGAGCCTTTGTTTCCCAAGCCCTCTTGACCTTCCGAGATGCCTTTAGTTGAACTCCTGTTGCTTAAAAGCTGTGTGTTTGTGTGTCTAGTTTTGATGGTTTAGAATGCTTGTTCCAAAAACCTGTACCTATGCATGTCCATGCCTTCTTGTTGGACCAGTTGGCCCTGGCTAATCTTCCAAAAATCCTAGATTCCAAACCATGGTAAGCCTATGGTTGTTGTGTAGCCATGCCTCTAACCAACCTGGAGATCCAAGTTTGGCCTGAAGTGTTGCCCAAGCCTTGGATGTTTGGTACCCTTTGTTATGAAGGCCCTTGTTTGTTTTGACCTAGCCAAGTTTAGTTTTGGTTAACCTCAGCCTTTGACCATAGCTTGTCTTGCCTAGTTGTGGAGACCATGCCCAAACCTATGTATCCCCTCGGTTGCTTTTGTTGCTGCTTGGCCAAATCCAGTTCATGAAACCTTTCATCTTGTCATGACCTTGATGTGCACCAGACGAATTCTTGTTGTCTTGTGCCATGTTTATCCTCGAGATCACCTCCTTGTTGATTTTTGAACCTTGTGATCATCCTTGTTTTGCTAGCTTATGTCTTGCATGTGATGCCTATCCATGCAAGATTTATCTGCGTCATGTGGGATTTCTCATTGGGTGTGGATTCGATAATTGTGTCTTGGTTAAGAACTAATGGTGCCGCAACAAAACCGAGGGCCTCCGGTGGGTGCACACACTTGGTTGTGCTGCTCGGCACGCGCTGGTACCGTGGGTTATAGTCAGGATCTATTATAGAACTACGCCAATGTGTTATCTTTCATGAAGCTTCCTCCTTGTTATCTCCTTTATTCCTTCAGAAAAATCCTTATGTCGGCTCGGATGTGGCAATGTTTCTTTCTGAAAATGGCAAGAAGGATGACCTTTCAAGAATCGGTCAAAGATAAAAGCAATAACAGACTGTAAGAGGTGGTAGACAAAGGACTCTGTTTGATCAGCAACAAGGACTGAACAACATATGTGGTCATAGTGAAGCAAAGTGGCACAAAATTCTTAGAAATGGGCAAGTATCAGCTGAAGGATGAGCAATAGAAATGATATATTATTGAACCAGATACCTGAGGTCCAGAAGTTTTCTGTCTAAGCTTGATGCATATATTTGCACGATGATCTTGTAGTCAGCCCAATCTTCTCAGATGTGTCTGATTCTCTACTGACTTTGATGATGACCATGTGCATTGATATCCGACAGTGCTTGCCATAAAAGCTGAAACCTTGGAGTTTTTAGTGTTGAGAGACAACTGATTAGTTCGGTCATTTCAAAGCAATCTCCAGTTCAGAAATGACTCTTTGGTAGCTATGAAGGCAATGTCTCCCAGAACGAGGTTATGCTCGAAGTCTGTAAACAACTGATTTTGTTTGTGGCACTCATACATCCAAGTCTCTGATATGTTCCAGCTAACTCTATCCTGGAGAAATTTCAATGGTAATGCAAAACAGTACACCAGCCTAGAAACTCAGTCAGAATTGTGCCTCGAGTAAGGACTGCCTGTTAATACATTTGAGTACTATGGAAAGATTTATTCCAGATTATTTTGGATGGAGCTAAGAAGGACATTCAGAATCCGTCTCTTATTATTGAGCAGTCAAGGTGTCCTACCAAAATCAACTCTTGGAAGTGCAGATTGATGGCAGTTGAGTGTCAGCCGGCAGATTTCAGATTGTGTTCCTGCAGTGCTGAGTGAATTTAAGAAGATCACTCTCTGACCCAAGTAGTTCAACAAGTCAGTTCCACTAAGTTGCAACTACACCATGAAGAAGAATGATGTTGATTTGCTGGTAGTACAGAGATTCAGTAACTTGGTATTTTTACCCAAGAGGTTGCATCAAATTTAACCAGAGTGACTGTCGCAGCTTAAGAAATAAGAATTTCAGTGAAGAAGGATCTGTGAAAGCGTGGATTTGGTAGAGTCAGCTATCACATTCACCGCTCTCTCATCAGATTCAGATAATACAGTGTTATCATCAAAGAAAGATAATTGCACACATGGAACCCTACGTAGCTTTCGATTGCTATCTAATTAATCAGATATTCATAGTAGTACAAACAATGATGGTCGTCAGTCAGTTCCTGGCCGTCTCGAGGATGTATATTTGCTACAGTCTCAATCGAACGAAGGTCCGAAAATTTGAAGTAATATTATTTTGGATTCCCTCCAAAGTAATAATACAGTTTGGGTTCCCTTTCAACCCGGCAGTGATACTGAGTGTACCTCAATGCTCGATGGAAGTAAGTGAAGTAGACTCTTCTGACAAGAGCTAGTAATGGGAAATGACATCAAAGATCGGAAAGTTCTTCTGTCCATAACAGTTTTTGTCGTGTCGAGAAGTCAGTATCTTGAGTTGTTATTAGCCTATGATTAAGGATGGGTGCTATGCTTCTCTTCCATTGAAAGGTCTTTCGTCCTGAATCTTGGGACGAGATTCTTTTAAGGGGGGAAGGGCTGTAACACCGCAGGTGTTCGCCGTCCGTTAAGCAGTCAGTTTGAGCACAGACATGGTATGTCCAGTGATGATCAAGAGATGATTTCAAGTATGGTCAATAATGACAGAAGTTTTGGGATTAATCTTGGAGATGGAACCTCAGTTTCATTTATTCGGGAAATATTTAACAAGAGCCAGTTAATAACGACTGCTAATTTTTGAGTATTCAGGATTTATGCTAAACATGAATTTTTCATGTGACCCACCCCAGTTCCTATCTATAGTAACTGGTGAAAAAGTTTCGTGAAGTTTGGAATCAAAAAGTCACATGAAATGTCGAGTCACAATTTTGCCTGTAATAACCAATTAACTGAAGGAGGTCAATTGAGCTCAACCAAGTGTTGCAATTATGCCCAATCAACTCTATATGGACTCACGAACAAAAGTTATGAAGAGTTCGTGTTGAGCAAATGTCAAGGAAATGCCTCAATCGGCCTAAAATCCTAAATTGAGGTCATATCAACTTGCTGCTTTGACCAATATAAACGTGCAGCTTCCATTCATATTCTGAGGTTTGACCTTAAAGCGAAGTTAGAGATCATAAAGAGTACACCTAACTTTGTCAAATGGAGGTTCTAAGTTCGAATCTGCTGCTGTTTTCAACAGGGAAATATTGGCTAAGTCTGAAATGCAGTGTCAATCACGTTGGCAAGCCGCGTTCTCCAAATTTTGTTAAACAACTCAAGTTGGTCCAAAAATTAGAGTTGTAGGTAATCCTTTGGAGAAGAGCATACAAAAAGTTGCACTCGATTTGACCAAGTTTGGACTGTGAATTTTGGATTTTATCGCAGCAAGGTCGTCTGTCGTTAACTCGCTGACACTGTCTACTTCGAAGCTAATTACCCACTAATTTGGACCCCTAGTGACCAAGAGCCTTTAAGCAAAGTGAAAGAGCATCTTTATACCTACAACTTCGTCCACAGGCCCCAAGCCAGATTCGGCCACAAAAACGCCCAAAACAGGTCCCCAAACCGCCCACAGACTCACCCACCAGCTGTTCGGCGCTGGCCCCCCAAGGGGTGGACGCGTCCACCATGCAGGCACTCGAGCTCCACGCGTCCCGAGCGCCCTGCATAGCTGCCGCACGCCCCTCTTGCCGCAGCGCCGTAGCAGAAGCCCCCAGGCGACCCTCCTCAATCTCCTCGCGCTCCCTCTCGCCCTCTGGCTCGCTCTCGCGCGAAGCCGCGCGTGCTGCACGCGACAGTTCGCCATGGATGCGAGCTGGAGCTCCATAGCCTCCCCATGCCGTCTGCTCTGCTGCTCCTACGCCCAAGCCGAGAGCGGCTTGGCCCGCCTCGCGCCGTCGCGAGCTCGACGCCCTTTTTTTTCCTAGCCTTTACAGTCGTCGAGGGCGGTTCTCCGACGAGCCACAGTACGCCGTGCTGCCGGGCTCCGTGGCCAGGGCAAGCTCAGGCATCTTTGGATGTCGCGCCGTCACCGGAGGGTCCGCCTCGGACCCGCACCCCTCGTGCCCCACAACGCCGCCGCTCTTTGCCCCGGAATCGCCGCCGGTCGGCAAGCCAGAGCCGGCCGAGCGCCTCCGCCCTGCGTCTGCTGTACGAGGAAGAAGAAGAGAAACAAAAAAATGCGAATAAGATTTGCTATAGGGTTTCAGATGCGAATTCATGACTCATATGAATAGTGTTTTACTGTGCATACTGATTTATGAAATCTGCAGGGGTCTGAGTGCAAATCTGTTTTCCTTTTCGTTTATTTATTCTCAGAATATTGTGTGTGTTCCTTGGAAATTTATAACTAAATATAGGAAATTCGTAAAATAGCAAATGAGGACTTTTTAGAAAGCTCTTGAGTATATCTATATGCTGATACCATAATATGATAGCTTTCAGTAGAAAGTTTTTGCGTGAAAAATAGATCTTTGCATGTTAGGGTTTAATTTATTGCCACTGTTTGGGTGCTCCATTTGATGTGAAATTTTTATGGTCGCTTCCTGCTTTGATGTATATGCTCTGTGAATATTTTGGTAAGTTTTGGTGCATTAATTTTAGAGTTATTAGGTAATTTTGCTCTCAGCCGATTAATTAGGTTTAATAGTAATATGTGCCATGCATGTGTGTAAAAATGGAAAAGATGGTTCTATAACCTTGCTAACATGTTGTAGTAACCAGTGCTTGTGTAATATTGTCATGTGTTCATATAAAATATGAAGATTCCTATTTATCTTGCTCTCACTTAGTAATTAGAAAGGGAAACTTGCTTAACACATAGTTAGCAACCTATTGTTTGCATGCATGTAACTTTCCAAGATTTGCTCACATATTAATGCTATGATTCGCCTCTGAAAGTGTGAGCTATGATCCATGTGTCCATGACACCACCTAAACATATACATAGGCTATACATATACTAGCAAAGGATAAATAGTGTTAATATTATCATGCATGTGCAGTCTCTGTGGTTTTTTTGGTTTCACTAAATTAATGAGGTTTGCTGTAGAAGTATCCTATATTAAAGTTGTAGATAACTTCTTAATCTTGCTTGTCACAAAATTGCATGGCCATAGGCTTAATAGTTTAAGAGATATGGCTATTGCAAGTTGGCTGTCAAGGTTTGCCTATATTCTGTCCAGATCTGAATGATGGGCTTGTTTCACCTAGTTAGCTTGTGATTCATGCTTAGGTGATTATAGAGCATTTGTAGTGCTTTTAATAAGCTTTCTAAATTATCTTAGGTCATATTCATTGGAGTTATATAACTTGAGTTATGACTGTTTTAGTACAGATGGCTAAATCTGTCCATGTCTGGACAGAGATGCCTATTTATGTTAATTAGCCCCAGTTAACTTGTGAATCATCTTGAGATGATTATAGATGATTTGTAGACAACTTAATAGCCTTTCTAAAAAGTCTAGGGGCAAGTTCCCAGGTATTATAGGTCTTTAGTTATGGTTGTCTTAAGTTACTGTTGTTGATGTGTGGCTAGTTCTGTCCAAGTATGGATAGAGCTGCACTAATAGTGTGGTTTGACCTTGTTAATGATTGATTCACCTTAAGTAATATTAAGAAATATTTAGATAATCTTGTAAGATTTCTAGAATATCTAATTGCATGCTCATGTGATGTTTGTATCTTGAGTTATGCTTCTCTGAAGCTCAGTCTGTCCTGCTGTCCAACAATTGGATAGAGCTGCATTGTTATCTGTTTTTGAGTTAGATAACCTTTGAATTTGCTCTTATGGTGAATAACAAAGTTGTAGACAATTGAGTTAGCTTTCCATAAAGCCTTATCTCACCTTGTTTGAAGATTGTAGCTTTAGTTACAGTTAAAAGAGTGGACTGCTGTCCTGCTGTCCAAATCTGAGTGTTTGTGTTTGATTGCTTAACTTGGCTTAAGTTGGTTAGGTGAACTTAGTGATCAATTTAAAGTGTGCATAACCTGTTGGTTGTTGTGTGCTTTGGTGTGTGCTAAGTTATCTTAATTGTTTGCATGAATTTTGTGCTAAGTGCTTGTTAGTGGTTGCTTATACTATGTGATCAATATGTTACTTCATGAGCGTTCATACGCTTGCATTGTGCATCTCACTTAGGTACGATAGATGCATCGTGACGGACGTGATGGTGAAGCTAACCTGAAGGTGGTGTTGGGTGGCCATCCCGAAGAAGGTGTTGGCGAACCCCACAAGTTCCTGGAGCGTTGAATTTCCTGAAGTTGGTGCCAACTAACACTAGCTTAAGTGTTGTTTCCCAGGCAAGCCCGGAGCATTCTAAGTCTCCTACCATTCTTTTATAAATGCAATCGAGTCAATATAATGATTGTTGCATTAAGTTATAGGAGTTGAATGCTACCGTTGATGCATTACTTACTTATCCTTGTTCACCAGCAATTATTATCTTGATATACCTGTTAGGTCTAGGCTCGATTATATGCTTAGCTCTGCTTAGACCGGTAAAAGTCGGGTGATTTCCTGTCTCTCGCATATAGGTGGATACTGATCATGACTAGCCTGGTGCTATCATGGAGATAACCATGTGATAATTAATCTGAGACCGGGCGGGATGTAGGAGCAGCAGGACTTGGGTTCTGTGTGCTAGTAGTCTCCCGTCTGTGTCGATTAGGACCCGACGAAGGCACACCTCAGTCATTTTGAACGCGTCAATCACTTAACGGAGTAGGTCGGAGTACCTCCCGTGATGCCGAGTAAGGCTATTCGAGCCGGTGATGGAGATGTTGACGCCTAACACCCAGGGCCTTATATGTACCGTGGGCAACTATTCTGAGCAACCTGGCATGGTCCGTGGACAGGCGGGGCCTGATTGACCTGGCATGACCGTGGGCAGTTATAGCTTGAGTGACCTGACATTGAGATAACCCCCGGTGTAGAAGGGCCCATGACCGTCCCGCGCGTTGTGTTCTCGAATTTCTTGAAGTGGCCGCCGACGGCTACCTGGCAAGGTGTGATCGGGTGAGTGTGCGACATTTTATCCCCAGCTGGGTAGGAATCGATTATAATCGCCATCGCTCCTGGACAGTGAGTAACTTGACTGGGCATGTGTTAACGTAGTAACTTATGGAACTAAAGATGGTTATAATGTTGAATTTGAAAGACTATTGATGAAATAGTCACTCTTGCTTGATTAAGTAGCCAAGTGATTGCTCTAGATCAGGTGCAAATCTAGTTAATCAGGTGGATTACATAAAATTGACTGCTAATACTCTACTTATGATTATTTAATAATAAAATGCTTTTATGCAAAAAGGTAAGTATGGCCAACCCTAGATACAGCCTTGCATACTCCTTGGTGTCACTTTATTTCTGGTTTATGTCGGGTAAGTCTAGCTGAGTACATTCGAGTACTCAGGGTTTATCCCACCTTGTTGCAGGTGAAGGTTAGGCCTGCCGAAAGGTGATGGCCAGTGCCGGTGGGCTCGGCAGTCCATACTTCTTCTCTTATGTTGTTGTTGGAGGGTGTCACTCAAGTTAGCAAAGTATTTCAACTTATGTTATGGTATTTATTTCAAAGCTATGTTGTTCTTCTAAATTAAGTGGAACTCAACTTGTATCATTACTTGTGAACTCTATTGTAATAGTATTTCCGCTGCAAGCTCCGTGGACATGATTTGTATTTGCTTGACCATGCGATCTTGGCTGAAGGTTGAAATGTTTGAAATCCTTCGAGATTTCCGGACTACCGATTTATATATGGCTCAAGTGTGCTAATTCAGCTGCTTCGGCGGAGGTTTCCGCACTTGTGCTCTTATAAATTGGTCGGTTCTGTTACACCTGGCATCGGAGCAAGGTTAAGCATAATACTGTCATGTGCATGGTTTTCAAACAAAGTTTTGTTTTGAAAAACCTATTTTATCTAAAAAGCTTTAGCTAGTAGGCAAGTTTGTCAAAACCTAATTTGTAAACTACGTGCTAGCGACAATCTCTAGTTATGCCCAACTAGGACTTTCAGGTGGCTTAGTTAAGTAATACTAACTTTGGGGGTTTTACTTTCCTGTAACGACACGTCAACTCAAAAGGTACGTGTAGATGACCGCACTATGCTACCCTGTGGTCTAATGTTGGAGGTAGCCCTCACATATGATGTACTCATATATGTGGGGTAGTTGAATTTATTTTATGTAACGTCGCACCTACGCTCAGGTAAGTGTGAGTTGTGAGAGCATGACCAAAAAACCATTGGTCTAGGGAAGAGCTAGTTTGGTACTGGAACCTGTACTCGTAAGCAAACGAATGCGGGTGAAGGTATTTATTTGTGGGAGTAATACTTTTCTGCTGGGTGCATATACTACTTTCATGTATACTGGGTATGCACCTAAGATAGTATCTAGATTTAAATTCCTGCAATGTATTTATATATGTTGTGGAAATGAGCTGAAATGAGATTTTCTGCAGGTACGCTAACCTCGAATGCGTATGCATAGTTGAGGACTAGTTATATCGAGAGTGCGTGTTATGCCACCGACCTAGAACGTGATTGTCGCCTCAGGCTGACAATTTGTAAGGACGTATAGGACGAGCATACATCTTCTTGTGCATTGCTCATGAACATGCTTCTCTCACCTTCGTTCTAATAATAAACAACTTGTTGTCAAGTGTGACTAATGTAATAATAAAACTTGATAGTTGTTTGTGCATCAAATGCTTCCCCGCCTTTGTTCCTGTAATGATTGGAGATTGTAGTGAACTAGTGCTTCTATGTGAGGTGCTAGATTGCTTGTAAAGGTTAGAAATATAGTTTAAGACTGGTGTTATATGTTGCTCTAAGCTAGATATAATGTGATCTTGTTCTTGATGTTTGGTAGTGTGCAGTGTTCTGTATGAGTGTTTCCATGTCATCTAGATAAGTGATTGCCATGAGTATCCTAATAGCCTCCAAACGAGCTACAGGAGCAAAAGTCTCCTCATAGTCTATCCCCTCCTTCTGACTATATCCCTGGGCTACAAGTCTGGCCTTGTTTCTCACTACATGGCCATCCTCTCCTTGTTTGTTTTTGAAGACCCATTTTGTTCCAATTGGGTGACACTCAGAGGGAGAAGAAACTAGAACCCAAACCGATTCTTTCAAAATATTCTAACTCCTCATGCATGGCATTGACCCAATCTGGATCCGTCAAAGCGTGTCCAACATCTCGGGGTTCAAAATCAGCAACAAATGCAGAATGAGCAAAGTGAGAGATTTGTTGTGACCTTGACCGAGTGACACGTTCGCCGATGTTGCCGATCATCTGCTCAGGCGGGTGTTGGCGCTGGATGTGTCCTGGCGCCTCCCGAGATGATGTAGCCTCCCCCTCAACAGCAGCTGGTGCCTCCTCGGGTACAAAAGGTACAGCGCAAGGTGGCGGATCCCATGACCCCCATGTAGTAGAGGAAGAAGGATCGGGGCCGCGTGCAGTCATGGTCGAAGTCGACCCACTAGGAGCAGCAGGTGGAGGAAGTGCTGGATCGTCCATACCTTCAGCACCCTCGTCCTCGTCATCAAAAAGAGGTTCACCAACCTCATGATCACCTGCACGTTCAAAACGAAAGAAGGACAAACCATGGTCTCGTTGAAGGTGACATCTGATGTCTCCATGACTCGGTTAGTATCAAGGTTAAGTACACGATATGCACGAGTATGAGCGCCATAACCCAAAAATACACCATCGGAAGAACGAGACTCTCAAACTTGTCCAGGTTGCCTTTCTTGAGTATAAAACAATGGCAACCAAAAACTCTAAAATAACTCACCTTGGGTTGTTTTCCAAAACGCAACTCATACGAAGTCTTTTTCAAGAAAGCTCAGAGAAAAATGCGATTGGAAATATAGCATGCAGTGCTCATAGCTTCGGCCCAATATCACCTAGGAGTCCTATGCTCATCGAGCATCGTCCTGGCCATCTCTACAAGGGTCCGATTCTTCCTCTCTACAACACCATTTTGGGGCGGTGTGTAGGGAGAAGAAAACTGATGCTCCAAACCCAAAGAGTTACAAAACTTCTCAAAATCCAAATTCTTGAATTCAGAACCATTATCACTCCTAATAGCTCGCATCGAGTTCAAAGGGAACTCGTTCTGAAGACGCAAAATCAGATTGCGAGCAAAGGAGAAAGTCTCAGTTTTCTCAGCTAAAAAGAAAACCAACGAATATCTCAAAAAGTCATCAACAACAACAAGCACATAGCACTTCCCCCCAACCGAGCTCACCCGAGCCGGACCAACAAGGTCCATGTGCAAAAGCTCTCCAGGGCGCTTAGTCATGACCTGAGTCACTGGATGGTGGGGAGCGGCTACCATCTTCCCATGTCTACAAGAATGGCAAACAAGATCCTTCTCCATGGACAACTTGGGCAATCCTCGGATCAGGCCAAGTGAACTAAGTCTTGTAAGCAAGTTGAAGCTCAAATGTCCAAGTCTCCTATGCCACTTCCAAAGATCAGAGCAGTAAGGTCCAGCCACAAGACAACGAGAAATGCCAAAAGACTCGAGAAATCCGCACGAAAGACTTTCCCAAAGGGCGAAATCACACAAACAAGATTGCCCTGAGGATCCAAAATACGACTGAGATTCGGCTTAAAACGAATCTCATAGTCGTCATCAAAGAGTTGCGAAACAGAAAGAAGGTTAAAATGCAAGTTAGAAACAAGAGCAACATCGCGCAACACAAAGTGCTCATTAACTCGCACCGACCCACGAGACAATACTTACCTTTGCTATTATCGCCGAAGGTGATAAACTCCTTTCCGGCGACCGGACTAAGACTGGAGAACCACTTGGCGTTTCCGGTCATGTGCCTCGAACACCCGGAATCCACCAACCAAACGTTCTCCAATCATTTTACCTACATCAATAAAAAGACATAGGGTGAGCATACGGTCCAACACTGGGGTTAGTGAAGTAGGAAGAATACCAGTGTTGGGCCGGCTGCTCAAAAGAATGGTTAGCAGAAAAACCATTCCTAGCACGCCTACGGGAAGAGCGATCACCACGTTGAGGAAAACGTGGTCCGCTAAAGGGAGGAGTGTCCATCGCGATACTCAAAACTCGGTGGGAGAAAACGCTCAACTAAAAAGCCACCGCCATGGGGTCCATAACCCACAACTACAGGCTCCCGCCGGGCACGACCTCCACGCGGCCTAGGCCTAGGAACTTGAGGTTTTGGACCTCTAGACGTAGCCGCACGCCTCTGAACGTTCGGCACATGTACATCATGGAAAGGATGGTACATGTCCGGGTTGTTCATCTCCTTTGCACGGCGCGCCTCTCTCTTGCGCCGAAAGCAAAACTCACTCAAGTGTCCATCTCTCCCACAATGCTCACAATGGTACCTCACCGCTCTCATAGGGGGTTGTTGGTACTCACGGTAGTGGGTGTGGATCACTTTGCCCTTCTGTGGCATAAGCTCCTCCTGGATGGGTGGCATTGTGTCCAGCTTGTTCTTGAGGTGGTTTGGTTTGGGAGCCCATGATTGTTTCTTGGGTGGAGCTCTCGGAGGTTCAACAAAGACCCCATCCTTGGTGTTGGGCTTGAGAGGCTCTTTGGGTGGAATCTTGGTAAGCTTGGGAGTAGTGGTGGAGTTTGGCTTCTCACATGGGTTAAGACCACTCGACTCTCCAATCTTCCTAAAAGACGAAACATCAACACCCTGAGCAAAACCAACACCGGGACCTCTAGAAGCTCGCTTGAATTGGGAGATCATCATCCCGAGCTGTGGCTCACCACTAGACACCCATGACAGGATGGTCCGAAGGTATGTGTTTTCCTCCTCGGTTTGCATCTTGTCATGCTTCACGTTGGCTATCTCCATCTCCAAACCCTCACAAAGAACACACCTAGCCACACATGTGCTACCTGAGTTGGCCTCTTCAAGAGACACAATCTTGGCATTCTTCTCTGCCAACTTAGATTGCAAGCCTGCACAGACTTGCACGCACCCAACAGCGAAGATCTAGCCTTCAGCTCATCCACCTCTCCTACCAACGCAACATACTTACCTCTCAAAGTGAGAAGGTCAGTCATGTGCGTGGTGCACATCTCGCACTCCTCCTCATCTGTGACAACTACGGTGGACTTGACAGAATCAAGTTCCTTCACCGTATCCTCCCACTTCTGCCTAAACTCGTTGCGCTCTCTAGCAGCACGCCTAAGGAACTTATCCTGACTAAGGAGCGCGGCAGTAAGCTTCTCGACCTCAGCAGAAAGCTCATCGGGGGTCTGAGATACCTGGGAGGTGTTGTCATCGTCGTCGTTGTTCCGAGGAGTCTCCTCCAGCTCGTCGTCGACCTCCTTGCCGAGGGCCATGATGCAGAAGCCCTCGTCGTCGGCGAAAAAGCAGAGGCCGTTCAGCTTGTCCTCGATCCTCTTCTTCTTCTCGGACTCATCGTCGTTTGAGGCAGCGGAGTCGTCATCCAAGTCGTCGACGTCGCTGAGCGTGGCGAAGAACGCACGCTGCTCAGCCTGGGCCTTCTCCAAGTACTTCGTCTTGATGTACTCCTTGTCGAAGCCGCCCTTCCGCTTGTGCTTCGTGGGGACGTACTTCTCCTTGCGCTTGCCGGAGTCGTACTTGTGCCCATGATCCGCCTTGCCAAAGGTGTGCTTGTTCTTCTTAGGGCAACTGGCGATGAGAAGTGGTTGGGGTCGCCGCACTCGAAGCATCATCCCGAGCGTCCTCCTCCGCGGCGACGGTTCATGCGGTTGTTGTGGAACCGCGAGAAACCGGTTGGCGAGCATAGCCAGCTCGTCATCCCCATGAACTCCAGCTGCTCCTTTGTGACAGAAGAAGTGAAGACAGGGCAAAGCCTCCAGAGGAGTTAGCAGAAGAGCCAGAAAGCAAAGCCATCGACAGGCCAGAAGGATTTCATAAGAAGCCCTCGCCATGGCATCGATCTCACTGGACTTGAGCTTACTAAAGAGCTCGTCGCACGTCAGGGTCTCATAGTTAGGCGATTCGATGATCGCCTGAACCTTGGAATCCCACACCGCCGATCGAGAGTATGCAAAGCTTCAAAGCTCTCTCATGATCGTCAAAAGGCAACAGCTCCTTGTTAGCCCTCATCCTGTTGACAATTACCTGAAAGCGAGCGAATAAACTCTCTATGCTCTCGCCAGGCATATGTCAAAAGTTCTCGTACTCTCGCTTGTGCGACTCGTAGAGACGGGTTTTGACTTGAGAGGTTCCCTCATGGAAATGCATGAGTGATGCCCAAATCTCTCGAGCCGTAGCGAGGTGAGAACCGCGATCAAACTCAGTCATGCTCAAGCATGAGAAAAGAGCATTATGGGCTCGGCTATTGGCATCGTGATCATCGATCTGACGCTGAGTCACACGTGCAGCCAAGACCACGTAATCGGCAGAGTTGCAAATATCCCAAATGGAAGCACCCATACTCTGAAAAAAGGCCGACATGCGTATCTTCCAGTACGCATAGTTCGTCCCATCGAAAAACGGCGGTTTGCCCACGCCACGATCCATGTCGCCTTCCGTGGATCCTTAACCCGCTCCGATACCAATTGAAGGACCGAGAATGCAACAGCAAGGCCAGAGGGGGGGGGTGAATGGGAGCACAAATATTTCTTTCAAAACTTTGGCCTTTTGTCCCCAAAATCAACCCCAAGAGCTTTGATCGAAACCATGATGCTCACGACCCTTGGAAGAGGGTGGATGATCCCTAGGATCACAGCGGAGCACCACAAAGCGGTAGCAAACCCAACGGCAAAAGCACCGGAACAGGTTCGACCCTTAACAACCAAGTCCCGAACGTAGATAGACGGCTACGTCGAGAAATCCCCAAACACCTATGCTAACAAGTAGCAAAGGTACCTAGAGAGGTTCCTTGGTCAATTCTAGGGCCAACTGTGACACCCCAATTTTAAGAACAAAATTGGAGCACAATATATGTATGCCAGGATCAATTTTCATACATATATCCACATCATAGTAAATATCAAAACAATGCTTTATTAATATATCGAACATTATTACAAAAATGACCCTCGGGTCTGAAAGAAAAGTACAGACTCTCAGTCTAACTCTAATGTAGACTCTGATGTAGACTCACGGAAACTGGACGCCATCTCCACAGGAAGGTCGACCGGGGGCTGCGCCATCCTAGTACAAGTCGTCGGGGTCGTATCGCCGTCTTCTTCGGGTACTCCTGCTCCGCGTCGTAGACTCCAACGTCTGGGTGGGGTAGCAGGGGGTTCAAAGAGGAAGGGTGAGTACATCGAAATGTACTCCGCAAGTGTAGGAAATATATGCTTATGAGGCTAATAACAAAGGTAGGCTGACTCTGTTTGACTCAAGCGCCTAAAGCAACACATCCTATTAATCCTATTTCCTATGCACCTATTTACTAGGTTATAACCACAGTCTCCATCTGTAATAGTAACCACACTCGGAGTCGCACCGAGCAAACCACACTCGGAGTCACACCGAGCAACCAACACTTGGAGTCACACCAAGTAACCGTACTTGGAGTCGCACCAAGCACCCACACCTGAAGTCCATCAGGCAAACCACACCTGAAGTCCATCAGATGACCCGAACCAGTAAACAGTAACCAACTAATCTCGAAGAAGTCCAAGCCCCGCTCTTGACCGTGAGCACGGCTGATATATCAGTTTATTTACTCTGCAGAGTTTGCACATCTTTACCGATGAGTCATGTTGCCCTTGTGCCCGAGGTAGCTAGCCTCTTGACCCACTTCCAAGGTGAGTCGGCAGGGTTCACTACAAGGCCGTTACAAAGAGTCCTCCTATGTGTATTAGTTTCATATGTCACGACGTAGAGCTACCTTCCGTAATAACACCAGGTCTGGCGCTCGAGCCTGGGAATCGCTCCTGTACCAAGCAGTATCCTGCGTAGAAGAAGCCCTGCCCCATGTCCATATGTAACTAATAACGACATAAGGCTTCTCTAATTAATTAGCCAGTCCTAGAGCCATATAGGCCTCATGGTTTGCGCTGTTTTGCCGGGTTACATGCTCCAAGAACCGGGTCCTAGGGATCCAGGCAGGATAACAAACCACAAACCAAACCAACGCCAAGTCCCATGGCAAAACCGTAACGCCGAGTCACACGGCACCGTACGCCAAGTCACATGGCACCACACCACACACGGTCCATCCTGCCGGATTTACTACTCACCATACTACACATTACCAGCCACATGTTCCATAGATCATTAATCAGAATTAATTATTAACCATCCCATCCCAAGACAGCAAGACTAAGCATGACTCCTACCCATATGATCCCAAACCAGGTGTCAAGGAAAATAGTACAAGATCTAGTAAACCATATCATGGATTCAAATTTAGACACTGCATGCATCTACAGGATCTAACTACTCTAATACCAAAAGTAAAATAAAAGTAGGTGCAAGATGTTCAAGGACACTTGCCTGCGGGTTGGGTCGGATCAACTGGATCACGAGAAGGGTCTGGAGCGATGAAGGCACAAGGTTGATCCAGGGGTTCCACGTAGCTCGCACTCGCTGGATCAAACACCAAACATGGCCCAAACAAAGCAATATAAGAAACAGTACATCAACAGTATGAAAACAGGAAATAAACGGATCTACTGCGTAGATGTCGATGAGACGAATCTAACGCGACTTGAACGGGTCAAAACGGAGTTAAAATGAGCAAGTTATGGGCATTTGAATCTGAGTGGCAATTCTGTGAATAAACCAAAGTCATTTTCGTGATTTAAATAAATGAAAACTGAAAATAAAATGGCACTGGACCGGGCCTCATTTAGATGAAAACTGAAGGGCTAGAGTGCAAGATTACGAAGACTCAGCGCACAGTGCACATGTACTGCGGGTTGGTTTCAACGGAGTAGGAGGGGTTTTCTGTGAAATTGCCGCGGCCGGTCAGAGCTGTCCACGCTACGACCGACGTGGCACCACGTGGCTCCGGCCGATTGGTGGGCGCACCACGCGTGCCGGTGGACGCGGGCGCGGTGTGCTGGTGGACCGAGTCCACGACCCGGCGTATACCGGTTGGGAGGGGGGTTCTAATCTTGGGCGTTCATTTTAGATCGGATGGCACGGGGTTGGGAGCGGTCGGCGGTGGCGCGATGCGGTGGGGCGGCGGTGTCTGGGGCGGCCACGGGGCGGAGGCCATGAACACCTCGCCGAAGCTCACTCGGGAGATCCTAATCCTCTGGGCCGGTAGCGACCTTAGGAAGGACAGGAGGGGGTAGGGGAGCTCTCTGCGGTGACGTTGGTGGGGTTTTCGTCGCGGTCAGAGGCCAGAGAGAAACAAGCCCGTGGCGGTGCCATGGTTAGGGCGCGCCGGAGTGCTCGGGGAACAATCTAGACGATGGTAGACATAGCGGGAAGGATAGAATTTTAGTGGGGAGCTTACAGCGGTTCTTCTGGTGGCGTTCTCGGTGTCGAGCGAGATTCTTGAAGGCCGATGACGGAGGGGTGAGGCGAAGGTGCTCTGGTGGCGCCGGCGTGGTCGACTGAGGACGTCCCCGGGCGTCGATGTACCTCGCTGAAAGGCTCCCTGGGTGCGGTGTGCGGTGGCGATGCCGAAGGAGAGGGAACGAGGCCACCAGGTGGCACCCCCGCCCTCGCGCGTAGGCTACGGTTCGAGATCAGGCGGTGTGGCAATGGTGTGGCGGATCGGGGAAGGGAAGAAAAGGCGGGGTCGGAGGAATGGGTTGGCCGGGGGGGCAGAGGGCGAGGATACTTGTAGGGCGAGGGGGGATGAGGGGGGGGCGGCTGCAATCTGCTCTCGGCAGATTGAGGAGAGGGGGGGCTCGGGCGATCGAGTCAAGGGTGACGCGAGTAGGGCGGAGGGGGAAATTTGGTGCGGCTGAAGGAAGGGAGTTGGGGAGGGGATAGACCCGACAATAGGGCCCCACCGATCAGCGGGTAGGAGCGCGGGCCATGCCTGTCAGCGGGGCGAGCGGGGTGGAGCGCGCGAGCGCTACTGCGCATGGGCCGGTGGAGGGAACGGTGTCGCGGGCCGGCGCGGCGTGGCTCCGGGCCAAGGCGGAGTCGGTGGATTCGACCCGCGCGGAGAAAGAGAAGGAGGGGGAGTGGGGAACGCAGACGCGGGCCGGAGTGAGTGCAGGCCGGTGCGCGCGGGTGGGTGGTGCTGGGCCACGGGGAAAAAGACAGGGTGGGACGCGGTGGGGGCTGGCTGCGGCCGCACAGAGCAGGCCGGGGGAGGAGGGGCAGGTCGTCGCAGCTGGGCCAGGATGAGGGAGAGGAGAGGAGGAGGGCTGGGCCGGTTTGAGGAGAAATGAGAGGGTGAGGCGGCCGGAGCAGTGGGCTCGGGGAAGCAGGAAGAGCTGAGGGAGAGGGGTCGGGAGGAGAGGAATTAGAGGTTTGAGGCCCATTTTCTTTCTTTTGTTTTGCAACCTTTTCTAAATCTTTTGAAATCAAAATCAAATCAGTTTGAAATCAAAACAAGTTTGAAAATATTTTCCTAGGTTTGGCAAATAAAGATATGAGTTTTTAAAGTTTTGTAAAATTTTCATAACCTTTTTCTTATTTTCTAAATAGAATAAAATCGATTTGCCCTATCCGGGTTTAGTAAAATCTTTTTCACCCAATAAAAATTATGCAACAGCATGAATGCAAACAAACATCTGGTTAGAATTTTCCTCCATCTAAGGTTTTGGCCATTTTCTTATTAAATTCTAATTTATTTTATTTATTTAAAAACCCGGGGTGTTACACCAACCGAGAAGTCCGGAAACCAAGCGAAGAAGCCGGGAGAGCAAACGCACTAAACCGGGGGCTTCAGCCAAATCTCGGACTGTCCGGCCCTGGGGTCTCGGACTGTCCGCACCAGGCCGGACTGTCTGCGGTTCACTGGCGGACTGTCCGCCGGCAGAAAAACGCCAACAGCAGTGTTGCTGAAGTCCCCTGGACTGATCTCGGACTGTCTGCGACCCACAACTGCGGACTGTCCGCCGGTCACGAAAAGTCAAATCGGCCGAAGAATACAGCCACTGACTCGGTGATCCTCGACGCCCGGAATGTCCGCCGGTTAGGTGGCGGACTGTCCGCGGCTGTCCAGTAAGGGCGATTTGATCGCCCTTCACCCAAATCACTCCCAAATCGATCCAAACCAAAATCCCTTGATCCCAAACTTGAGCGGATGATCACGGGTAGCTAGGAGACTATCCCAAGAAATCATCCGCTTAAATAAACTCAATCAACGGATCGAAATCGAAGGGGTGTGTATGAACCCGAAAAAGCGCCACGAAAATGAAATCAACCCGATCTACTTGTTTGTGAGGAGTTAGATGAATTCCTTCGGTGGAAATGATCTCCTCACTATAAAGAACAAGTTGATTCAAAGGGATTTCGCAAAGACGCAGTAGAGAGGGAGATCGAGTGACGGGAAAAACGCGAAGAAACGAAGAACGCGAAGAACACTAACCAAAACGCGAATCAAGTCATCGATTTGCAACCGTGTGGCTACCACACGCTACAACAGTGAGGTTACGGCCTCACTTCCTCAAAATCTCCAGTACACAGAGGTATGGTTCTCTGCGGATCTCAGCTAGCTAAACGGGGATTGGGGAGAGCAGGAAACCCTAGAAGCAAAGAGCAAATGACTGAGATGGAAGGGAGGAGGGTGTCCCTTACTTATCCATTTCTAATTCCTACTCTACCCCTCAACTAATTACAGAGCGAACCAACTCTAAACCCTAGGGTTATTCTGGACCAACCAAGATAGGTGGTGATCCGACGGCCCACGCCCGCACAACTGGTAGCGTTGCCTCGACGCAACCTCACCGATCGCCGCCAAGTGCCGCCACCCGCTTGCTTGTCCTTTCCCGGACGTCGCACCCCCGGTTTTGTGGCCCAAACCGGGAAACCAGCCTTCACAGCCAACCCCCGGTTTTGAGGCCCAAACCGGGAAACCAGCCATCCATGGCCTGAGTTTTGAGGCCCAAACTCAGCAAACCCGCAGCACCTAGGTTTTGAGGCCCAAACCTGGAAACCGTCCTCAGCGCGAGTTTTGTGGCCAAACTCGGAAACCATCCGCGTCCAGGTTTTGAGGCCAAACCTGGAAACCGTCCTCAGCCCGAGTTTTGTGGCCAAACTCGGAAACCATCCGCGCCCAGGTTTTGAGGCCCAAACCTGGAAACCGTCCACTCGGTGGTTTTTCTCTGGCTCAACCACCAAACCGAACCATAGAGGGGATGCACCGCCCGTGCACCCCGTCCACCGACATGTGTCCCCAAGTCCTCGACTCAGGCAACACCATGCCCGCAAGTCTTCGCTCGTTGCTGTCCCAGGCTGTCAGCCACCACAGCTGATCCTCGGGCCACCGGTCCCTCAGTCCAAGCCTCACGTCTGCCCTTCGCCACTCTCGGTCCATCGGCACGACACGTCTCTACTTGACCTTCACCTTGCCTTTGATCACTGTATCCGTGCTCGACACTTGCACAACACAAGCCAAAGAACATGCGCATTATCCCAGTTGACAATCACTCATCACTCAGAGACTCGGCATACACCCATGTATCCGCAATGCGGTTGTTGTGAAACCGCGAGAACCGGTTGGCGAGCAAAGCCAACTCGTCGTCTCCCATGAACTCCAGCTGCTCCTATGTGACAGAAAGAAGAGAAGACAAAGCAAAGCCTCCAGAGGGGTTAGTAGAAGAACTAGAAACCAAAGCTATAGACGGGCCAGGAGGATTTTCATAAGAAGCCCTCGTCATGGCATCAATCTCACTGGACTTGAGCTTACTAAAGAGCTCGTCGCACGTGAGGGTCTCATAGTTAGGTGATTCGAGGATCGCCTGAACCTTAGAGTCCCACACCGACCGATTGAGAGTGTGTAAAAGCTTGAGAGCCCTCTCATGATCGTCGAAATGCAACAGCTCCTTGTTAGCCCTCATCCTGTTGACAATCACCTGAAAGCGAGCGAATAAACTTTCTATGCTCTCGCCAGGCATATGTCTAAAGTTCTCATACTTCCGCTTGTGCGACTCATAGAGACGGGATTTGACTTGAGTGGTTCCCTCATGGAAGTGCATGAGGGTCGCCCAAATCTCACGAGCCGTGGGGAAGTGAGAAACGCGATCAAACTCAGACATGCTCAGACATGAGAAAAGAGCATTACGGGCTCGGCTATTGGCATCGTGCTCCTCGATCTGCAGCTGAGTAGCACGAGCAGCCAAGACCACGTAATCAGGCTTGTTGCAAATCTCCCAGACAGAAGAACCCATACTCTGAAGGTAGGCCGACATGCGTATCTTCCAATACGCATAGTTCGTCCCATCAAAGAACGGCAGTTTGCCCACGCCGCGATCCATGTCGCCTTCTGTGGATCTGGAACCGGCTAAGGTGGAAGATCCTTAACCCGCTCCGATACCAATTGAAGGACCGAGAGTGCTTAACAGAAAGCGACCAGAGGGGGGGTGAATGGGAGCTTCAAAATTTCTTTTCAGAAACTTGTTGCCATTGTCCCGAGAATCACCCCAAGAGCAAACCTAGAGCTTGAATGGTGTCCATGAACCTAGATGTAGGGTGGATGCTTCCGAGAAGCACAGCGAGACACTACTCAACTCTAGAAACCCAACGCAAAAGACGGAAACCAAATCCGACAACGGACGAACAAACTGCGAACGAAAACGTGCGAAGCTGCACTGACCGGACTCACTGGAGCGTCCGGTCAACAGGCACCGGACGCGTCCGGTCTGTCAAAAGCCAAATTTGGAGCTCTCTGTTTGTGACCGGACTCATGGACACTGAGCGTCCGGTCAACTGCTGAGCGTCCGGTCACAGGGACAAAAACCAATGAACAGTACAAGCGTTGCGTCGGGTCATTTGGAAATCGAGCGTCCGGTCAAAATCGCGCAGAAAGTTCTAACTCGGCCTTCAACGACCGGACTCACATGGAGCATCCGGTCGATGAACAGCAAGCGTCCGGTCACCCCGACGCAGACCTGTTTGTCCACCGATTCAACTCGATCTCACCCAAAACGAATCCTCTAGTGATCAAACTTGGTGAGTGAAGTCACAAGGATGATAGTGAGCTACTCCTATGAGATCATGGCTCGAACCTATCTCCAAATCGATGAATCGAAGAAGATCGGGAAAGAGAGGAGAAAAGTTGATCCAAAACGAAAACCAACGGATCTACTTGTTCGTGAGGTTTGAGGTTAATTCCTTTGGTGAAAGTGATCTCCTCACTGCAAAGAACAAGTTGATTCAAATGGTTTTGCAAACGGAGCAACGTAGAACGAGAACGATCAACGGGAAAATCGTGGAGAAAAGCAACCCGCGAAGAACAACACCAAAACGTGAATCACAACCACGAATTTGCAACCGTGTGGCTACCACACGCTACAATGGTGAGATTATGGTCTCACTTCCTCAAAGTGTCATGAACACAGAGGTATGATTCTCTGCGGATCTCAGTAGCTACAACAGGGGATTAGGAGAACAGGAAAACCCTAGAAGCAAAGAGCAAATGACTGAGATGGTTTAGGAGGTGGGTGTATCCCCCTACTTATCCTAATTCTAATTCCCACTCTACCCCTACTTAATTACAGAGCGAACCAGCTAAACCCTAAGGTTATTCTGGACCAACTCGAAGTAGATGCTGATCCGACGGCCACGCCCGCACAACTGGTAGCGTTGCCTCAACGCAACCTCACCAATTGCCGCCACGTGCCACCACCGCTCTGCTCGTCCTTTTCATGGACCTCGCCCTCGGTTTTGTGGCCGAAACCGGGAAACCTGTCTTCACGACCAACCCCCGGTTTTGAGGCCCAAACCGGGAAACCAGCCGTCCATCGCCTGAGTTTTGTGGCCCAAACTCAGAAACCCGCCAGTGCCCAGGTTTTGAGGCCCAAACCTAGAAACCGTCCTCAGCCCGAGTTTTGTGGCCCAAACTCGGCAAACCCGCAGCACCCAGGTTTTGTGGCCCAAACCTGGAAACCGTCCACCCGATGGTTTTTCTCTGGCTCAACCACCAAACCGACGCTGTAGAGGGGATGCACCGCCCGTGCACCTCGTCCATCGACACATGTCCTCAGATCCTCGACCCGAGCAACACCGTGCCCCGCTAGTCTTCGCTCGTTGCTATCCCAGGCTGTCAGCCACCACAACTGATCCTCAGGCCACCGGTCCCTCAGTCCAAGCCTCACGTCCACCCTTCACCGCTCCCGGTCCATCGGCACGGCACGTCTCTACTTGACCTTCACCTTGCCCTCGATCACTGTCTTCGTGCTCGACACCTGCACAACACAAGCCAAAGAACATGCGCATCAAACCCGTTGACAATCACTCATCACTCGAGACTCGGCATACACCCATATATCCGCACCCGTCCACCGACACGTGTCCCTAGGTCCTCGACCCAAGCAACACCGTGCCCCGCAAGTCTCCGCTCGTCGCTGTCCCAGGCTGTCAGCCACCACAGCTGATCCTCAGGCCACAGGTCCCTCAGTCCAAGCCTCACGTCCGCCCTTCACCGCTCCCAGTCCATCGGCACGGCACGTCTCTACTTGACCTTCACCTTGCCCTCGATCACTGTCTCCGTGCTCGACACCTGCCTAACACAAACCAAAGAACATGCGCATCAAACCAGTTGACAATCACTCATCACTCAAGATCCGGCATACACCCATGTATCCGCAATCTCCCCCTTGATGAGTGCATTGTCAACTACCAACACAAATCATAATGAAATAGAAGAAGGAAGAAGGAGAAGTGGAGAACTCGTCCAAATGACCCAAAAGCATAACAAAGCCAGAAGAAGGTCAAGTGACAGAGCAAGAGAGCTTGGTCCCCAAAGACATGGGCAACGGCTCGACACAACCAAGCAAAGCAAAGCTAGCCCTCAAGAAGAGGTAGAACAGACTGAACACCACTTGCAAGAAAGCTCAATACCAATTTAGGAACAGAAGAGCTAGATACCAATTGAAAAGCATATTCTCAAAGCAAAACTGCTAGTCCCTCAAGATAGAGGCACAGAGGCTCAACACAACTAGCATAAAATCGCTCCGAACCAGTTGGAAAAATGCTCCATACCAACTGAAAAATTCATCAAACGAGCAAACTCCCCCTCCAATAGTGCACACAACTAAGATATGATGTTATGATTTATCCCCCTTATGATTTGACAAAAATTTCCCCCCCCCCTTAGTTGATAATGCACTATCAAGCAAACTTCTCCCTTCCAGATGTATATGAGTCAGAAATGCAAGTTAGCAGCTTCAGAAATATAGTCAATAGAATGCAAAGATGCGCTACAAAGTATAACTCCAATGACTCAACAAGAAGCATACATGCCAGCAAATGCTCAAACTGATCACCAAATACAAAATATGAACATGTGAGCAAAGTGAGCAGTTTTAGCCAAAAAGGTATTCACCATCAAAATAGCACTAAACATGTATAGATAGGAAGTCAAACAAGTGATAAACATGTATACAAGGTGAACTACCCCTAGCAAAGTTCAATCATCATGCTATAGAATGAAACATATACTTGTGTTTTCAGATTTTGTATCGGAGTTGCAGCGGTGAAAATACACAAGTGCAAATTTATCATGTGATTGCGAGAGGTTGAAAGCTTGTCATTGCTTAACTTTTCAGCCGAGCTAAGCCTATGCAGAAGCAATCAGAAGCTTAAAGCGTCGGTTTTGGTCATACACTACACGACTCAAGTTTAACTCGAAGTGCAATGAGAAACAATCTCGATACCGTGATGTGCTGACAAGCAATCCCATCTCGATCTTTTCAATTCACTTAAAACTTGGCTCAAATTTTATAACAGAATATGAACATACCAAGCAAGTGAATGACTCAGAACTAGAGACATAGAAACCTAGCATATATGAAAAGCACAAGTGAGTTCAACACATTCTATACATGCTAGTTGCATATCTCAATGGTGAACAATTTCAAGTTTTATGTTCATTAAGCAAGTTCAGCATTCATAAAATAGCTCAACTCATAACATGTATCAGTGATCAGAAAGAGCATAAGCTACAAGCATCATCATATAGCATCGGAGCATACTAAACAGAGCATAGTTACATTCTAAGGATTATAATCATATAGCACAGAAAATAAAGATGCATGATGAAATGCAAAGACTAACCTACCCAAAAATGAAAACAAAACGAAAGAAAAGGAATCAGTCTATGATACAATAACCAAAATGTTTCCCCCATCTAAAAGGGGAAGCACACACCAAGCTCACCTCTCAACCTATTAAAGGTTGATTGGTCTAAAGGCTTGGTAAAAATATCTGCCAACTGATGATGAGTATCGACATGGCGAAGGTCGATATCACCCTTCTCAAAATGGTCTTGCAGAATGCGGATACATGGGTGTATGTCGAGTCTCGAGTGATGAGTGATTGTCAACGGGTTTGATCACATGTTCTTTGGCTTGTGTTGTGCAGGTGTCGAGGACGGAGACAGTGATCGAGGGCAAGGTGAAGGTCAAGTAGAGACGTGCCGTGCCGACGGACCGGGAGGGGTGAAGGGCGGACGTGAGGCTTGGACTGAGGGACCGGTGGCCTGAGGATCAGCTGTGGTGGCTGGCAGCCTGGGACAGCGATGAGCGAAGACTTGCGGGCATGGTGTTGCTCGGGTCGAGGACCTGGGGACACGTGTCGGTGGACGGGGTGCACAGGTGGTGCATCCCCTCTACAGCTTCGGTTTGGTGGTAGAGCCAGAGAAAAACCATCGGGTGGACGGTTTCCAGGTTTGGGCTACAAAACCTGGGTGCTGCGGGTTTGCCGAGTTTGGGCCACAAAACTCGGGCTGAGGACGGTTTCCAGGTTTGGGCCTCAAAACCTGGGCGCTGGCGGGTTTCTGAGTTTGGGCCACAAAACTCAGGCGATGGACTTGGAGGCTGGTTTCCCGGTTTGGGCCTCAAAACCGGGGGTTGGTCATGAAGGCCTGGTTTCCCGGTTTCGGCCACAAAACCGGGGGTGGAGTCCATGAAAAGGACAAGCAGAGCGGTGGCGTCACGTGGCGACAATCGGTGAGGTTGCGTCGAGGCAACGCTACCTATTGTGCAGGCGTGGCCGTCGGATCAGCATCATCTTCGGGTTGGTCCAGGATAGCCTTAGGGTTTGGCTGGGTTGCTCTATAAATAATTAGGGGTAGAGTGGGAATTAGAATTAGGATAAGTAGGGGGAGACACCCACCTCCCAAACCATCTCAGTCATTTGCTCTTTGCTTCTAGGGTTTCCTGCTCTCCCAATCCCCTGCTGTAGCTACTGAGATCCGCAGAGAACCATACCTCTGTGTACTCGAGATTTTGAGGAAGTGAGACCGTAATCTCACTGTTGTAGCGTGTGGTAGCCACAGGGTTGCAGATCGATGTGTTGATTCACGTTTTGGTTCGTGTTCTTTGAGTTCTTCATTTCTCCGTGTTTTTCCCGTCACTCGATCTATCTCTATACTGCGTCTTTTCGAATTCCACTTGAATCAACTTGTTCTTTATAGTGAGGAGAACATTTCCACCGAAGGAATTTATCTCTACCCTCACGAACAAGTAGATCGGGTCAATTTCATTTTCGTGGCGCTTTTTCGGTTCATACACCTTCCCCTTCGATTTCCCGTTGATTGAGTTGATTTGAGCGGATGATTTCTTGGGGATAGTCTCCTAACTACCTCGTGATCATCCTCTCCAAGTTTGGGATCAAGGTATTTTGGTTTGGATCGATTTGGAGAAGATTTGGGTGAAGGGCGACCGAAATCGCCCTCACTGGGTGGTCGCGGACAGTCCGCCGTCCACCCCGCGGACAGTCCGCGCGTCGGGATCGAGCCAGGTCAGTGGCTGCGGGTCTCGGCAGGTTTACTGTTCCTTGACCGGCTGACAGTCCGCTGTAGGATCTCGCGGACAGTCCGGGAAGGGTCCAGGGAAGTTCAACAGCAGTGCTGTTTTGGTCATTTGACCGGCGGACAGTCCGCCCCTTCCTCGCGGATAGTCCGGCGTCACCACGGACAGTCCGGGACCGTACCCGCGGACAGTCCGGGATTCTGCTGAGTGTTGCATTTTAGTGCGTTTGCTCTCCCGGCTTCTTCGCTTGGTTTCCGGACTTCTCGTTTGGCCCTAGAGTTGACCAAGGAACCTCTCTAGGTATCTTTGCTACTTGTTAGCATCGGTATTTGGGGATTTCTCGACGTAGCCTTCCATCTACGTTCGGGACTCGGTTTTTAGGGGAAAACCTGTGCCGGTGCTTTTGGCGTTTGGTTTGCTATCGCTTTGTGGTGCCTCGCTGTGATCCTAGGGATCATCCACCCTCTTCCAAGGGTCGTGGGCATCAGAGTTTCGATCAAAGCTTTCGGGGGTTGATTTTGGGACAATAGGCCAAAGTTTCGAGAGAAATTTTTGTGGCTCCCATTCACCCCTCCTCTGGTCGCCTTGCTATTGGTTTCTCGGTCCTTCAATTGGTATTGGAGCGGGTTAAGGATCTTCCACCTTAGCCGGTTCCAGATCCACCGAAGGCGACATGGATCGCGGCGTGGGAAAACCGCCGTTTTTCGATGGGACGAACTATGCGTATTGGAAGATACGCATGTCGGCGTATCTCCAGAGCATGGGCTCTTCTGTTTGGGAGATTTGCAACAAGGACAATTACGTTGTCTTGGCGGCTCGTGTTACTCAGCTTCAGATGGATGAGCATGATGCAAATAGCCGAGCGCGTAACGCTCTTTTCTCCTGTTTGAGCATGTCCGAGTTTGATCGCGTTTCTCACCTCCCCACGGCTCGTTAGATTTGGGCGACCCTCATGCGCTTCCATGAGGGAACCACTCAAGTCAAATCCCGTCTCTACGAGTCGCACAAGCGGGAGTATGAGAACTTTTGACACATGCCTGGCGAGAGCATAGAGAGTTTATTCGCTCGCTTTCAGGTCATTGTCAACAAGATGAGAGCGAACAAAGAGTTGTTGCCTTTCGACGATCACGAGAGAGCTTTGAAGCTTTTGCATACTCTCGATCGGTCGGTGTGGGACTCAAAGGTCCAGGCGATCATCGAATCGTCTAACTATGAGACCCTCACTTGCGACGAGCTCTTTAGTAAGCTCAAGTCTAGTGAGATTGACGCCATGTCGAGGGCTTCTAATGAAAATCCTTCTGGCCCAACTATGGCTTTGGTTTCTGGCTCTTCTTCTAACCACTCTGGAGGCTTTGCTTTGTCCTCTCTTCTTTCTGTCACAGAGGAGTAGTTGGAGTTCATGGGAGACGACGAGTTGGCTTTGCTTGCCAACAGGTTCTCGCGGTTTCACAACAACCGCATGATCCGTCGCCGTGGAGGAGTGCGGATACATGGGTGTATGCCGGGTCTCTGAGTGATGAGTGATTGTCAACTGGGATGATGCGCATGTTCTTCGGCTTGTGTTGTGCAGGTGTCGAGCACGGATGCAGTGATCGAAGGCGAGGTGAAGGTCAAGTAGAGACGTGCCGTGCCGATGGACCGAGAGTGGCGAAGGGCGGATGTGAGGCTTGGACTGAGGGACCAGAGGCCCGAGGATCAGCTGTGGTGGCTGGCAGCCTGTGGCAGCTACAAGCGAAGACTTGCGGTCATGTGTTGCCTGAGTCGTGGACTCGGGGACACGTGTCGGTGGACGGGGTGCACGGGAGGTGCATTCCCTCTACGACGTCGGTTTGGTGGTAGAGCCAGGGAAAAACCATCGGATGGACGGTTTCCAGGTTTGGGCCTCAAAACCTGGGCGTGGACGGTTTCCGAGTTTGGCCACAAAACTCGGGCTGAGGGTTTCCGAGTTTGGCCACAAAACTCGGGCTGAGCACAGTTTCCAGGTTTGGGCCTCAAAACCTGGGCGCTGAGGGTTTGCTGAGTTTGGCCTCAAAACTCAGAAGCTGGTGGGCTGGTTTCCCGGTTTGGGCCTCAAAATCGGGGGTTGGCTGGAAAAGGCCCGGTTTGGGCCACAAAACCGGGGGTGCAGAGCGAGGGCGGCACGTGGCGGCGATCCGGAGGTTGCGTCGAGGCAACGCTTCGGTTTGTGCGGGCGTGGCCGTCGGAAACACCTACCACCGAGTTGGTCCAGAATAACCCTAGGGTTTAGCTGGTTCGCTCTGTAATTAGAATAGAGAGGGGTAGAGTAGGAAATAGACTTAGGCTAGTAGTAGGATAAGTAGTCGGGAGACACCCTCCTCCCATTTATCTCAGTCATTTGCTCTTTCGCACTTAGGGTTTCCTGCTCTCCCATCCCTTGCTGTAGCTAGCTGAGATCCGCAGAGAGACTTGCCTCTGTGTACTGTTGATTCTGAGGAAGTGAGGCCGTATCCTCACTGTTGTAGCGTGTGGTAGCCACACGGTTGCAAATCCGTGGTTGTGATTCGCGTTTTGTTCGTGCTCTTCGCGGGTTGCTTTTCTCCACGTTTTTCCCGTCGATCGATCTCTTTGCTCGGTGCATCTCTTGCAAATCCGTTTGAATAGAGTTGTTCTGGATCGTGAGGCACTTCTTTCCACCAAAGGAAATCTCCTCTAACCTCACGGTCTAGGAGATCGAGCGGTTTTAGTTTTGGATCAGTTTTTGCTCCTTTGCCACGAATTCTTCCGATTCCTCGATTAGGAGTTAGGTTCGAGCCATGATTCCCGTGGGATAGCTCACTAACATCCTTGGAACTCCTCACACCAAGTCTAAGCCTTAGGGCTTTTGATTCGGACGAGATCGAGTGGATTTCGCGGAAGAACAGCACTGCATCGGGGGCATCGGACGCTCGAGTTCTTGGCATCGGACGCTGACCCCTTTGGCATCGGACGCTCCGTTGCCACGTGTCAGTCTCTGACATTTTCAAAAGGGCATCGGATGCTGCCACCGGACGCTCCGTTGTGCATCGGACGCGCCGGAGTGAGACCATCAGACGCTGAGAGTCTACTGTTCATAGCGTCCGATGAGTGTCCAGTAAGGTTTCTGTTTTGCACTTTTCGCATCGGACGCGTCCGTTGGTTAGGCATCGGACGCTGCCAGCGTCCGATGCTGCTGTGACTGCGCAGTTTCATTCGCTGTTCATTCGTGCGATCTCGGATTTGGTTTTGGGTTTTTGCGTTGGCTTTCTAGAGTTGTGTAGTGTCCCGCTGTGCTTCTTGGAAGCATCCACCCTACATCTAGGGTTGTGGACATTAGCAAGCTCTAAGGTTTGTCTTTTGGGGTGATTCTCGGGACAGTGGCTACTAGTTTCTGAAAGGAAATTTTGAAGCTCCCATTCACCCCCCCCTCTGGTCGCTTTCTGGTTGCTTCTCGGTCCTTCAATTGGTATCGGAGCAGGTTAAGGATCTTCCACCTTAGCCGGTTCCAGATCCACAGAAGGCGACATGGATCGCGGCGTGGGCAAACCGTCGTTCTTTGATGGGACGAACTATGCGTATTGGAAGATACGCATGTCGGCCTATCTTCAGAGCATGAGCTCTTCTGTTTGGGAGATTTGCAACAGGGATGATTACGTTGTCTTGGCTGCTCGTGTCTCTCAGCTCCAGATCGATGAGCACGAGGCCAATAGCCGGGCACGTAACGCTCTGTTCTCCTGTTTGAGCATGTCCGAGTTCGATTGTGTTTCTCACCTCCCCACGGCTCGCGAGATTTGGGCGACCCTCATGCGCTTCCATGAAGGAACCACTCAGGTCAAATCTCGCCTCTATGAGTCGCACAAGCGGGAGTATGAGAACTTTCGACATATGCCTGGCGAGAGCATAGAGAGTTTATTCGCTCGCTTTCAGGTCATTGTCAACAAGATGAGAGCAAACAAGGAGCTGTTGCCTTTTGACGATCATGAGAGGGCTTTGAAGCTTTTGCACACTCTTGATCGGTCGGTGTGGGACTCAAAGGTCCAGGCGATCATCGAATCGTCTAACTATGAGACCCTCACTTGCGATGAGCTCTTTAGTAAGCTCAAGTCTAGTGAGATTGACGCCATGTCGAGGGCTTCTTATGAGAATCCTTCTGGCCCGACTATGGCTTTGGTTTCTGGCTCTTCTAACCCCTCTGGAGGTTTTGCTCTTTCGTCTCTCTTTTCTGTCACAGAGGACCAGCTTGAGTCGTTGGGGGATGACGAGCTGGCAATGCTCGCCAACCGGTTCACGCGGTTCCACAACAACCGCATGAACCGTCGCCACGGTGGAGGACGCTCAGGATGCTATGAGTGCGGCGACCCCGACCACTTCATCGCCAACTGCCCCAAGAAGAAGCATTCATCTGAGAAGGGCGATCATGGACACAAGTACGACTCCGGCAAGCGCAAGGAGAAGTACGTCCCCGCGAGGCACAAGCGGAGGGGCGGCTTCGACAAGGAGTACATCAAGAAGAAGTACTTGGAGAAGGCCCAGGCTGAGCAGCGTGCGTTCTTCGCCACGCTCAGCGACGTCGACGGCTCGGATGACGACTCCGCTTGCTCAAGCGACGACGAGTCCGAGAAGAAGAAGAGGATCGAGGACAAGCTGAACGGTCTCTGCTTCTTCGCCGACGACGACGGCTTCTGCACCATGGCACTTGGTGATGAGGTCGACGGCAAGCTGGAGCACTCCCCTCACGACGACGACGACGACACCTCCCAGGTAAAACGGTTGGAGGACATTTGGTTGGTGGATTCCGGTTGCTCGAGGCACATGACCGGAAACGCCAAGTGGTTCTCCAGCCTTAGCCCTGTTGCCGGAAAGGAGTACATAACCTTCGGCGACAATAGCAAAGGTAAGGTATTGTCTCGCGGGTCGGTGCGAGTTAATGAGCACTTTGTGTTGCGCGATGTTGCTCTTGTTTCTAACTTGCATTTTAACCTTCTTTCTGTTTCGCAACTTTTTGACGACGACTATGAGATTCGTTTTAAACCGAATCTCAGTCGTATTTTGGATCCTCAGGGCAATCTTGTGTGTTTGATTTCGCCCTTTGGAAAAGTCTTTCGTGCGAATTTCTCGGAGTCTTTTGGCACTTCTCGTTGTCTTGTGGCTGGACCTTCCTCCTCTGATCTTTGGAAGTGGCATAGGAGACTTGGACATTTGAGCTTTGACTTGCTTGCAAGGCTTAGTTCGCTTGGCCTAATCCGAGGATTGCCCAAGTTGCATATGGAGAAGGATATTGTTTGCCACTCTTGTAGACACGGGAAGATGGTTGCCGCTCCCCACCATCCAGTGACTCAGGTCATGACCAAGCGCCCTGGAGAGCTTTTGCACATGGACCTTGTAGGTCCGGCTCGGGTGAGCTCGGTTCGGGGGAAGTGGTATGTGCTTGTGGTTGTTGATGACTTTTCGAGATATTCATGGGTCTTATTTTTAGCTGAGAAGACCGAGACTTTCTCCTTTGCTCGCAATCTGATTTTGCGTCTTCAGAATGAGTTCCCTTTGAACTCGATGCGAGCAATTCAGAGTGATAATGGTTCCGAATTCAAGAATTCGGATTTTGAGAAGTTTTGTAACTCTTTGGGTTTAGAGCATCAGTTTTCTTCCCCCTACACACCCCCTCAGAATGGTGTTGTAGAGAGGAAGAATCGGACCCTTGTTGAGATGGCCTGGACGATGCTCGATGAGCATAGGACTCCTAGGCGATACTGGGCCGAAGCTATGAGCACTGCATGCTACATTTCCAATCGCATTTTTCTCCGAGCTTTTCTGAAAAAGACTTCTTATGAGTTGCGTTTTGAAAAACTGCCCATGGTGAGTTATTTTCGAGTTTTTGGTTGCCATTGTTTTATACTCAAAAAGGGCAACTTGGACAAATTTGAGTCTCGTTCTTCTGACGGTGTATTTTTGGGTTATGGTACTCACACTCGCACATATCGTGTACTTAACCTTGATACTAACTGAGTCATGGAGACATCAGATGTCACCTTCGACGAGACCATGGTTTGTCCCTCTTCTCGTTTGGAGCGTGCAGGTGATCATGAGGTTGGTGAGCCTCTTTTTGATGACGAGGACGAGGGTGCTGAAGGTATGGATGATCCAGCACCCCCTCCACCTGCTGTGCCACAAAGAGCGGCTTCTACGATGACTCACGGCCCCGACACATCTTCTTCCTGGGGGCCGTGGGATCCGCCACCCCGAGCGGTACCTTTTGTACCCGGGGAGGCACCAGCTGCTGTTGAGGGGGAGGCTACTTCAGCTCGGGAGGCGCCACGACACATCCAGCGCCAGCATCCGCCTCAGCAGATGATCGGCAGCATTGACGAACGGGTTACTCGGTCCAGGTCACAGCACATCTCTCACTTCGCTCATTCTGCTTTTGTTGCTAATTTTGAGCCCCGAGATGTTGGACACGCTTTGACGGATCCGGATTGGGTCAATGCCATGCATGAGGAGTTAGAAAATTTTGAGCGAAATCGGGTTTGGGTTCTAGTTCCACCTCCTCCTGAGTGTAAGCCTATTGGGACAAAATGGGTTTTCAAAAACAAGCAAGGAGAGGATGGCCACGTTGTTAGAAACAAGGCCAGGCTTGTAGCAAAGGGTTATAGTCAAAAGGAGGGGATAGACTTTGAGGAGACGTTTGCTCCTGTAGCTTGTTTGGAGGCTATTAGGATACTCTTGGCTTTTGCTGCATCCAAAGGTTTTAAACTCTTTCAAATGGATGTCAAGAGTGCCTTCTTAAACGGCTACATAGAAGAGGAAGTGTATGTTGAGCAACCCCCCGGTTTTGAAAATCCCAAGTTTCCAAACCATGTTTTTAAACTCCACAAAGCTTTATATGGTTTAAAACAAGCCCCTAGAGCCTGGTATGATAGGTTGAAAACCTTTTTGCTTGCTAAGGGTTTTAAAATGGGATGTGTAGATAAAACGCTTTTTCTCTTCAGGCAAGGCAAAGACACTCTTTTGGTCCAGATTTACGTGGATGATATCATTTTCGGTGGTTCTTCTCACGCTTTGGTTGCCAAGTTTGCAGATACTATGAGCAGGGAATTCGAGATGAGCATGATGGGCGAGCTGATGTTTTTCCTCGGGTTGCAAATCAAGCAATCCCGGGAAGGGACGTTCGTGCACCAGGGCAAACACCAAGGACTTGCTGAAGCGGTTCGATATGGGTGAGGCCAAGCCTCTTCCAACATCCATGTCGACGACGACTGCCCTGGATGCGGATGTGGATGGAGAAGCAGTGGACCAGAAGGAGTACCGCAGCATGATCGGGTCGCTCCTCTACCTGACGGCGACACGCCCGGATATCCAGTTCGCGGTGTGTCTGTGCGCGCGCTTTCAGGCGTCGCCGCGCACTTCTCACCGTCAGGCAGTGAAGCGCATATTCAGGTACCTTCGTTTCACACCTGAGTTCGGGATTTGGTATTCTGCTTCCTCCACCCTCTCCCTTTGCGGCTATTCCGATGCCGATTTTGCTGGTTGCCGTATTGAGCGCAAGTCCACTTCTGGGACTTGCCAGTTTATTGGTTCTTCTCTTGTTTCGTGGTCTTCTCGCAAGCAGTCTAGTGTCGCTCAGTCTACCACGGAGGCTGAGTATGTTGCTGCGGCTAGCTGCTGTTCCCAGTTGCTTTGGATGATGGCCACTTTGCGTGATTTTGGTCTGAGTTTTACTCGTGTTCCTTTGCTTTGTGACAGCACGAGTGCTATTAGCGTTGCTAAGAACCCCGTGCTTCACTCGAAGACCAAACACATTGATGTGCGCTTTCATTTCTTGCGAGACCACCAGGAGAAGGGTGATATCGACCTTCGCCATGTCGATACTCATCATCAACTGGCTGATATTTTCACCAAGCCTTTAGACGAATCAACCTTTAATCGGTTGAGGGCTGAGCTTGGTGTGTATTTCCCCTTTTAGTTGGGGCAAACATTTTGGATCTTGTATATTTGACTGACTCTTTTGTCTTTCTTTTCTTTTGCATTTCAGCATACGCATTTACATTCTGAGCTTCATGTTTATAATCACTAGAATGTAACTATGTTCTATGTAGTATGCTCCGATGCTTATGTTGATGCTTGTAGCTTATGCTCTTTCTGATCACTAGTACATGTTGTGAGCTGAGCTATTTTGAAATGGTGAATTTGCTTAATAACTTAAAATCTGAAAATGTTCACCATTGAGATATGCAACTAGCATGTGTAGGATGTGTTGAGTTCATTCGTGCTTTTCATATATGCTAGGTTCCTATATCTCTAGTTCTGAGTCATTCACTTGCTTGGTATATACATATCATGTTTAAATTTTGAACCAAGTTTTAGTGAAATGAAAAGATCGAGATGGGATTGCTTGTCAACACATCACGGTATCGAGACTGTTTCTCATTGCACTTTGAGTTAAACTTGAGCCGTGTAGTGTATGACCGAAACCGTAGCTTTAAGCTTCTGATTGCTTCGGCATAGGCTTCGCTCGGTTGAAAAGTTAGGCAATGACAAGCTTTCAACCTCTCGCAATCACATGCTAATATTTGACCTTGTGTAATTTCACCGCTGCAACTCCGATCTAAAGTTGAATTCACAAGTGTATGTTTCTTTCTTAAGCATGATGATTGAACTTCGCTAGGGGTAGTTCACCTTGTATACATGTTTAGCACTTGTTTGGATTCCTGTCTATACATGTGTAGTGCTATTTTGATGGTGACTATCCTTTTGACTCAAAACTGCTCACTTGCTCATATGCTTCATATTTCGTATTTGTGATCAGTTTGAGCCTTTGCTATTTGAGTGCTTAGTTGAGTCATTGGAATTATACTGTTTAGAGCATTTTTGCACTCTTTTGAATATATGCCTGAAGCTGCTAACGTGCATTTCTGACTTCATATGCGTGTTGGAAGGGGGAGTTTCTTGCCTTGATGCCATTTCTTGATTGGTGCATTTTCAACTAAGGGGGAGAAATTGCAAATCATATACTCCTGGATGTTCAACTAAGGGGAGTTTTCGTTAAGGGGGAAAATTTTGAAATTCTTGTGCTCTTCTCTTATTGGACCCAAGGGGGAGTATTTCTAGTTGCTTTGCTTGCACGTGTCGAGGGGGAGTTTGCTAGTTGTGTTGAGCCTTTACCTCTGTCTTGAGGGACTAGCAAACGCTTTTCAGGGCATTTCAATCTCGTTTGGTTCTCTTTTGGTTTGGAGACTTCTCGATTGGTTCGGAGCGTTCTTGGCCGAAGGGCATTGGTTTCGAGCTTTCTTTGCTAGTTGTGTTGAGCCTCTGTGCCTCTATCTTGAGGGACTAGCATCTTGCTTCGATTTTCAATTGATGTTTGCTAGCGGTGTTGAGCCTGTTCTACCTCTTCTTGAGGACTAGCTTTGCTTTGCTTGGTTGCGTCGAGCCGTTGCCCATGTCTTTGGGGACCAAGTTCTTTCGCTCTTTCCACTTGACCTTCTTCGGCTTTGCTATGCTTTTGGGTCATTTGGTTGAGTTCTCTCTTCTTCCTTCCTCCTTTCTTCTCTTTCTCTTATGATTTGTGTTGGTAGTTGACAATGCACTCATCAAGGGGGAGATTGCGGATACATGGGTGTATGTCGGGTCTCTGAGTGATGAGTGATTGTCAACTGGGATCATGCGCATGTTCTTCGGCTTGTGTTGTGCAGGTGTCGAGCACGGATGCAGTGATCGAAGGCGAGGTGAAGGTCAAGTAGAGACGTGTCGTGCTGATGGACCGAGAGTGGCGAAGGGCGGACGTGAGGCTTGGACTGAGGGACCAGAGGCCCGAGGATCAGCTGTGGTGGCTGGCAGCCTGTGGCAGCTACAAGCGAAGACTTGCGGTCATGTGTTGCCTGAGTCGTGGACTTGGGGACACGTGTCGGTGGACGGGGTGCACGGGAGGTGCATCCCCTCTACGACATCGGTTTGGTGGTAGAGCCAGGGAAAAACCATCGGATGGACGGTTTCCAGGTTTGGGCCTCAAAACCTGGGCGTGGACGGTTTCCGAGTTTGGCCACAAAACTCGGGCTGAGGGTTTCCGAGTTTGGCCACAAAACTCGGGCTGAGGACGGTTTCCAGGTTTGGGCCTCAAAACCTGGGCGCTGAGGGTTTGTTGAGTTTGGCCTCAAAACTCAGAAGCTGGTGGGCTGGTTTCCCGGTTTGGGCCTCAAAACCGGGGGTTGGCTGGAAAAGGCTGGTTTCCCGGTTTGGGCCACAAAACCGGGGGTGCAGAGCGAGGGCGGCACGTGGCGGCGATCCGGAGGTTGCGTCGAGGCAACACTTCGGTTTGTGCGGGCGTGGCCGTCGGATACACCTACCACCGAGTTGGTCCAGAATAACCCTAGGGTTTAGCTGGTTCGCTCTGTAATTAGAATAAAGAGGGGTAGAGTAGGAAATAGACTTAGGCTAGTAGTAGGATAAGTAGTCGGGAGACACCCTCCTCCCATTTATCTCAGTCATTTGCTCTTTCGCACTTAGGGTTTCCTGCTCTCCCATCCCTTGCTGTAGCTAGCTGAGATCCGCAGAGAGACTTGCCTCTGTGTACTGTTGATTCTGAGGAAGTGAGGCCGTATCCTCACTGTTGTAGTGTGTGGTAGCCACACGGTTGCAAATCCGTGGTTGTGATTCGCGTTTTGTTCGTGCTCTTCGCGGGTTGCTTTTCTCCACGTTTTTCCCGTCGATCGATCTCTTTGCTCGGTGCATCTCTTGCAAATCCGTTTGAATAGAGTTGTTCTAGATCGTGAGGCACTTCTTTCCACCAAAGGAAATCTCCTCTAACCTCACGGTCTAGGAGATCGAGCGGTTTTAGTTTTGGATCGGTTTTTGCTACTTTGCCACGAATTCTTCCGATTCCTCGATTAGGAGTTAGGTTCGAGCCATGATTCCCGTGGGATAGCTCACTAACATCCTTGGAACTCCTCACACCAAGTCTAAGCCTTAGGGCTTTTGATTCGGAGGAGATCGAGTGGATTTCGTGGAAGAACAGCACTGCGTCGGGGGCATCGGACGCTCGAGTTCTTGGCATCGGACGCTGACCCCTTTGGCATCGGATGCTCCGTTGCCACGTGTCAGTCTCTGACATTTTCAAAAGGGCATCGGACGCTGCCACCGGACGCTCCGTTGTGCATTGGACGCGCCGGAGTGAGACCATCGGACGCTGAGAGTCTACTGTTCACAGCGTCCGATGGGTGTCCAGTAAGGTTTCTGTTTTGCACTTTTCGCATCGGACACGTCCGTTGGTTAGGCATCGGACGCTGCCAGTGTCCGATGCTGCTGTGACTGCGCAGTTTCATTCGCTGTTCATTTGTGCGATCTCGGATTTGGTTTTGGGTTTTTGCGTTGGCTTTCTAGAGTTGTGTAGTGTCCCGCTGTGCTTCTTGGAAGCATCCACCCTACATCTAGGGTCGTGGACATTAGCAAGCTCTAAGGTTTGTCTTTCGGGGTGATTCTCGGGACAGTGGCTACTAGTTTCTGAAAGGAAATTTTGAAGCTCTCATTCACCCCCCCTCTGGTCGCTTTCTGGTTGCTTCTCGGTCCTTCAAGGAGGACGCTCAGGATGCTTTGAGTGTGGCGACCCCGACCACTACATCGCCAACTGTTCCAAGAAGAAGCACACATCTGGGAAGGGCGATCATGGGCACAAGTACAACTCCAACAAGCGCAAGGAGAAGTATGTCCCCGCGAGGCACAAGCAGAGGGGCGGCTTCGACAAGGAGTACATCAAGAAGAAGTACTTGGAGAAGGCCCAGGCTGAGCAGCGCGCGTTCTTCGCCACGCTCAGCGACGTCGATGGCTCGGATGATGACTCTACTTGCTCAAGCGACGACGAGTCCGAGAAGAATAAGAGGATCGAGGACAAGCTGAACGGCCTCTGCTTCTTCGCCGACGACGAGGGCTTCTGCACCATGGCCCATGGTGATGAGGTCGACGGCAAGCTGGAGGACATCCCTCACGACGACGACAATGACTCCTCCCAGGTATCTCAGACCCCCGATGAGCTTTCTGCTGAGGTCGAGAAACTTACTGCCGCGCTTCTTAGACAAGATAAGCTGCTTAGGTGTGCTGCTAGAGAGCACAAGGAGTTTAGGCAGAAGTGGGAGGACACGGTGAAGGAGCTTGAGTTTGCTAGATCCACCATGGTCGTGTCTGAGGAGGCTGAGTGCGAGATGTGCACCAAGCACATGACTGACCTTCTCACTCTGAGAGGTAAGTATGCTGCTTTGGTTGGAGAGGTGGATGAGCTCTAGGCTAGGCCCGTGTTGTTGGGTGCGTGCAAGTCTTGTGCAGGCTTGCAATCCGAGTTGGCAGAGAAGAATGCCAAGATTGTGTCTCTTGAGAAGGCCAGCTCGGGTAGCACTTCTGTGTCTAGGTGCGCTTTGTGCGAAGGTTTGGAGATGGAGATCGCGAATGTGAAGCATGGCAAGATGCAAACCGAGGAGGAAAACACATACCTTCGGACCATCTTGTCATGGGTGTCATGTAATGAGCCGCAGCTTGGGATGATGATCGCTCAGTTTAAGCGAGCTGCTGGAGGTCCTGGTGTAGGTTTTGCTCCGGGTGTTGATATTTCTTCTTTTGGAAAGATTGGAGAGTCGAGTGGTCTGAACCCGAGTGAGAAGCCCAACTCCACCACTACTCCCAAACTTACCAAGCTTCCACCCAAAGAGCCTCTCAAGCCTAACACCAAGGATGGGGTGTTTGAAGAACCTCCACGAGCTCCACCCAAGAACTAGCAATGGGCTCCCAAACCCAACTACCTGAAAAACAAGTTGGACACAATGCCACCTATCCGGGAGGAGCTTATGCCATAGAAGGGCAAAGTGAAGGACCGAAAATGCTAAAGCAAGGCGACCAGAGGGGGCGGGGTGAATGGGAGCCTAAAAATTTCTTCTGAAATCCTGGCCTCTGTCCCAACAAAATCAACCCCAAAAGCTTCGGACTTAAACGTGATGCCCACGACCCTAGAAAGAGGGTGGATTATCCCTAGGATCACAGCGAGGCACCACACAAGGAAGCAAACCAAAACTCCCAAAACTCCAAGTCAAGTTCGGCCCCAAAAACCGACTCCCGAACGAAGATAGAGGGCTACGTCGGGATTCCTCCAAATACCTATGCTAACACGTAGCAAAGATAGTTAGAGAGGTTCCTAGGTGAACTCTAGGAGCAAACGAGAAGTCCGGAAACGAAGCGGAAAAGCCGGGAGAGCAAACGCACTAAAACTCAACCTATAGCCGATTCCCGGACTGTCCGGACCTCAGGTCCCGGACTGTCCGCGAAACCCTGGTGGACTGTCCGCCGACAAAAAGGCACAAACAGCGAACCTGCTGAACCTCCTCTGCGCGACTCGCGGACTGTCCGCGCCTATCAACGGCGGACTGTCCGCTGGTAACCCGAGAGGAAAAGGCCCGAGGCCAACAACCACTGCTCGGCTGAAGCCCCGATGCGCGGACTGTCCGCGGCCACTATGGCGGACTGTCCGCCACTACGGCGGACTGGCCGAGACCCCCACGGCGGACTGTCCGCGAGTGCCCAGAAAGTGCAAAAACAGCACGGGACAAAATCAAAATCGACCGGATCTTCACCAAATCGAACGGGGCTGCAACCAAACTTCTCCCAAGTGTTCTTCAATGAGTTGGGAAGCTAATCCTAGGATATCATCGCTCCAAACCAACTAATCCATGAGAAATCCGAAGAACACTAGAAAAGGGGAAGAAAGAAGAACAAAAACGATTTCGACCCGATCTACTTGTTCGTGAGGGTAGAGATGAATTTCTTCGGTGGAAATGTTCTCCTCACTTCAAAGAACAAGTTGATTCAAACGGAATCGCAAAAGACGCAGCGTAGAGGGAGATCGAGTGAAGGGAAAATCGTGGAGAAAAGAAGAACGCGAAGAACAAATTCAAAACGCGAATTCAACCACGAATTTGATCCTTGGATTCAGAGAAATGGATGATTGATTAAGCACTCGGTGTCGGGCTACAAGCCACTCCTAGCAACTCAAAGCTTGGATGGCGAAAAGCTCAAGAACAAGAGCCAACTCTCCCTAACCCTAGCCTCCTCTCACAAACACCAAAATGAGAGTGACACCGTCCAAGGATTCGGCTGCCCTAGCAGCCCCCCTCATATATATAGGCGCACGTCCGAATACCAAAACGCCCTTACATTAAGCACTCAACCCAAATACCCCCTAGGGGTAAAACCGTCCAACCCTAGTAGTTTTCATCCGACGGCCACGCGCCTTCTCATCCTTCGCTTCGCCTCGATGCAAGCTCCAGGATGCCACCATGTGCCGTTCCGTCGACCACCGCGCCTTCCTCGTGGATAGCTTCGCCGCCGCGCCAGCCTCTCCACGCCGCCACGCGTCGACCGTTCCGCATGGGAACCTCCGCCCGTTTTTGAGGCCCAAACCGGTAAACCCGCCAGCCCAGGTTTTGAGGCCCAAACCTGGCAAACCGTCCACCCCGAGTTTTGAGGCCCAAACTCGAAAACCCGCCAGCCCAGGTTTTGAGGCCCAAACCTGGAAACCGTCCACCCCGAGTTTTGAGGCCCAAACTCGGAAACCGGCCACCCCGAGTTTTGAGGCCCAAACAAGGAAACCATCGAGGGTAGCTTTTTGAGGCTCAGCTACCGAACCCGCGCTGTAGACGGGATGTGGTTCACACACCCCGACCACCGGCACCGATGCCGATGCATGTCCAGCCTCCACGCCGAGCACAACGCCTTTGCCTTCCTTCTTGACTCGGCCGACGGCACTTGCGCCGCACGCAAGCCCGTGTCCGACCTCCCGCCAAGTGCCACGACGCCATCGTCTTCCTCCCGACTCGGCCGATGCATCGCACATCCCCATGTGCTCCTGCTCGCCGATGCCACGTGCCAGCTACCACAGCTGGTCCTCTGGCCCTCCGGTCCGTCGGTCCAAGCCTCATGTCCGCCCTTCACCGCTCTGGGTCCATCGACATGGCACGTCCGCCGCACGACACGCCCATCCTTCACCGCTCCCGGTCCATCGGCACGGCACGTCTCTACTTGACCTTCACCTCGCCATCGACCACTGTATCCGAGCTTCACACCTGCACATCAACACAGCCAAGAGACACATGTTGCACACACACACACCTACACATAAACACAACACAACTCACACCACCGGTTAGTCATAAACATTAAGCTCATATGAAATAATGACTCAACCGGGAAAAGCCTCAAACCTTCCTCAACAAAGTCAATCATTCATCATATATGTTCTCAATCTCCCCCTTGATGAATGCATTGACTAAAAATAAAACCACAAAGGAAGGGTTTGAAGGCAAGCCTCATTCAAGTGCCCAAAAGCCAAGTAAAAGCAAACACAAGGCCACTTGAGATGAGAAAGGATCATGAAAACTCCAAATAAAAGCTCTCGGTCCCAAGGGAAATGGGAAAAGCGGGCAAAGCCTCCACACAACCGAAGAGTCAAGTGAAAACAAGAGTTTCATGAAATCCCAAAAAGCACTCGAAAACCAAACTCAAATAAAATTGTCACACAATCATCACAACAGAAACCCACAAAAGAAACCAAGGTACTTGTCCACTTGGGTTTCAAAATTTAAGGTACTTAACCACTTGGGTTTCAAAATTTCTCCCCCTTGATGATTGAATTGACAAAAACTAAGCACAAGAGATGGTTTGAGATACCAAAACTGAAAACTTGGTCCCCAAGGACATGGGCAACAGCTCAATGCATCCAAGCAAAGGTTCAGAGCAACAACTCAACAAAGAGCAAAACTCGATCACATAGAGCAAAAGACTTGGTTCCCAAAGACATGGGCAACGGCTCGACGCAACCAAGTCAAGAATGAGCTAGCCCTCAAGAAGAGGCATAAAAGGCTCAACACCACTAGCTCAAGGCTCGATACCAATTAAGGCTGAAACAATGCATTAGAATGCAAAACGGCTAGTCCCTCAAGATAGGGGCACAAAGGCTCAACACAACTAGCAGACTCGATACCAATCACGAACAACCAAAAATTGGTGAAAACAGCTAGCTCCTCAAGACAAAGGCAAAGCGGCTCAACACAACTAGCTGAAGGATCCATATCAACTGAGAAAACCCAAAAAGAAGCTCAAAATCAAATGGAGCACAAACACTCGGAGCACGCGGAGAAGCTACAAAACAAAACAACTCCCCATGAAAGCAAGCCAATATACAAAAGCTATGCAACAAAGCAACTAAGCTCACTATGAATGATACCAATTGAAACACATAAAAGAGCTTTACCAATTGAAGAAGGACATAAAAGAGCTAAACTCCCCCTAGCTCAAAGCTCTCCCCAAAATGCACGACTCTCCCCTTTGTGCCAACACTCAAACTCCCCCTTGCAAACAGCTTCTCCCCCTTGACAAAAGGGAACAAGCTGAGGGGTTTTAACATTTTTCCACAAAGTTGACACAAACACTGCGGATACATAGGTGTATGCCGAGTCTCGTGTGATGAGTGATTGTCAACGGGTTTGATCGCAGGTTCTTTGACTTGTGTTGTGCAGGTGTCGAGCACGGATACAGTGATCAGAGGCAAGGTGAAGGTCAAGTAGAGACGTGCCGAGCCGAGGGACCGAGAGTGGTGAAGGGCGGACGTGAGGCTTGGACTGAGGGACCGGTGGCCCGAGGATCAGCTATGGTGGCTGGCAGCCTGGGACAGCGACGAGCGAAGACTTGCGGGCATGGTGTTGCTCGGGTCGAGGACCTGGGGACACGTGTCGGTGGACGGGGTGCACGGGCAGTGCATCCCCTCTACAGCATCGTTTGGTGGTAGAGCCAGAGAAAAACCATCGGGTGGACGGTTTCCAGGTTTGGGCCTCAAAACCTGGGCGCTGATGGTTTCCGAGTTTGGCCACAAAACTCGGGCTGAGGACGGTTTCCAGGTTTGGGCCTCAAAACCTCGGTGCTGCGGGTTTGCTGAGTTTGGGCTACAAAACTCAGACGCTGGTGGGTTGGTTTCCCGGTTTGGGCCTCAAAACCGGGGGTGGACGTGAAGGCCTGGTTTCCCGGTTTCGGCCACAAAACCGGGGGCGGATTCCGTGAAGAGGACGCAGAGCGGTGGCGGCACGTGGCGACAATCGGGAGGTTGCGTCGAGGCAACGCTACGAGTTGTGCGGGCGTGGCCGTCGGATCCACCTACCTTCGAGTTGGTCCAGAATAACCTTAGGGTTTAGCTGGTTCGCTCTGTAAGTAGTTAGGGGTAGAGTGGGAATTAGGAATAATTAGAACTAGGATAAGTAGGGGGACACACCCACCTCCCCATCTATCTCAGCCATTTGCTATTTTGCGTTCTAGGTTTTCCTGCTCTCCCTCTCCCCTGCTGTAGTGAACTGAGATCCACAGAGAAGAAAACAATACCTCTGTGCCCGTGAGATTTTGAGGAAGTGAGACCGTAATCTCACTGTTGTAGCGTGTGGTAGCCACACGGTTGCAAATTTGTGGTTGTGATTCGCGTTTTGTTCTTGTTCTTCGCGGGTTGCTTTTCTCCACGTTTTTCCCGTTGATCGATCTCTTTGCTTGGTGTGTTGTTTGCAAATCCGGTTGAACCAAGTTGTTCTAGATCCTGAGGCACTTCTTTCCACCGAAGGAATTCACCTCTAACCTCACGAGCTAGTAGATCGGTTGATTTTCGTTTCGGGTCAAGTTTTTCTTCTTTTCCCCAAACATCTTCGATTCATCGATTTGGAGATAGGTTCGAGCCATGATCTCGTAGAGTTAGCTCACTATCCTCCTTGTGACTCTTCTCACCAAGTTTGATCCCTAGAGGATTCGTTTTGGGTGAGATTGAGTCAAATCGGTGGACGAACAGTGCTGCTGCGGGGTGACCGGATGCTAGCGTCGTGAAGACCGGACGCTAGGTCTCAGAGTCCGGTCGTTGAACACAGAATGCTCTGTTTTGGAGTTTGACCGGACGCTCTGCTCACAGTCGACCGGGCGCACCCATCCTACTGTTCATCTGGCTTGGCTTTTGTGACCGGACGCTCGGTTACTGACCGGACGCTTCCCTTCAGTGAGTCCGGTCAGAAACAGAGAGGTCCCATTTCGGCTTTTGTGTGACCGGACGCGTCCGGTGCCTCTCGACCGGACGCAGGCAGAGTCCGGTCAATTGCAGTTTGCACGTTTTCGTCCGCAGTTTGCTCGTCCGACGTTCGATTTGAGATCCGCTTGTTGCGTTGGATTCCTGACTTCGTGCTCTTCAGAAATTGGGCTTCTCGCTTTACAAAATAGCCTGAATCCCCCTCGCGTTGCTCGGGGGAGGTTGAGGTTACCCAAAGTTCATCTTGTCACCAGTTGACCTGCGTGAACTTGGGCGAAGGAATTTTTGTGGTGTCCCGCTGTGTTCCTAGGGAACATCCACCCACTCTCTTGGGTCGTGGACATCACGCGCATCGGTTTTGCTCTTGGGGTTGATTTTCGGGACAGTGGCTTAAAGTTTCCGAAAGGAAAATTTAAAGCTCCCATTCACCCCCCCTCTGGTCGCTTTCTGGTAGCACTCTCGGTCCTTCAAGCACAAGACCAGTCATCAACCAAAAGCATATGGGGGTAGTGAAAAGCATTGAAAGTGACCACAAAGAGTATCGGAGCTGGGGGTATGTACACTAAGCTAAAAATGCATGATATGCACAATGCAACAGCTTCAAGTGTATAGCAATCAAAATGAAAAGATGCTCAAAAGGGTGCTGCCCTGAAAATGTAGCAATAATGTACAAATGCTAGCAAAGGCTCAAACTGATCAAGTGAATACGAAATATGAACAATCGAGCATATAAGCAGTTTTAAGCCATTTGAAAAAGGAGTTCACCACTAAAATAGCACTTACCATGAATAGACAGGAAATCAATCAAGTGCTAACCCAAGTATAAAAGGTGAACTACCCCTAGCAAAGTTCAATCATCATGCCATAGAATGAAGCATACACTTGTGTTATTTTTCAAATTTTATCGGAGATTGCAGCGGTATTAACACAAGTTCATATTAAAGCATGTGATTGCGAGAGCTTGAAAGCATGGTCATTGCCTAACTTTTCAACCGGGCTAAGCCTATGCAAGAAAAGCAATCGGAAGTTTAAAGCACCGTTTTCGGTCTTACACTACACGGCTCAAGTTTAACTCAAATGTGCAATGAGAAACAGTCTCGATACCGTGAGGTGTTGACACATGCAATCCCATCTCGATCTTTTCATTTCACTTATACTTGGATCAAATTTTAAGCACAAGGTAAATATGAACAATCCAAGCAAGTGAATGACTCAGTGCAAGAGACATAGCAACCTAGCATACAAAAGATAGCACAAGTGATCTCAACACATCCTACCCATGCTAGTTGTCAAACTCAATGGTGAACAAATTATAGGTTTCATAGTTAATTAATCAAGTTCACCATTTGCAAAAATAGCTTAGCTCATAACATGTATCAAGTGATCAAAAAGAGCCTAAGCTACAAGCATCATCATGAATAAACAGGGCATACCAAAAAGAGCATAGTCTCATTTTCATTACTATATACATGAAGCTCTAGAATGCAAGATGTACATGATGAAATGCATGCAAAAGCTAGTCTATCAAAGGCAAAGCAAAACTAGCCTAAAAAGAAAAACCCAAAACAAAAGGGTATCGGAGAAGACCAACTAAGATACAATAAGCAAAATGCTTCCCCAACTAAAAGGGAAACACACATCAAACTCATAAAAGAAGAGCCAAGAAACGCTCAAACGAACAGCCATCAAAATCCGCATCAGGAAGACTACACAGCAAAAAGAGGTCGAAGAAGAAGAGTACCAAAACCCGAACTCAGAAGAATGTCGGAGGTACCTCATGAAGCGCTTGACCGCCTACTGGTGTGATACCGGAGGGGACGCCTGAATCTGCTGAAATCTCCGGCGCATCTGCCTCGCCGAAGTCATCTCCCCCTCGCCTGATGCTGTCGCTCCCACAGGTGCAGCTAGTGCTAGCTGGAGAGCTGCTCGAACGGAACCCCAAGTCGTGGAAGAAGTGAGATCGGGTCCGTAAGCCGATATGCTCTCTCTAGGCTCCTGTTCTCCTGCACACTCAAAAGCAGAAGAAAAACACAAGGCATTGTCTCGTCTAGTGTGACCTCAAGGTCTCCACAAAGCCGTTAGTCACATAATAAGCATAAGGTGAACACTCAACAAAAGAGGCCTACCTATGAAAGATACCGCAAGGAGAACTGAACTCAAACTAGTCAAGACTACAATGCAACCGGATAAAGCACTATATAGCAAAATGCAGCCTAAAGACATGATCAACCCAAACATAGCCTAAACCTCAACACATGCTACAATGCAAGATAATGATAGCAATAGATCCAAAAGCATGTAACATGATAAAATTGTGGAAAGGCTAGTGCTCAAACTAATCATATCAACAGGGTACATGTAGCTAACTAAAACTAGCACCTAAAAAGTGATACCTAATGAACATCATACCACTACAAAACAAGCTCATGGATAAATATGGTAAAACATGGCATAATGTTCATGAGGATCACAAACTAGCATGAAAAGTGGATTAACCACCAAAGCTGTACACAAAGCTAGCATGACATGATATACAAGATAACACATGCTAGACTAAAACGAAACATGATACAAAAGAAAATGTACATGTAACAACTATACAAGTGAGCACATGATAGTCCATCTCATACCACAAGAAATAGAACATGAATGTACAAGGTATGAGTGTATAAGAAAGCTCACCGAGTAGCAAAAGCCTCTTTGGAGGCAAAACTAAGCGGGATGCAGAGAACCATCAAAAACTTGATCACATCTAAAAGATCAAGCTCCATTCGACACATGTTCTCCACCCCGCGTCCTCATATCTACACACAAGAGGACAAAGTAACCCGAGTCTTGGATCCCAAAGGGTTAGCAAGCATGTACTTGGGAACCCAAGACTTGGTCACAAAACTCAACTTATCATGTGGGTTAGCATGATGCAAATGTTGGTTCAAATGCAATTTTGAAACACCCTTGGAAGCATTCCTCAAAAGGACAACTCGAGGAGAAGAACGAGTCGTACCACGGGAAAAGAGGCAAACATCTTCCAAGGTTTTTGTAGAAGAACCAATAGAAGCACCATGAGAAGCATGATGTGGACCGAGAGAAGAAGCACTAGAAGCATGTCCACGACCATGACCTATCCCACTAGAAAAGGAGTCATAAAACCCATCAACAAAGAGGGGCTTCTTACTAGGAGCACAAGCATTCATGCCATGAGAAGGGCTATGAATCTCCATCTTCCTAGAAGAGCGAGCTTGGCGCAAACGTTTGGCATGTCGATAGCAAAAGCTTTCTTGATGCCCATCTTTCTCACAAAAAGAGCAATGGTACAAAGGCCTATTGGAAGGCACACCATTCTCCGACAAGTGAGAAGTCCTTTGGGACTTGGAACAAGAAGCATCAATAAGAGACTTGGTGCCAACACTTGGAGCACACGTGCCATGGGAAAGGCTACGTGGCTTCCTAAAAGCCTTAGCTCGAATACGTCGCTCGTGTTTGACACGGCGGAAACAAAAATCGAATGAATGTCCATCCTTCTTGCAAAAGGTGCAATGGAAAATCGGATTGGGAACACGAGTTCCAAAAATGTGAGAAGCACCCTTGTCAAAAGAAGTCCCTTGGACATCACTCGAAGAGACAACAAGGTTGGGAGTAGCTATGAAAGAGCTATCCGAAACCTTGACACTAGTGCTATCGTCAAAAGACTCACTAGAAGCAAAGAATCATGAAAATCACTAGAAGCATGGCAAGCATTTTTATTCAAAGAGCATGAGCTACAAGGCCTAGCATTTATCTCATCAATTTCAGCCCTGGCATGCTCAAGTTCATCTACACATGTGGTGTGAGTCAATTTTAGTTCATTAATTTCAGCATGCAAAAACTCACAAGAAAAACATGGTAAAGAAGCATTTGACCTAAGCAAGGCTATGTCAGATTTAGCACGAACAAGATCCTTGCGCAAGTCAAAGCATACAAGACATGGTATGGAAGCATTTGATTTCAACATTTCATTTTCAGATTTTAAGCTAGCAAGAGAAAAGGGTAGCTCATCATTCTTCCTAACCATGTCACTACAAGAGGTGCAAGGTAAAGATGCACTAGACTTCCAATGAAAAAGGCCACATTTTAACCTAGTGATGGAGCAATTCAACTTCTCAATCTTTCTACGCAAGGTATCACAAAGCTCATCATATCTAACATTATCATCACAACAAGCTTCAAAACGTCATGACAAAGCCCCAAGACTAGCAACAAGTGTACCTTTCTTGGCCTTGCCAAGTTCACGTACAAGATCCTCCGTCGAGTGTCCATCATCTCCTAGGAAGTCCAGCAAAGCCTCCACCTCACGTTCTGTCTCAAGAATCGCACTCCTCCTTCTTGCCAAAATGTCGTCCTCGGTCGCATGTCCAACACTCAAACCTAAGGACAAAGACACGCCGGGAGAAAAACTTGGTGCCATCTCTAAAAGCACCGTTAGTGTTAGCCAAAACACAAGCTCAACACCTCGACAAGCAAAAGTCGGAAACAAATCGCTCTCAAAAGGTCGCCTTCACGGATCCGGAACCGGTTAAGGTAGAGAGATCCTTAACTGGCTCTAATACCAATTGAAGGACCGAAAATGCTAAAGCAAGGCGACCAGAGGGGGGGGGGTGAATGGGAGCCTAAAAATTTCTTCCGAAATCCTGGCCTCTGTCCCAACAAAATCAACCCCAAAAGCTTCGGACTCAAACGCGATGCCCACGACCCTAGAAAGAGGGTGGATGATCCCTAGGATCACAGCGAGGCACCACACAAGGCAGCAAACCAAAACTCCCAAAACTCCAAGTCAAGTTCGGCCCCAAAAACTGACTCCCGAACGTAGATAGAGGGCTACGTCGGGATTCCTCCAAATACCTATGCTAACACGTAGCAAAGATAGTTAGAGAGGTTCCTAGGTGAACTCTAGGAGCAAACGAGAAGTCCGGAAACGAAGCGGAAAAGCCGGGAGAGCAAACGCACTAAAACTCAACCTACAGCCGATTCCCGGACTGTCCGGACCTCAGGTCCCGGACTGTCCGCGCCAGGGGCGGACTGTCCGCGAAACCCTGGCGGACTGTCTGTCGGCAAAAAGGCACAAATAGCGAACCTGCTGAACCTCCTCTGCGCGACTCGCGGACTGTCCACGCCTATCAACGGCGGACTGTCCGCTGGTCACCCGAGAGGAAAAGGCCCGAGGCCAACAACCACTGCTCGACTGAAGCCCCGATGCGCGGCCTGTCCGTGACCACTATGGTGGACTGTCCGCCACTACGGCGGACTGTCCGAGACCCCCACGGCGGACTGTCCGCAAGTGCCCAGAAAGTGCAAAAACAGCACAGGACAAAACCAAAATCGATCGGATCTTCACCAAATCGAACGGGGCTGCAACCAAACTTATCCCAAGTGTTCTTCAATGAGTTGGGAAGCTAATCCTAGGATATCATCACTCCAAACCAACTAATCCATCAGTAATCCGAAGAACACTAGAAAAGGGGAAGAAAGAAGAACAAAAACGATTTCGACCCGATCTACTTGTTCGTGAGGGTAGAGATGAATTCCTTTGGTGGAAATGTTCTCCTCACTTCAAAGAACAAGTTGATTCAAACGGAATCGCAAAAGACGCAGCGTAGATGGAGATCGAGTGAAGGGAAAATCATGGAGAAAAGAAGAACGCGAAGAACAAATTCAAAACGCGAATTCAACCACGAATTTGATCCTTGGATTCAGAGAAATGGATGATTGATTAAGCACTCGGTGTCGGGCTACAAGCCACTCCTAGCAACTCAAAGCTTGGATGGCAAAAAGCTCAAGAACAAGAGCCAACTGTCCCTAACCCTAGCCTCCTCTCACAAACACCAAAATGAGAGTGACACCGTCCAAGGATCCGGCTTCCCTAGTAGCCCCCTCATATATATAGGCGCACGTCCGAAGACCAAAATGCCCTTACATTAAGCACTCAACCCAAATACCCCCTAGGGGTAAAACCGTCCAACCCTAGCAGTTTTCATCCGACGGCCACGCGCCTTCTCATCCTTCGCTTCGCCTCGACGCAAGCTCCAGGATGCCGCCACGTGCCGTTCCGTCGACCACCGCGCCTTCCTCGTGGATAGCTTCGCCGCCGCGTGTAACACCTCTGGTGTTTAAAGCCAAATAAAACCTGACATGTCATCATGAGCATGGAAAGCATTCATGTAGCAACACTAAAGATGCATTTACAAATTTCATGTAACTTGATCTCAAGTGCATCATTTGCTTGTTTAAATTCTGTTTTGCTCATTTGATGTGTGGTGCTTAAGGAATTCTAGTGGATGATTTCTAGTGAAGATAGACTTATAGTGTTATAGGGTTCATGAAATCACAAGTCCTTATAGTGGCCCTATGATAAAGACTAAGATTCAAGCTAAATCTGGGCATGATCCTTAAAACAAAGTTGTAGATACTAATGAATGGAACAACTTTGGTATATAAAGTTAACAAAGATTCTACACAGAATTTGAATTGGAACAAATTTGTTTAAACCCTAGAATCTACCCTTGAACTACAACTCTCAAACTATTGAGAATCTGACCTTGGCCCTTTAATTAAAGTTGTAGGGAATGACAAATGTGACAACTTTCATGTTCACAGAATTTGAACTTTTTTAGAAAATTTTAAAGTAATTTGAGAAATCAGTTTAGGTCAAATTTGAATTCAAACCCTAATTCAAAACTAGGCCGAATTGGGACATGATTCTTTAAGCAAGTTTGTAGATCACAAAATTCTGAACAACTTTCATTCTTACAGATTTTGCACTTTAGTTCAAGTTTTGGTCGCAATTCAAAAGGGGACAGCACTCACTGTAGCTACAGTTCATGGAGCCCTGCATGGCCTCCACGGCGGCCGTCGTGGACACAGGGGCGTTCCGGCGTCGACACGTCCCCATCCACGCGCCACTCGCTCCCACTGCATGCACAACTCGCTGGCGCACTCCCTGAGCTCCTCGCCGTCTTCATATACCACTCCATCTCCGTGCTCCACTCCTTTCTTTCCTCTCTGCTCGCGTCGGCCACGAACGCAGGAACTCCGGCGACGGAATTCGTCGCCGTTGAGTCTCCTCCGCCAGTGCTAGCCCAACCACAGCTCCGCCACGACCCTAACCACCTCCCCAACCCACTGAATCGCGCCCAGGTCCGCTGCATTGCCCGGCCGAGCCTCGTCTTCTCCAACTCCGGTGAACCGCCGCCGCAGCCACTGTTCTCGTCGCGCGGTGAGCTCGAGACCTCTTGAACCAAATTGGGTACACCACCAGCTTCTCCTTGGCTCACTGATCATCGTCGGCTCGATTTTCAGGTCGCTACCGCGTCGGGGTCGCCGGAACGTCGCCGCCAAGCTTCGGGCCGCCGCCATTTTCGCCGCCGCCGTCGACTTCCTATTCCCCGAGCACCTCCGACCTATCCGACGCGAGCACCAGCCCTAGGTGAGGTCCCTGATGCCGATGCTCCCCTCCGCTTCAACTCTACCGAGCTCGTGTGGCCAGAACGCCGGCGCGCCACCGGGAACGGCGCGACCGAGCCGCCATTGCCGCGGGCGCTCCATCTGCGGTCACTCCCTGTCCGGTCCGAGCCCACCCACGTGTTCGCAAGCCGTAGGAGAGTGTCACGGTGGTGTCGGATTTGTCCCTGGCCTCGCCGCCGGCGAGAACGGCCGGCGGTCAACGCCGCCGCTGCGCGGTCAGCGCCGGCGCGCGCGGGCCTGTGCACTGGTCGCCCTGACAGCCCGGCCCCGCTTGTCAGCGACTAGCATTAGGGTTTTCTATTTTTAATATTTATGAACAGTAGCGCATTTTGTTATTTTTGCTGTAATTTATTTTGCGCTAAAAATTCTGAAAATTTTTGTGTAGCCTTTCTGAGATGTGAAGAAAATTGTAAAAATATGAAACTTTGAATTTGGACAAGTTTTATTGGGGTATTAAAATAGTTAAATAAATGGTTTAGGCACTTTAAATAATTTTTGTAGGCTGTTCCTGAAGTCCAGAAATTGTGAAATCAATTTTGTAGTACTTTGCAACACATAACACACCTCTGCAAAAATTATGAGCCTATTTGGTGAAAATAAATTTTTAACCTTAATAATTAAGTCATTAATCAATAATGTTGGTTGCTTGATTAAGCTTAGTTCTGCAATTTGATTTCTTTTATCATATTGTTAAAAGCTTGATGGTCACTGTAATGTTTACTGAGTCAATTCACATAGCAAGGTTTGGGTTAGGAGAAATCCCTTTGGATGGTATCATGATTGTGTTGTCTAACTAGCTCAATCTTTGATTAACAATTTATATATATAATTGATGAGTTAATTACTGTTGATAAGAAATCATGAATAAGAAGGTTACATGTAAATCCTTGATAGATCTCTGCTGTATAATCATGTTAAGAATTGAGTACTTGATCATGTTTGATTATGCCATTGAAAAGAAACTTGCTCTTGTCAATTTCTGTCATTTCTGGATCAGTTCTGTTGGAAATATGATAACACCATGATCGTGTGGTTTTCTGTCAAAATGTTGTATAGCAAAGTTGTAGTACTTTTGTATATCTAGTTGCTCCTAAAATTTCATAATTGTTGGATGTTTATACTGGAAATTATGTTCTATGCAATCTGGGTATGCAGTGCTGTCCAGAACCTGGACAGTTTGTGAAAACTGAACTGTTTGGGGGTATTTAACTTGTGAATCTGATTTGGTGTATTATAAGAAAGTTGTAGAGGATTTCATGTGCTTTCCAGAATGGTCTAGGTCATGAATGTTGATGTTCCTGAACTCCAGATATGGTCTGTGGAACAGTGGTGTTTGAATCTGTCCAGAATCTGGACAGATTTAACCAAATGAATTGTTTGGTCCATATGACCCTGGAATCAGCTTTTGTGTATTACAGAAAAGTTGTAGAGAATTTGTTAAGCTTTCCAGATTGTCCTGAATCACCTGAATAGCTATTTTGTAGCTCCTGTTATGATTAAAACAATTTGGTGCATGAAATCTGTTTGGGTTATCAATTATGCGAATCTTATTCCAATTGTGTTGTCTGTTCTTGAATTCAGTTTTGGATTGTTGTTTACTGCTGTACTATTCTACTTATAATTGTCCTGCATCATGAGCATTCATTCATATTCGCATCACATGCATCTTATATATGCTCGTTCGTATATTGCGTTTAGAAACCGAGGTTAGCAAGGATCAGCCGGAGATTGCAGCACGGGAGGCACCGGTCTTCTACGAGGTTGGGTTTGATATCTGTGGGGACGAGCCTGAAGAAGAACCCCAAGGCAAGCCCCGGTGCATTTGCCCCTACCTTGCAATTTTAAATAATATACTTGTTGATAAAATCTGGTGCATTAAGTTTAGGAGTTGAATGTTACCTACTTGATGCATTGGCTACCTTGATTACTCCTCATACTATCCTTGTCACGGGGTTATTTACAAATGCTTAGATTGCTTAGCCTTGCTCATTAGAGTAGGTTTTTGAAAAGAGAGATGCTATTGTTGGGAACCCTTCCCTCGGTTTGGGATGGTGTAATTAAAATGAGATCGGGCGGGTAACTTGCACAGGAAATGGAGTCCTGGTGTAGTGTTTCCGTCTGTGTCGCCTAGGGCCCGTCCGCTGTTGGCCCGTTGGATCGAGAACTATTTGTTAGTACTGGTCACATGCTACGGTAAGCTCTACTGTGGTTATGCTCTTACTGGAACGGCGCACCCGCGCACTGGGAGTGGAGAGATGGCGGGAGTAGCGTGTACCCACCCTGCTCGGTCCACTGATGGACGTTACTCATCAAGGCCGTTGTAGGGCGGTGGTGTACTGTACTTCCGGGTGGCGCGGCTCCGGTCCGGTCTGAGCGGATCCACGGGAAGGTTGATATATGCGAGTTCGGTCTCGCATATGTCGTGTGATAAGGAAGCCCCAGCTGGGTAGATCAAGCGGTTCGAATCGTCGTTTGCTCCACGAGAAAAGGAGACTCGTCCTCGCACCCTCAGCGTAGTTTAATGATGAAACAATGGAGGATTAATGGGTTGATTATGAGATGTACATTTAATTACTTAGCTAATATTAGACATATGGAAGGACACAACTACTTAGTAGTAGGAGCTTTTATGCAAAGGAAAATCTTTGGATTCTTGCTAAAGCCTTACCTTGATTTTCCCCTCAGCCTGCATTCCTGAGTCTTCTCCCTAATTTATTAGTCGGGTAAGTCTTGTTGAGTACTCCTGTACTCAGGGTTCTATGACCCTCCTTGTTGCAGGTGAGACCGCCAAACAGATGTGCTTCGGTCCATGCTGTATGACTATCTTTCCGGCTGATGGTGATAAGTGATGTGCCCTTGGGCAGGGTTTAATAATATGGTTATGTTATCAGACTTTTATCCAACACTTAGTACTATCGCAACTTGAACCCCTTTTCACCTATGTTGTAATAATGAACACTGGTTTGTAATATTATGTTTATGTAAGACTTCCGCTGATATTCTCCGATCTGGTATTTTTGTATGAAATGTCATGTGCTGTAATGATTGTACTCGGATGATTCCTGTGACCTATGGATGCGTCGACCGTATCCAACAGATTAATCCAGTCTTGTGGCACACCTACATAGCAGTCAGAGGTCGTTGGACAGATAACAGGTGTAGGTGGGCCACATTATTGGGCGAGTCTGTTACACTGCGCCAGCCTCTCCACGCCGCCACGTGTCGACCGTTCTGCATGGGAACCTCCGCCCGGTTTTGAGGCCCAAACCGGTAAACCCGCCAGCCTAGGTTTTGAGGCCCAAACCTGGCAAACCGTCCACCCCGAGTTTTGAGGCCCAAACTCGGAAACCCGCCAGCCCAGGTTTTGAGGCCTAAACCTGGAAACCGTCCACCCTGAGTTTTGAGGCCCAAACTCGGAAACCGGCCACCCCGAGTTTTGAGGCCCAAACTCGGAAACCATCGAGGGTAGCTTTTTGAGGCTCAGCTACCGAACCCGCGCCGTAGACAGGATGTGGTTCGCACACCCCGACCACCGGCACCGATGCCGATGCATGTCCAGCCTCCACGCCGGTCACAACGCTTTCGCCTTCCTTCTTGACTCCCACGCCGGTCACAACGCACTTGCGCCGCACGCAAGCCCGTGTCCGACCTCCCGCCAAGTGCCATGACGCCATCGTCTTCCTCCCGACTCGGCCGATGCATCGCACATCCCCATGTGCTCCTGCTCGCTGATGCCACGTGCCAGCTACCACAGCTGGTCCTCTGGCCCTCAGGTCCGTCGGTCCAAGCCTCATGTCCGCCCTTCACCGCTCTGGGTACATCGACATGGCAAGTCCGCCGCACGGCACGCCCATCCTTCACCGCTCCCGGTCCGTCGGCATGACACGTCTCTACTTGACCTTCACCTCGCCATCGACCACTGTATCCGAGCTCCACACCTGCACATCAACACAGCCAAGAGACACATGTTGCACACACACACACACCAACACATAAACACAACACAACTCACGCCACCGGTTAGTCATAAACATTAAGCTCATATGAAATAATGACTCAACCGGGAAAAGCCTCAAACCTTCCTCAACAAAGTCAATCATTCATCATATATGTTCTCACAAAGTGATCCACACCCACTACCGTGAGTACCAACAACCCCCTATGAGAGCGGTGAGGTACCATTGTGAGCATTGTGGGAGAGATGGACACTTGAGTGAGTTTTGCTTTTGGCGCAAGAGAGAGGAGCGCCGTGTCAGGGAGATGAACAATGCGGACATGTACCATCCTTTCCATGATGTACATGTGCCGAATGTTCAGAAGAGAGCTCCAAGGAGAGCTGCTAGGCCTAGAGGTGCAGTGCCTCAAGGTCCTAGGCGTCAGGGAGGTGTAGCCTGACGGGGTCCTGACTTTGCAGGATACGGACCCCGTGGCGGAGGCTTTGTTGAGCATTTCCCTCCACCGCGTTTTGAGTATCGCGATGGACGCTCTTCCCTTAGCGGACCACGTTTTCCTGTGCGTGGTGATCGCTTTCCCCGTAGGCCTGCTAGGAATGGTTTTTCTACTAACCGTTCTTTTGAGCAGCCGGCCCAACACTGGTATTCTTCCTATTTCACTCACCCCAGTGTTGGACCGTATGCTCACCCTATGTCTTTTTATTGATGTAGGTAAAACGATTGGAGGACATTTGGTTGGTGGATTCCGGTTGCTCGAGGCATATGACCGGAAACGCCAAGTGGTTCTCCAGTCTTAGCCCTGTTGCCGGAAAGGAGTTTATCACCTTCGGCGGCAATAGCAAAGGTAAGGTGTTGTCTCGTGGGTCGGTGCGAGTTAATGAGCACTTTGTGTTGCGTGATGATGCTCTTGTTTCTAACTTGCATTTTAACCTTCTTTCTGGTTTGCAACTTTTTGATGATGACTATGAGATTCGTTTTAAACCGAATCTCAGTCGCATTTTAGATCCTCAGGGCAATCTTGTTTGTTTGATTTCGCCCTTTGGGAAAGTCTTTCGTGCGAATTTCTCGGAGTCGTTTGGTATTTCCCACTGTCTTGTGGCTGGTCCTTCCTCCTCTGATCTTTGGAAGTGGCATAGGAGACTTGGTCACCTAAGCTTCGATTTGCTTGCAAGACTTAGCTCACTTGGCCTAATCCGAGGATTGCCCAAGTTGTCGATGGTGAAGGACCTTGTTTGCCATTCTTGTAGACATGGGAAGATGGTTGCCGCTCCCCACCATCCAGTGACTCAGGTCATGACACAGCGCCCTGGTGAGCTTTTACACATGGGCCTTGTTGGTCCGGCTCGGGTGAGCTCGGTTGGGGGGAAGTGGTATGTTTTGGTCGTTGTTGACGATTTTTCGAGATATTCGTGGGTCTTCTTTTTGACTGAGAAGACTGAGACTTTCTCTTTTGCTCGCAATCTGATTTTAGTCTTCAGAACGAGTTCCCTATGAACTCGATGCGAGCTATCCGTAGTGATAATGGTTCCGAATTCAAGAATTCGGATTTTGAGAAGTTTTGTGACTCTTTGGGTTTGGAGCATTGCGGATACATGGGTGTATGCCGGGTCTCTGAGTGTTGAGTGATTGTCAACTGGGATGATGCGCATGTTCTTTGGCTTGTGTTGTGCAGGTGTCGTGCCCGGATACAGTGATCGACGGCGAGGTGAAGGTCAAGTTGAGACGTACCATGCCGAGGTACCGAGCGGTGAAGGGCGGACGTGAGGCTTCGACTGAGGGACCAGAGGCCCGAGGATCAGCTGTGGTGGCTGGCAGCCTGTGACCACGACAAGTGAAGAAATGCGGTCATGTGTTGCCTGAGTCATAGACTCGGGGACACGTGTCGGTGGACGGGGTGCACGGGAGGTGCATCCCATCTACGACGTCGGTTTGGTGGTAGAGCCAGGGAAAGACCATCGGATGGACAGTTTCCAGGTTTGGGCCTCAAAACCTGGGCGTGGACGGTTTCCGAGTTTGGCCACAAAACTCGGGCTGAGGGTTTCCGAGTTTGGCCACAAAACTCGGGCTGAGGACGTTTTCCAGGTTTGGGCCTCAAAACCTGGGCGCTGAGGGTTTGCTGAGTTTGGCCTCAAAACTCAGAAGCTGGTGGGCTGGTTTCCCGGTTTGGGCCTCAAAACCGGGGGTTGGCTGGAAAAGGCTGGTTTCCCGGTTTGGGCCACAAAATTGGGGGTGCAGAGCGAGGACGGCACGTGGCGGCGATCCGGAGGTTGCGTCGAGGCAACGCTTCGAATTGTGCGGGCGTGGCCGTCAGATACACCTACCACCGAGTTGGTCCAGAATAACCCTAGGGTTTAGCTGGTTCGCTCTGTAATTAGAATAGAGAGGGGTAGAGTAGGAAATAGACTTAGGCTAGTAGTAGGATAAGTAGTCGGGAGACACCCTCCTCCCGTGAATCTCAGTCATTTGCTCTTTCGCACTTAGGGTTTCCTGCTCTCCCATCCCCTGCTGTAGCTAGCTGAGATCCGCAGAGAGACTCACCTCTGTGTACTGTTGATTTCGAGGAAGTGAGGCCGTAACCTCACGGTTGTAGCGTGTGTTTGCGCTACGGCTGCAGATCGTGGTTGTGATTCGCGTTTTGTTCGTGTTCTTCGCGGAATCCTTTTTCTCCACGAATTTCCCTTTGCTTGATCTCTTTGCTCGGTTCATCTTTTGCAAATCCGTTTGAACCAAGTTGTTCTAGATCGTGAGGCACTTCTTTCCACCGAAGGAATTCCCCTCCAACCTCACGGTCTAGGAGATCGATCGATTTTCGTTTCAGGTCAAGTTTTCTCCCTTCCCCCGAAATTTTTCGATTCATCGATTTGGAGATAGGTTCGAGCCATGATCTCTTAGAGATAGCTCACTATACTCTTTGTGACTCTTCTCTCCAAGTTTGAACCCTAGAGGTTTCGTTTTGGGAGAGTTTGACTCAAATCGGTGGACGAACAGTACTGCTGCGGGGTGACCGGACGCTGGCTCGAGATGACCGGACGCTGGGGGTGTGCGTCCGGTGGTTGAACACTCGCTGTGCCCCTTTTTGGTCTTGACCGGACGCTCCATTCCCGGTGTGACCGGACTCGACTGTGCTACTGTTCACCTGCGTTTTCTGTGTTGACCGGACGCTGCGTGTTGTGACCGGACGCTCTGACTCCGTGAGTCCGGTCCAACTCAGAGAGCTCCGAAATCGGCTTTTGTCTGACCGGACGCGTCCGGTGCTCTGCGACCGGACGCAGGCCAGAGTCCGGTCACGAACAGTAAGGCCCGAAACCGGTTTTTCTGACGACCGGACGCGTCCGGTGCTCACTGACCGGACGCAGTCCAGAGTCCGGTCGAGACTGTGCTGCGTTGTTTTGTTCGCGGTTGGCTCGTTCTTGATCGGATTCGATTTCCATCTTTTGCGTTGGCTTTCTAGAGTTGTGTAGTGTCCCGCTGTGCTTCTTGGAAGCATCCACCCTACAACTAGGGTCGTGGACACTAGGAAGCTCTAGGGTTTGCTTTGGGGGTTGATTCTTGGGACAGTGGCTACTAGTTTCCGAAAGGAAAATTTGAAGCTCCCATTCACCCCCCCTCTGGTCGCTTTCTGGTTGCTTCTCGGTCCTTCAAGCATCAGTTTTCTTCCCCCTACACAATGCCACAAAATGGTGTTGTAGAGAGGAAGAATCGGACCCTTGTAGAGATGGCCAGGACGATGCTCGATGAGCATAGGACTCCTAGGCGATATTGGGCCGAGGTGATGAACACTGCATGCTATATTTCCAATCGCATTTTTCTCCGAGCGTTCTTGAAAAAGACTTCTTATGAGTTGCGTTTTGGAAAACAGCCCAAAGTGAGTTACTTTAGAGTTTTTGGTTGCCATTGTTTTTATACTCAAGAAAGGCAACCTGGACAAATTTGAGTCTCGTTCTTCTGACGGTGTATTTTTGGGTTATGGCACTCACACTCGAGCTTATCGTGTACTTAACCTTGATACTAACCGAGTCATGGAGACATCTGATGTCACCTTCGATGAGACCATGGTTTGTCCTTCTTCTCGTTTTGAGCGTGCAGGTGATCATGAGGTTGGTGAGCCTCTTTTTGATGACGAGGATGAGGGTGCTGAAGGTATGGATGATCCAGCACCCCCTCCACCTGCTGTGCCACAAGGAGCGGCTTCTACTACGACTCACGGCCCCGACCCTTCTTCCTCTACTACTTGGGGGCCGTGGGATCCGCCACCCCGAGCGGTACCTTTTGTACCCGGGGAGGCACCAGCTGCTGTTGAGGGGGAGATCACTTCTGCTCGAGAGGCGCCACGACACATTCAGCGCCAACACCCGCCTCAACAGATGATCGGTAGCATTGACGAACATGTCACTCGGTCCAGGTCACAACAAATCTCTCACTTTGCCCATTCTGCATTTGTTGCTGATTTTGAACCCCGAGATGTTGGACACGCTTTGACAGATCCGGATTGGGTCAATGCCATGCATGAGGAGTTAGAAAATTTTGAAAGAAATCGGGTTTGGGTTTTTGTTCCACCTCCTCCAGACTGTAATCCTATTGGGACAAAATGGGTTTTCAAAAACAAACAAGGAGAGGATGGCCACATTGTGAGGAACAAGGCCAGACTTGTAGAGAAGGGTTATAGTCAGAAGGAGGGGATAGACTATGAGGAGACTTTTGCTCCAGTAGCTCGTTTGGAGGCTATTAGGATACTCTTGGCTTTTGCTGCATCCAAAGGGTTTAAACTTTTTCAAATGGATGTCAAGAGTGCCTTCTTAAACGGCTACATAGAAGAAGAGGTGTATGTTGAACAACCCCCCGGTTTTGAAAATCCCAAGTTTCCAAACCATATTTTTAAACTCCACAAAGCTTTATATGGTTTGAAACAAGCCCCTAGAGCCTGGTATGATAGATTGAAAACCTTCTTGCTAGCTAAGGGTTTTAAAATGGGTTGTGTGGATAAAACGCTTTTTCTCCTCAAGCAAGGCAAAGACACTCTCTTGGTCCAGATTTACGTGGATGATATCATTTTCGGTGGTTCTTCTCACGCTTTGGTTGCCAAGTTTGCAGATAATATTGAAGGACCGAGAATGCAATAGCAAGGCGACCAGAGGGGGGCAAATGGGAGCCTAAAAGTTTCTTCCGAAATCCTGGCCTCTGTCCCAACAAAATCAACCCCAAAAGCTTCGGACTCAAACGCGATGCCCACGACCCTAGAAGGAGGGTGGATGATCCCTAGGATCACAGCGAGGCACCACACAAGGAAGCAAACCAAAACTCCCCAAACTCCAAGTCAAGTTCGGCCCCAAAAACCGACTCCCGAACGTAGATAGAGGGCTACGTCGGAATTCCTCCAAATACCTATGCTAACACGTAGCAAAGATAGTTAGAGAGGTTCCTAGGTGAACTCTAGGAGCAAACGAAAAGTCCAGAAATGAAGCGAAAAAGCCGGGAGAGCAAACGCACTAAAACTCAACCTACAGCCGATTCCCGGACTGTCCGGACTCCTGATCCCGGACTGTCCGCGCCAGGGGCGGACTGTCCGCGAATCCCTGGCGGACTGTCCATCGGCTACGAAGCAAAAACAGCAACACTGCTGCAAAGTCCCTGCGCGACTCGCGGACTGTCCGCGACTTATATGGCGGACTGTCCGCCGGTCAAAATGACCGTGAGCAGCGCGCGCTGCGCTCGTTCTGGTCTGGCTGAGCCCGATGGCCGGACAGTCCGCGACCAAGGGGCGGACAGTCCGCCAATGCCCAGAACGCCCAAAAACGCCACGGGACAAAACCAAAATCGATTGGATCTTCACCAAATCGAACGGGGCTGCAACCAAACTTCTCCCAAGTGTTCTTCTACGTGTTGGGAAGCTAATCCTAGGATATCATCGCTTCAACCCAAATAAACCATGAGAAATCCGAAGAACACTAGAAAAGGGGAAGAAAGAAGAACGAAAACGATTTCGACCCGATCTACTTGTTCGTGAGGGTAGAGATGAATTCCTTTGGTGGAAATGTTCTCCTCACTTCAAAGAACAAGTTGATTCAAACGGAATCGCAAAAGACACAGCATAGAGGGAGATCGAGTGAAGGGAAAATCATGGAGAAAAGAAGAACGCGAAGAACAAATTCAAAACGTGAATTCAACCACGAATTTGATCCTTGGATTCAGAGGAATGGATGATTGATTAAGCACTCGGTGTCGGGCTACAAGCCACTCCTAGCAACTCAAAGCTTGGATGGCAAAAAGCTCAAGAACAAGAGCCAACTCTCTAACCCTAGCCTTCTCTCACAAACACAAAATGAGAGAGACAACGTCCAAAGGATACGGCTGCCCTAGCAGCCCCCTCATATATATAGGCGCACGTCCGAAGACCAAAACACCCTTACATTAAGCACTCGACCCAAATACCCCCCAGGGGTAAAACCGTCCAGTCCTGACGATCTTCATCCGATGGCCACGCCCGCACATTCGGTAGCTTCGCCTCGACGCGACCTCCCTGATGCCGCCACGTGCCGTCATGTCGACCACCGCGCCTTCCTCGTGGATAGCTCCGCCGCCGCGCCAGCCTCTCCACACCGCCATGCGTCGACCGTCCTTTCGGACCACCCCCGGTTTTGAGGCCCAAACCGGTAAACCCGCCAGCCCAGGTTTTGAGGCCCAAACCTGGCAAACCGTCCACCCCGAGTTTTGAGGCCCAAACTCGAAAACCCGCGAGCCCAGGTTTTGAGGCCCAAACCTGGAAACCGTCCTCGCCGAGTTTTGAGGCCCAAACTCAGAAACCGGCCACCCCGAGTTTTGAGGCCCAAACTCGGAAACTGTCGAGGGTAGCTTTTTGAGGCTCAGCTACCGAACCCGCACCGAAGACGGGATGTGGTTCGCACACCCCGACCACCGGCACCGATGCCGATGCATGTCCAGCCTCCACGCCGGGCACAACGCCTTCGCCTTCCTTCTTGACTCGGCCGACAGCACTTGCACCGCACGCAAGCCCGTGTCCGACCTCCCGCCAAGTGCCACGACGCCATCGTCTTCCTCCCGACTTGGCCGATGCATCGCACATCCCCATGTGCTCCTGCTCGCCGATGCCACGTGCCAGCTACCACAGCTGGTCCTCTAGCCCTCCAGTCCGTTGATCCAAGCCTCACGTCCGCCCTTCACCGCTCTGGGTCCATCGGCATGGCACGTCCGCCGCACGGCACGCCCATCCTTCACCGCTCCCAGTCCGTCGGCACGACACGTCTCTACTTGACCTTCACCTCGCCATCGACCACTGTATCCGAGCTCCACACCTGCACATCAACACAGCCAAGAGACACATGTTGCACACACACACCAACCCGGTAAACACACACAACTCAACGCCACTGGTTAGTCATAAACATTAAGCGCATAGCAGATATATAGACTCAACCGAGAAAAGCCTCAAACCTTCCTCATCAAAGTCAATCATTCATCATATATGTTCTCAACTATGAGCAGGGAGTTCGAGATGAGTATGATGGGCGAGCTGACTTTCTTTCTCGGATACGTTTGTGCACCAGGGCAAGTACACCAAAGACTTGCTGAAGAGGTTCGATATGGGTGAGGCCAAGCCTCTTCCAACACCCATGTCGACCACGACGGCCCTGGATGCGGACGTGGATGGGGAAGCTGTGGACCAGAAGGAGTACCGAAGCATGATCGGGTCGCTGCTCTACCTGACGGCGACACACCCAGACATTCAGTTCGCGGTGTGTCTGTGCGCGCGCTTTCAAGCGTCGCCGCGCACTTCGCACCGTCAGGCGGTGAAGCGCATTATGAGGTACCTTCGTTTCACACCTGAGTTCGGGATTTGGTATTCAGCTTCCTCCACCCTCTCCCTTTGCGGTTTTTCTGATGCCGATTTTGCTGGTTGCCGAGTTGAGCGCAAGTCCACTTCTGGGACTTGCCAGTTTATTGGTTCTTCTCTTGTATCGTGGTCTTCTCGCAAGCAGTCTAGTGTCGCTCAGTCTACCACAGAGGCTGAATATGTTGCTGCGGCTAGCTGTTGTTCTCAGTTGCTTTGGATGATGGCCACTTTGCGTGATTTTGATCTGAGCTTTTCTCGCGTTCCTTTGCTTTGTGACAGCACGAGTGCTATTAGCGTTGCTAAGAACCCCGTGCTGCACTCTAAGACCAAACACATTGATGTGCGCTTTCATTTTCTGTGAGACCACTATGAGAAAGGTGATATTGACCTTCGCCATGTCGATACTCATCATCAGTTGGCTGATATTTTCACCAAGCCTTTGGACCAATCAACTTTTAATCGGTTGAGAGGTGAGCTTGGTGTGTGTTTCCCCTTTTAGATGGGGGAAACATTATGGCTCTTGTATCATAGACTGACTATTTTATCGTTTGTTTTGTTTCTTTTCAGTTTAGTCTTTTGCATTTCAGCATACGCTTTTACATTCTGAGCTTCATGTATATGATCTTTAGAATGTGACTATGCTCTGTTTAGTATGCTCCAATGCTATATAATGATACTTGTAGGCTTATGCTCTTTCTGATCACTGATACATGTTGTGAGCTGAGCTATTTTTAAATGGTGAACCTTCTTAATGAACTTAAAATTGAAAATGTTCACCATTGAGATATGCAACTAGCATGTGTAGGATGTGTTGAATTCACTCGTGCTTTTCATATATGCTAGGTTGCTATGTCTCTAGTTCTGAGTCATTCACTTGCTTGGTTTGCTCATATTCTGTCAATAAAATTTGAACCAAGTGTTAAGTGAATTGGAAAGATCGAGATGGGATTGCTTGTCAACACATCACGGTATTGAGACTGTTTCTCATTGCACATTGAGTTAAACTTGAGCCGTGTAGTGTATGACCGAAACCGACGCTTTAAGCTTCTGATTGCATATGCATAGTGTTGGTATAAATTAGCGCACACTCTACTTTATGCGCAAGCGCACAGATAAAATCTACCGATGTAGCACTTCACCGGAGTACCCCAGTTTTAATATCAAACCCAAAGGAACGGATAGCGATGAGTCTCAAGTGTATAACCCCTGAGTAACTAACAAGGATGGAGAAGCTAAAAGTATAGAGGGGATCACTAAGGCTATCTAAATCCAACTTAAGAGTGATGTGTTTATATTATTCTTAATGGGGAAGTTGCCATAAAAGGTCACAACAGAGTATGATTCTTTTATGCAAATGTATAATCCTATCGAGCCTACACACGGGTAAGTGGACTATAGAAGAATCAACAAGGCTATAAGAGTCACCCTTGCGAACTACCACTACTACCGGCGTTATAGGAGGTAAATATGAGCTATCAGGTCTAAGCACTATGCTTATACTATCCAACTACTCCAACTCTAGAGCGACTAGAATTAAAGTACTCAAAAGAGAGTCATAAACCTTAAGAACAATAAGAACAATGGCTCAAACTTAAATATAGATGTTGATTACCGAAACAATCGTTGAAGCAAGTCGATGAAGAACTTGAATCCACAGGTACAAGATGAAGAAGTTGATTCGACAGGCCGGAGCTTCCTCTTGATCTCTTCCTCTCTCTCTCTCTCTCTTCTAGTTCTAGAATAAGACTAGGTTCTAATCCTACTAGAGGGGTATCTAGTCTTCTACTTGAAAGCTAACTCTTGATTACAACTAGATGAACTAGATCTAATTCTAGATGAACTAGAAGAGATTCATCTAGAGGGACCTCTACTTCTACATTGGAACCCTAATTTCTGATGTGGAGATGAATAATGAAGAGGGAGATGCCTGGAGAGGGGGGGTCTGGGGCTGCTTATATAGCCCTGAGGGATCAACCGCGGCCGTTGGATCAAACCGACTTAAGGTACGGCTGAGATGCATCCTAGAGGTCGGTGGAGGAAGCTTGCAGAAGACGGAAGCCAGCGGGCCCAGGGGGAGACCGACCGGTGGTCCCAGGGGACCAGTCGGTCCCACCTGGAGGTGGACCGCGGTGCCCTTTCTCGTGGTGTCTCTATGTGTTCTCTGGAGTCTTCTAGAAGTATCCCGACGTGGCGGTTGCGTTATCTCCCGACGGTTTCCTTCTATGGGAAGCTATCGGTGCCGATTTCCTGGTTTAGTCCCTGCAGAATCATAACTCACCAAAACTCGTGGAATATTGTCAGTTGAAACCCTAAACCTTTGTTGGTGATTAAATTCATGCCCTTTTCATATTTAGTTATCCTTTAATTTTGATAGATAACCAGCGTCAACAATTCCCCCAAGCTTACCCTTTGCTAGTCCCTTAGCAAAGTCAAACCCAAAAGTGGATCAGGAGTTGCTACAATATCTTCACTTCTAACAAGTACACCTGCTGTTAAACAAAAATTCTCCGAAACATATCATGTTATTCTTCATGGGGCTTATTACTCTTACCTTAGATCTTAAATAATTGAGAGATTGAACGATCAAATCAAGCACTATGTCTCTAGTTCTTTCACTTCACCTTTATCCCGGAGTTTTAATTAATTTTTCAAAAGCATTAATACATATGTTGTCAAATTAAACAATGGATCCAAAGAGAAAGTCAACCAACCATTGAATCAAGAAGTGCATGTGTATGGAGTCGGATGCTCTTTTGAATATTCACTCTCTTCTGTCTATCAGAGACATATGGCTATCAGGCTAATTCTACTGTCGGGTACGTGCCCATTTTTTTTCTGATATTTTTTTTCGAGGTTCCGGACACTTGTCCCTTTTTATTTCCTTGGGATCTATCTTTTTGAGGTTTCGGACACTTGTCCCTTTTTATTTCCTCGGATCTTTCTCTTTTTTTTCTCTTTTTTTTCTAATAGCCATATGCTTCCAACAAACTCCTGAGAGGGTAGCAACAGATAATTATGAGCATTTATGCGGAAGATGGATGGAATGTGTAAGTGATCTCAATTCAATGGCAAGATAACATCTTACAGGGTCACAAAGCTTAATCTAACTCAATGCAATTATTAGTCATGTTTTATATTTAGAAATCTCCGGAACTTTAGTGTTTTTTAGAACAAGATAATAGCAGCTCAGATCATCACATGTCATATCCCAACTACCTAGACCTTAGATTAAGTATTTGCCAACCATGCATTTAATTTTATTTAAGGCATCATTATTAATGAGGAGAACTCATGCTTTGAAGACTAGGTACTTGAAAGAAGTTAGATAGAGCAACTATTCATCATTTCCATGCAAAAGATTAGAGAGAGAGGGTTCTTCTTTAGTCATCACCTCCTTAAAACAAACTAGACATACTATTTTATTTATTTAATCTAACACACTTTAGGATAAAAGCTAATAATAGTAGTAGTAGTAATAAATAAGTCATACCTGAATCGCGAAGATAACGGGGGTGCGTCTCCCCCAAGCTGGTTCCCTTAATAGCGTTGAGCCTTCATGTGCCCATATATTTTTGTCTCTTTTTTAATTAATGGTGAGCCTTCATGTGCCCACATATTTTTGTTCTTTTCTTTTTAAGGGTGAGCCTTCATGTGCTCACATTTTTTTTTTTGTGTTTTGAATTTGTTTATAGAATGAAAAACTTAAGAGGATAGAGATACTTACGTGGATACATGGGGGTGCCTTCCCCCAAGCTGAATGTGACGTAGTCATTCGATCTTGCAATGTAGCGGACTGGCAGTGCATATGTCCTTCCTCTATTAGAGCTTTGATTGATGTTGATGTTTGTTGAGACAATGCTCCAACAGTGGATGGAGCATTCACTTGCTCGTCAGCTTTTCTTGGCCTTTCAAATCCTATGAAAGTCAAATAGACAACAAAACTTGTGGAACAGATTAAGCATTAGTGGTTGGCCACTCAAGCCTTAGCTGTCTAGAATTTTAGTGAGATCTCTTTCTTGATATTTTTGTATTTTATATTTTTATGATGCAAGAGAAAGTACAACAAGATGAATGCATGCATATTTATTTTTATTATTTTTATGCCACCACGATGAACATTCCTGTGGGATTGTACACACCATAGAATTATTCACATGGGGCTTCATGGTTTATGATGTAGTGTAACAAATGTAATATTTTTATTTTCTTTTCTAATGCAATGCAGAAATGTTAGTGAATTAAATATGATGATGCAATGATTAAATATGATGATGCAATAAATGACTGAGAAATATGCAGCAAAGTAAATATAAAGATAACTACCGATTTTTACCTTTTGGCGAAGGTCCGGATATTTAGGTCCGACGAACCGGACATTTCCTTGGTTCAGACCTCCCAAGGTATGTCAGATGTTTGGAAAGTTGTTTATTGGTTGTACCTTTAGGTGCAGACATTTTCTTCCATACTTTCTTGGTCTGAGTCTTCACTTCCTGTGGTTCACTGTCTTGAAGTTTCTCTTCTTCTTTCTTTTCTGGGACAGTGTCGATAACTTCTTCGTCATGATTAGCCTCTCTATTCTTGATAGCTTGTCTTCTTTGGCTTTGAGAGCGGCGTCTTTCACTTCTATTCTTCTTGGGTGCTTCATTGGGTATGTAGTTGATGAAGTTGTATCGTGCCTTTTCTCCAGGAAAGTGGAAATGGATTTCCTCTTGTAGGTGATTGCACTTGTAGTGTAGAGGAATGATCTTCCTAGGATGAGGTGGATATCATCGTCTTCTCCCATGTCGAGGATCAAGAAGTCTGTGGGGACTTAATGACCTCTAATTCTGACTATGACGTCTTCCATCATTCCTTCTTGTTTATGCCTCTTGATATGGTGTCACTCATGTTCTTCGTTTGCCCAGCAGTTTGAAATGAAGCGTTAATTATGGAAGCTGGCAGCATCTTGCTCAGTGTGCATGTTCTTGTAGATCTAGGACCTTCACTCTGTAGAATTTGGGAGTGATAAACTTCTCCATGTTTGCTCAAGAGTGTGTCCTGCTCATAAAGATAAGGTAGAGATCAAGTGCATAGGCTCTATTGGTGGAAAAACACCAACAGAACCAAAAGTTTTGTTTATTCCCCTTAGGCACATTGCACAAGACAAACTTGTTGTTTATGTGTTCTATTCAATCTTAACATGAGTGATAGGATCAGAGGATGAGCATAAAAGTAGCATCTTAAAATATTTAACAGATCAGATTACTTAACCAAAGGAAGGATAATCTATGCATAAAGTGTCGATCTTTTCATAACTGAGATATATCATCTTCCAAAGGTTGGATGCACAACATTTTAGCTTATTTAGTTAAGACAGTGAGATACAAGAGAGTAAAGCTAGAAACAAAGATCAAAGGACTGAACATGTTGAGTTGATTAGGTTGGATCAAGTGAGGTGCAACTTAAACATGTTTAGTTCTTTATTTATGTTCATACTAGAATCAAGAAGAAGCTTTTAAAGTGATGGTTACTTGCCTTGAAATATTACTTTGTTATTGAAGAGTGATGTGTCGAACCACCTTGTGGAAGCTTCGCTTGTCTAGCTGGCTTGTCTTCTCTTGCTCGTCTCACAGTGTGCTTGAGAGGAGGAAGATCACAGTGGAATCATCTTTAGAGGTATCGATCTTCCTTCTCTATGTGTTGTCTTATCAGTGAAGGCGCTTTGTTCCTCGAGTATGCTGCCTAGGATCCTCTCTCTTTCTTGTATTAATTCTGTACTATGAGGATATAGGGACAGTTCTGCATTCTTCTCTTGTCAAACTTTTTATTTTCCTTTTAATCATTGGGTTGGCAAGAGACTTGAATTTAGAGCTGCTACTCGAGTGCCTCCATGAGAGTCTTTGTCTTGTAATGCCACAACTGAGACTTGTCTTCTCAACAGTGTCTAGATGATGGAGATCTTATCGGCTGTTCTTCTTGATTCGCTAGCTCAGGTAATATGTTCATCTTCTAACTCTTATGGTGCAGTGGCTTCATCCTTAATGATGCCCTCCTCAATTCTTGGCAGTTGGTTCTTCCTTTGAGGTCTTCTCTTGGTTCTCTTTGGCTGTTCATAAGTAATGTAGATGTTGAAGATGCATCGAAAGATCCAAAAGTTGACTTCTCCAAGTCCGGCAAAGGTGATAACATTGATGGTGTTCAAGAACGATCTTCCAAGAATGAGTGGTGGATCATATTCTTCTTCTCGATGGAGATAGCATCTAGTGGTTTGTATTGATCAAAGTGGTAGGTAGAAGATCAATATGTCTTGCAGTTGGGTTTCTCCTTCCTCCCTTTGATTGTGAAACACATCTAGACAACGGAATTGTCTCTCCCAGTCTGGCTTGTGTTGTAGATGGACTTCCAACAATATGTTCATGTGTTTGACTTGTAGATCTTGCTATTGTTGTAGTGGTACCATCTTGTCTCCCAAGCTAGGTCTTGATTAGAAGAGAAAATAACTTTCCACTTCTTGTCTTGATGTCTTGGGCATTGATGGTTGCAAGCATAGGTTGTTTCATACGAGGTAAGTTGCATCCTGTTTGTCATCAGTGCTCAAGCAAGACTCAAAGCTAGGCTAGCACCATTTGTGATCTGAGAGTTGGTTTGTATGTCTATGGTTTGGGTTTTGGATCTTCAATGTTCAGACCAAACCATGGATGAACAAAATCTCTCTCCTGCATAATGTTAGTGGATATATACCCGAAGGATTGCAAGAATTTGAAGCATGGGTTGTTGTCCATAACATATGTATTTTGCATCTATGCTAATAAGGAGATGTTTTTAGGATTACTTTAGCATAGACTAGTATGTGTTGGCTGCACTTTAACATGATTCAAGGCAAAGGATAACTTGCAGTAGAAGACAAAATAAATAAACTTTGATACTTACAGTTCTTTCATCCATGATGAATGAGCTGAGTCTTCATTTGTGCAAAGTTGTTTGAAGTTCATGTGTCTCTTCATCTCCAGTGTGAGTTCATCTCCGGACTTTCCCAAATTGATATTGAAAGTTTTCCTGCAGTGGTTAGTCTAACAAAATATCCAACATCCACTATAGCATACTATCGGCTCAAAAATTAACCTAGACACCACGTCTAATTTGATCTAGGAAGGTATTTTAACTTAATTGCTTAAATTAAAAGCCTTTGAAAGCAAGATCACCACTCCTAAACTAGGCACCATGCTTAATTTAAGAGATGTATGAAAGTACTCCAAACCTAAACATATAATATAGCGAATGAGGGTAGCATGCAAGTATTATAGAGATTTATTCAGATGGTGATGAAAGAGCATGATTAGTGTATGGGCATATCTTAAAGGTAGGGACAACCAACATGGCAAGAAATATTCTTAGAAAGTCTATTCCCCAAGCTTGGATTTTGCATAAATCAAGATTGGATAAATGTAATTCAATGTTGCATGATGATTGGTGGGACATACCTTATGTTTGTTGTTCCTTCGTTCTTTTCTGCTCCAAACCTGGGAAGGTTAGTGACAAGAATACCCGAAGGAATATTTTCATAATTATATTTCTATGCTCATTACAAGGACAGTGCAGTAGAAAGGTAGGCATAGCTCATAACCAGGTATTATGATGGGGTATAAGGATTCTACTAGTTATAGCTTGCTCATGGGGTAGTGATAGATAAGAGTGGAATTCAAAAAACAACATTCATAAGAATGAAAACAAAAATAATGAAAAGACTGGGACAAAAAGGAAAAGATAAAAGTATGATTACAAGGTTAAACTTAAGACGTAAAATGATCTACCGTTCCCCGGCAACGGCGCCAGAAATGCTTGTTGGTATAAATTAGCGCACACTCTACTTTATCCGCAAGCGCACAGATAAAATCTACCGATGTAGCACTTCACCGGAGTAACCCAGTTTTAATATCGAACCCAAAGGAACGGATAGCGATGAGTCTCAAGTGTATAACCCCTGAGTAACTAACAAGGACGGAGAAGCTAAAAGTATAGAGGGGATCACTAAGGCTATCTAAATCCAACTTAAGAGTGATATGTTTATATTATTCTTAATGGGGAAGTTGCCATAAAAGGTCACAACAGAGTATGATTCTTTTATGCAAATGTATAATCCTACCGAACCTACACACGGGTAAGTGGACTATAGAAGAATCAACAAGGCTATAAGAGTCACCCTTGCGAACTACGACTACTACCGGCGTTATAGGAGGTAAATATGAGCTATCAAGTCTAAGCACTATGCTTATACTATCCAACTACTCCAACTCTAGAGCGACTAGAATTAAAGTACTCAAAAGAGAGTCATAAACCTTAAGAACAATAAGAACAATGGCTCAAACTTAAATATAGATGTTGATTACCGAAACAATCGTTGAAGCAAGTCGATAAAGAACTTGAATCCACAGGTACAAGATGAAGAAGTTGATCCGACAGGCCGGAGCTTCCTCTTGATCTCTTCCTCTCTCTCTCTCCCTCTCTCTTCTAGTTCTAGAATAAGACTAGGTTCTAATCCTACTAGAGGGGTATCTAGTCTTCTACTTGAAAGCTAACTTATGATTACAACTAGATGAACTAGATCTAATTCTAGATGAACTAGAAGAGATTCATCTAGAGGGACCTCTACTTCTACATTGGAACCCTAATTTCTGATGTGGAGATGAATAATGAAGAGGGAGATGCCTGGAGAGGGGGGTCTGGGGCTGCTTATATAGCCCTGAGGGATCAACCGCGGCCGTTGGATCAAATCGACTTAAGGTACGGCTGAGATGCATCCTAGAGGTCGGTGGAGGAAGCTTGCAGAAGACGGAAGCCAGCGGGCCCAGGGGGAGACCGACTGGTGGGCCCAGGGGACCGGTCGGTCCCACCTGGAGGTGGACCGCGGTGCCCTTTCTCGTGGTGTCTCTATGTGTTCTCCGGAGTCTTCTAGAAGTATCCCGACATGGCGGTTGCGTTATCTCCCGACGGTTTCCTTCTATGGGAAGCTATCGGTGCCGATTTCCTGGTTTAGTCCCTGCAGAATCATAACTCACCAAAACTCGTGGAATATTGTCAGTTGAAACCCTAAACCTTTGTTGGTGATTAAATTCATGCCCTTTTCATATTTAGTTATCCTTTAATTTTGATAGATAACCAGCGTCAACACATAGGCTTCGCTCGGTTGAAAAGTTAGGCAATGACAAGCTTTCAACCTCTCGCAATCACATGTTGAATTTGAACTTGTGTAATTTCACCGCTGCAACTCCGATTAAGTTTTGAAATCACAAGTCTATGTTTCATTCTATAGCATGATGATTGAACTTTGCTAGGAGTAGTTCACCTTGTATACATGTTTAGCACTTGTTTGATTTCCTGTCTATACATGTGTAGTGCTATTTTGATGGTGAATATCTTTTTGGCTAAAACTGCTCACTTTGCTCATATGTTCATATTTCGTATTTGGTGATCAGTTTGAGCCTTTGCTAGCTAGGTGTGATGTTGTTGAGTCATTGGAATTATACTTTATGGAGCATCTCTGCATTCTTTTGACTATATTCCTGAAGCTGCTAACTTGCATTTTGACTCATATGCATTTTGGAAGGGGAAGAAATTTGCTTGTTGGCACTTTTGATGGTGCATTTTCTGAGGGGGAGAACTTTTACTTGATAGTGCATTTTCAACTAAGCGGGAGAAATTTGAAAATCATATGCCTCCTCAAGTTCAACTAAAGGGGGAGAAAATTTTGATAAATCATGTGCTTTCCGAGTTGAACTGAGGGTGAGATTTCCTGGTCGTGTGCAATATTTGAGGGGGAGTTTGCTTCTTGATGACAGTAAGTTTTTGGTATCGAGCTTTCTTGCTAGTTGTGTTGAGCCTCTGTGCCTCTATCTTGAGGGACTAGCATTTTTCTTTGATTTTTCAATTGGTATCGAACCTTTTCTTGCTAGCGGTGTAGAGCCTGTTCTACCTCATCTTGAGGGCTAGCTTTGCTTTGCTTGGTTGCGTCGAGCCGTTGCCCATGTCTTTGGGGACCAAGTTGTCTTGCTCTTTCCACTTGACCTTCTTCGGCTGTGCTATGCTTTTAGGTCATTTGGTCGAGTTCTCTCTCCTTCTTCCTTCCTTCTTCTACTTCCATTATGAATTGTGTGTGTAGTTGACAATGCACTCATCAAGGGGGAGATTGTGGATACATGGGTGTATGCCGAGTCTCGAGTGATGAGTGATTGTCAACGGGTTTGATCGCATGTTCTTTGGCTTGTGTTGTGCAGGTGTCGAGCACGGAGACAGTGATCGAGGGCAAGGTGAAGGTCAAGTAGAGACGTGCCGTGCCGACGGACCGGGAGCGGTGAAGGGCGGACTTGAGGCTTGGATTGAGGGACCGGTGGCCTGAGGATCAGCTGTGGTGGCTGGCAGCCTGGGACAGTGACGAGCGAAGACTTGCGAGCATGGTGTTGCTCGGGTCGAGGACCTGGGGACACGTGTCGGTGGACGAGGTGCACAGGCGGTGCATCCCCTCTACAGCTTCGGTTTGGTGGTAGAGCAAGAGAAAAACCATCGGGTGGACGGTTTCCAGGTTTGGGCCACAAAACCTGGGTGCTGCGGGTTTGCCGAGTTTGGGCCACAAAACTCAAGCTGAGGACGGTTTCCAGGTTTGGGCCTCAAAACCTGGGCGCTGGCGGGTTTCTGAGTTTGGGCCACAAAACTCAGGCGATGGACTTGGAGGCTGGTTTCCCGGTTTGGGCCTCAAAACCGAGGGTTGGTCATGAAGGCCTGGTTTCCCGGTTTCGGCCACAAAACCGGGGGCGGATTCTGTGAAAAGGACAAGCAGAGCGGTGGCGGCACGTGGCAGCAATTGGTGAGGTTGCGTCGAGGCAACACTTCCTATTGTGCGGGCGTGGCTGTCGGATCAGCATCATCTTTGGGTTGGTCCAGGATAGCCTTAGGGTTTGGCTGGTTCGCTCTGTAAATAATTAGGGGTAGAGTGGGAATTACAATTAGGATAAGTAGGGGGAGACACCCACCTCCCAAACCATCTCAGTCATTTGCTCTTTGCTTCTAGGGTTTCCTGCTCTCCCAATCCCCTGCTGTAGCTACTAAGATCCTCAGAGAACCATACCTCTGTGTACTGGAGATTTTGAGGAAGTGAGACCGTAATCTCACTGTTGTAGCGTGTGGTAGCCACACGGTTGCAGATCGATGTGTTCATTCATGTTTTGGTTCGTGTTCTTTGCGTTCTTCATTTCTCCGCGTTTTTGCTGTCACTCGATCTATCTCTATACTGCGTCTTTTCGAATTCCACTTGAATCAACTTGTTCTTTATAGTGAGGACAACATTTCCACCGAAGGAATTTATCTCTACCCTCACGAACAAGTAGATCGGGTCAATTTCGTTTTCGTGGTGCTTTTTCGGTTCATACACCTTCCCCTTCGATTTCCCGTTGATTGAGTTGATTTGAGCGGATGAATTCTTGGGGATAGTCTCCTAACTACCTCGTGATCATCCTCTCCAAGTTTGGGATCAAGGGATTTTGGTTTGGATCGATTTGGAGAAGATTTGGGTGAAGGGCGACCGAAATCGCCCTCACTGGGTGGTCGCGGACAGTCCGCTGTCCACCCCGCGGACAGTCCGCGCGTCGGGATCGAGCCAGGTCAGTGGCTGCGGGTCTCGGCAGGTTTATTGTTCCTTGACCGGCGGACAATCCACCGTAGGATCTCGCAGACAGTCCGGGAATGGTCCAGGGAAGTTCAGCAGCAGTGTTGTTTTGGTCATTTGACCGGCGGACTGTCCGCCCCTTCCTCGCGGACAGTCCGGCGTCACCGCGGATAGTCCGGGATCCTGCTGAGTATTGCATTTTAGTGTGTTTGCTCTCCCGGCTTCTTCGCTTGGTTTCTGGACTTCTCGTTTGGCCCTAGAGTTGACCAAGGAACCTCTCTAGGTATCTTTGCTACTTGTTAGCATCGGTATTTGGGGATTTCTCGACGTAGCCTTCCATCTACGTTCGGGACTCGGTTTTTAGGGGGCAAACTTGTGCCGGTGCTTTTGGCGTTTGGTTTGCAATCACTTTGTGATGCCTCGCTGTGATCCTAGGGATCATCCACCCTCTTCCAAGGGTCATGGGCATCACGGTTTCGATCGAAGCTTTCGGGGGTTGATTTTGGACAATAGGCCAAAGTTTCGAGAGAAATTTTTGTGGCTCCCATTCACCCCCCCCCCCTCTGGTCGCCTTGCTATTGGCTTCTCGGTCCTTCACAGAAAATGAAAGCGCACATCAATGTGTTTGGTCTTAGAATGCAGCATGGGGTTCTTAGCAACGCTAATAGCACTCGTGCTGTCACAAAGCAAGGGAACACGAGAAAAACTCAGACCAAAATCACGCAAAGTGGCCATCATCCAAAGCAACTGAGAACAGCAGCTAGCCGCAGCAACATATTCAGCCTCTGTGGTAGACTGAGCGACACTAGACTGCTTGCGAGAAGGCCAAGATACAAGAGAAGAACCTAAAAACTGACAAGTCCCAGAAGTGGACTTGCGCTCAAGTCAGCAACCAGCAAAATCGGCATCAGAATAACCGCAAAGGGAGAGGGTAGAAGAAGCGGAATACCAAATCCCAAACTCTAGTGTGAAATGAAGGTACCTCATAATGCGCTTGACCGCCTGACGATGAGAGGTGTGCGGCGACGCCTGAAAGCGCGCGCAAAGGCACACCGCGAACTGAATGTCCGAGCGTGTCGCCGCCAGGTACAGCAGCGACCCGATCATACTCAGGTACTTCTTCTGGTCCACAGCTTCTCCTTCCTCGTCTGCATCCAGGGCCATCGTGGTCGACATGGGTGTTGGAAGAGGCTTCGCCTCACCCATATCGAATTTCTTCAAAATGTCCTTGGTATACTTACCCTGGTGCACAAACGTCCCCTCCCGGGATTGCTTAATTTGCAACCCGAGGAAGAAAGTCAACTCGCCCATCATGCTCATCTCAATCTCCCTGCTCATAATATCTGCAAACTTGGCAACCAAAGCGTGAGAAGAACCACCGAAAATGATATCATCCACGTAAATCTGGACCAAGAGAGTGTCTCTGCCTTGCTTGAGGAGAAAGAGTGTTTTATCCACACATCCCATTTTAAAACCCTTAGCAAGCAAAAAGGCTTTCAACCTATCATACCAGGCTCTAGGGGCTTGTTTCAAACCATACAAAGCTTTGTGAAGTTTAAAAACATGGTTTGGAAACTTGGGATTTTCAAAACTGGGGGGTTGTTTTACATACACCTCTTCTTCTATGTAGCCGTTTAAGAAGGCACTCTTGACATCCATTTGAAAAAGTTTAAACCCTTTGGATGCAGCAAAAGCCAAGAGTATCCTAATTGCTCCAAACGAGCCCCTGGGCTACAAGTCTCCTCATAGCCTATCCCCTCCTTCTGACTATACCCCTGGGCTACAAGTCTGGCCTTGTTTCTCACAATGTGGCCATCCTCTCCTTGTTTGTTTTTGAAAACCCATTTTGTTCCAATAGGATTACAGTCTGGAGGAGGTGGAACCAAAACCCAAACCCGATTTCTCTCAAAATTTTCTAACTCCTCATGCATGGCATTGACCCAATCCGGATCAGATAAAGCATGTCCAACATCTTGGGGTTCAAAATCAGCGACATATGCAAAATGAGCAAAGTGAGAGATTTGTTGTGACCTTGACCGAGTGACACGTTCGTTGATGCTGCCGATCATTTGTTGAGGCGGGTGTTGGCGCTGAATGTGTCGTGGCGCCTCCCGAGCTGAAGAAACCTCCCCCTCAACAGCAGCTGGTGCCTCTTCTGGTACAAATGGTACAGCCCGAGGTGGTGGATCCCACGACCCCCAAGTAGTCGATGACGAGGGGTTGGGGCCGTGAGTCGTCGTCGTAGAAGCCGATCCAATCGGCAAAGTAGGTGGAGGTGGTGCTGGGTCACTAGTGCCTTCAGCATCCTCGTCCTCATCATCAAAAAGAGGCTCGCCAACCTCGTGATCACCTGCACGCTCAAATCTAGAAGAAGGACAAACCATGGTCTCATCGAAGGTGACATCGGATGTCTCCATGACTCGGTTAGTATTAAGGTTAACTACACGATAAGCACGAGTATGAGTGCCATAACCCAAAAATACACCGTCAGAAGAACGAGACTCAAACTTGTCCAAGTTGCCTTTCTTGAGTATAAAACAGTGGCAACCAAAAAACTCTAAAATAACTCACTTTGGGCTGTCTTCCAAAACGCAACTCATAAGAAGTCTTTTTCAAGAAAGCTCGGAGGAAAATGCGATTGGAAATATAGCATGCAGTGTTCATAGCTTCGGCCCAATATCGCCTAGGAGTCCTATGCTCATCAAGCATCGTCCTGGCCATCTCAACAAGAGTCCGATTCTTCCTCTCTACAACACCATTCTGTGGTGGTGTGTAGGGGGAAGAAAACTGATGCTCCAAACCCAAAGAGTTTCAAAACTTCTCAAAGTCCGAATTCTTAAATTCGGAACCGTTATCACTACGAATAGCTCGCATTGAGTTCAAAGGGAACTCATTCTGAAGACACAAAATCAGATTGCGAGCAAAAGAGAAAGTCTCAGTCTTCTCAGTCAAAAAGAAGACCCACGAATATCTCGAAAAATCGTCAACAACAACAAGTACATACCACTTCCCCCCAACCGAGCTCACCCAAGCCGGACCAACAAGGTCCATGTGTAAAAGCTCTCCAGAGCGCTTAGTCATGACCTGAGTCACTGGATGGTGGGGAGCGACAACCATATTTCCATGTCTACAGGAATGGCAAACAAGATCCTTCTCCATGCACAACATGGGCAATCCTCGGATTAGGCCAAGTGAGCTAAGCCTTGCAAGCAAGTCGAAGCTCAGGTGACCGACTCTCCTATGCCACTTCCAAAGATCAGAGGAGGAAGGACCAGCCACAAGACACTGGGAAATACCAAATGACTCCGAGAAATTCGCACAAAAGACTTTCCCAAAGGGCGAAATCAAACATACAAGATTGCCCTGAGGATCTAAAATGCGACTGAGATTCGGTTTAAAACGAATCTCATAGTCATCATCAAAAAGTTGTGAAACAGAAAGAAGGTTAAAATGCAAGTTAGAAACAAGAGCAACATCACGCAACACAAAGTGCTCATTAACTCGCACCGACCCACGAGACAACACCTTACCTTTGTTATTGTCGCCGAAGGTGATAAACTCCTTTCCGGCAATAGGACTAAGACTGGAGAACCACTTGGCGTTTCCGGTCATATGTCTCGAACAACTGGAATCCACCAACCAAATGTCCTCCAATCATTTTACCTATATCAATAAAAAGACATAGGGTGAGCATACGGTCCAACACTGGGGTGAGTGAAATAAGAAGAATACCAGTGTTGGGCCGGCTGCTCAAAAGAACGGTTAGTAGAAAAACCATTCCTAGCACGCCTATGGGGAAAGCGATCACCACGCATAGGAAAACGTGGTCCGCTAAGGGAAGAGCGTCCACCGCGATACTCAAAACATGGTGCAGGGAAACGCTCAACAAAGCCAACGCCACGGGGTCCATATCCAGCAAAGTTTGGATCCCGCCGGGCAAAACCTCCCTGAGGTTTAGGACCTTGAGGCATTGGACCTCTAGACCTAGCAGCTCTCCTCTGAACATTTGGCACATGTACATCCTGGAGAGGATGGTACATGTCCGCATTGTTCATCTCCTTGGCACGGCGCTCCTCTCTCTTACGCCGAAAGAAAAACTCCCTCAAGTGTCCATCTCTCCCACAGTGCTCACAATGGTACCTCACCGCTCTCATAGGGGGTTTTTGGTACTCACGGTAGTGGGTATGGATCACTTTGCCCTTCTGTGGCATGAGCTCCTCTTGGATAGGTGGCATGGTATCTAGCTTGTTCTTGAGGTGGTTAGGTTTTGGAGCCCATGTCTGTTTCTTGGGTGGAGCTCTTGGAGGTTCGACAAACACCCCATCCTTGGTGTTAGGCTTAAAAGGCTCTTTGGGTGGAATCTTGGTCAGTTTGGGAGTAGTGGTGGAGTTGGGCTTCTCACTCAGGTTTAGACCACTCGACTCTCCAATCTTACCAAAAGACGAAGCACACTCAACACCCTGAGCAAAACCTACACCTGGACCTCCAGCAGCACGCTTAAACTAGGCAATCATCATCCCAAGCTGCGGTTCACCACAAGACACCCATGACAAGATGGTCTGAAGGTATGTGTTTTCCTCCTCGGTTTGCATCTTGTCATGCTTCACATTGGCAATCTCCATCTCCAAACCCTCACACAAAGCACACCTAGACACACAAGTGCTACCCGAGCTGGTCTTCTCAAGAGACTCAATCTTGGCATTCTTCTCTGCCAACTCGGATTGCAAGCCTACACAAGACTTGCACGCACCTAACAACACGAGTCTAGCCCGGAGCTCATCCACCTCTCCAACCAAAGCAGCATACTTACCTCTCAAAGTGAGAAGGTCAGTCATGTGCTTGGTGCACATCTCACACTCACCCTCCTCAGAAACAACAACGGTGGATTTAGCAAACTCAAGCTCCTTCACGGTATCCTCCCACTTCTGCCTAAACTCCTTCCTCTCTCCAGCTGCACGCCTAAGCAACATATCCTGACTAAGCAAAGCGGTAGTAAGCTTATCAATCTCAGTAGAGAGTTCCTCAGGAGTTTGAGATACCTGGGAGGTGTCGTTGTGTCGTCGTTGTTCCGAGGAATTTCCTCCAGCTGACTGTCGACCTCCTTGCCGAGGGCCATGGTGCAAAAGCCCTCATTGTCGGCGAAGAAGCAGAGACCGTTCAGCTTGTCCTCGATCCTCTTCTTCTTCTCGGATTCGTCATCGCTTGAGACAGCGGAGTCGTCATCCGAGTCGTCGACGTCGCTGAGCGTGGCGAAGAAAGCACGCTGCTCGGCCTGGGCTTTCTCCAAGTATTTCTTCTTGATGTACTCCTTGTTGAAGCCACCCTTCTGCTTGTGCTTGGGAGGAGTGTGCTTCTCTTTGTGCCAGCTGGAGTCGTACTTGTGGCCACGATCGCCCTTGCCTGCCACATGCTTGTTCTTCTTCGGGCAGTTGGCGATGTAGTGGTCCGGATCACCGCACTCATAGCACCCAGCGCGTCCTCCTCCACGACGACGGTTCATGCGGTTGTTGTGGAACCGCGAGAACCGGTTGGCGAGCAAAGCCAACTCGTCGTCTCCCAAGAACTCCAGCTGCTCCTCTGTGACAGAAAGAAGAGAAGACAAAGCAAAGCCTCCAGAGGGGTTAGCAGAAGAGCCAGAAACCAAAGCCATCGACGGGCCAGAAAGATTCTCATAAGAAGCCCTCGTCATGGCATCAATCTCACTGGACTTGAGCTTACTAAAGAGCTCGTCGCATGTGAGGGTCTCATAGTTAGGTGATTCGATGATCGCCTGAACCTTAGAGTCCCACACCGATCGATTGAGAGTGTGTAAAAGCTTCAAAGCCCTCTCATGATCGTCGAAAGGCAACAGCTCCTTGTTAGCCCTCATCCTATTGACAATCACCTGAAAGCGAGCGAATAAACTTTCTATGCTCTCGCCAGGCATGTGTCGAAAGTTCTCATACTCCCGCTTGTGCGACTCGTAGAGACGGGATTTGACTTGAGTGGTTCCCTCATGGAAGCGCATGAGGGTCGCCCAAATCTCCTGAATCGCCTGAATTCCCCTCGCGTTGCTCGGGGGAGGTTGAGGTGAAGGACCGAAAGTGCTACCAGAAAGCGACCAGAGGGGGGGTGAATGGGAGCTTCAAATTTCTTTTCAGAAACTTGTTGTCAATGTCCCGAGAATCAACCCCAAGAGCAAACCTAGAGCTTGCGAGTATCCACGACCCTAGATGTAGGGTGGATGCTTCCAAGAAGCACAGCGGGACACAACACAACTCTAGAAAACCAACGCAAAAGCCGGAAATCAAAACCGACAACGGACGAACGAACCACGGACGAAAACGTGTGAAGCTGCACTGACCGGACTCACTGGAGCGTCCGGTCACCAGGCACCGGACGCGTCCGGTCTGTCAAAAATGGATTTTGGACCTCTTTGTTCCTGACCGGACTCACTGAAGAGGAGCGTCCGGTCAAGTGCTGTGCGTCCGATCACAAAGACAAAAACTGATGAACAGTGCAATAGTCGAGTCCGGTCACAGAGTGAAGTAGCGTCCGGTCGAGTCGCAAGCACAACACAGTGAACATGTTCAACAACAGGACTCGCGACCGAGCGTCCGGTCGTCCCGACTCGAGTGTTCGGTCACCCCGACGCAGCTCTGTTCGTCCACAGAATCGACTCGATCTCACCCAAAACGAATCCTCTAGGAATCAAACTTGGTGAGAAAAGTCATAAGAAGGATAGTGAGCTACTCCTACGAGATCATGGCTCGATCCTATCTTCAAATCGATGAATCAAAGAGATTCGGGAAGGAAAAGAGAAAAGTTGATCCAAAACAAAAACCAATCGATCTACTTGTTCGTGAGGTTAGAGGATAATTCCTTCGGTGAAAGTGATCTACTCACAGTAAAGAACAAGTTGATTCAAATGGTTTTGCAAACGGAGCAACGTAGAGAGAGAACGAACTACGTGAAAATCGTGGAGAAAAACAACCCGCGAAGAACAACACCAAAACACGAATCACAACCACGAATTGCAACCGTGTGGCTACCACACGCTACAATGGTAAGATTATGGTCTCACTTCCTCAAAATCTCATGGACACAGAGGTATGGTTCTCTGCGGATCTCAGTAGCTACAGCAGGGATGTGGGAAAGCAGGGAACCCTAGAAAGCAAATAGCAAATGACTGTGATAGTTCGGGAGGTGGGTGTCTCCCCCTACTTATCCTAATTCTAATTCCCACTCTACCCCTACTTAATTACAGAGCTAACCAGCTAAACCCTAAGGTTATTCTGGACCAACTCGAAGAAGATGCTGATTCGACGGCCACGCCCGCACAACTAGTAGCGTTGCCTCGACGCAACCTCACCGATTGCAGCTACGTGCTGCCACCGCTCTGCTCGTCCTTTTCAAGGACCTCGTCCCCGGTTTTGTGGCCGAAACCAGGAAACCTGTCTTCATGACCAACCCCCTGTTTTGAGGCCCAAACCGGGAAACCAGCCATCCATCGCCTGAGTTTTGTGGCCCAAACTCAAAAACCCGCCAGCGCTCAGGTTTTGAGGCCCAAACCTGGAAACCGTCCTCAGCCCGAGTTTTGTGGCCCAAACTCGGAAACCGGCCTCACGCAGGTTTTGAGGCCCAAACTTAGAAACAGTCCACCGGTGGTTTTTCTGTGGCTCAACCACCAAACCAAAGCTGTAGAGGGGATGCACCGCCCGTGCACCCCGTCCACCAACACGTGTCCCCAGATCCTCGACCCGAGCAACACCGTGCCCCGCAAGTCTACACTCGTCGTTGTCCCAGGCTGTCAGCCACCACAGCTGATCCTCAGGCCACCGGTCCATCAGTCCAAGCCTCACATCCACCCTTCACCGCTCCCGGTCTGTTAGCATGACACGTCTCTACTTGACCTTCACCTTGCCCTCGATCACTGTCTCCGTGCTCGACACCTGCACAACACAAGCCAAAGAACATGTGCATCAAACCAGTTGACAATCACTCATCACTCAAGATCCGGCATACACCCATGTATCCGCATGAGGTTACCCAAAATTCATCCTGTCACTAGTTGACTTGCACGAACTTGGGTGAGGAAGTTTTTGTGGTGTCCCGTTGTGTTCCTAGGGAACATCCACCCGCTCTCTTGGGTCGTGGACATCACATGTTACGGCTTTGCTCTTGGGGTAGATTTTCTGGGTCAGAGGCATCAACATTTCGAAAGAAATTTGAAGCTCCCATTCACCCCCCTCTGGTCGCCTTGCTCTAGCATTCTCGGTCCTTCAATTGGTATCGGAGCGGGTTAAGGATCTTCCACCTTAGCCGGTTCCAGATCCACAGAAGGTGACATGGATCGCGGCGTGGGCAAACCGCCATTTTTCGATGGGACAAACTATGCGTATTGGAAGATACGCATGTCGGCCTATCTTCAGAGCATGGGTGCTTCTGTCTGGGAGATTTGCAACAAGGCAGATTACGTGGTCTTGGCTGCTCGTGTGACTCAGCTGTAGATCAATGAGCACGATGCCAATAGCCAAGCCCGTAATGCTCTTTTCTCATGTTTGAGCATGTCTGAGTTTGATCGCGTTTCTCACCTCCCCACGGCTCGGGAGATTTGGGCGACCCTCATGCGCTTCCATGAGACAAGGAGTTGTTGCCTTTCGACGAACATGAGAGGGCTCTCAAGCTTTTACACACTCTCGATCGGTCGGTGTGGGACTCCGAAGTTCAAGCGATCATCGAATCGCCTAACTATGAGACTCTCACGTGCGACGAGCTCTTTAGTAAGCTCAAGTCCAGTGAGATTGATGTCATGATGAGGGCTTCTTATGAGAATCCTTCTGGCCCGTCGATGGCTTTGCTTTCTGGCTCTTCTGCTAACCCCTCTGGAGGCTTTGCACTTTCTTCTCTTCTGTCTGTCACAGAGGAGCAGCTGGAGTTCATGGGAGATGACGAGTTGGCTCTGCTTGCCAACCGGTTCTTGCGGTTCCACAACAACCGCATGAACCGTCGTCGTGGAGGAGGACGCGCTGGGTGCTACGAGTGCGGCGATCTGGACCACTTCATCGCCAACTGCCCAAAGAAGAACAAGCAAGGGGCGGGCAAGGGTGATCGTGGCCACAAGGGCATACGGAGAAGCACACCCCTCCCAAGCACAAGCGGAAGGGTGGCTTCAACAAGGAGTACATCAAGAAGAAGTACTTGGAGAAAGCCCAGGCCGAGCAATGTGCTTTCTTCGCCATGCACAGCGACGTCGACGACTCGGACAATGACTCCACTCCATCAAGCGATGATGAGTCTGAGAAGAAGAAGAGGATCGAGGACAAGCTGAACGGTCTTTGCTTCTTCGCCGATGACAAGGGCTTTTGCACCATGGCCCTCGGTGATGAGGTCGACGGCAAGCTGGAAGAGAACCCTCGGAACAACGGCGACGACTCCTCTCAGGTATCCCAGACTCCTGATGAACTCTCTGCTGAAGTTGAGAAACTTACTGCTGCTTTGCTTAGTCAAGACAAGTTGTTGAGACGTGCAGCTAGAGAGAGGAAGGAGTTTAGGTAGAAGTGGGAGGATACGGTGAAGGAACTTGAGTTTGCCAAGTCCACTGTTGTAGTCGCTGAGGAGGGTGAGTGTGAGATGTGCTCCAAGCACATGACTGACCTTCTCACTTTGAGAGGGAAGTATGCTGCTTTGGTTGGAGAGGTGGATGAGCTTCGGGCTAGACCTGTGTTGCTTGGTGCATGCAAGTCTTGTGCAGGCTTGCAATCCGAGTTGACAGAGAAGAATGCCAAGATTGTGTCTCTTGAGAAGGCCAACTTGGGTAATACTTGTGTGTGTAGGTGTGCTTTGTGTGAGGGCTTGGAAATGGAGATAGCCAACGTGAAACATGACAAGATGCAAACCGAGGAAGAAAACACATACCTTCAGACCATCTTATCATGAGTGTCTTGTGGTGAGCCGCAGCTTGTGATGATGATTGCCCAATTCAAGCGTGCTGCTGGAGGTCCAGGTGTAGGTTTTGGTGAGGGGATGGAGAGTACTGCTTCTTTTGGCAAGGTTGGAGAGTTTAGTGGTCTTAACCCGAGTGAGAAGCCTAACTCCACCACTACTCCCAAACTTACCATGATACCACCCAAAGAGCCCCTCAAGCCTAACACCAAAGATGGAGTGTATGACGAACCTCCTGAAGGACCGAGAATGCACTAGCAAGGCGAACAGAGGGGGGGTGAATGGGAGCTCAAATATTTCTTTCGAAACTTTGGCCGATTGTCCCAAAATCAACCCCCAAAAGCTACGACCGAGAACGTGATGCCCACGCCCCTTGGAAGAGGGTGGATGATCCCTAGGGTCACAGTGAGGCACCACAAAGCGATAGCAAACCAAACCGCAAAAGCACCGGATCAAGTTCAACCCTCAAAAACCTAGTCCCGAACGTAGATAGATGGCTACGTCGAGAAATCCCCAAATACCGATGCTAACAAGTAGCAAAGATACCTAGAGAGGTTCCTTGGTCAACTACAAGGCCAAACGAGAAGTCCGGAAACCAAGCGAACAAGCCGTGAGAGCAAACGCACTAAACCGGAGGCTACAGCAGGATCCTGGACTGTCCGCCGGTACAGTCGCGGACTGTCTGCCCAGTGGCGGACTGTCCGGGCTCAGGTCACGGACTGTCCGCCGGCCAAAAGAGCAAAACCGCACTGCTGCTGAAGTCCCCTAGACAGTTCCCGGACTGTCCGCGAAAACCAACGGCGGACTGTCCGCCGGTCAAAATTTGGCACTGTTCACCGAGACACACAGCTACTGCTCGGCTGAGTCTCGACGCGCGGACTGTCCGCCGGTCAAAACCGCGGACTGTCCGCCAACGAGCAGAGAGGGCGATTTCAGTCGCCTCCTCTCCAAATTCGATCCAAATCAAAATCCCACGTTCCCAAACTTGGAGAAGATGATCACGGGGTAGTTAGGAGACTATCCCCAAGAAATCATCCACTTAAAATGATTCAATCACCGGGAAATCGAAAGGGGAAGATCAAGAACGAAAAAGCGCCACGAAAACGAAATCAACCCGATCTACTTGTTCGTGAGGAGTTAGATGAATTCCTTCGGTGGAAATGATCTCCTTTCAAAAACGAACAAGTTGATTCAAACGGATTTTGCAAAGACGCAGTAGGGAGAGAGATCGAGTGACGGGAAAATCGTGGAGAAACGAAGAACGCGAAGAACACGAACCAAAACGCGAATCAAGTCATCGATCTGCAACCGTATGGCTACCACATGCTACAACAGTGAGGTTACGGCCTCACTTCCTCAAAATCTCCAGTACACAGAGGTATGGTTCTCTGTGGATCTCAGCTAGCTACAGCAGGGGATTGGGAGAGCAGGAAACCCTAAGTGCAAAGAGCAAATGACTGAGATAGATGGGGAGGTGGGTGTCTCCCCCTACTTATCCTAATTCTAACTATTCCTAATTTCCACTCTACCCCTAACTACTTATAGAGCGAACCAGCTAAACCCTAAGGTTATTCTGGACCAACTCGATGGTAGGTGGATCCGACGGCCACGCCCGCACAACTCGTAACGTTGCCTCGACGCAACCTCCCGATTGCCGCCACGTGCCGCCACCGCTCTACGTCCCTTTCCTGGACGTCGCACCCCCGGTTTTGTGGCCCAAACCGGGAAACCAACCTTCACAGCCAACCCCCGGTTTTGAGGCCCAAACTGGGAAACCAGCCCACCAGCGCCTGAGTTTTGTGGCCCAAACTCAGCAAACCCGCAGCATCCAGGTTTTGAGGCCTAAACCTGGAAACCATCCTCAGCCCGAGTTTTGTGGCCAAACTCAGAAACCATCCTCAGCCCGAGTTTTGTGGCCAAACTAGGAAACCATCCGCGCCCAGGTTTTGAGGCCCAAACCTGGAAACCGTCCACTCGATGGTTTTTCTCTGGCTCTACCACCAAACCGAAGCTGTAGAGGGGATGCACCGCCCGTGCACCCCGTCCACCGACACGTGTCCCCAAGTCCTCGACTCAGGCAACACATGACCGCAAGTCTTCGCTCGTCGCTGTCCCAGGCTGTCAGCCACCACAGCTGATCCTCAGGCCACCGGTCCCTCAGTCCAAGCCTCACGTCCGCCCTTCGCCACTCTCGGTCCATCGGCACGGCACGTCTCTACTTGACCTTCACCTTGCCTTTGATCACTGTATCCGTGCTCGACACCTGCACAACACAAGCCAAAGAACATGCGCATCATCCCAGTTGACAATCACTCATCACTCAGAGACTCGACATACACCCATGTATCCGCAATCTCCCCCTTGATGAGTGCATTGTGAACTACCGACACAAATCATAATGAAAGGAAGAAAGAAGAAAGAAGGAGAGAGAGAACTCAACCAAATGACCCAAAAAGCATAGCAAAGCCGAAGAAGGTCAAGTGGAAAGAGCAAGACAACTTGGTCCCCAAAGACATGGGCAACGGCTCGACGCAACCAAGCAAAGAAAAGCTAGCCCTCAAGAAGAGGTAGAACAGGCTCAACACCACTAGCAAAAACCAAATGAAAAATCAAAGCAGAATGCTAGTCCCTCAAGATAGAGGCACAGAGGCTTAACACAACTAGCAAGAAAGCTCGACACCAATTTGAAAATCTGAAAGGCGAATGCTAGTCCCTCAAGAAAGAGGCAAAGGCTCAACACAACTAGCAAAAACGCTCCGAACCAATTGGAAATTTCAAAAACTCATCAAGAGCAAGCTCCCCCTTGCATGGTGCACACAACCGATTCCTCTCCCCTTTGAACATGGGAGACATGATTTGTCCTAATTCTCCTCCTTAGTTGAAAATGCACAATCAAGTAAAAGGAACCGAAAGCAATTCTCCCCCCCCCCTTAGAAAATGCACCATCAAAAGTGCCAAACAAGAGATGTTCTCCCCTTCTAAAATGCATATGAGTCAAAATGCAAGTTAACAGCTTCAGGAATATAGTCAAGAGAATGCAAGATGCTCTAAACAGTATAGCTCCAACGACTCACTGGAAAGCATACAAGCTAGCAAAGGCTCAAACTGATCACCAAATATGAAATATGAACATATGAGCAAAGTGAGCAGTTTTTAGCCAAAAGAATTCACCATCAAAAGAGCACTGAACATGTATAGACAGGAATTCGAACAAGTGCTAAACATGTATACAAGGTGAACTACCCCTAGCAAAGTTCAATCATCATGCTGCAGAATGAAACATAGACTTATGTTTTCAAAGTTTAATCGGAGTTGCAGCGGTGAAATTACACAAGTTCAGAATTCAGCATGTGACTGCGAGCGGTTGAAAGCTTGTCATTGCCTAACTTTCCAACTGTGCGAAGCCTATGCAGAAGCAATTAGAAGCTTAAAGCAACAGTTTCGGTCATACACTACACAGCTCAAGTTTAACTCAAAGTGCAATGAGAAACAGTCTCGAAACTGTGATGTGTTGACAAGCAATCCCATCTCGATCTTTTCAATTCACTTAAAACTTGGTTCAGATTTTAAATAGAATATGAACATACCAAGCAAGTGACAGACTCAGAACTAGAGACATAGCAACCTAGCATATATGAAAAGCACGAGTGAATTCAACACATCCTACACATGCTAGTTGCATATCTCAATGGTGAACATTTTCAAGTTTTATGTTGGTTAAGCAGATTCACCATTCAAAACTAGCTCAGCTCACAACATGTATTTAGCGATCAGAAAGAGCATAAGCTACATATCATCAATCATAAGCATCGGAGCATACTAAACAGAGCATAATCACATTCTAAAGAGTATATACATGAAGCTCAGAAAGTAATAGCATATGCTGAAATGCAAAAGAAAACAAAGACAAACGAAAAAGAGTCAGTCTATCGTACAAGAGCCAAAATGTTTCCCCCATCTAAAAGGGGAAACACACACCAAGCTCACCTCTCAACCGATTAAAGGTTGATTGGTCCAAAGGCTTGGTGAAAATATCAGCCAACTGATGATGAGTATCGACATGGCGAAGGTCGATATCACCCTTCTCATAGTGGTCTCGCAGAAAATGAAAGCGCACATCAATGTGTTTGGTCTTCGAGTGAAGCACGGGGTTCTTAGCAACGCTAATAGCACTCGTGCTGTCACAAAGCAAAGGAACGCGAGAAAAGCTCAGACCAAAATCACGCAAGGTGGCCATCATCCAGAGTAACTGGGAACAGCAGCTAGCCGCAACAACATACTCAGCCTCCGTGGTAGACTGGGCGACACTAGACTGCTTGCGAGAAGACCACGAAACAAGAGAAGAACCAATAAACTGGCAAGTCCCAGAAGTGGACTTGCGCTCAATGCGACAACCAGCAAAATCGGCATCGGAATAACCACAAAGGGAAAGGGTGGAGGAAGCAGAATACCAAATCCCAAACTCAGGAGTGAAGCATAAGTACCTCATAATGCGCTTGACTGCCTGGCGGTGAGAGGTGCGCGGCGAAGACTGAAATCGCGCGCAAAGACACACCGCGAACTAAATGTCCGGGCGTGTCGCCGTCAGGTACAACAGCGACCCGATCATACTCCGGTACTCCTTCTGGTCCACTGCTTCTCCCTCCTTGTCCGCATCCAGGGCCGTCGTGGTCGACATGGGTGTTGGAAGAGGCTTGGCCTCACCCATATAGAATTTCTTCAGAATGTCCCGGGTGTACTTGCCCTGGTGCACGAACGTCCCTTCCCGAGATTGCTTGATTTGCAATCCGAGGAAAAACGTCAACTCGCCCATCATGCTCATCTCAAATTCCCTGCTCATAGTATCTGCAAACTTGGCAACCAAAGCATGAGAAGAACCACCGAAAATGATATCATCCACATAAATTTGGACCAAGAGGGTATCAGTGCCTTGCTTGAGGAGAAAGAGCGTTTTATCTACACATCCCATTTTAAAACCCTTAGCAAGCAAAAAGGTTTTCAACCTATCATACCAGGCTCTAGGGGCTTGTTTCAAACCATACAAAGCTTTGTGGAGTTTAAAGACATGGTTTGGAAACTTGGGATTTTCAAAACCGGGGGGTTGTCTAACATACACCTCCTCTTCTATGTAGCCGTTTAAGAAGGCACTTTTGACATCCATTTGAAAAAGTTTGAAACCTTTGGATGCAGCAAAAGCCAAGAGTATCCTAATTGCCTCCAAACGAGCTACAGGAGCAAACGTCTCCTCATAGTCTATCCCCTCCTTCTGACTATATCCCTGGGCTACGAGTCTGGCCTTGTTTCTCACAACATGGCCATCTTCTCCCTGTTTGTTTTTGAAAACCCATTTTGTCCCAATTGGGTGACACTCAGAAGGTGGAGACACTAGAACCCAAACCCGATTTCTCTCAAAGTTCTCAAGCTCCTTATGCATGGCATTGACCCAATCCGGATCCGTCAAAGCGTGTCCAACATCCCGGGGTTCAAAATCAGCAACGAATGCAGAATGAGCAAAGTGAGAGATTTGCCTTGACCGGGTGACGCGTTCGTCGATGCTGCCGATCATCTGCTGAGGCGGGTGCTGGCGCTGAATGTGTCGTGGCGCCTCCCTTGCAGAAGTGATCTCCCCCTCAACAGCAGCTGGTGCCTCCCCGGGTACAAAAGGTACCGCTCGGGGTGGCGGATCCCACGGCCCCCAGGAAGAAGATGTGTCGGGGCCGTGAGACGTCGTAGAAGCCGCTCTTTGCGGTACAGCAGGTGGAGGAGGTGCTGGGTCATCTATCCCTTCAGCACCTTCTTCTTCATCATCGAAAAGAGGCTCGCCAACCTCGTGATCACCTGCACGCTCAAAACGAGAAGAAGGACAAACCATGGTCTCGTCGAAGGTGACATCGGATGTCTCCATGACTCGGTTAGTGTCAAGGTTAAGTACACGATAAGCTCGAGTGTGAGTGCCATAACCCAAAAACACACCGTCAGAAGAACGAGACTCAAACTTGTCCAAGTTGCCCTTTTTGAGTATAAAACAATGGCAACCAAAAACTCGAAAATAACTCACTTTGGGCAGCTTTCCAAAATGCAACTCATAAGAAGTCTTTTTCAAGAAAGCTCGGAGAAAAATGCGATTGGAAATGTAGCATGCAGTGCTCATAGCTTCGGCCCAATATCGCCTAGGAGTCCTATGCTCATCAAGCATCATCCTGGCCATCTCTACAAGGGTCCGATTCTTCCTCTCTACAACACCATTCTGTGGCGGTGTGTAGGGGGAAGAAAACTGATGCTCTAAACCCAAAGAGTTACAAAACTTCTCAAAATCTGAATTCTTGAATTTGGAACCATTATCACTCCTAATAGCTCGCATCGAGTTCAAAGGGAACTCGTTCTGAAGACACAAAATCAGATTGCGAGCAAAGGAGAAAGTCTCGGTCTTCTCAGCTAAAAAGAAGACCCACGAATATCTCGAAAAGTCGTCAACAACAACAAGCACATACCACTTCCCCCCAACCGAGCTCACCCGAGCCGGACCAACAAGGTCCATGTGCAAAAGCTCTCCAGGGCACTTGGTCATGACCTGAGTCACTGGATGGTGGGGAGCGGCAACCATCTTCCCATGTCTACAAGAGTGGCAAACAAGATCCTTCTCCATCGACAACTTGGGCAATCCTCGAATTAAGCCAAGTGAGCTAAGTCTTGCAAGCAAGTCGAAGCTCAAATGTCCTAGTATCCTATGCCACTTCCAAAGATCAGAGGAGGAAGGTCCAGCCACAAGACAACGGGAAATGCCAAAAGACTCCGAGAAATCCGCACGAAAGACTTTCCCAAAGGGCGAAATCACACAAACAAGATTGCCCTGAGGATCCAAAATACGACTGAGATTCGGCTTAAAACGAATCTCATAGTCGTCATCAAAGAGTTGCGAAACAGAAAGAAGGTTAAAATGCAAGTTAGAAACAAGAGCAACATCGTGCAACACAAAGTGCTCATTAACTCGCACCGACCCACGAGACAACACTTTACCTTTGCTATTGTCGCCGAAGGTGATAAACTCCTTTCCGGCGACCGGACTAAGACTGGAGAACCACTTGGCGTTTCTAGTCATGTGCCTCGAGCAACCGAAATCCACCAACCAAACGTTCTCCCATCGTTTTACCTACATCAATAAAAAGACATAGGGTTAGCATACGGGCCAACACTGGGGTTAGTGAAGTAGGTAGAGTACCAGTGTTGGACCGGCTGCTCAAAAGAACGGTTAGCAGAAAAACCATTCCTAGCACGTCTACGGGGAAAGCGATCACCACGCTAGGGAAAACGTGGTCCGCTAAGGGAGGAGCGTCCATCGCGATACTCAAAACGCGGTGGTGGAAAACGCTCAACTACGAAGCCACCGCCACGGGGTCCATAGCCTACAACTGCAGGCTCCCGCCGGGCACGTCCTCTCCGCTGCCTAGACCAAGCAGCTTGAGGTTTTGGACCTCTGGGCCTAGCAGCTCTCCTCGGAGCTCTCCTCTGAACATTCGGCACATGTACATCATGGAAAGGATGGTACATGTCCGGGTTGTTCATCTCCCTAGCACGGCGCGCCTCTCTCTTGCGCCGAAAGCAGGACTCGCTCAAGTGTCCATCTCTCCCACAGTGCTCAGAATGGTACCTCACCGCTCTCAAAGGGGGTTGTTGGTACTCACAGTAGTGGGTGTGGATCACTTTGCCCTTCTGTGGCATAAGCTCCTCTTGAATGGGTGGCATGGTGTCCAGCTTGTTCTTGAGGTGGTTTGGTTTGGGAGCCCATGTTTGTTTCTTGGGTGGAGCTCTCAGAGGTTCAACATAGACCCCATCCTTGGTGTTGGGCTTGAGAGGCTCTTTGGGTGGAAGCTTGGTAAGTTTGGGAGTAGTGGTGGAATTTGGCTTCTCACTCGGGTTCAAACCACTCGACTCTCCAATCTTCCCAAAAGCAGAAACATCAACGCCCGGAGCAAAGGCAACACTAGGACCTCCAGCAGCTCGCTTGAATTGGGAAATCATCATCCCGAGCTGTGGCTCACCACTAGACACCCATGACAAGATGGTCCGAAGGTATGTGTTTTCCTCCTCGGTTTGCATCTTGTCATGCTTCACGTTTGCGATCTCCATCTCCAAACCCTCACAAAGAACACACCTAGCCACACATGTGCTACCTGAGTTGGCCTCTTCAAGAGACACAATCTTGGCATTCTTCTCTGCCAACTCAGATTGCAAGACAGGACAAGTCTTGCACGCACCCAACAGCATGGGTCTAGCCCGGAGCTCATCCACCTCTCCTACCAACGCCACATACTTACCTCTCAAAGTGAGAACGTCAGTCATGTGCGTGGTGCACATCTCACACTCGTCCTCCTCGGTGACAACAACGGTGGACTTGACAGATTCAAGTTCCTTCACCGTATCCTCCCACTTTTGCCTAAACTCCTTGCGCTCTCTAGCGGCACGTCTAAGCAACTTATCGTGACTAAGGAGCGCGGTAGTAAGCTTCTCGACCTCAGCAAAAAGCTCGTCGTGGGTGAGAGATACCTGGGAGGTGTCGTCGTCGTCGTCGTTCCGAGGGGTCTCCTCCAGCTCGCCGTCGACCTCCTTGCCGAGGGCCATGGTGCAGAAGCCGTCGTCGTCGGCGAAGAAGCAGAGGCCGTTGAGCTTGTCCTCGATCCTCTTCTTCTTCTCGGACTCGTCGTCGCTTGAAGAAGCGGAGTCGTCGTCCGAGTCGTCGACGTCGCTGAGCGTGGTGAAGAAAGCACGCTGCTCAGCATGGGCCTTCTCCATGTACTTCGTCTTGATGTACTCCTTGTTGAAGCCGCCCTTCCGCTTGTGCCTTGCGGGGACGTACTTCTCCTTGCGCTTGCCGGAGTCATACTTGTGCCCATGATCACCCTTCCTAGATGAGTGCTTCTTCTTGGGACAGTTGGCGATGAAGTGGTTGGGGTCGCCGCACTCGTAGCATCCCGAGCGTCCTCCTCCGCGGCGACGGTTCATGCGGTTGTTGTGGAACCGCGAGAACCGGTTGGCGAGCATAGCCAACTCGTCATCCCCCAAAGACTCCAGCAGCTCCTCTGTGACAGAAAAGAGAGAAGAGAGTGCAAAACCTCCAGAGGGGTTAGCAGAAGAGCCAGAAAGCAAAGCCATCGACGGGCCAGAAGGATTTTCATAAGAAGCTCTCGCCATGGCATCGATCTCACTGGACTTGAGCTTACTGAAGAGCTCGTCGCACGTGAGGGTCTCATAGTTAGGCGATTCGATGATCGCCTGAACCTTGGAATCCCACACCGACCGATCAAGAGTATGCAAAAGCTTCAAAGCCCTCTCATGATCGTCGAAAGGCAACAGCTCCTTGTTAGCCCTCATCCTGTTGACAATCACCTGAAAGCAAGCGAATAAGCTTTCTATGCTCTCGCCAGGCATATGTCGAAAGTTCTCATACTCTCGCTTGAACGACTCGTAGAGACGGGTTTTGACTTGAGAGGTTCCCTCATGAAAGCGCATGAGGGTAGCCCAAATCTCCTGAGCCGTAGCGAGGTGAGAAATGCGATCAAACTCACTCATGCTCAGGCATGAGAAAAGAGCATTATGGGCTCGGCTATTGGCATCGTGCTCATTGATCTAAAGCTGAGAGACACGAGCAGCCAAGACCACGTAATCGGCAGAGTTGCAAATATCCCAGATGGAAGCACCCAAACTCTGCAAATAGGCCGACATGCGTATCTTCCAATACGCATAGTTCATCCCATCGAAAAACGGTGGTTTGCCCACGCCGCGATCCATGTCACCTTTTGTGGATCTGGAACCGGCTAAGGTGGAAGATCCTTAACCCGCTCCGATACCAATTGAAGGACCGAGAATGCACTAGCAAGGCGACCAGAGGGGGGGTGAATGGGAGCTCAAATATTTCTTTCAAAACTTTGGCCGATTGTCCCAAAATGAACCCCCAAAAGCTACGACCGAGAACGTGATGCCCACGACCCTTGGAAGAGGGTGGATGATCCCTAGGGTCACAGCGAGGCACCACAAAGCGATAGCAAACCAAACCGCAAAAGCACCGGATGAAGTTCAACCCTCAAAAACCAAGTCCCGAACGTAGATAGACGGCTATGTCGAGAAATCCCCAAATACCGATGCTAACAAGTAGCAAATATACCTAGAGAGGTTCCTTGGTCAACTACAAGGCCAAACGAGAAATCCGGAAACCAAGCGAACAAGCCGTGAGAGCAAACGCACTAAACCGGAGGCTACAGCAGGATCCCGGACTGTTCGCTGGTACGGTCGCGGACTGTCTGCCCAGTGGCGGACTGTCCGGGCTCAGGTC